>OX387623.1:0-1250000 GCA_947568825.1 Sphinx pinastri
TAACCTAACCTAACCTAACCTAACCTAACCTAACCTAACCTAACCTAACCTAACCTAACCTAACCTAACCTAACCTAACCTAACCTAACCTAACCTAACCTAACCTAACCTAACCTAACCTAACCTAACCTAACCTAACCTAACCTAACCTAACCTAACCTAACCTAACCTAACCTAACCTAACC
The DNA here is from genome assembly GCA_947568825.1 of Sphinx pinastri. Taxonomy (NCBI): domain Eukaryota; kingdom Metazoa; phylum Arthropoda; class Insecta; order Lepidoptera; family Sphingidae; genus Sphinx; species Sphinx pinastri. The sequence continues at coordinate 186 of OX387623.1, forward strand.
TAACCTAACCTAACCTAACCTAACCTAACCTAACCTAACCTAACCTAACCTAACCTAACCTAACCTAACCTAACCTAACCTAACCTAACCTAACCTAACCTAACCTAACCTAACCTAACCTAACCTAACCTAACCTAACCTAACCTAACCTAACCTAACCTAACCTAACCTAACCTAACCTAACCTAACCTAACCTAACCTAACCTAACCTAACCTAACCTAACCTAACCTAACCTAACCTAACCTAACCTAACCTAACCTAACCTAACCTAACCTAACCTAACCTAACCTAACCTAACCTAACCTAACCTAACCTAACCTAACCTAACCTAACCTAACCTAACCTAACCTAACCTAACCTAACCTAACCTAACCTAACCTAACCTAACCTAACCTAACCTAACCTAACCTAACCTAACCTAACCTAACCTAACCTAACCTAACCTAACCTAACCTAACCTAACCTAACCTAACCTAACCTAACCTAACCTAACCTAACCTAACCTAACCTAACCTAACCTAACCTAACCTAACCTAACCTAACCTAACCTAACCTAACCTAACCTAACCTAACCTAACCTAACCTAACCTAACCTAACCTAACCTAACCTAACCTAACCTAACCTAACCTAACCTAACCTAACCTAACCTAACCTAACCTAACCTAACCTAACCTAACCTAACCTAACCTAACCTAACCTAACCTAACCTAACCTAACCTAACCTAACCTAACCTAACCTAACCTAACCTAACCTAACCTAACCTAACCTAACCTAACCTAACCTAACCTAACCTAACCTAACCTAACCTAACCTAACCTAACCTAACCTAACCTAACCTAACCTAACCTAACCTAACCTAACCTAACCTAACCTAACCTAACCTAACCTAACCTAACCTAACCTAACCTAACCTAACCTAACCTAACCTAACCTAACCTAACCTAACCTAACCTAACCTAACCTAACCTAACCTAACCTAACCTAACCTAACCTAACCTAACCTAACCTAACCTAACCTAACCTAACCTAACCTAACCTAACCTAACCTAACCTAACCTAACCTAACCTAACCTAACCTAACCTAACCTAACCTAACCTAACCTAACCTAACCTAACCTAACCTAACCTAACCTAACCTAACCTAACCTAACCTAACCTAACCTAACCTAACCTAACCTAACCTAACCTAACCTAACCTAACCTAACCTAACCTAACCTAACCTAACCTAACCTAACCTAACCTAACCTAACCTAACCTAACCTAACCTAACCTAACCTAACCTAACCTAACCTAACCTAACCTAACCTAACCTAACCTAACCTAACCTAACCTAACCTAACCTAACCTAACCTAACCTAACCTAACCTAACCTAACCTAACCTAACCTAACCTAACCTAACCTAACCTAACCTAACCTAACCTAACCTATACCTAACCTAACCTAACCTAACCTAACCTAACCTAACCTAACCTAACCTAACCTAACCTAACCTAACCTAACCTAACCTAACCTAACCTAACCTAACCTAACCTAACCTAACCTAACCTAACCTAACCTAACCTAACCTAACCTAACCTAACCTAACCTAACCTAACCTAACCTAACCTAACCTAACCTAACCTAACCTAACCTAACCTAACCTAACCTAACCTAACCTAACCTAACCTAACCTAACCTAACCTAACCTAACCTAACCTAACCTAACCTAACCTAACCTAACCTAACCTAACCTAACCTAACCTAACCTAACCTAACCTAACCTAACCTAACCTAACCTAACCTAACCTAACCTAACCTAACCTAACCTAACCTAACCTAACCTAACCTAACCTAACCTAACCTAACCTAACCTAACCTAACCTAACCTAACCTAACCTAACCTAACCTAACCTAACCTAACCTAACCTAACCTAACCTAACCTAACCTAACCTAACCTAACCTAACCTAACCTAACCTAACCTAACCTAACCTAACCTAACCTAACCTAACCTAACCTAACCTAACCTAACCTAACCTAACCTAACCTAACCTAACCTAACCTAACCTAACCTAACCTAACCTAACCTAACCTAACCTAACCTAACCTAACCTAACCTAACCTAACCTAACCTAACCTAACCTAACCTAACCTAACCTAACCTAACCTAACCTAACCTAACCTAACCTAACCTAACCTAACCTAACCTAACCTAACCTAACCTAACCTAACCTAACCTAACCTAACCTAACCTAACCTAACCTAACCTAACCTAACCTAACCTAACCTAACCTAACCTAACCTAACCTAACCTAACCTAACCTAACCTAACCTAACCTAACCTAACCTAACCTAACCTAACCTAACCTAACCTAACCTAACCTAACCTAACCTAACCTAACCTAACCTAACCTAACCTAACCTAACCTAACCTAACCTAACCTAACCTAACCTAACCTAACCTAACCTAACCTAACCTAACCTAACCTAACCTAACCTAACCTAACCTAACCTAACCTAACCTAACCTAACCTAACCTAACCTAACCTAACCTAACCTAACCTAACCTAACCTAACCTAACCTAACCTAACCTAACCTAACCTAACCTAACCTAACCTAACCTAACCTAACCTAACCTAACCTAACCTAACCTAACCTAACCTAACCTAACCTAACCTAACCTAACCTAACCTAACCTAACCTAACCTAACCTAACCTAACCTAACCTAACCTAACCTAACCTAACCTAACCTAACCTAACCTAACCTAACCTAACCTAACCTAACCTAACCTAACCTAACCTAACCTAACCTAACCTAACCTAACCTAACCTAACCTAACCTAACCTAACCTAACCTAACCTAACCTAACCTAACCTAACCTAACCTAACCTAACCTAACCTAACCTAACCTAACCTAACCTAACCTAACCTAACCTAACCTAACCTAACCTAACCTAACCTAACCTAACCTAACCTAACCTAACCTAACCTAACCTAACCTAACCTAACCTAACCTAACCTAACCTAACCTAACCTAACCTAACCTAACCTAACCTAACCTAACCTAACCTAACCTAACCTAACCTAACCTAACCTAACCTAACCTAACCTAACCTAACCTAACCTAACCTAACCTAACCTAACCTAACCTAACCTAACCTAACCTAACCTAACCTAACCTAACCTAACCTAACCTAACCTAACCTAACCTAACCTAACCTAACCTAACCTAACCTAACCTAACCTAACCTAACCTAACCTAACCTAACCTAACCTAACCTAACCTAACCTAACCTAACCTAACCTAACCTAACCTAACCTAACCTAACCTAACCTAACCTAACCTAACCTAACCTAACCTAACCTAACCTAACCTAACCTAACCTAACCTAACCTAACCTAACCTAACCTAACCTAACCTAACCTAACCTAACCTAACCTAACCTAACCTAACCTAACCTAACCTAACCTAACCTAACCTAACCTAACCTAACCTAACCTAACCTAACCTAACCTAACCTAACCTAACCTAACCTAACCTAACCTAACCTAACCTAACCTAACCTAACCTAACCTAACCTAACCTAACCTAACCTAACCTAACCTAACCTAACCTAACCTAACCTAACCTAACCTAACCTAACCTAACCTAACCTAACCTAACCTAACCTAACCTAACCTAACCTAACCTAACCTAACCTAACCTAACCTAACCTAACCTAACCTAACCTAACCTAACCTAACCTAACCTAACCTAACCTAACCTAACCTAACCTAACCTAACCTAACCTAACCTAACCTAACCTAACCTAACCTAACCTAACCTAACCTAACCTAACCTAACCTAACCTAACCTAACCTAACCTAACCTAACCTAACCTAACCTAACCTAACCTAACCTAACCTAACCTAACCTAACCTAACCTAACCTAACCTAACCTAACCTAACCTAACCTAACCTAACCTAACCTAACCTAACCTAACCTAACCTAACCTAACCTAACCTAACCTAACCTAACCTAACCTAACCTAACCTAACCTAACCTAACCTAACCTAACCTAACCTAACCTAACCTAACCTAACCTAACCTAACCTAACCTAACCTAACCTAACCTAACCTAACCTAACCTAACCTAACCTAACCTAACCTAACCTAACCTAACCTAACCTAACCTAACCTAACCTAACCTAACCTAACCTAACCTAACCTAACCTAACCTAACCTAACCTAACCTAACCTAACCTAACCTAACCTAACCTAACCTAACCTAACCTAACCTAACCTAACCTAACCTAACCTAACCTAACCTAACCTAACCTAACCTAACCTAACCTAACCTAACCTAACCTAACCTAACCTAACCTAACCTAACCTAACCTAACCTAACCTAACCTAACCTAACCTAACCTAACCTAACCTAACCTAACCTAACCTAACCTAACCTAACCTAACCTAACCTAACCTAACCTAACCTAACCTAACCTAACCTAACCTAACCTAACCTAACCTAACCTAACCTAACCTAACCTAACCTAACCTAACCTAACCTAACCTAACCTAACCTAACCTAACCTAACCTAACCTAACCTAACCTAACCTAACCTAACCTAACCTAACCTAACCTAACCTAACCTAACCTAACCTAACCTAACCTAACCTAACCTAACCTAACCTAACCTAACCTAACCTAACCTAACCTAACCTAACCTAACCTAACCTAACCTAACCTAACCTAACCTAACCTAACCTAACCTAACCTAACCTAACCTAACCTAACCTAACCTAACCTAACCTAACCTAACCTAACCTAACCTAACCTAACCTAACCTAACCTAACCTAACCTAACCTAACCTAACCTAACCTAACCTAACCTAACCTAACCTAACCTAACCTAACCTAACCTAACCTAACCTAACCTAACCTAACCTAACCTAACCTAACCTAACCTAACCTAACCTAACCTAACCTAACCTAACCTAACCTAACCTAACCTAACCTAACCTAACCTAACCTAACCTAACCTAACCTAACCTAACCTAACCTAACCTAACCTAACCTAACCTAACCTAACCTAACCTAACCTAACCTAACCTAACCTAACCTAACCTAACCTAACCTAACCTAACCTAACCTAACCTAACCTAACCTAACCTAACCTAACCTAACCTAACCTAACCTAACCTAACCTAACCTAACCTAACCTAACCTAACCTAACCTAACCTAACCTAACCTAACCTAACCTAACCTAACCTAACCTAACCTAACCTAACCTAACCTAACCTAACCTAACCTAACCTAACCTAACCTAACCTAACCTAACCTAACCTAACCTAACCTAACCTAACCTAACCTAACCTAACCTAACCTAACCTAACCTAACCTAACCTAACCTAACCTAACCTAACCTAACCTAACCTAACCTAACCTAACCTAACCTAACCTAACCTAACCTAACCTAACCTAACCTAACCTAACCTAACCTAACCTAACCTAACCTAACCTAACCTAACCTAACCTAACCTAACCTAACCTAACCTAACCTAACCTAACCTAACCTAACCTAACCTAACCTAACCTAACCTAACCTAACCTAACCTAACCTAACCTAACCTAACCTAACCTAACCTAACCTAACCTAACCTAACCTAACCTAACCTAACCTAACCTAACCTAACCTAACCTAACCTAACCTAACCTAACCTAACCTAACCTAACCTAACCTAACCTAACCTAACCTAACCTAACCTAACCTAACCTAACCTAACCTAACCTAACCTAACCTAACCTAACCTAACCTAACCTAACCTAACCTAACCTAACCTAACCTAACCTAACCTAACCTAACCTAACCTAACCTAACCTAACCTAACCTAACCTAACCTAACCTAACCTAACCTAACCTAACCTAACCTAACCTAACCTAACCTAACCTAACCTAACCTAACCTAACCTAACCTAACCTAACCTAACCTAACCTAACCTAACCTAACCTAACCTAACCTAACCTAACCTAACCTAACCTAACCTAACCTAACCTAACCTAACCTAACCTAACCTAACCTAACCTAACCTAACCTAACCTAACCTAACCTAACCTAACCTAACCTAACCTAACCTAACCTAACCTAACCTAACCTAACCTAACCTAACCTAACCTAACCTAACCTAACCTAACCTAACCTAACCTAACCTAACCTAACCTAACCTAACCTAACCTAACCTAACCTAACCTAACCTAACCTAACCTAACCTAACCTAACCTAACCTAACCTAACCTAACCTAACCTAACCTAACCTAACCTAACCTAACCTAACCTAACCTAACCTAACCTAACCTAACCTAACCTAACCTAACCTAACCTAACCTAACCTAACCTAACCTAACCTAACCTAACCTAACCTAACCTAACCTAACCTAACCTAACCTAACCTAACCTAACCTAACCTAACCTAACCTAACCTAACCTAACCTAACCTAACCTAACCTAACCTAACCTAACCTAACCTAACCTAACCTAACCTAACCTAACCTAACCTAACCTAACCTAACCTAACCTAACCTAACCTAACCTAACCTAACCTAACCTAACCTAACCTAACCTAACCTAACCTAACCTAACCTAACCTAACCTAACCTAACCTAACCTAACCTAACCTAACCTAACCTAACCTAACCTAACCTAACCTAACCTAACCTAACCTAACCTAACCTAACCTAACCTAACCTAACCTAACCTAACCTAACCTAACCTAACCTAACCTAACCTAACCTAACCTAACCTAACCTAACCTAACCTAACCTAACCTAACCTAACCTAACCTAACCTAACCTAACCTAACCTAACCTAACCTAACCTAACCTAACCTAACCTAACCTAACCTAACCTAACCTAACCTAACCTAACCTAACCTAACCTAACCTAACCTAACCTAACCTAACCTAACCTAACCTAACCTAACCTAACCTAACCTAACCTAACCTAACCTAACCTAACCTAACCTAACCTAACCTAACCTAACCTAACCTAACCTAACCTAACCTAACCTAACCTAACCTAACCTAACCTAACCTAACCTAACCTAACCTAACCTAACCTAACCTAACCTAACCTAACCTAACCTAACCTAACCTAACCTAACCTAACCTAACCTAACCTAACCTAACCTAACCTAACCTAACCTAACCTAACCTAACCTAACCAGTCTTTCCTAGCACTGGCTAACAAGTGCCTAGAACTGGCCTATTTTCCTAGGATTTGGAAGGAGGCCACGGTCGTTGTGCTGCGGAAACCGGGTAAGGATGATTACTCGGTTCCCAAGGCACACCGGCCGATAGGACTGTTGCCAGTGCTGGGAAAGATCCTGGAAAAGATGCTGGTGGGTAGGCTGAAATGGCACATCCTTCCGAGGATGAGCCACCGCCAATACGGCTTTATGCCACAAAGGGGCACCGAGGACTCCCTCTATGACCTAGTGAATCATATCAGGACTAAACTTCGGGAGAAGAAAGTCCTGATTATGATATCGCTGGACATAGAGGGAGCCTTCGATAGCGCCTGGTGGCCCGCTATTAAGGTCCGGTTGGCGGAAGAACGCTGCCCACCAAACATCAGAAGGATGGTCGCCAGCTATCTGGATGATCGGATGGTCAGGGTCCGATACGCGGGCGCCGAGTCAGCGCGCAGGACCGTTAAAGGTTGTGTTCAAGGTTCTATTGGAGGGCCAATCCTGTGGAACCTCCTCCTCGACCCCCTTTTACAGGGGCTCGAGCGCCGGGGCGACTATTGTCAAGCTTTTGCTGACGATGTCGTCCTGGTGTTTGATGGGGGTTCCACAGGAGAAGCTCAGAAGCAGGCCAATGCGGCACTAGCCTATGTGCGGGATTGGGGTGTCAGAAATAAGCTCAAGTTCGCGCCGCATAAAACGCAGGCGATGCTTATAACTAATAAGTTAAAGTACGACACCCCGATCCTGCGCATGGGAGGAGTTGACATTGGTCTCTCAAACGAGATCAAGCTGCTTGGCCTAACGATAGACCGAAAACTGACCTTTAACGGTCACGTGACGCAGGCGTGCGCAAAGGCCATAGGCCTGTTTAAAGTGCTCGCGAGGTCAGCCAAGGTCCAGTGGGGGTTGGGACCAGAGGTGATCAGGACGATCTACACGGCTGCGGTGGAGCCTGTGATCTTGTATGCCGCAAGCGCATGGGCTCCAGCCAGCCGTAAGCTGGGTGTAAGGAAGCAGCTCGGAGCCATCCAGCGCAGTTTCGCGCAGAAGATGACGAAGGCCTACAGGACTGTCTCTCTCAACTCGGCCCTGCTGCTGGCGGGAGTGCTCCCTCTTGACATAAGGGTGCGGGAAACCGCACTCCTTTATGAGGTCAAGAAGGGGCGCTCCTGCGAGGTAGTAGGAGACCGGGAGGTGGAGGCTCCTGTGGCCTTCGTCAACTTGGAGCACCCGGCGGAACGGAGGAACGGGACGTTCCAATGCCTGGTGGACGGGGCAGAACTGGCCCAGCACGTCGGTGAGGGTCTTAGTATCTTCACCGACGGAAGCAAGATTGACGGGAAAGTCGGAGCAGCGCTGTCCATATGGAACGGCGCCGCCGAGACGAGTACCCGAAAATTGCGGCTGGAGCCGTACTGCTCCGTCTACCAGGCGGAACTTCTCGCCCTCCGGTACGCCGTGGAGGAGGCGCTCCGTAGCGGGCTTCCTTCGTGCGGCATCTTCAGTGATGCCAGGTCCGCTCTCGAAGTCGTCACCAGAGGTGATTCTCTCCACCCCATAGCGTTTGAAATTAAAAAGTTAATAAAAATCGCCGAGAAACGCGCCCAGAAAATTAATATCTTCTGGGTCAAGGCGCACGTGGGGTTGGAGGGAAACGAGAGGGCGGATCAGCTCGCTAAAGATGCCGCACAGCACCTGAAGACCCGTGCGCACTACGACAAGTGTCCGGTTTCATTCGTCAAGCGACAGATCCGACAGGACTCGATTGACGAATGGAGCCGGAGATACGCGGACGGAGAGACGGCTTCGGTAACGAAGCTGTTCTTTCCGGACGCTGTCAAGGCGCACAGGGTCGTCAGGCGGATCGTCCTGGATCCGATACTGACGCAGGTCTTCACGGGGCACGGCGGTTTCTCCGAGTACTTGCACCGGTTCAAGTGCAAGGAGAGCCCGGCGTGCCAATGTGACCCTGACGTACAGGAGACGGTCCCACACCTCCTGCTCGAGTGTCCCATCCACGCAGCGGAACGATTTGACCTTGAGAATTGTATAGACTCTAAGTTAGACATAATTAATGTACATAAAATAGTGGAAAACAAATTGATAGTGAATAAGTTTTTGATGTATTGTAATAAAATAGCTAATAAGGTAAACAATAGAAATAGGTAAAAATGTAGAATTACTAAGTATATAAGAGAATTATATATTATTAGTAATTATAGTGATATGATAGATATAAAAAATAGGATAAATAGATTTAGAGGAATAAAACAATGTATAAATATTAAGATGTAATTAAATAGATAATAAATAGAATTAAGTCAAAGCAATGTATAAATAAAAGTTAAAGAAATAAATGTTGCAAAACTACCCTTGTCCTGGATAGGGGGAACGAGAGTGGGACGTAGAGTCCCACAAAAAAAAAAAAAAAAAAAAAAAAAAAAAAAAAAAAAAACCTAACCTAACCTAACCTAACCTAACCTAACCTAACCTAACCTAACCTAACCTAACCTAACCTAACCTAACCTAACCTAACCTAACCTAACCTAACCTAACCTAACCTAACCTAACCTAACCTAACCTAACCTAACCTAACCTAACCTAACCTAACCTAACCTAACCTAACCTAACCTAACCTAACCTAACCTAACCTAACCTAACCTAACCTAACCTAACCTAACCTAACCTAACCTAACCTAACCTAACCTAACCTAACCTAACCTAACCTAACCTAACCTAACCTAACCTAACCTAACCTAACCTAACCTAACCTAACCTAACCTAACCTAACCTAACCTAACCTAACCTAACCTAACCTAACCTAACCTAACCTAACCTAACCTAACCTAACCTAACCTAACCTAACCTAACCTAACCTAACCTAACCTAACCTAACCTAACCTAACCTAACCTAACCTAACCTAACCTAACCTAACCTAACCTAACCTAACCTAACCTAACCTAACCTAACCTAACCTAACCTAACCTAACCTAACCTAACCTAACCTAACCTAACCTAACCTAACCTAACCTAACCTAACCTAACCTAACCTAACCTAACCTAACCTAACCTAACCTAACCTAACCTAACCTAACCTAACCTAACCTAACCTAACCTAACCTAACCTAACCTAACCTAACCTAACCTAACCTAACCTAACCTAACCTAACCTAACCTAACCTAACCTAACCTAACCTAACCTAACCTAACCTAACCTAACCTAACCTAACCTAACCTAACCTAACCTAACCTAACCTAACCTAACCTAACCTAACCTAACCTAACCTAACCTAACCTAACCTAACCTAACCTAACCTAACCTAACCTAACCTAACCTAACCTAACCTAACCTAACCTAACCTAACCTAACCTAACCTAACCTAACCTAACCTAACCTAACCTAACCTAACCTAACCTAACCTAACCTAACCTAACCTAACCTAACCTAACCTAACCTAACCTAACCTAACCTAACCTAACCTAACCTAACCTAACCTAACCTAACCTAACCTAACCTAACCTAACCTAACCTAACCTAACCTAACCTAACCTAACCTAACCTAACCTAACCTAACCTAACCTAACCTAACCTAACCTAACCTAACCTAACCTAACCTAACCTAACCTAACCTAACCTAACCTAACCTAACCTAACCTAACCTAACCTAACCTAACCTAACCTAACCTAACCTAACCTAACCTAACCTAACCTAACCTAACCTAACCTAACCTAACCTAACCTAACCTAACCTAACCTAACCTAACCTAACCTAACCTAACCTAACCTAACCTAACCTAACCTAACCTAACCTAACCTAACCAGTCGCGCCGCGAACCCTGAGCAGCAAGCATCGTTTGTGTGACGCTCCGCACTCAAAAATCGCGAACAGTGGTACAAAGTGCTCCGATTTACTTGAAATTTATATCATCGTACGCGCAACAGTGCAAGCTACGCAGTGATATAAGTTGGACGGCTGTGACTACCCTAGTTTTCCCGCAAATCGCGAAAAACTGCGCGAAAACCCACGGAAAAAAGGCAGCTGGCAGCGGCTGTTGGCAGCAAAATCAGCTAGGATCAGCGGGACGCAGCAAAATCAGCGGTTTTCAGCAGCGATCGGCTGCGTTTGGCTGAAGTTGCTGCCAGCGACCACCGTTGGCTGAGCGTGGCTGACAGCGCTGACAGCGCTGCGGGCGCTGACTGTGCTGACAGCGGGACGCAGCAAATCAGCTAAAGTCAGCGGGACGCAGCTGCTGGCAGCGAAATTCAGCAGCGACCGGCCACATTTGGCTGATTCTGCTGACATCGACCACGGTTAGCTGCGCGAGGCTGACTGCTGACAGCGGGACGCAGCAAGAATCAGCGGACTTCAGCAGCGATCAGCTGCGTTTGGCTGAAGTTGCTGCCAGTGACCACCGTTGGCTGAGCGTGGCTGACAGCGCTGCGGGCGCTGACTGCACTGCCAGCGGGACGCAGCAAACCAACCAAACAACCACGCCGGGCTGATCGACGTGCGCCAGTTCGACCGCGGATACAGAGAGAGCCACACGCGTACACGGTGCGCTCCCCGTAACGGGGAGCCGCTAGGGCTCCGCCCGACATTAGGGCTTCGGTACAACTGTGCGAGTCGGCGTTGTGTTTCCGGGGTGCAAAAGTGGATAATCGAACATACACAGTGACAGTACAATTTGCGAAATAATAATAGTGTTACTAAAGACGGACTGACACGTAACTTCTGTGCGCGAATAGCAGTGAAGTGACGGTGGATTGTGCACCCGTATCGGATTGCAGTGGTCGACTAACTCGCAGCAGCGTGCCGGTGCACAGCCCAGCCAACAGGCTAGTGCACGACAGCAGCAGCAGTCGAGCGGCCAAGGTAGGAATACCAATGCATATTAATACAGTGTCAGCATAACATGTGCCCCGCTGCATAACAACATGTCATCGCAACCTTCAACTAGCGATGCACTCAGCGACAACGAATTCGTGGACGCCGACGCCGAGGTAACTCCCACCGCTATTGAGAAAAGAACGATCTCCGAGTGCCTTCAGGCAATAAAGAAACTCACTGACAGAATTATAACTACTATCAACACAGGGAAAAGCGTGACGTCTGAAAACAAAAGATTAACAATAAAGTGCGCCAGCGAAATCCGCGAAATAAGCAGAGAGATTGCCAACTTACACGACACCAACGTCACTTTGCTGGAAATTAAAACAGAACTAAAACAGACCATACGAGAAGAAGTGGCCAAGAACAACAGAAATCCTGCGAAAACCTACGCCGCGATTGCCACCGCCTCTATAGCCACAAAACCCAACACCAACATAAAACCACCCGCTCGCATACCCACTAGTAAACCCGCCATAATAATCGCCCCAACCAACACAGAGGCCACATCAAAAGAAGTACTCACCAGCGTCAGACAAGAAGTCACGTTCCGAGGCACCGGCTACGCACCATCCAAAATACAGCCGATATCCAAAAACAAAATCCGTATCGAGTTCGACACTCCACAACAAAGAGACGACACACTCAACAAGTTAAAAACCGTCAGCAGTGTCACAGCAGAGCCCGCCAGGAAACTAAAGCCCATGGTAATACTCAAGGGCATATCACGTGACACAAACTCAACGGACCTCATCGACACCATCCTCGGACAGAACCCAGAAATTAAAAACGTCTGTGACAAACCCAACGGTGACATATCCATCAGATTCATTCGAGACAACAAGAATAAGTGGCTCTATAACGCAGCCCTTATCACGTCCCCAAGTGTCTGGCGAGCTTTCACTGCCCTCGAGCGTGTAAACATCGACTATCTACGCGTACACGTAGAAAACTTCTGCCCATTTCTACAGTGTTTTACCTGCCTCCAATTCGGACATACCAAGAACAGGTGCACAGCGCAAATAACACCTTGCCGATTCTGCGCCTCATTAGCGCATAAACCTGACGAGTGCCCGAACAAAAATAACGCCACAGAAGCGCGGTGCTACAACTGCTCAGAGAACAACACGAAACGAGGACAGAACACAGACACACATCACACGGCCACGTCCAATCAGTGCCCATTGGTCCAACGCATAAGAAACAATATACTGGCAAAAGTAGACTATGGCCAACAATAATCGCAAACACAACAGAAACACAACACAACTCAATCTTAAAGTTGTCCAATGTAATATCGACCGTAGCTACAACAGCTTGCAGGAACTCCTACACTACCTAGACAAAAACAGCTGCGATATCGCACTGATCAGCGAACCATACGTGGGAAAAAACCTCACAATCAAGTCCCCACCCGGCTATGATGTACACCAATTCCCTGGCGACAACCCTGTCAAGGCTCTTGTTATCGTCAACAAAAAACTTGGCTCCACCATCGGTATGAGCCAGTATTCCACCACCAATCTATCTATCATGAAGATAAGTGTCGACGGGAAAAACGTATACATAACAAGTATATATGTTGAGCCAAACTCCGATACGCACGACACACTGCACCAGCTCAATCACTTTCTGCATAACACACGCGACTCAGCCCACATCGTCGGTGGAGACTTTAACGGCTGGCACCAAGCGTGGGGATCCCTCCGAGCCAACAAACGCGGAAACGAGCTTATGAATTTAATTATAAGCCACGACATGGCAATATGTAACACTGGCAACTCCCCTACGTTCGAGACAGTCACCCACGGCACCTCAAGACAATCGATAATCGACCTCACACTGGCATCAGCTAACATAGCCAACAAAATCCACCATTGGCAAGTCACTAAGGACATATGCCCATCATCGCAACATAATGCAATTCAATACAATCTCATACTACATAAACTGCCTACCAAAAATAAGTGCCAAACGACCTACAAATATAACACGAAACAAGCCGATTGGGACACATTTAAAGAACAATTGACAACCAACATAAATAGTCTCCACCTCAACGATGCAAGTGTCATCAAAACATTCACCAGCGAACAACTGGATCAATATATAACCGACATTACGAAAGCTATCCAAACCACCTGCGATCAACAGTTACCAACCAAAAATAAATACCGAACACACGCACCTTGGTGGACTGAACAACTGGAACAATATAAGCAACGCCTCATAAAATTGCACCACACCATCAGCGAATACAAACGCAAAGGACTGCCAATAGACGACACGATAAACGAAAGAGACGCCGTCGCTCAGGAATACTCAACCGCCATACGCAATGAATCCACCACACACTTCAGACAATTTTGCAGCCTACAAGATAAAGAAAAGTGTAAAGAGAGCCCGGCGTGCTTGTGTGACCCTGACGTACAGGAGACGGTCCCACACCTCCTGCTCGAATGTCCCATCCACGCAGTGGAACGATTTGAACTGGAAAATTGCATAGACTGTAAGTTAGAAATAAGTAATATACATAAAATTGTGAAGAACAAATTGATAGCGCATAAGTTTTTGAAGTATTGTACTAAAATAGTAAATAAGGTAAACAATAGAAATAGGTAAAAATTAGGATTACTGAATATATAAGAGATTATATATTATTAGTAATTATAGTAATATAGTTGATATAAGTATAGGATAAATAGATTAAGAGGAATAGAATTATGTATTAGTATTAAGATGTAATAAAATAGAAAAAGATTAAATTAGTAAAGTTAAGATATAGTAAGAGACTGTATAGTTGTAAGTCTTAAAAATTTAGTAATTAAGAATTGATAGAACAATAAGATAAATAGATTAGGGTAAATAAATTAAGATATTATATAGGTCCGTAAAAGTTAACATTGTTAGTAAAGTAAAAGATAAGCTTCAAGTGTAAATGTTAACCTAGTTAAGAATTTAAAGCCTAGGCAAATTCCCTTGTCCTGGATAGGGGGAAAGAGGGTGGGACGTAGAGTCCCACAATAAAAAAAAAAAAAAAAAAAAAAACCTAACCCGTCGAATTTTGTGAAATTTTTGTATGAAAACTATTTAGTGTGGCACATTGTTTGATAACATTTTATAAATACTTACCGTTGCGTATAATTTTGATTTTCTCCCCCCACAATTTTTTTTCCAAATTTCGTTAAATTTCCTTACTTTTGCTGACCGTCGAAATTTTTTGTACCAACCGTACCTCATCTTATTCGATATTTGTGGAGTACTCGCCGAGACGCGTCTAACGGCGTATCAAACGTCGCGCTCCGGCAAAAAAAAAAAAAAAAAAAAAAAAAAATTGACCCCCGCACCCACCCTTTTGTCTTTTTTGACGAAGTAGTGCTCAGCTATACCGTCACGAAAGCCCAAAAACCTTAAATTACATAAACTAATTAAACTTGAATTATACTTACCATGAATAAAATAAAATAAATAATAATATAGTTTATTCATCACGTAGGCGAACATAGTTGCACTTATGGTAAGTCAAGACACATTAAATTAATAATAAAAATTATTACATAAAGTCACTTATAAAATTAGTCATTTTAAATTTTTTATAGGGAGTAAAATTAATGAAAAATAAATAAAGAAGCCAAGCTCGGGCTGGCAGAATAGGGAAGATAAGATATGACGTCACTTTCATAGTCCATCTTTTGTCTTTTAATCTAGCTATGCGTCCAGCCCTTCGCCATTTCAATTTTTGTGAATGGTTGAGTCCATCGATAACTTTAGTTTTGTGCCTAATGTGTGAATGACGAATTTTATGAATCATCCGTATTTTTAAAATGCTTCTTTCCATGTTCCTTTGGCAAGATCTAATTTTATTTTTTACTCTACTAGTAAACTTCCATGTTTGGCAAGCATAAATGTTAGTGAAGGGAGTAGACACATATTCATCACTTTAGACTTAATTCTTAATGGAATGTCGTTCTTAAGTATTTCTTTTAGGCTCCAAAACGTATTCCATCTGATTTTAACTCTTCTGTCTACTTCTTTCTCGTTATTCTGCCCGTCAAATGAAATCTATTTTCCCAGATATACATAGGAGCTCACATATGATAAAGGTATATTATTTAGACATAGGTACTGGTTTTTGGATGGAATTTGTCATGATGTTAGTCTTGTTCAGGTTAATTTCGAAACCAACTTTTCGGCTTTCTTCTCGTAGAGAGTCTATCATTAATTGTAGTTGTTTTGTATTTTCCGCCAACAGGACAATGTCATCAGCAAATCTCAAATTATTTAAATATTTTCCGTTGATGTTAAGTTCCAGTTTAGTTTGGCGAAGATAGACTCTAACACTACTATAAAAATGTTTGGTAGAGAGTACTGTAGTGAAGCCTCTTCTGAAACCAGCCTGCTCAATAGGTTGGTGTTTTTCTATGGTTGTACGAGTTATTTTTTTTCAATGAGTGATACGAAATGTTTATACAAGGAGGGTAGTAGGCTTATTGGTCTGTAGTTACTTATATTTTTTGGTTCTCCTTTCTTATTATATAAATGTATAAATAAGCGTGCAATGTCACGCGCGCTCTCTTTTTACCCGACTGCGAAAGAAGGGGGGTTATGTTTTTCGAGTGTATGTATGTATGTATGTTTGTATATTTCTTTGGCACGCCCTACAGCCTAAACGGCTTGTCGTATTTTTATGTGAGTCGTAATTGGTATCAATAGATTCGTCTTAGTCGTGAGAGTGACACTGGGTACATCAAAATAAAAAATAAACAAAATTAAGGATTTTTGGCGGCAAAAAGTGATCACGAAAAAATTATACTTCTTTGGCGTAACAAGATAAAAATCTTTTTAATTTTTAAAAACAAGTAGATAATAAAATATTATAAATATGTGACATCTAGCGACAAATGTCTAAACTAATACAATAATAGGAGTCAAGACAACTTAAATATTTCAATTGCATTTTCACAGATGGCGCTAGCACAAGAATGAAAGGTTCTTGAAGAATTACTATTATGGTCTTCTAGATGGCGTTAGTTTACAATATACTTATTTCCGTAATGAAAATAATTGTGTGCATTACGATGCATATTAAATTGAAGATATTTGCTACAAAAAACTTCTATAATTTGACATTATCCTACACGAAAAATAACAAGATAAAAATCTTTTAATTATCTTTCGCCTTATTCTACGTTCAAAATTCAAAACTAAAATGTTGACTATAGCTAACTTCAGGGTGAGCGATTTAGTGGGCAACTTCATTCTGTTAATTTTGTGTCGCGGTGCGCGCGCATCATAAAATTTCACTCTCATCAATTTTTCATAACGCGCCTAAAGAAGTATAACTTCAATTTTTTTTTTCAAAATACCTTAATAAAATAATTAAATAGTGTGGTATCAAAATAAAAAAAATTACGGGTGATTACGAATATATATACAACTTATATGCTTTATTGAATTTTGGAATAGGAAATGCTAATAAAGGTGCTTGAGAACTAAAAAGATGCAATTGAAAAAAATATATTTAAGAAAAACAAAAAACCCGACCGCGTCTATATCTGCCATCTTTATTAAATTCATTGAAGAACTAAAAAGATAGAAACAAGATTTTAATTTGAATATTTTGTTTTGGTTTTGAATAATCTTACACCCGTATTCACAAACAATACTTAGAGGACGCATAGTGCTCCCGAACGCATAGTGTCGGTTGTTTTATCGTTTTCTTTGGCCTTGTTCAGCTTTGTTTATCTGACAGCCAACTGATGTAAAGTTGTATCTCAATATTAGCCAATCACAGCGCCCCTTGGCCTACGCAGTGCGTAGGCTGTCATGCCCAAACACTCAACCCGAGGACGCATAGTATTCTCGAACGCAGAGGGTCCGTCAAACTTATTCTTAAACAACACTTAAGGGAAGAATGACAGTATGCATTTAGGAAAATGAACGCACAGCAAAAGGAGCTCGCGAGCTATTTTACGCAACGCATAGTGTGACAAATCAACACAAACGTCAATCTAGCACCGGGTTTTACAGACCACGTAAGTTAGGTTTGTAAATTCGTGTGATTTTCTTGATTTGATCCGTTAACTTGCGATGGACTGCAGTAGCGAAAAAGAATTTGATGATTATATCCTTGAAAGAGACCTACAGAGAACGAATAACACTAGAAAAGTGATCGAGATTTTCAAATCTCACAGTATCACAACCAGGCAATATTTCCAAAGAAAATTACAATAAAGCTAACATAAAAACTAGAAACACAGTAGAACGTACAATAGGGGAGTCGAAGAGGATTTGATCCTTGTTTGACCAAAAAGTTGGCTACGAGTCTCATAACAACGTGCCATGTGATTGTAGCAACTTCGATTTTATACAATACTAGTATTGCTCGCGGCTTCACCCGCATGAATAAGTTGTTCCGGGATAAAAATATTTTCCCGGGATAAAAAGTAGCCTATAGATAGCACTCAGGAGTAATGTAGCTTCCTATTAGTGAAAGATAGTTTAGATTAGTACATCCAATGGCATCATTATCGAAAATATAAATGATAATAATATAAATTATAAAATACCTACATACCGAGGCGCTCCGATACAGGAGATAATTTATAACACAGCATTTTTAGTTAATTTGGTCGGATAAAATAAAACAAATATATTTAAATTTTCAAGATGTATTTTTTTTTGTTCTATTTCCAATTTTTTTTAATTGTAAAGCATGGAGCTGTTTTTATAATCTAATATTTTTTCTATACGCATCATACTCATTGACTCTTGAGAGAGCTCCTTCTTTCTATAAGTTTTATATTTTCCCAACATTTTTTCAACGGTACATTGTCCCTGGGTGTAACATACGACTGTGCATTATAAGCTATTGTCAGTTTATCCCAAGCCTTCTTCTTTGGCTCTATATTTTGAGCATGCGTACGGTATCTTCAATAATAGGCCGTTCCCGCATCAAAGCCACGATTAATTCCCTCTCTGAAGAAGTAAAATATGGTAACTTCTTTGAACTAAAAGAAATCACGCATACGCATACTCACGCCTTTTATCCCCGAAGGGGTAGGCAGAGGCGCAACTAGTGCACCCACTTTTCGCCAAGCGTATTCCGTCCCATGATGTGATAGGGGGCGAGCCTATCACCATACCGGGCACAAATTCCAGACTCCGGGCTGATACTGAATAGAAAAATCCAATATCACTTTGCCCGACCCAGGGATCGAACCCGAGACCTCAGCCTTGCAGTCGTACCGTAATACAACTACGCCACCGAGGCAGTCAACAGAAATCAACTTCTGTTATTCGTCTTATCATTTTATATTATTGTAATATATATAACCAGGAAACAAACTGGAAAACATCATACTTACCACATTTTAGGAGATTTTTACTCAATAAAGGCGCGAAACTTGTGTCCATACCTAATGCAAATGCGAACATAATATTATTTTAACTAAAAATTTTACAAGTTGTCTCCTTCTTTCGTGTTGTGGCTTCTACCAAGACTTTATCGGTGATGTCGCATGTATGTAATGTATTTTTACTATTTGAAACCCGTGTCATTTTTAATACCTATTGATAATTTCCGATAATTTCCATCAAAATTGAAATTTCAAAGTCAATGTTTGATGTTTTCTGTCAATCTACTCGAGGAAGTTTCATTACAATATAAACCAATCACAATGCTATGGGAACGCACAGCAAAGAGTCCCTTGAGTATCGTTTATGAAATGAATGGCTTGCCAGTGTTACTTCTATACTTATGTAAGTAATGTTAACGAAAACAGACTTATTATCATAGCATTGCGCTGTCCTTAGCTAAGTATCGTTTGTGAATACGGGCCTTAGTTGACAGTGTTCACAAACGCAGGCACAACGCATCTGCTCACTCCGAGATTTTGTTGTTCTACCTATATCACCAACTAAATTATGAGAAGTGAGCGTGTTATGTCGTAAACTGCGTTTACCTACGTGGAAAATCGGTGTCAGCAGTTTGCAGGCACTGTTGTGTTTCGGTTTGAAGGACATTGTAGCCGGTGTACTACTCTCTTGTCCGCCCCCCGAGGCAATTCTTGTGCGCTGGGTCTTCACACCCAATGCACGCCGATGCACGGGGGGACATTAGTTGCGGGCCGAGGCACACAGTCAGTGTGTATACCTCCTGGTTGTAAATCACATTGAGGCCTAAAAGGGCCCGCGAACATTTCCTGGCACCCTCTCTTTCCGCCCATCCTGGGAACCTTCCTCCCTTCCCCCACCTTCCCTTCCATATTCCTCCTCCACTCCCTCCCAGGCCCCTGCAGTCGCTAACCCGGGGGACTCCAGTATCCCATTCGCAGGTTTCCCCCGGTGTTGAATGCAGGGTCGCCTACCCAAAAAAAAAAAAACATCTCTTGTCTCAGAATGACGAGCGCAGTATCATAAGTGCTTTATCTTAAAATTTTATAAATCTTAAATTGCTCGAATACCTTGGAGTTCCGGATAGGGCTTCATGGGGCAAAATCGATTGATTTGACCCAATCTACATGCTCTTAACGGGAATACGTCATATTACCACTCACCCAGTAGTTAAAGTGAATATATTATGTATTTATATATGGACAAAAGGTCTCTTACGGCGCGTGAGCTCTTCAAAATCAATAGATTATTTAAACCGCACACTGATGTACACAATGGGCTGTTAAACGAATGGCAATATCGGTGGGACGTATCATCGAAAGGGCGTCATTTATATAAATACTTTCCGTGCGTTCACGATCGCCTAAATAAAACTTGGCTAGAAATAGATCATTGTGTATCGCAATTTCTTACCGGCCACGGTAATTTTAAGGGCAAACTATTTTCATTTAGGCTGGTTGACTCTCCTGTGTGCCCATACTCTACACCTGGTTACGTATATGAACAATCTGCACATCACGTACTTTGGGAGTGTGGTCTTTGGCATGATGAGCGCAACATCATGTTGGATAGTATGCAAATAACATCTGGGGTTGTATACTACATGGACCTTGTAGAGACTAGACGGAATTTCCGTGCTTTCCGGCGTTTTAACCATACCTATTATTGGAATCAAATTTGATAGCTCCTATGATAGGACCCTTTCATTCAATTTTTATCCGTGGTGCTTTACAACTGGCTTTTCTAGTTGTAATCGTCTCTAAACTTGAGGTTAAAATACCTCCTTAGTTCATTATTTTTGTCACCCGTTTTGCTATGGAGGGAAATGGACAATTAATATTTCCAACTCCTCCCTATCTTTCTATTTGGTTAATTTCGTTGCGGGTTAAAGACAGATTAGTGTTCCCTGAGACTCCCCGAGCTTCACCGCTCGGTGTCACAAAATGCTTGCCTCTGCTGATCTTGGCTTACAGGAGTTACAGTGGCGGGTCTGAAGGCGGGATAGTCTCTTATCTAATAACTTACTAACTAACTTAACTAGCTAATGTAATAACTATTCGATAACTATACGCACATCGTAACGTACGGCAACGTAAAATTATGGGGCGACAGAAATGCTGTATCTCCGAAAATCAATCTCCATAATTGAAAAAATAATATTTACTGGGTGTGTTGTCGTATCTCTTTTATTTTCAAAAGTAACGTTTTTTTCTCTATATTGAGCATTTTTTTGTAGAAACAGTACAAAAACTAGAAAAAAATCAATGGCGTATCTTAATTTTTTTTCGTCGTAAGAAGACGAGACCTAGACCATTCGAGGCGGCTTTTTTTTCTGATCAATAATATAGTATCATAGTACATCAATAATATAGTACAAAATAAGTCATTTCGGCCATTTTCCGAGATACGACATTTCCGCTGTCTACCGTCGATATTAAACATATAATTAAGTTTTTTGTTAATATTCCTTCACGAAACGCTTTTATGAAGATTTTAAAATAAGTTGGGCCATCAAGGGTTCCTTTACCTACTAGTATAAAGTGTTCACCTTTGTTACCTCTATGATTTATTCCGTGTAATGTGTGGCAAGGGTGCGAAATAAAAGTCCAAATAATTTATTTATTTTTTATTAGTCGGGTCAAAACTTACACAACGATCACTTATATAAATAAGAAATCGCTCGGTATAAAGTTCCCAGGAGCCGCGACGGCGCGGCTCGTCGCCCGCGCGACGCCTCGCCGCACGCTTCAGGGCTAGGCGGGTAGTAGGTACCTACACACCAGCTCGACGCCACGACTCACGACCTTTATCTCATCAATGCGTTAGTACTGTGCGCCAATATTTTACAACTTTATTGCCAATTTATCTTGCTACGTTCGGCACTTGAAGTCAGACTGATGCTTGTTTGATAATAGGAAAAGACTGTTATAATTATTGAAGTAGAAAAAGTAATAACGGTATTGAAAATAGCAATGTAAGTGCTAATTTTATTAGTAATAACTACTCAATTTTATATTATTTTTATATTTTGTTGCATTCATCATTTTTGCAGCTGTCTCAATTTAAAGTGTCGTTAAGTATTTTTAACATGTATGAAATTAAATTTGAATTGTAAGAGACATTAGGTTACCTTGCTCTGGCTAATTCTAAAGTCACACGGTGGGGTACAAAGTTCGAGGTTCATAGCACATCAGTCAAATGTGATCCTCGGTCTGTATGTCCCTGACTGACTGAAAATGTTTATATTTTTTAGGTTAATTAAGTAATAGTGAGTTTTATAGCTGATGAAATGAAGATTATTAATTAATAGATAGTGTCCAAAATATTAATTGGCATCTTGTTGGATTCCCAAAATATTTACTGCCCAAAGACTACATATCCATATCCAAGCGCTGTTTAGTTCCAAGGTTAGAAATTCTTAACCGTCCCCCATGTTTGTATCTCCCCGTAAAAGCCTTTAATAGGACAACGTCAATGAGTTTACTTCAGTCACAAAATACCGATAAAGGATAGTATAGTTATTGCTAGCACTTTATGAACAGCAGACACGAGTAAGGTTGTATTATAGACTGCACCAGATTTTTTTTTTTTTTTTTTTTTTTTTATTGCATTTAATGACGAGACGAGCATGCCGTTCGCCTGATGGTAAGCGATACGACCACCCATAAACAGTAGCAACACCATCCAGCACCTTGACTAACAAAGTACTGTGTGGCATTCCACTGCGCTCGTCACCCTGAGACATAAGATGTTAAGTCTCATTATGTCCAGTAGTTATACTGGCTACAATGTCCTTCAAACCGAAACACAACAGTGCATGCACACTGTTGCTTGGCGGTAGAAAAGCGGTAGATGTGGCGAGTGAAGTAGTTTGTAAAGGATTATGAATGCATTTTATATTAATAACAATATTAATGAAGATCGAGCGGTTTGTCGAAGTAATTTCCCAGAAAACTACACAAAGTTGTTGGTAATATGAGTTGCAGTAATGCGCGGCAGGGCACAGTACGCGCACGAGTAGTCGCGTCAGTGGCGCCGCACCGACACGCAGCAACACGCAACAACACGCCACAACACGCCACAACACGCAACAACACGCCACAACACGCAGCAGACACGCCGCGGCGGAGAGGCGTCGCGCCGCCGGCCCAGCTCGCTCCACTTTCGTACAAAAATAGATTCGCCGCTCTGATTCGCTAGCCTAAAGGGAGACCGGGCCGCGACTAAAGTATGATATGAGTCTACGCTCGGAGCACCATGGCAGGTGACACGTGACACGTGAGTACAGACAGGTCTGCCCGGTCCAGTCTTGCGGGTGAGCGGCGGCACGCGGCCGCCACCAATGTGTTCCCTATCTACGTTATAATCTAACGCTTACGAGCGAGGAGTCGGAAAATTTACAAAATTATAATCCAATGTTTACATTATACAATATAAGAATAGATTGTTGATAGACGGTAGGCACGTTATTTTGTTATAAAATTATCTAAATCGCGACCACTGCGCGGAGGAGATCGTTACACACTTACAACCTCATTTTCCTTTAATAAATTTTGAACTTATCTAGATGAGACAGGCGGGATGCACACACGCTGCACTATGTACCTACATGGTACAGCGCGGCGCGACACACCCGGCACGCCGCCGCTTCGGCCTTGTGCCTACTATATTCGCTTACATAATTTATATTATGTGGATGTAGGTACCGAAGTCGACTGCCAATATTACACTAAAAAAATATGTACAAGTATATAAAATAATGATGTATTTACAGTGTGAATCGTTTGCGAGCGACACGACATACAAATCTGTGCTCTACTGACACGTCCCGCATACTTTCGACAACTCGGCAAGACATCGACCACATTTCACTTCACCATACATTGCTGACTGCTACTGTACTCGCGCAGTCGTACGATCGCGTTTATCACATTTGATCCAAACAACTAACATGGTTCGTTACAATTCGATTGTCACTTTACGCGCACACAATTGTGAACACTATCAGGCTTGGTCCACCGATGAAACTCGAACATCGCAGGCAAGACTCGGACAGTTTCGTGACGAAGGTCCGCCTGCTGGCGACGGAGGCGGCGGCGGCGGCTAGAGCCCGCGCGTCGCTCGGCGGACACGCGGCGAGTCGGGCGGCGAGTCGGGCGACGAGTCGGGCGGCGAGTCGGGCGGCTCACGGGCCGCGCGCCGCCGTCACACGTCGGTGTGGCGAGTGTGCGCGACGAGGGGCGGCGGATCCATCTCCGCGTCAGACTCCTCGATCTCGCACAGGTGTGCCGACAGCTCACTGCACGAGCCCGCTTCGTCGCCGCCCAGCAGCGAGTTGCGTTCCTCTGTTGACACAAACGGATGATTACAACTGTTTATTAGTAGTTAACTATTAGTTGACCAACTCTCGCCGTGTTGATTTGATTTGGTAGATGTACACTCACCCAGCATGGTGATGAGACTAGCGGCGTCAGGCTCCCGGAGCGACCGCGCCCGCAGCGGCTCCGAGTCCGACGAGGCGCGCGGTAGATACGTGTCCGGATGTACCAAGTACGTCGACGCTGAAACCAAGTGCACCATGTAAAGTATAAACTTTCAATGTCGACGATGATCTTTATATTTTTGAGTCATAACTTACGATCTGGACGTTCCGAGTCGGGGTCGTCCGGCGCCGAATCGGTGTCTAATGTCGGACGAGACAGACGCGGGGCACGGCGTGGTGGCGGGCTGGCGGGCGGCGACGGGGGTGACGCCGGCGACGACGAGTCAGGTCGCTCGGAGCCCGCCACCTCGCTGATTCCGGGCAGGGCGCCGCCTCCACCGCACCAGTCAGAGCAGTCCCAGTGGTAGCCGCCTACCAGATGTGGTGACCGCGGTCGGCCTCGTAGTCTACTGCCCTTTAAATCTGTAGGCGGATGCATATCGTCATATTGATGTCTCTCAGGGTAATTGCAAGAAGCCCCGCGAGCTCGAAAGAACACTCACCATTGTAAATTTTGTTGTCGACAAAAGTATGCAAATGCATCTGTTCGGACCACGGCTTACGGTCGACAACGTCGATATTGAGATTCCGTCGGTAGTCTGGAGGGATGCCCTCGAGTTCATCTCCGGCCGAGCCGTAGCTGCGTAGAGTGTCGACGTTGTTGAGCGGCGGCGGGTCGGCGCAGGAGGCGGGCCGCTCGCGTCGCACGGCCTCCAGGTTGGAGAGCTTCTCGGCGCGCGGCGGCAGTTTGTCAGTGGCGCGGCTGTTGAGCGGCTCGGCCTCGGCGGGCTTGTGGCGGTCGCGGCGGCGGCGGCGGTCGCGGCGGCACAGCGCGAGCGGCGCGCCCACCGCCCCCAGCACCAGCAGCAGCAGCGCGCCGCCGCCCGCCGCCAGCGGCCAGCGCTCCGCGCACGCCCAGCGCCACGCCGAGCCCAGTGCGCGCGCGCCCGCACCGCCCGCGCCGCCCGCCACCACCGCGTCAGAGTACAGCGGGTTGCCACAGTTCATTCCTGAAACATCACATTCACTTATTATACGCTTATCGAGTATACCTAAATATTCACATATAATACCACAAGAGCTTCAAAATTATCGGGTATTTTCCGATAGGTTCGTTGCAAACAAATGAAGGAGTTTTCAGGTTAAAAAATCACGAGCGCGAAGCGCGAGTGATTTTTCCTGAAAAACTTGACGACTTCATTTGTTTGCAGGGAACCTTGAGGGAAATGCCAGATAATTTTGAAGCTCGTGTGGTATTCGGGGGATTATTTTTCCGTCCCAAATGTCGGCCAATAGAATTGCACCATGAGATGAAATGAACAGTCAACAAATAAGAATTTCATAATATATAGTAACGACCAGAGAAAATATTCAAAAAAAATTGTTTCTTATTATATAGTAACGACCAGAGAAAATATTCAAAAAAAATTGTCAGTATAATACCATGTAGGTTGTACCACGTGACGTCGAATGGTGCAATTCTATTGGTCGATATTTGGGTCGGAAAAATAATCATTTATATTTCTTATTTAAAAAATTATGACTCCTATTTTACTTTTACTTTTACGAAATCTATTGAATCAAATCAAACCGACCTGTTTTGTCAGGCGGGCACAGACAGCGGAAGGAACCCGGTTCGTTGAGACAGGTGGCACCGTTGAGACATGGCTCGCCGGCGCACTCGTCCACGTCGAACTCGCAGCGCGGCCCGTAGTACCCGCGGCAGCGACACGACGGGCCCCAGTCGCCCTCCTCGCACGCGCCGCCGTGCGCGCACACGCCCGGCGCGCACCACCGCCCGCGCTCGCAGCGCTCGCCCGCCAGCCCGCTCGCGCACGCGCACCGGAACCCGCCGCCCGCCGCCTCCACCGCCCCCGCCGCCCCCACCGCCCCCACCGCCGCCGCGCACGACCCGCCGTGCAGGCACGGCTGCGACGCGCACGGGTCCGTGTCCACCTCGCAGCGACGCCCGGCGAAGCGCGCGTGGCACGCGCACGCGAAGCCCTCCCCCTCGCCCTCGCCCTCGAGCAGCGCGGCGGCGTCGCGACAGGTGCCGCCGTTCATGCACGGGTAGGAGGCGCAGGGGGTGGGCGGCGCCAGCGGCGTGCACTCGTCGCCGGAGCGCACGCGCACGCGCCGCGACAGTTGCGCGCGACCGTCGCGAGACGTGCCGCTCTCCTCCAGCGGCAGCTCTACGCCGCCGAGCTTCAAATCAGCCATACAACCCTCAAATCCATACGTCACCTATTCAAGTGAATAAAAAAAACATTGGTATTAGAACAAATCAAATCAAAGCTCGCGCAAAATGTTAAGAGCGTATACGCTATCCGTGCATTGTATGGCTCTAAAACAGTGCTTTTCGAACCAGTTAATATCCAACAAAACATTTTAAATATATATTAATTAGTAATCATTTTAGAAAGTGTTGTCTAAATAGTTAGTAGAGATTTTTTTTGATTTATAGAGTATTTGTGAATTCTATAATGATAACTGAACAGAGGTTTCCTTATTTTCGCTTCGAGCATCAATTTAGAAGCTCAAAATATCTACATCATTAAACATAATAATAAGGAACTTCGTTCCAAAAAAAAACTTGTTTCTATCTTTTCAGTTTTTCAATGAATTTAATAAAGATGACAGATATTAACGCAGTCGGGTTTTATGTTTTTGTTAATTATTCTTTTTCTATAAATATTTTGAAACCACTATAAAACTCAACGCGCAAATCGTTGCAAATTACTCCACCGCGAGGCTTTCTAGAGAGAGGACGTGTCGCTCCGGCGTGACCACAGTTGACCTTTGACGTGCGTAGTACAAATAGTCACGTGTATACTGTGAACGCCACATCTTAGTACTTTGGTAAGTAAAATATTTATTTTTTATTTTTGATGACTGACAATAATTTTGTAGTTACTATAAGATATGTTTCAAACATAATGGGAAATAAAGTAAAGCCATTTCTAGACAAGAAAAGGAAACATAGCAACGCTGAAAATTTGGCTAAAGCATTCTGGACAAGTGAAGAATTTCACTTGAAAGTTGAAAAAAATCACTCGAGACGATGAGTTTTGGCAAAATGAAATGGAAACTAGATTAATTATTTTAATAAGTGTCTGCCACTGGAAATTGTAGACTCACGAAAGTCCAAATCGATTCCAGTGAGAAGCAAGGAAAAACACTTTTCATAATAAAAAAAAAACTTGAGAGGTGTCAAGGGACACCCGGGTGGAACGAAGTTCCTTTCGATTAATTAGTGAAGGAATTATAATAAAATTTTATTTATATAACAGAGTGTGTATATATATAAATATTTTCCTATTTCCGTTCCAATACATAAGTTTCTAGAGAAAAAAACAAATAAATACGTGTGGCACTCGGAGACTACCGCGGTAAAGCTATTGCATAGCATTTTTATCACAAATTTTGATTGACTAAACACAAATTCGATCTTACGCTTACCACATAAATTAGATTTTTAAACGCGAGCAAAGCACGTTTAGTCTTGTTATTGATAAATGTCAGTAACCAAAGTAGAATAAATCCACAAAATTTGAAAAAAGAATGTTACGTACGATTCTTTTGTACTCGTGCCGTGCCAACGCTGGGGAAATAGCTTCTACGCAATGTATTTAAGGTTCATATTAGATTAGTAAGAAATGGTTTTAATGACTTTAATAAATCTTAATATATATAAATCTCGTGTCACAATGTTTGTCCTCAATGGACTCCTAAACCACTTAACCGATTATAATAAAATTCGCACACCATGTGCAGTTCGATCCAACTTGAGAGATAGGATAGTTTAAATCTCAAATTATACTCGCAATTTTAATTTATTGCTAATTATTTGTCTGTTATTATTTGACAGTCACAATTATCTGTTAACTCCAAATGATTCTAACAGATGTCGATACCTTTCGACTGGGTTGAGTAAGTAATCAATAGATGGCGCTGCTATGAATGATTCTAACAGATGTCGATACCTTTCGACTGGGTTGAGTAAGTAATCAATAGATGGCGCTGCTATGGTAAATCTACGAACGTGTCATATAAGCTACATTTTAAGCGGGACTTTTATACCGGGAAAACTCATTCACGCGGGCGGAGCCGCGGGCAAAAGCTAGTAAAATAAATGAAAATATATTCGTTTCAAGAATTATAGCTTCTACGCATTGTATTTAAGGTTCATATTAGTAAGATAATAGCAAAAAGTGTCGTGATAACTTTTCGTTTGTTTTTTCCGTCCAGCCCCCTTTCACAACGCGCGATAAGGAACTTCGTTCCAATTACTAACATCCGAAAAAAAATACATTGAAAAGAGTAGACTACAATGGTTTAAGATCAAACAACTCACCTGTTCAGCGGCAAAAGCATGAGCGTGTCGTAGAAGCGTCGCACCGAATAGTAGACGATCGGCTCTGGCGTCCAGTACAGCGGCCGGCGGGGGCGTCTGCGCGTGCGCACTGCGTCGGTCCACGGTGAGGCGCATGGCGGCGCCGCGACGCTCCAGCCGCGCCTCGTGCCACGCACCATCCGCCACCGGCACGGCGGCTCTCACCATTGCCGGACCGGATCCCAACTCCATTCTGAATTGCAGGTATCCTTCGGCGACTTCCAACACCGCGTAATCGATACGTCCAGAAGCAGCCATCAGTGTGCCGCGCTCGCGTCTCGTGCGGAACCGCAGCGTCAGCACGAGTTCGTCGTCCGGCACGCGCGCCCCGTCGACGGCGCCGCGCTCCACCCGGTACGCGAGGTACCCGTCGCCGAGGAACTGCACCACCGTGGGCGCGTGACAGTCGGTGCATTCGCCGACGTCGAGTTCGCATCGCTCGCCACCGAAGCCGGCGTTACAGGCGCACTCGGCGGTGAGGCGGTGCAGCGGCGCCACCAAGGCGACGACGTCGGTGGCCACGACGCGCGCCTTGCCCTCGGCCACGCGCACGCGCTCCACACACACGCCGCGGCCGCAGCCGGCGCCACACGCGACACGCACCAGCGCCTCCACCACGAGCCGCGCGCGCTCCTCCACGCGCTCGAGGTGTGCGTGCAGCTGACGCCGCAGCGCGTCCGCCGGCAGGAACCCTCCGCCGATGCGCACCGCGAACGCCACGTCTAGATCTTGTGCTATTTGGCGGCGAGTCCGGGTGGCCGTGTGTCCCTCGTTGTCCGAGCTGTCACCGGATGGCTGCACGCTGACGATGATCACGTCGCTTGGCTCGCGATCGGTTGCCTCGGCGACCGCTCTCACGAATCCTTTACGATGACTGAGCACGAAGTCGCGTTCGGTGACTTCCCGGAAACGGATGACCACTGCGCGCGCCAGCATCTCGTCCGAAATGAGAGAGACGGTGACGCGCACGATTGCGAAGCTGATGAATTTGCCATCTCCGACGGTGACATTGAGTCGGTAGTCGCCGACGTCGAGACGTGGAGCCGCGCGCAGCGTTCCGTCGTTCGCGTCGATCTCGAACAAGTCTGTGGGTGGGTAGGGAGCGCCGTCCGCCGGCGCGATCCTATACGATAGCGTGTCGTAGGCGTCTCGGTCGGAAGCGAACACACGTCCTATAACGCCACCCGGAAATTCATCCAGATACGAGTTGACAATGATTTCTAGCGGTGTCACTATAGGCGGGTACTGTGACTCTTCGATAACTCTGATGTAGACCCACGCGTCGGAGTAGAGTGGTGGAGTTCCGTTGTCGAATACTCTGATTTGTAGGGCGTACCGATCCTTAATACGATGATTGAATCTCGTCGCCGAGCGCAGAGACCCGTCCTGTTCGAGACGGAACGCTCCCATTTCGTTGCCAGATTGAAAGTCAAAAGTGAACGGTGCCGCGTTCGGCGACGCATCTGCGTCCTCCACCACAAACTTGAGAATTGTGTGGCCGAGCGGTCGGTCTTCTTGCACGACGGCGGTGTAGTTGGTTTGCGCGAACATGGGTGGATTGTCGTTGGCGTCGAGCACCTCGATGTTGACGCGCGTGGTAGAGTCGAGTGCCGGCACGCCGCGGTCTCTCGCTCGCAGCTCCAGCGCGTACGCCGCCGTCGCCTCGCGGTCCAGCGGCGCCGCCACCGACAGGTACCCGGTGTCCGCGTCCAGCGCGAACCGGCCGGACCTGTCGCCGCGCACCACCGAGTACGTCACGCGTCCGTTCGCGCCGGAGTCAGCGTCGTCCGCTATCACTTGCAGCACTCGCGTACCGACCGCTGCGTCCTCACGAACGCGCGCTACGTATGATGCTTGACCAAAGTTTGGCGCGTTGTCATTACTATCCGCGATAGTCACGTTCACTGCTGCCAGATCACTGAGCGGAGGGGAGCCACCGTCGATAGCCTGTACGGTCAGCAGATATTCTTTTCGCCGTTCATAGTCGAGCGGTCGCGCCACAGTGAGCGCGCCGGTCGCGCGATCGAGAGCGAAGTCGTCGCGGTCGTCGCCCGCCACGATGGAGTAGTAGACGTCCGCGTTGACGCCGGCGTCGCGCGAGGTGGCCCGCACGCGCAGCACCTCGGTGCCGGGCGCGTCGATCTCGGGCACGGTGGCGCGGTACTGGTGGAACTCGAACTCGGGCGGGTTGTCGTTGACGTCGGCGACGGTGAGGCGCAGCGTGGCGGTGGCGGAGCGCGGCGGGCGGCCGGCGTCGGTGGCGACCACGACGAGGCGGTGCTCGGCCTGCGTCTCGCGGTCGAGCGCGGCGCGGAGGGTGATGATGCCGCTGTCGGCCGCCAGCGCGAAGGCGCCGCCGCCCTCCTCTGCCAGCGAGTAGCTCACGAGCCGGTTGTCGCCGAGATCCGCGTCTGTGGCGTGCACCTGCATACACAAAAAAACATTAATACCCCAATTTTATTTTTGGAGCTTCATCATCATCATCATCAGCCACACAACGTCCACTGCTGAACATAGGTCTCCCCCAAAGATTTCCAGACGGACCTGTCAAAAGCAGCCTGCATCCAGCGTGTTCCTGCGACCTTTATCAAGTCCTCTGTCCAGCTTGCAGGTGGACGGCCGACGTTGCGCTTGCCAGTACGTGGTCTCCACTCAAGAACTTTTTTGCCCCATCTGCCGTCAGTTCTTCGAGCTTATCCGAATCCAAAATGTCACTCAAATCGGACCATGAGTACATTCGCCATTAAATAATTACAATACACTACACTCAAGGGCACTCCAAGTTAAAAGCTCTCAGTTGCAGATACACTACTTTGCAAAAAAACGAGTATCTAACATTACATTTACTTTCCAATGCTGATTTCAGTTACTAAATAATTTAACTGAAACAATAAAACTAGAACTAATTCAATTGAATTTAATTGTGTAGGGACACACACACTGGCGCAGCTATGGAAGTGCACGTACGTGGGTGTGCGGGAACGCTGTGTCACACCATACCTTCCATATATAAGCGATGTACGCCTTTGTTTATTCAGTACGTTCGACAAATTATTACTGTTACCATCTAAGTACTCCGCTGTATATACGTACTCTGAAGTCTTCAATATAAACCTCTACAAGTGCCATCTCTGGAGTTTTACTTTCTTCAAGCTAGAGCTCACACACTCCCATACACAACAAGCTCAACAATTGTTTGACGTAGTCTGTATACTTATTATCTTGTAAATTAATATGCGTGAAGTTGATTCTGGCAATTTTTTCATATTTTTTCGATGAATTCAATAAAATCGATGTAACCGTCCAAAAAATGAACAGCAATAAAGACAAGACTTTTTAAATTTTTTTTTATCATTAAAAAAGAGGTAAAAATGTGAAATCCTAATAACGAGTATGATCTTCCCTTGCCAAAATCACAGCTTGCACTATTCTGGGCATGCTTTCCCTGATATTTTTAATAACGTCATCTTGTGGAATACGTTCCCAATCTTCGGTACTTTTATTATAATATTTTAATTTACCCAGAAATTAATAATTAAAATTCTTAAAAATGCTCAAATACTATTACATTTAGTTCTATCTATATACTACATTATCCCTAGTGCAATATTATAAGTGTGTTGCAATAGGTAGTAGTGGCGTAGAAAGTGTAGAAAGTGTAGAAGTACCTTCGCGACGAGTGTGCCGAGCTCGGCGTCCTCGGGCAGCGTGACGCTGTACGTGTCGGCGGAGAAGCGCGGCGCGTTGTCGTTCACGTCGTCCAGCTCCACGCTCAGCTCCGAGCTGCACTCCCAGCGCGGGCGGGCGCGGTCCTGCGCATGCGCCGTGAGCGAGTACCGCGCCGTCGCCTCGCGGTCCAGCGCCGTGAGCACGCGCACCGCGCCCGACTCCTTGTCGATCCAGAAGTGGTGCGCCAGCTCCCCGCTCAGGTAGTAACGCAGCCTCGCGTTAGCCGGCTCGTCGGCGTCCTCCGTCTCGAGAGTGATCACGTGCGTGCCGTTAGCGGCGTCCTCCGGCAGCCGCACTTGGTACCGATGTCGCAAGCAGTACGGCGGGTTATCTGCAAGTTGCAACGAACAAACTAAGCGTCAGCACGGACCCAACGGCGGCCGGTGTGAGCGCACTCGGTACTCAGTACTCAGTACTCACCGTTGACGTCGAGCACGGTGACGCGCACGCGCGTGTAGGCGGTGAACTTGCCGTCGGTGGCGGCGACGGTGAGGTCGTACCGCGGCTGCAGCTCGCGGTCGAGCGCGCGCGCCACGTACAGCTCGCCCGACGCGCGCAGCTGGAAGCGAGCCCGCGCGTCGCCCTCCGACACGAAGAACCACAGCGCCGCGCCCGCCGCGTCCGCGTCCTCCACCTCCAGCCGCGCCACCACCGTGCCGGCCGCCGCGTCCTCGGCCACCTCGGCGCGGTACTCGGCGCGCCGGAACACGGGCGGGCAGTCGTTGTAGTCGACGAGCCGCACGACGAGCGTGCCGCGCGACACGCGCCGCGGCGAGCCGGCGTCGGAGGCCAGCAGCGGCAGGCGGTGCTCGGGCTGTGCCTCGCGGTCCAGCGGCGCCAGCGTGGTGACCCAGCCCGTGTACGGGTCCACGGCGAACAGCGCGCTCGCCGCAGAACCCTCGGCTCCCTCGGCGAGCGAAAACCTCACTTCACCATTCGCACCGGAGTCGGGATCGTCTGCCATCACTATTAAACAAGACAAATATTAAATATACAAGGTGGATTTTTGAGATGGGGCAGCAAGGGCAACTACCTCAACCGCTGTAGCTACAAGAAAAGTTTTAAGGAGACTGTCCATCGTTCTTGAAGACGATTAATATCTGGATGCACAGATGTCTTATATCTGAAATAGACGCATCGCGTATATATATTATCAATATCATGTGCACGCTTCTGTTTTATTATAACAAAGAGGGCTCATATAACACCGTTTCTCAATGAAAATAATATTTAAAAAATGGAGGCTCGTCGAAAGTTGTATTTAACTTGCTTTGTTCACAAAATTGTACAAAGTAAAGATCCCAAATACTTGTTTAACAAGCTTGGATGGTTTTGAGATACCCACGAGAGAAATAAACAAAGAAGAATAGCAAAAGGGTATGGTGATTCCACGACATAAGACAGCAGGCTACAAAGGTAGTTTCAAGTACGCAGCTTCTAAGACCTTTGCAAAAGTATGTCTCTGCATACTCTGAAAGGACATCTTCGGAGAGAACTTTAAACGCTCAAAAGCTACCGTTCCAAAAGCAGTAACCCAGCGGGTAGTCTAGAAGTTGTTATTCCTTTAAAAATATTGTTCCGTTACACTGTCGTGTAAATACATGTTCTGTGTGTTATTATCGGCTACATCTTTATCTGTTATTCTTGTACTGTTTCCAAAATATAAATATACTATGTCTTTTTTTATACTTGATCTGACCGCACGGTTGTAAAGATTTGTTGTGCTATGTAACAGTCTGGTACAGCTGAAAATCTGGGTTGTTTAACAGCGTATACTGAGCTGGTAACCGAAGGGTTACCAGCGTGATAATATGTGTGGTAGAAGTACCACACATATTGCAACAAATCCATTGTATACCTAGTATTGTTAACTGTGTGCTTTTTTAATATTTTTTTGTTGTTGTTTTAATGTGTGGCGTCACCACACCACTTGGAAACAAAACAGTTAACATTCCACATACTAGACGCCATCCGTGGGAACTTAAGAGCTCGCAAACAATGCAGCACTCAACGTACAAGTGACCAAGAGGTTCACTAGCAGCCCCACCACAATCAACAATCAACTTGTGTATTTATATATAAAATGGACGCACTACCCCACAAATGTGTGTGTATAAAAATAAATGGTTTAAATATGACTCACGCTGCACGAGGCTGGCGTGCGGCGGCGCGTTCTCGGCGAGGCGCACGACGTACGGCGCGGAGTGGAACTCGGGCGCGTGCTCGTTCACGTCGAGCACGTGCACGCGCGTCACCACCATGCGCGCCGGCGCCGGGCTGCCGCCGCCCTCCACGATCACACCTGCACACATACACACGATTACTGGTCTACCACCAGTCTCTCATATACCCACCCAGGGTACCATCGCAATGTCTATTTCTACCGCCAAGCAGCAGTGTGCATGCACCGTTGTGTTTCGGTTTGAAGGACATTGTAGCCAGTGTAACTACTGGACATACTGAGGCTTAACATCTCAGGATGAGCGCAGTGAAATGCCACACAGTACTTTGCAACTTAAGGTGCTGGGTGGTGTTGGTACTGTTTATGGGTGGTCGTATCGCTTACCATCAGGCGAACGACATGCTAGTCTCGTCATCCAATGGAATAAAAAAAAAGTCCCAGTACATAACACTCCATTGTGATCCACGATACTTTTGAAGTGTGCCGAAAAATCCGACACCATCGCCATTGCACGCCATTATCCATTTAAAGGATTTTTTTATTTATTCTTAACAATAACACCCAAAGTACAAACATCCTAATCAACTTTCACTATAGTTCTGACAATCCTATCTGGCCGATATGACAATTCAATTTTCTCACGATGCGATAGCTTTGTGAGAACCTAAAAAGTACGAAATTCAACTATATAATTGGAAATATTTACCACGTTCTCCATAAATTATAACAATGAGTATTATATTTGTGTACCAACCTTGAATTAATATTGTAAAAATATACTGAAATAAAGAATTTAATCTTGACTTTTAAATCAACGCGACGCCTTTACAATGTTGTATCCAACAGTTCACGGGGGTGGCGTTGGGAAAGTTTTTAATCATTTTAAAAAGGAAATATAAGCGATTACTGAGAAAAATCGAAGTTTGGAAATTATACAGGGTCATTTTGACATTGCGTTAATAAATGAAATCACATACTTATCTCGTCGAAACTAACGCTTTCCATTAAGTTATTTTAACCATAGATGTAAAATAAAAAAGTGTAAGTTTCGAACAAAATAAATATTCATAAAAAGTAACTTTAAGTTTACACGACCTTATGCCACACTTAGATAGAATACGCATCAACTGCTACCACATACGTATAGCTGCTATAGTAAGTTTCTATAGCAATCAGTACTAGAAAATAATCCAAGCTTTTGATTTAGAGTTGCCAAGTATTTGAATTTGCTTCTAATATGGTTGCAATAATTCTACACAATATTCCATA
Source organism: Sphinx pinastri (assembly GCA_947568825.1). NCBI lineage: Eukaryota > Metazoa > Arthropoda > Insecta > Lepidoptera > Sphingidae > Sphinx > Sphinx pinastri. The sequence continues at coordinate 36,743 of OX387623.1, forward strand.
TTTAAAAGCTTAATCTGTTAATTTATCCTGAATATGTAATGAATTTAAATTAATTATAATTATACTAAAATTATTATAATTATTCTAGTGTATTGCACTATAATTTTATTTATCATAAAGTTTTGCGTTACATATTCAGCATTAATTTTGTAGTAGACATTTTATGCTGAATTACTGGCAACACTAATTGTTTGTTTACATTGCGCCGGTGATACATTTTAAAGTATTTGTGTTTATTAAGTGATTTTTGAGTTATTATAAACATTTAAGTACAAAAAAGATGAGTGAAATTATTCGCTGTGATGGTTTAAACTTTGCGAAAGTTTTGATCGACGAAAATAAGTTACATTTGTTAGGTTATGATGGTAAACAATAACTTTCAACGAGCTGGCGAATGGAGCGAAATATATTTGAAGAAACTGAAAAGGTATTTAGATCAGTATACAAAACGAATTGTCTTATTGGATGCATTAATACGTTATACAACTACTTTTAATAAGTTGTTTTGTTGGTCTTGCATATTTTTCTCGAACGAAACAAATGTTTGGAATAGGTAGGTACATCTGGTTAATAAAATAATTTAATTTATCAGTGTTATCAAGAGTAATTCCAATTCACAAAAACATATGGTTAATGCATTAATTTCATTTCATAATTTCGGTAATCAGCGAATTGTAACCTGATTATCTTGTACAATTAAATAGGTACAGTACCTATTAAGAAATTAGAAAATTTCTAAACAAAACGTGAGCGGCGACGTAAATTTTTATTTTTATTTTTACTTAATTTTATATTAGTGCATATAGGTATTTACGTAGTTTATCTTTAGGACAAGAACTTTTTTCAGACTTGCGATGGGTCAAAATCGTTGTTAAATAAAGCTACCCAATTTCTATTCGCGCATCGATGGCGTAGTTGTATCGCGTACGCGGTATGGACATTGCTTTGAAGCCGAGGTTCGAAACCCGATAGGGATAATAATTTTTATTTTTATTTTTAGATGTTGGTTTTCTTTTTTATATGTACACATTTTATATGAATCGGAGATGCGAATTTTTTTTTAGTTCAGCTTTGGCTTGCCCTGATCGAAAACACTAGACACGCCACTGAATGCTACTGGATACGCATTAAGACTGTCGCACCGAACTCTATTATAATTATTAGATACTAATTGGCCTAAAACGTCTGGTTGATAAAATCAATGAAAAATAAATTATGTTAATGTAATTTAAACTTCATATCCACGTCCATCGTCATTGATTCGTCAATGCTCCGTGTATTAGTCACATAATCTCTCAGATTTTTTTGGTTTATGCTTACATTTTTGAGTCGGCTAGGCTGTTACTTTTGAACTGTATCTGTTATTTTAAGCTATTGCATAGCTTCTATCGCGGGCCTTGAGCGTGGAGACCGAATCCAGAAATTCCGTTACGAAAATAACCTGACATCTTTTTTATATTACTAATATGAACCTTAAATACAATGCGTAGAAGCTATAATTCTTGAAACGAGTATATTTTTATTTATTAAAATTACAGTGTATAAAACAAAAAGAAATATATACAGATTTTTACTTTGTTTGGAGCAGTTTATATATTTACTTGTATAATAATAAATTCTCAATTCCCATCCGAGTGTACAACTCTCTCAGGGATCACAAAATAATTAGATAATCTATACTTGTCCAATATAGGTATTATTATTCATTAAGTAGATCTTAGACATAGTAAGCGAAATGGGCAGACCAGTCTACACAAGCAGCACCCGTTCACGAGTATGACGCATGTGCCAGCCATCGACCTCCTCAACCATGTTGCAGGGAAGCGACCGACCCGGCACACGACGTCGCCGCAGGCACAGTTAGTGTATGTCACACCCAAGCCGTTCACAATTATTTATATTATATTACCATGGAAAAAATATACCTATATACTCATATATAATTTACTGGATCGAATGAAAATGATTCCAAAGAAAATCATACACACAAAAAAAAATATTCCCAGGCATTTTTATCATCTAGGTATTCCGAAATCTTGTAATAACCTTCATTGCATAACTTTCGCTTATTAGTTGCCTGGAATTTACTCATATTTAAGGATTGATCTCATAAGCAAATAAATAAAATATATGATTTTGTTGTAAATCGAAACTGACCCACGAGATGCTCGGTTGCGGTCTCTCGGTCGAGCGGTGCGGCGAGTACCAGCCGGCCCGCCGCGTCCACCGCGAACGGACTGTTCGGCGCGCTGCTCGGCGCCAGGCGGAACCGCAGCTCCTCCGCCGGAGCCGACTCCTGCGGCCGCAGCTCCGCCACCAGCGCGCCCGGCGCCGCGTCCTCGCGCAGGAACACGTCCGCCGGCGGCGACTGCACCCGCGGCGCCGCCTCGCCCGCGCCCAGCACGAACACCGACACCGGCGCCTCGCCCGCCAGCCCGCCGCCGTCCCGCGCCCGCACCCACACCTGCAGCGCACGCGACGCTGCACACACACGCACACGCACACGTCAGCAAGCGGTCTCAGGGACGCCACGAGGACGTCGCGAGCCGACCGCCGCGCCGCATACTTACCGAAGGGCGTTGCGTCACGCGCGAACGAGAGCGCGCCAGTTCGCGCGTCCACTGCGAACAGACCGGCGGCATCGGAGCGCGCGTCCCCCTCGTACACGGAGTAGGTGAGGCGTGCGTGGTCCCCGGCGTCGGGGTCGGTGGCGAGGAGCGTGAGGAAGGGCGCGCCGACGGGCCGGTCGCAGCGCACGGCGGCGCGGTACTCGCGCAGCGGGAAGGCGGGCGCGTTGTCGTTGAGGTCGGCCACGCGCACGCGCACGGTGGTGTGACGCAACAAGCCGCCGCCGTCGCTGGCGGTGACGGGCACCTCCCACTCGGCGCGGCGCTCGCGGTCCAGTGGTACGCGCGTAGTGAGAGCGCCGCTGTTCGCGTCTATTGCAAACGTTTCGCGCAACTTTGCTGAAGGAATCGAGTAAGTGATAGTGCCATACTCGCCGCCATCGTCGTCATATGCTTTTACCTTCAAATAAATAAACAATATATGTACAGATTTTATGGTTATTTTAATGCACGAAGGTCGGTTTTTTGACTTTAATAAATAAAGGTTTTATTAAATTAAAGTTACTATACAAGTTTTTTTATTGTTTGGAATATTTTAATAATGAATCCCTAGAATTTTATCCATTGCTGTTAAAATGTTTAACTATTAGTAGTTAGGATGGGTATACAAGGTGAATATTTCCAAGTGGGCGTGGATGGCGAATATTATCTGAATCTATGAGGAGTCACGAAAAATGCTCAAAGGAGCCTCGGGGCCGATTTTGATAAAAACTAAAACTTTATCATTGTATTTTAAAAAAAAAACAATATTCGTAGCCAGGAATCGAACTCGTTGATTTTGACAAAACAAGAGCACACTGTATCATTACACCATTCGATAGTGTCGCTAATAAGGATCAAATCGTGGTAAGTAATGACATGTGGCAAATTAGTGAGTATTTGAAATGAATTTAGTAGGTTTTAAGTAGCGGTGCAGTGTAGGTACCGTGGTGAGCAGCAGCGGCGGCGGCTGGTTCTCCCTGGCGCGCGCCTCGTGCACGAGGTGCGGGAAGCGCGGCGCGTCACGGTTGGCCGGCGCGAGCGAGAGCTTCACGCGCGCGAACACCGCGTGCGCGCCGTCCGACACCGACACGTTGAGCGAGCGCGGCGCGTCGGCGAGCGCCTGCGCCGCCGCCACGCGCAGCACGCCCGAGCGCGCGTGCAGCGAGTAGGCGCGCGGCGCGGCGCCGGCCAGGCGGTACTGCAGGCGCGCCGCGTCACGCACGTCCGCGTCCCACGCCGCCACGCGCGCCAGCGCCACGCCGCGCGCCGCCTCCAGCGACACCGTGGCGCCCACCACGCCGCGCTCCACACAAGGCGCGTTGTCATTCACGTCATCCACTGCACAATAAAAAGAAACAATATATTATTATCTTACAACTCTTTAATTGGTAATAACTTTTGGACGAAAAATTTGGTCCTGATGTCCGGTCTATAACTACTGTTTAATGTCTTTGCACATTACAAACAAAGCTGAAGACTCGGGTTCGACTCCCGGGTCGGGCAATGGGATATTGTATTTTTATAATCAGTATCAGCCCAGAGTCTGGAATGTGTGCCTGATATGGCGATTGGGTCGACTCCTATCACATCAAAGGCGTGAGTATGCGTGTGTGTGTACATTACAAATACATCTGCCACCTTCATACATAAATATGCAATACAATGACTATACTGTCTGTTTAGACGTTATTTTACCTGACATCCGGAAATATATTTTTTGTCTACGTCGGCATTACTTGTTGTTCGACCTATAAATGTATATCATTAGCAAATAAGCATTCAGTGTACAATATACCTGTGTAATGATCGCACGTCGTTTCATTTCGAAAATCAGTAATTACCAAAAGTGAACCTTAACTACATCAACATATGGTCCAAATTCGAGCCGGATACCGCGACAAGACCCTCGAAGCGACGAGCTAGCCGAGAACAATAGAAAACTGATAAGCGGCTGAGTGTTTGAATAAACAAGTTTGCTTATTTTAAATAAGTTATAAGTTTTATAACTTTGCATCGTATGAAGATACTTGTTGAACTTTTTTCGTGATTATAATGGCTACAGCAATACAAGAATCGTTGAACGTGGTGGAACATATTGCGAAGACATTAAAGAATACCTTAGTGAATCTAAAAAAGTCTCCAAAGGCAAGATTAACTCGAAATTATGTGGAAACGCGCCTTAACTGTGTGGAAGACTATTGGCAGAAATATCAGCACGCTTATGAAGATATAATACGCAACGCGCCGACGGAGAAGGAAGTGAAAATACCCTACATCGAAAAAAACGAGTTTTATGAACATGAAGAATTATATATTTCTCTAAAGTCGGATCTCATGGATTTATTGGGACCCAAAGAGGTTACAATTAGTGCTCCGTTGCCAACATCTAGTGAATATCAGCAAACCCGTGTGATGTTACCGAAAATTCAATTACCCACATTCAGCGGACAGTATGAAGACTGGATGTCGTTTCATGACCTTTTTAATACACTTGTGCATATGAATAAATCCCTGAGTAATGTACAAAAATTGCATTACTTGAAAACAAGCATTATGGGAGAAGCTGCATCTGCATTGAAAAACATACAAGTAACGGATTCTAACTATGAAATAGCCTGGAAAACATTGAAGGCGAGGTACGGTAACAAACGCATAACCATTAATGCTGTAATGAGGAGATTCTTTTCGCAAAAGAAGATAACGTTAAATAACTCGAGTAACATCAAGAATTTATTAGACACAACTTTTGAATGCTTGCATCATCTCAACAATATGAAGGTGAACACAGAAAATTGGGACCCAATTATAATATTTGTGACTGTGCAGAAATTAGACTCCGAAACACATAAAGAGTGGGAAGACTATGTAAGTAGCAATTGTAAAGATTTTGAAAGTCTACCCTCCCTTGAATTGCTTCGGAAGTTCCTGGAAAACCGTTTTCGTACATTGGAACTCACAGAACCAGCGAAAACAAAAACGACATGTGCTCCTATACGCGAGAAGACGTTCCACGTAACAACTAACCACGTAACAACCAACGAAAACAATAAGATATGCAAAATGTGCAACGAACAACATACACTCAGCCATTGCAAGGTATTTGATAACCAAACACCGATACAACGAAGTGAATTCATCAAATCAAATAATCTGTGCTTTAACTGCCTCGCATATGGACACTCTGTAAGGCATTGTCGGATACCAACATGTTGTCGAATATGCAGAAGACGTCATCACACTCTTCTTCACGAAACAGTAGAGAAGAATACAACCACACCGGGCTACATTAAGAACACAACAACAAACCAACCCGAAGTGGAAGTACATACAAAGGTGAAGAAGATAGAAGAAGAAGAAGAAGAAAAAGAAGAAGACGACGTGACAATGGTGGCGTCACACATTTCAACCAAAGAGAATACAGCACTACTAGCAACAGCAATTGTTCAAGTAAGAAGCGAAGACAATTTCAAGATTCCACTACGTGCCTTGATTGACCAAGGCTCACAAGCAAGCTTTATCAGTGAACGAGCCGCCCAATTACTCAAGGCGAAGCGGTATCCAATCAAAGGTACCGTAGTCGGTGTGGGATCAACTAAAGAAAACATCAAACAAGTCGTACAGATCAACCTAGATTCAACATGCGAAGACTTCAGCCTAGAAGTGAGAACATACGTTATGTCCACACCACTTACAACCAAATTACCATCCCAAACCATTAAAACAAGCACTTGGCCTCACTTAGATGGATTAGTCCTGGCCGACCCGAACTATTTCAAGCCAGGTTCCATTGATCTGCTCCTAGGTGTCGACGTGTATGTTCAAATTGTACAAAGCTCGCTAATCAAAGGTCCACCCGGGTCACCTTGTGCTCATAAAACAACACTTGGGTGGATTCTATTTGGTAAAATTGAAGATACTATACAGAAACCGGAGCCGATTCTCGTCATGCACCACCAAATCGTAGCAGAAGACTTCGTAAAAACACTTTGGGAAGTAGATCGAGACACAGTAAGAAAGTATACAAAGGAAGAAAAACAATGCGAAAAATTCTATGAAGAAAATCACACAAGAGACAGTAATGGCAGATACATCGTCAGACTACCTTTCCGTACCAATGAACCCGTAACACCCAGTGGAAATTCAAGAGAAATAGCTATGAAGCGATTAAATCAACAAGAAAAAAGATTGCAACAAACACCTGAGTTAAGAAAGGAGTACAACAAGGTACTAGAAGAGTATTTAGAAATGGGACACATGACAGAAATATCGGAAGAAGAAATAAACAACAGCTCTGTCTATCTACCCCATCACGCCGTCATAAGAGCTGATAAAGAGACAACTAAAGTCAGAGTTGTATTTGATGCATCATGCAAGTACAACAACGGCGTGTCTTTAAATGACGAACTTATGACCGGACCCGTATTGCAAGAAGATATGAGAAGTATATTGATGAGATGGCGGATGCATAAGATATGCTTCGCTAGTGACGTCATAAAAATGTACCGAATGATTCTGCTGGACAAACGAGACACAGATTACCACAGAATACTTTGGCGTCGCAACAATGCAGGATCAGAAGTCAAAGACTATAGATTAAATACAGTTACGTTTGGAACAGCATCTGCCCCATACCTCGCTGTCAAAACATTAATGAAACTTGCGGAAGACGAAGGCAAACCCTATTCAGAAGCAGCTAAGATTATTCGTGAAGATTTTTATGTAGACGATTTAATCTCAGGTTGTGACAGTACAGAACAAGCAATCGATGTCAGTAAGCAAATCATTGCTATCCTGCAACGAGGAGGTTTCGAACTCCAGAAATGGGCCTCCAACGATAACAACTTTCTAAAATGTCTAGATGCTAGTAAAATCACGACAAAGGCAAATTTAGACATCAAGTTAGATGGCATCATCAAGGCTCTAGGTTTATCATGGAATCTTGGAGAAGATGAATTTCATTACCAGCTACAATTGGAACCTATAGTATCAACCATTACAAAAAGAACAATTCTATCAGACTTACAAAAATTGTTTGACCCATTAGGGTGGATAGCACCTGCCATAGTTACTGCAAAAATTCTAGTACAAAGACTGTGGCTAGAAGGAGTTAGTTGGGATCAAGATATCTCTAAAGAATTAGAAAATGAATGGAAATTCATTAGAGAAGATTTAACAAATGTAAATGAGATCAAAATCAAACGTTGGCTAAACACCATAAGCACCGAAAAGAAATTCGTGGCATTGCATGGATTCTGCGATGCATCAGAGAAGGCATACGCAGCTGTCGTATATTGTCGTGTAAAAACGAAGGATAAAGAGATAAAAACACATCTTGTCGCTGCGAAAACAAAAGTAGCTCCTGTAAAAACAATTTCTCTACCACGGCTAGAATTGTGTGGAGCGTTACTGCTATCAAAACTACTGTACACGGTTAGTCAAGCTATGAGAATACCAGCTGAAAATGTATTTGCCTGGACAGATTCGACAATCGTTTTAGCGTGGCTCTTGGGAGAACCAAATCGGTGGAAACCGTTTGTGGCAAACAGAGTCGTAGATATACTCGAACATACAAATAACAGTCAATGGTATCATGTTCAATCAGCATTTAATCCAGCCGACATAGCATCAAGGGGCTCATCTGTATCAGAAATACAACACAAAACATTATGGTGGAATGGACCCACCTGGCTTATGACTGATCCCATCCAATTCATCAGACCTCATGCAATATACACAGATATAGAGAGAAAGAAAACTATACTTTCACACGTTCATGTAACAGAACGTGAAGAGAAATGTATTAAATTTGAAAAATACGATTCACTCTCTGAACTATTGAGGGTAATAGTTTATTGTAAGAAGTTTTTGAGCATTAAAAGAGATAGAAAAAAGCTAGACTCGGGAATCACAGCAGAAGAAATACAAACTGCTCTTGATATTTGTATAAGACAAGTACAGGGAGAAGAGTATTCAGAAGAAATAAGAAGGCTGAAAGAAGGAAAAGCTGTAAAGGGCACGAGCACATTAAAAACATTGAACCCGTTTATTGATGAGCAACATATCCTCAGGGTGGGCGGACGGCTACGAAACGCTGACGTCGATGATAACTTGAAGCATCCTGTAATATTAAACAAAAGGAACGGTATTGTGCGCCTTTTAATTGCTGATGCACACCTAAAAACAATACACGGTGGAATAAATCTAATGATTACTTACCTGATGAGTAAATACTGGATCGTCGGCTGCAAGAGTCTAGTGAAACAATATATACGAGGATGTCTTACCTGTGCGCGACAGCGAGCTGCTAGTAGAAATCAAATAATGGGTGACTTACCTGAACAACGTGTAACGCCGTCGCGCGCATTTTCTCGAAGCGGAGTTGACTTTGCTGGCCCAGTGTATGTGTTGAATTCTAAAGGACGAGGCGCTAAGACACGGAAGGCATATATATGCATCTTCATCTGCATGGCTGTCAAAGCTATGCATCTGGAGCTTGTCAGTGATCTAACAGCTAGTGCGTTCATTGCGGCATTCAAGAGATTTGTCGCTAGACGAGGAAGGTGTCATGAGATATGGAGCGACAATGGCACAAATTTTGTAGCTGCAAACAAAGAGTTGTTTGATATGTGGAAAAAGGCAGAATTTGCATTTCCCAATTGCATAACTGAGCAACTAGCATCTGACGGCACGCAGTGGCACTTCACACCGCCATACAGCCCTAACTTTGGCGGGCTATGGGAAGCCGGAGTTAAATCCATAAAACAACACCTTAGAAAAATTCTTACATCAAGGTTAACATTTGAAGAATTCGCGACTGTACTCACACAAATAGAAGCGTGCTTAAATTCTCGGCCCCTGACACCTATTCCCACGGATATGGATGTAGTAGATAACATACAGGTGATCACGCCTGGACATTTCCTGATTGGAGAATCACTGGTTACTGTTCCGGAACGCAGCTATGAAACTGACAATGTCAACCTGTTAACCAGATGGCAACACATGCAGAGATTGGTTCAAACATTCTGGAGACGCTGGCACACAGAGTATTTGACTCGACTAAATCAAAGACCTAAATGGTTAAGGAACGCGCCACAGTTTGAGGTCGGCGATATAGTGCTAGTAAAAGGTGAAAACATGCCCCCTAGCAAATGGCCGCTCGCACGAATCATACAAAAGCATCCCGGACACGATGACATGACGCGTGTCTACACGGTTCGATGTAATAGTAAAAATATTAGAAGATCTATATCTAGCTTGTGTGCTTTGCCTATAAATATTAGAGATTAATTTTTTTTATAAATGTTAATACCACTGAACTGAATCTGATCTATACTTATAGGTTATAACACATTACCCCTGATTTAAATTGAAAATGTTGTGTTTAGTGTTTGTTTGCAAGTACTGTGATGTAATTATTAAAGCTCATGTAGATAGCCGTTTTGTTTAAGGAAACTGTTAAGATTATTTTCAATCAGTTCCTTTCAAATGTTTAAGATCATCTTTTTTTATTTTTTATTAGTTAAGTTTTGTAAAAGGCCCTCACAGTCCTTTTGGTGGGCGGCATGTTCGACCTATAAATGTATATCATTAGCAAATAAGCATTCAGTGTACAATATACCTGTGTAATGATCGCACGTCGTTTCATTTCGAAAATCAGTAATTACCAAAAGTGAACCTTAACTACATCAACACTTGTCAAAATTCTTGTCATGTTTAAATCCCCTTGCGTTTTTATTTTTAACGCCCAACAAAAAAGAGGGGTGTTATAATTTTATTTTAGGGTGTGCATCTGTGTATCTGTATATGTCTGTGGCATCGTAGCTCTCAAACGAATGGACCTATTTTGACACGGTTTTTTTTTTGTTTAAAAGCTGATATGATCGAAAATATGGTTGTCATTTTTTTTCTTTTCTTTTCTTTCTTTTTCTTGGTCGAGATGGTTCTTAGCTATAATTTATGAAGATTGTTCAGGCGTTTGAAGATTATCAGCTCATTTCCAAATTTCACAATTCCAATTGATTTAAAATTTGGTGTACTGTGACTTCGGCAATATTTATAAGACATGTTAACCTTGAGCTGATGCTGCAACATCAAGTAGTCTGCAGGATACCCAACTCTTTAGCAACTTATAGCAGATATAGCGTGTGTGGGCTCATAAGAATGGTCTCAACGAGTAGGTGTTATATAGTTGATTATCAGGGACCTATGGTGGAGAATAGAGTAATTTAAAAAATAAAAATGAAATTCAAATTTATATAACCCCCGACACAAAAAACCTCTAAAAAGTTAAATAATCTACGTCGGGGGACCGAACTCCGGACCAGGGAGATGAAAATACTTCTTTTTCGGTCCCCCGACGCGACGACGCTTGGGTCAAAATATTACTAGGTACTTAAACGACAAAGACACTTATTATTTTACTTTTTAGAAGTTTTTTGTGTCAGGGGTTATTTAAATTTAAATCATTTTTTTATAAATCGGTGATTATAGATATCGTATCATGCCTAAAAGGATATACGAAACGTGCACGAACTATAGGTTGTAACACAAAATCGACACCAGATCCACATGTGGATAAAAAAAGAAACTCTTCAAACATACAATTTATGTATATATTCGTTTAATATAACAAAAATGACAAAATACGGGCTCCGACCTAATATTATTATTTTTGTCTATTTAGACATAACCATGGAATAGAAGTACTTAGGTACTATTCTTGGGAACGTAATAGAATTATATACCATTTGATGTGTTTATTTTTATTTTTGGAGCATCCAGATACACAGCAATACATTATCAACAAATTAAATGTTATTTTTCATCCTTTGAATATTTTACGTCAATGCCAAGTATCGATAGACTGAAAGATTCAGATTGCGCCACCAGATGGCAGAGCTTACGACGTGCACGTTCCCTTTACGTATAATTATGTTATATATTTTGTTTGTATTTGTTTTTTTTTCTCCCCCTTTTTTATAGTACATGTTATACATATCTATCATAGACATCAAAATTTAATTACACCGCTCCATACCTAAAGAATTTTTAATGAAATATTTTTGTTATCTTGAGATGGGATTGTGACGCATCGTGTGCCGTGTGTGATATATGTAAAAAATATAAGCCCTATGTAATATTATACCGTTCCCTTACCGATTGATTATAAAAACCTAGCAATAATATCTATTAATAAATTAAAAAGTGCTGCAAAAGTCTCGTCCAAAAGTGAATACTTCTGAATAACAATTGTGTTGGTGAGAAAGTACGGAACAGGTAGGTACCTTGTATGAAGAGATGCGCGGTGGTGTGTCGAGGCGGGCGGCCCGCGTCCACGGCGCGCAGCAGCAAGTGATGTTGAGCGCGAGCCTCGCGGTCCAGCGTCGCCGACACTCGCACCGCGCCCGACTCCGCCTCCACCGAGAACCAGGACTCGGCCGCCTCGCCGCCCTCACCCACCGCGCTCAGCGAGTAGCTCACCTCGCCGTTCGCACCTGCTCGCACACAGTTCATGCGTCAGTGAGTACTGAGTGAGTGCGTGTGCGTGTGCGTGTGCAGTCGCGGCGTGACTCACCGGTGTCGTTGTCGTGCGCGTGCACGGTGAGCACTCGGTCGCCGAGGGTGGCCGCCTCGGACACGGAGGCGCGGTACACGTCGTGCGTGAACTGCGGCGCGCAGTCGTTGACGTCGAGCACGCGCACGGTGACGGCCGCGTCGGCGTACGCGCCGGTGACGCCGTCGGTGGCGCGCACCACGAGCTCGTGCTCGCGCGCCGTCTCGTAGTCCAGCGCGCCTCGCGCCGCCACCGCGCCTGCGAACGACACAATTCACTATCGCCGTTCTACGGTTACTTGTGCACGAAGATGTAAAAGCGTGTCAAGCGGAAGTGTCAACGTCGACCGGTCAAAGCGATCGTGCGACGAGATAGCATCGATCGAAATGTCGATCTGTTTGATGTTAAAATCGGAAACAATTATTTTTCGTCGCACGTACCGCTGACCGATCCACGTAGCGGTGCGACGTCGCGGTGGGACTAGCCAATGTGTGAACGAACAAAATAATGAGCAACGACGATGGACGCGTGCTTCGCGGTTCGTCGCCGAATGCGTTAATCTAAAGGAGTAGAGATTCGATCCGCGGCCTCAACGCCGTCGGGGGCGAACCGCGAACCGCAAACCGCAGCCGGCGAAACGTACTCACATGGATTATTGCCTCTGTCGGGTGCTGCGGGATAAAATGAACGTTTTAGTGTCGTGTGAGACGAGAGGGTGTGCGTGGTGGGCACGTGACTCACCGGTGTCGAAGTGTATCTCGAAGAGTCCGTCGTGGTCGTGCAGCAGCGTGTAGATGAGCTGCCGGTTGAGCGGCGAGCGCGCGCGCAGTGCGGGTGCGAGCGGGGCGCCGGGCGCAGAGTCCTCGCGCGCCGCCAGCTCGTACCGCGCGCGGTCCCAGGCCGGCGCGGCGCCGCCCGCCCACACTCGCACCGACACCGCCGCCTCCGCGCCGCACGCCGGCACGCCTGCACGCAATATTTCTCTTACATTTAGGAACCAAACGAACCAAACCACTGCACTCTGTACACATCAATTAAAAATATATTATAATATATAAAAGGGTAAATGCAATATTTTTATTTTTGCTTTCATTTTAATGCATTTTATGTACAATAGATCTTGAGTATATTAAAAAATTAAAATACTATAATTTATTGCCAAAAATTGCGGTTTCAAACTGACAGTTTAAATTTTCGCGCGCAAACGGAGCTACACGCCCAGTAACGTCACACCTGTGACACTGGCCATATTTGTTCATCGGTGGCATTCATAAATGCATACATTTGGACTTTCGAAATGTTTTTTGAATAAATATATCAATGCTACTGTGAACTAATAAAAAAAGAACAATCTATCAACATCAAGTACTTAGTCATAACAATGCACATTGCACACCCATCTGAAGATAGATTTTAAACGTAATTATCTGTGCTATACTACATTAAAAATAACCTTCAAAAGCTGCACAATCTTCGCATTGGCAGGACTGAACGAAGCCATGCGTTTCATTTATAATGGTTATCACACGATAACCTTCTTTATGTACTTTATGCTCCAGAGTAACTCGACTTTTAACTTTAGTACAATTCTCCATCCCTTTTGATTTGGATACGAACGATTGCATTGTCACCATAAGACTACCTTGTTGACTTGAAATTACTGCTATGTGTATAAGCTGCTGAATGAAATAGAAATAAAAGTCTCACTGTGATTCATACCGTAGCTTAGACTAAATATTCGATATTCATAATATAAATACTAGGAATAAACATAAATATTTTTTTTTTTTTGCTATCCCGGCACGGCAAAGTGACTGCACCTCGCCTGATGGTAAGCGCGATGCCGTCCAGAAAGAGTATCGAATGGCAGTAGATGGTTATCTAATGAGAGGTGTGATACATGCTACTCGTCTCCATAAAATTAGTCATACTTTTGTTGGTCAATGTGTACGCTTCTTCAATAAACTTCCTGAGCATATTGTGAATCTACCAATAAAAAAATGTAAAATCACTATAAAAGACCGCCTCTGTAAAAAAGCTTACTATCGTATTTGCGATTATCTGGAGGATACAAATGCTTGGGATTAAGTTGCTCGGATTCACTCATGTTTTATAATTTGATTGTTTATCTTAATATATATAAATCTCGTGTCACAATGTTTGTCCTCAATGGACTCCTAAACCACTTAACCGATTATAATAAAATTCGCACACCATGTGCAGTTCGATCCAACTTGAGAGATAGGATAGTTTAAATCTCAAATTATACTCGCAATTTTAATTTATTGCTAATTATTTGTCTGTTATTATTTGACAGTCACAATTATCTGTTAACTCCAAATGATTCTAACAGATGTCGATACCTTTCGACTGGGTTGAGTAAGTAATCAATAGATGGCGCTGCTATGGTAAATCTACGAACGTGTCATATAAGCTACATTTTAACAGCATAATTACCACGTGTTGTTGACGCTATAAAATTAATTAAATTTATTTTGTAGAGAACGCAGATGTCGATACCTTTCGACTGGGTTGAGTAAGTAATCAATAGATGGCGCTGCTATGGTAAATCTACGAACCACGGGTAGATTATGTATACTTTTTATACCGGGAAAATATAAAGCGGGACTTTTATACCGGGAAAACTCATTCACGCGGGCGGAGCCGCGGGCAAAAGCTAGTATGTTATATATTGTTTTTCTTTTTTTTTTGACATAAGTAATAATTGAATTTATATTGTTACTTGAAATTTGTAAAATATATATATATAAAAAAAATATAACAATAAAAGACCTACGCTGAGTTTCTTGGTGCTTCTCCTCAGGTCAGTGGGCTTTTCCGAAGCACTGGTAGAATCTTTTAGATGATAAAAACATTGTAAAAAATGACGTGTAAAAGTGCCCTTAGGGGCCTAATTATTGAATAAATGATTTGAATTTGAATTATTCGTAATTATTGTTAAAAATCGATATTAGTTCAAATAAAAACGTTGCCGTGGTCCTTCTTTTATGTGTTTTTAACATTTTAGTCACAAAATATATCTCCATCTTCCCTATCAACCCGCAGGTGCACTCACCCCCGTCAAAGGCGGCGATCACCAACGTGTAGAGTTGATTGTGCGCATCGATCGTCTGCTTGAGCGTGATCTGTCCGGTGCGGCGATCCACGCGGAACAACTCGCCGTGGCCGCGCTTCATCTCGTACCGCACCTGCGCGTCACACTCGCGTCAGTGATGTATACTGTGAGGGATGTGTGTGGTGGAGTGTGGCGGAGTGTGGCGGAGTGTGGCGGAGTGTGGCGGACGCGCTCACCTCTCCGTTGTCGTTGGCGTCGAGGTCGACGGCGCGCACGCGCAGCACGGCGGCCCCGGGCTCGGCGCCGGCGCGCACGGCGGCCGCGTAGGGTCGCTCCACGAACACGGGGCAGTTGTCGTTGACGTCGGTGACGCTGACGTGCAGCCGCGCCCGCGCCACCCGCGCCACCCGCGCCACCCGCGCCTCGCTGCGCGCCTCCAACACTAGCTCGTACGCGTCGCGCCGCTCGCGGTCCAGCGCCACGCCCGTACTGCGCACTGCGCCTGACGTCACGCCCACCTACAACAATTCATTATGATATTTGTTGGAGATGATTCGGCATCGATTAAACATTTGACTTTAAGAATCAAATAAAACATATCCATTATTTCCCATGGGATCAAGTTATTGGGATAAAAAGTGGTCTATGTGGTAATCCAGAACATGATCTACCCGAGTGCCAAATTTCATCCAAATCCGTCTAGTAGTTTCTGCGTTTACTTTTAACAAACATCTAAATATCCTAACATGCAAATATTTTCAAAAACTTTCGCGTTTGTAATATTAGTAAGAAACAACAAAGTAAGATAAGTAAGAAGTAAGATTAAATGGAGTGAATCATACGTCATGTGAACAAAATAATAAAAGATAAAAGTTAAAGGATAAATGTTTTCCGCAATTCGCACCTCAAATCCTTCGATGGGGTTGAGTATGTGGAATTCTATATGTTCGTTGAGCGCGGCGCCCAGCACGTTGAGAACCGCTATCGTCGTCGGCTTTGTAGAGTTTTCCACGACCGAGCCGTAGTAGTCAGATTTGTGGAACGCCAGGCCGGAGTTGTCAGCGTCGCGCACGCGCACGTCCACGCGCGCCGTCGCGGCGAAGCGTCCGTCCGACGCGCGCACGCGCAGCAGGTGTCGCGCCGCCAGCGCCTCCGCACGCGCCACCGACACCACGCCGCGCGCCGACACCGAGAACGCGCCGCCCGCGTCCCCCTCCAGCACGTCGAACGACAGCGCGCCGCCCGGCGGCAGGTCCGCGTCACGCGCCTGCAGCGCCACCACCGTCACGCCGCGTGACGTGGGCAGCAGCACCGTCGCCGCGTACACCGCTTGCGAGAACGTCGGTGGGCAGTCGTTCACGTCGGTCACCTCCACCACGACGATGGCCGCGCTCTCGGATGGCAGACGTGGTTCGCCAGCGTCCGAAACCTTCAATTATTATTACTTTTTGAAGCTTATTCCTTATGAATCGATTTTCATATAAGGCCCCCTTTATGGAAATATTATAAGGAGTGAAATTAATTCTAGCTTCAACTCAAAAGAAGTACGTTGCGTACCTTGCGCTCCTTTCTTTCACTTGAAGTTTATATTTCTGTCAATGTAAATGTTACAGACATAATACGATTTAATTCAAGAGACATTATTAGCATATGCAAAACTATTGAAAAAACAGAATCATGTACTTCTACAGTGCGATTTCAATATTAATTCTGACAAAAATGAAGGATTCAGATTAATACAATTACTTTTGCCTCTTACATAATCAAAAACAATCGTACTTAAGCAGTAAACTCCAGTCGTGCGTCGGGACTCAGAGCTGACACACACCTGCGGTTGAAGTCGCGTCACTCACCCTGACGGTGAACCGATGTAGTTTTTCCGTTTCGTAGTCTAGTTGTGCGGCGAGACGTAGCGCGGCCGTGGTGGGGTCGACGCGGAACAGCGCCGCGGCGGCCGGCTCCAGGATCTCGAAGGCGCGCTGTTGGTTGGCGGGCGAGTCGGCGTCGGCGGTGAGCAGCACGAGCGGCGCGGCGTCGGACGAGTCAGTCTCCAGCACTAGCGCGCCCGCCGGCGCCGCCTCCGACACGCGGCCGCGGTACTCGCGCCGCAGCAGCCGCGGCGGGGACTCGTTGCGGTCCAGCACGTGCACCGTCACTCGCGCCCGCGCCGCGCCGCCGCCCTGGCAACATTGTCAACAGACACATTGTCATTCGATAATCGATACATTGTTTCACTTTCATTCAAATTGTGCATAAACGTATACCATGTTCACTGCGGTTATGGTGAGGTTGTATTGGTTCTGAGCTTCGTAGTCGAGAGGTGCCGCCGTTGATAGAGATCCGGCGGCCGGATTCAACCGAAACATGCCATTGCTTCCTTCGAGCGTGTACCAGGCGGAGGTCGCGCTGCGTGCCTCTACCGTCACCAACACAGTTCCCGCCGGCTCGTTCTCGTACACCTCACACACCACTTCATCTGTCAGAAATCTGAACGACATTGTCGGCTATTAAATATGCGTGTGAAACAATAATATTGTAATTACAGAACGGTTGGCTGAAAATAATCACCTGGGTGGCGCGTCACTGGGATCGACGATAAGCACGTGAAGAGGAAGCGTGGAGAAGCGTGCACTGGGCGGCGGATTGGAGGCTCGCACGTGCAGCGTGTAGTCGGGTGGGCCCCGCGCCGGCAGCGCGCGTGTCAACGTCACGTCGCCGAGCGTCGCGTCCACCGCGAACAGGCCGGCGGCGTCGCCCCCCGCCAGCGAGTACAGCACGCGCGCGGCGTCGCCCGCGTCCGCGTCTGCAGCGCGCAGGGCCGCCACCAGCGCGCCGGGCGCCGCGCCGCGGGACACGCGCGCCTCGGCCAGGCGGCGGCCCCAGGCGGGCGCGTGCTCGTCGGCGTCGTGCACGCGCAGGGTGACGCGCGCGTACGCCACAGACGCACGCGGCGCCTGGTCGCGCGCCCACACCGTCAGCGAGTGCACGCTGGCGCTCTCTCTGCGGTGCAAGGTGGAGTATTACATTTGTAGGCTACCCCTACATTACATACACACATCCACGCACACACACAGACATACTTATATACACACACATAACACATACATACATATAATATATAGATACACATACATATAATATACATTCTTACATACACACATAATTCATACAAACAAATATTCTTTCATCTGTCATTGACACGAGTGACATATCCGGTCGTTTTCGAGATCGCACTAAAATATGTTACGCACTGCGACATAACGGTACGCCCGAGTCCGTGTAGCTTCGGCACGCATCCGAGTGTGCCCGAACGCAACCGACCGCGCCGAGCGATGACTGCCAGCGGGCAGCGGCCGTCACCCGAACACCGCGCTCAGTCGGTACACACGATCGCCCGCGAAGCCCGTATCATCCGCTACCGCACCGCTAACGTTTGCAATTGACTACCAGCTGTTCTGTGTTTGCTAAACTATCACCATTCTGTTCTGTTATTCTTCTTCCTTACTCCTTCTGTTTCTATAGTACTGTACTGTGTGTGAACTATTCTTCTGTGTGACGTGAAATAAACTTTGACTTTTATACCTCGTGTATCTTCCGTACTTCATTCACACCTACACTACCTATACATTGTTGTCGGTGTCGCGAGTTACTGGTCGATTGCTGGTGTGGTTCACCTGTCGAGCGGATGCGCCAGTTCCAGGACGCCGCTGAGCTCGTGCAGTCTGAACAGGCCGAGGGAGGCAGGGGCGCGAGCTGCGTGCAGCCCGTAGAGCAGGCGCGCCCCCGTCGCCGCCCCCGCCCCCGCTCCCGTCACAGGTCCGGCGCTCGCCTGCAGCACCACCAGCGCCTCACCGACACGTGTGGCCTCAGATGTTTCCACCACATACTCATCACGCGTGAATGATACACCATTTTCGTTAGCATCATTAATTACCGTAATATTCACCTGTAAAACGACATATTTATTGCGAAAGGTTTATACAAATTAAATAACTTGATGATTGTGCATTGTAAACCGACCAAGGTGTAGACGACGTGCAGTCCGTCGGTGACGGACACGTTCAGCGAGTAGTACGCTTGCCGCTCCCACAGCAGACGTCGCGTCAGAACTAAGCTGCCGTCTTCGCGGCCTACATAGAATTCGTGTCGTAGGTCGCCACCTGCGGATGAGATACGAATCAAAAACTTACTCATAGAAATTTTAATATGTCACATTTTGGCTTCATGAAGTTACACATTTTATTTATAGATACACACACACACGCGCGCGCGCGCACTTATGTCTTTTTTTACAATTTATTTATTTAATTATTTAGAACGGATAAACCAATTACACTAATTAGGTTAACAAAAAATATGTAACTACGGTAAAAAGAGAAAAAAAAATTAAACAAGTCAATAATGTACTAAGAACTACAGCAAATATAAGCTATCGTAAGTTTATTTCACAATAGTGCAGACATTCATACTGGATCACGTTCCAATCAGCCGAAAAAACGTCAACATGTGGTGCGCTATCAAGAAGGGAATTAAGAGCGTTGAGAATCCGCGGAATAGGTGATCTAGAACGTGCTACAGTACGGCACTGCGGGACAGCAAACAGCTTGTGCGTCCTACTACGACAGTAATTGTTGGGTACAAAGAGCTTACGCAGCTCATTATTCAGATCGGGAGCGTCTATTAACCCTCTCAGTATTTTGCACATGGTTATTACTTGGTCATACCATCTCCTGACCTCCAGGGAGTTGTATCCAAGACATCCCAATAGAAATTTCGTTGGGTACATGTATGGAGAGTTTGTATAGATCCGCTTATATAGATACCTTAAAAAGGCTTTTTGAACCTTTTTCAGCAAGAGTGCATAAGTACTCTCGTAGGGATGCCAGACGCACGCGCTTGCCTCAATTTTGCTGCGAACCAATGCAGAAAAGATGATTTTAATCACACTAATGTTGTGAAAATCACGCGAATTACGAAGGACGAAACCCAAGCGTCGATAACATTCTTTTGCCAAAGTCACGATATGTTCGTGAAATGTTAGTTTTCGGTCAAATGTAACTCCAAGATCTTTAATGTTTTTGTCATTATTTCTGAGCCGAGTCTATAGCTGTAGTTAATTATTATTATTATTATGTTGTATCTTTCCTGCGGGTAATCACGGCACGAAGGCCGGTCCTTTTGGAAGGCTTGCGTGGGGATATGGATCCAACACGTAGAGGCCCCTTTAAGATACATTACTCTAGTTGGGGTGTGTACACCTTGTAGGTACTCTCTCTGTCTGTACTTATGGAAATACAGCCAAAGACAGCGCCCGCAAAGTGTAAGGACTATTGCAGAGTAGATGGGAATTAATTGGGTCTATGGATGGGATCTAGCTGGACTGGTTGCTGGGCTATTGATTGAGACAACGGGACGCCTGCCAAGTAAAATGTCTCAATCTCTAATATTCAAGGCAGACGGTGACTTGCCCCCCCCCACTAGATGGGCATCCCAAAAAGTGGCGCATGCCAAGGACGCAACATCGGTGTGGGTGGCTAAAGGGTGTCGAGAGGTGTGCACCGATTTCACCATCGCGGGTCGCTAACGCGTCCCGGAGCGGGTTTCCTCGCTATTACGCAGCTTGAGCACTTCCACCCTGGAGCTCAGGTTCTTAGCTCTTGCGATTTCCACCATTAGCCGGCCAGTTAAGGCAAGCCAAGGGTCAGGGGGTCTCATTTAGCCCCCACGGAATCGGGGTACGCGGTGTCGCCACTCACCGTCGGCTCGCCACAAAGCCGCCCCTGCGGGCTTATTATTATTATTATTAATTGGACGATGCATTCGACCGAAAGTCATCCCCGAACATTTCGAGAGAATAACGCCATTTTATTTTCAACGCTCCATTGAAATACGGCATCAATGTCACACTGAAGTAATACACAATCTCTTTCTGTTCTAATTTCACGGAAAATTTTGACGTCATCCGCATAGAGAAGACATTTTGAGTATTTGATGACTGCGGGGAGATCATTAATCATGATTATAAATAAAAGAGGACCAAGTATTGACCCTTGACTCACTCCAGAGCGCGTGTGTTAGGGCTGGGATTCGTACAGCCCAAGCCGAACATACTGCTGGCGATCTCGAAGATAGTCGGCGATAAACTGGAGAAAACCTGGAGCTACACCCAAAACAGAAAGTTTTTCCAGCAGTATGTCGTTGTTAACCCTATCAAAGGCCTTCCGGAAGTCGAAGTATAGGACATCCACCTGCCCCCCGCGATCGAGCCGGCCTGAAATATAGTCTACCATAGTTAACAAGTTAGTGTTCACAGATCTCTTTCTTCTAAAACCGTGTTGCTCATTATATAGAAACGGTTCGATCTGTTTATATATTTTTGAGTGAAGAATATGTTCAAATATTTTAGCCAGAGTAGAAAGTATAGCTATTGGGCGATATCCTTCAACAAATGTCTTGTTGGAGCTTTTAGGTATGGGAGTTACTCTAGAGAGTTTCCATTGCGGAGGATACTGGCTAGCTTTGGGCGAGCGCAAGGTTAAACAAGTAACAATTAACAAAGAAATCATGGGCTTGTTTAAGAAGCCACGGAGGAATAACGTCAGGACCAATGGAGCTGCTGGACTTCAAACTCCGAATCCCCATTTCAACGTCATTTGGAGTAACCTCTTGCACGATAACATATCTACTTGAGAGTATTGGACTTTGGTTTCTTACGTGAGATCCGTCGAGTTTGGGTATTTCAGAAAGAAACACACTGGAAAAAAAGTCAGCAAATGCTTCAGCAGCCTTAACTCCGCTGACTGTAGTTGCCTTTATATTCCATTCCACCCATTGATCGTAGACTCGATACGTGGCGCCAAAAGTCGCGAGGATTAGACTTAATATTTTGCTCTATACTAGCCAGATAAGTATCATAAGCAATAGCAATGCGTTCTTTTAACTTAGATCTTAAATCAGAAAATAAATAATAAGTGTCTTGGGAATACAAGTGTCGAACATGTTATATAGGACATCATAAAAATAATTTACGCTTTTATGAACGTCATTCATTTCATAGAGGTCATTCCATGAGAAATTAGAAACCATATCTTGTAAAGCCGTATAGTCACCTTTTATAAAATTCCAGTCTTTACGAACATCTAAAGTAGCAGGCTCAAAGTGATCTGAGAAACGAGAAGCGGAAATTTTGATGTAAATATCAAGAGGAGGGTGATAAGCATCAGGAGGTACAATCCCCTCTGCAGCTCCAACAATTACTTCTCGTAGGTCTGTGCTGTCCCGCGTGAGCACAATATCCAACATTCCACCATAAAAATTTGTCACATGATTATTTTCTGACAAGTTACAATATGACAAGAAGTAATTAAAGTAGTTGTTTATGTGCAGTGATGCACTATTTAGATCAATGTCACCACAAATTAGGACTGTGCCTTTTAAGTTATTGATGAAACTTTCTACCTTACAAAACCATCTCATATAATCGCTGTCGCTGGCACTTGGCTTGATATAAACTATGCACACATAAATAGTACCTCCGTGTAATACATAACTCGCCCATAAGTCTTCACCACAGTCTGTTTCAAAGTTCCCGAGCCTCTGAAGGACGGTGGGAGCACGCGAAGCTAGGAGTACGCCTCCGCAAGAGAGAAACAGTCTCTATCCCGACGTACTATGGTCCAATCTGAGCACACAAGTTCAGAATCTTCCACAGAACTATCAATAAAAGTATCAGTAGCAACAATAAGGTCATGAAGATAAGAGGTTATTACGCCATACACGAAGCTTGGTTTTAAGTCCTCGCACGTTCTGGTACAGAGCCTGAATTTGAGCGCTTTTGTTGCATAACGCTTTCCTTACGAAAGGGCTGATGGTTAGATGTCGATATAGTTTTATGAGCGATCTCGGATGTATTTATAAACTTGTTATAATTTATCCACCGTTTTATCTTCGCGTGCATAGGCCAGACGTCAGCGGAGAAACACAACTCGTAGTATGCCGTAGGTACTCCAATCTTGTAAGACTTGTAGTTTCCTTTAGATTTTAACTCTTCTACTGTACAAGAACCAGCTGGGCATAATTGTTGTAAGTACTCGAGAACTTCTTTACCATTGGATATCATATACCACAAGTGCAAATACTTTACAGGGTCAACCGCCTTTAAGTTAGTCACTGATGGACCAGCCGCTCCGCACATAGAAGTAGGAATACGGCTCCTACGTTTCTTCACGTTAGTCCTTTGGCGGTCATCTGCAGCAAATCCCTTGTTATTCACATTTATTTCATTGCTATGTTTAGGCGTTAAACAACTGTTGTCATTCGTCGCCTCTTCAGATTTATTTTCGCCTGCAACCTCAATTGTGCTATGGGTTATTGCTTTAGTTTGCACTAGTTGGGGCTCGTTTTTGTTGGTTAGATCTATCGTTTTATTTACGCGTTTCTCAGCTGTTGGGTTGTGTGAGGCAGAGAAAGATTCCATTGAAGTTTGTAAGCGTTGACTTTCATATTTTTCAATTTTACCATCAAGTTTGGGTACAAGCTCGCCGTAATTTTCTAGTTTTTTTTTCATAATTCCTAATAAGAAGAACAGCATTGGCAAGTTGGTCCCTTAAACTACTAATTTCGATTCTTAGATTCTTCATCTCTTCAGTCAGTTCATCAGACTCATTAAAAACGCGCATCGGCTCATAATTAGTCTTTTTTCGGAACGTAACATTCGGATCACGATGATTTTTAGATCGTCCTACAGGTGTGGAGCTGTTGTCACCCCCCTTTTTAGTAGCACAGCGGCATTCGGGGAAATTCCAATGCATTTTTTCATCATATGTTGGATTTTTTAAGCCCATGCACAGCGAATGATAAACTTTATTACAATAATAACAATATAATATTTTTTTTCTTATTTACACTATTTTTAGTTCAAAAGAGACGGGCGAAATTAAAATGTATTTTATTGTAAAAAAGGCGTGGGGTACATGGTGACAATAGTTATAAATATTTTATTGACAGATAATATGAGTAGAAGTATTATATATCATTTTGATAATATCTTAAAAAGCACCCCACGCTTTTTTTATAAAATTTTTTTTTTTCTTATTTACACTATTCTTAATTCAAATTTATTTTCTATTTTTTAGTTGAATTTTCTATAAAGCGTGTTTTTTAGTTGTTTTAAACTATTATTTTATTATATTAAATTTCATTTAACCATTCTTTTATGGACATTGTATATTTTGTACGCTCTAGTGGCAAAACATAGCGCACTATTCATTTTAACATATCGAGAACTGTAGTTACCTATGATTAACAAAACATACATCAGTTGATTTGATTTCATATTTTATACACGGTATAGTATTTAATAAAAAAAAGTGTGTGTGTACTTATGTACACGCGTTAGAAGTTATACTTCTTTGGCGTAACAAGATAAAAATCTTTATTGAAAATTTTTCTTTCGCTTTCTTCTACGTTCAAAATTCAAAACTAAAATGTTGACTATAGCTAACTTCAGGGTGTCGGTTTTTCGTGACGGTGTGCGCGCGCATCGTAAAAATGTACTCTCATCATTTTTCCCTAACGCGCCAAAAGAAGTATAACTTCAAAAAATTGATCCGAAAACTACAAGACCAAAGTATAAACTACTTATTTCTCGTATATATTTGCGTATATATTTAATTTTCAAAGTGAACATAAAATTCAGTTTTATGTAACTTAAGCCCATAAATAAATTATAATCGACAGATACCAACCGACGATGTCGTAATAGAGAGTGTCGCCATCTGGATCCGTGGCTTGCAGCACGGCCAGCAGGAACCCGGGCGCGTCCAGCTCGGCCAGCTGCAGCGGCGGCGGCGCCACCAGCGAGGGCGCGCCCCCCCCACCTCCCCCGCCGCGCACCGCCGCACGCACGCTCGCGCGCGACACGCCGCACCGCGCCCGCGCGCCGCCGTCGCACGCGCGCACCGTCACGTCGTACGCCGCGCCCGCGCCCAGCGCCAGCCGCGGCGCCGCGTACAGCCGCCCGGTGTCGGCGTGCACGCGCAGCAGCCCGCGCGCGGCGCCTCGAGCGCGCGACCAGTACCGCACCGTGCCGTTGGCGCCCTCGTCGGGGTCGAGCGCCACCACCTACGCCCACAACTTCTTATTTACGTTCGTCCGACGACGCTCGAGGCGGAGCCGCAGCGGGGCGACGAGCGCCAAGCGCACTCACCGTCGCGAGGTAGATGCCGTTCGGCGAAGGATCCGCATAGAAGTCCCAGTTGGCACGGGACCCGGAGCCTTCGTCGTCGTCGTCGGCGTCCCATTCGGCGCTGCTGTCCTCAGGAACACCATCTGCAGCGTCACTCTGGACGAGAAAATTGACAATTAGAACCGGGTCTAGAGACGTTCGTGAAAACATTAGTCGGAGACATGTCTATAGTCCGGTGATACCTGCGGCACTATATCGACGGCGGGGTCGGGCGCGGCGGGCGTTCGTATGTCGTAGAAGCGCTGCGTGAAGGCGGGCGCGTGGTCGTTGATGTCGAGCAGACGCACGTGCACGCGCGTGGTGCTCGCCAGCTCGCCGTCCGAGCACTGCACCTCGAGCGCATGCGTCGCCGCCGCCTCGCGGTCCAGGCTGCGTCCAGTCGTCACTATTTCACCTGCAATGGGTATTCAGTAGTTTATAATACATCGCGTTATGAGAAGTGAGGTTCCGTAAACGGACGCACGCTCACCTGTGGCTTCGTCTATGGAGAAGAGTCCGTCGGGGTTGCCGGCGACGATGGAGTAGGTGATGTTGGCGGGTCGCGGCGCGGCGTCGGCGTCGTGCGCCCGCACGCGCGCCACCCGCGTGCCGCCGCCGCAGTGCTCGGGCACGGCCGCGGTGTACGCCGCCCGCTCCGGCCAGGGCGCCATGTCGTTCACGTCTTCCACTTCTATGTACACCTAATAACATCATATTACTAGCCCTTTATGTATAACTAGCGGTTACCCGCGACTGCGTTCGCGTAAACTACAGAAATAATTTTAAGGATTATTGTGAAACTTATTAGGTACTAATTTCCTGGTATAAAACAACTTTACTTCATGATTTTGATACCGAGACTGAGCATTCCATCCGAGAATATTTGTTTATTTCCTATTTCGGTTTAACGACCTACTACAAATACCAAAGGTACGGATTTTGATTCATCGCTTCGAATTGATTTTGAAGCCATTACAATTAGTACAAAACATTTGTTTTTATTTTTGACGCTTATGATGAATCTTGAATGCTTCGGTTGGGTAAATTTACTCATCGCCAGGATCATGCATGCAAATATTGTAGTCTCTATCTATAAAAAATATCAAGTTATGCTCATTCAAAGTTTTGAGCATGCTCACAAAAAGGGTTTTTTCAGTACTTATAATAATCATAGAGGTTTGAATTTCGAAGTGCCTCTCGGTTATCGATAGTAACAAACCTAAATATAGCATTTTGGCACCCCTATCGTGGCCAGTTTCCCAGATACAGATAGGCCCTTAAAAACTTCAATGGTCCTTTTTACACCCTTATGGGTTGAATTTACAAAAATCCCTTCTTAGCGGAAACCTACGTCGCTGGAGGAAGACATACTAAAGTTGAACCCTGAACGTCCAGCGGTTTGGGATGTGCATTGTTGCCAATTTGTATACATATAGATAGATGATCAATCACAAAACTGTACATACAAAACTCCCAATATAAATCAAACATGCCACCAAACCTTTTGACGCGTTACAGTGACATATTTAAAAAAAAATGTCGCCAGTTACCTGTACGCAAGAGTGTCTAGGCACCAGCCCGTGGTCTTCAGCGCATAACGTGAGCCAGTAGTGTGGGACCGACTCGCGATCGAGTGGCGTTAACGTACGAATCACACCTATGCACAAAAATACATTATTAATTATAATTGGTGAGACGTTACCGGATTAACTAGCTGTCGTTCACCATGTATTCGGTGAAATACCCGCTATAGGTGCGTGGTGCAACGCATGAGCCAGCCGGCCACTCACCGGAGTCGTCGACGGAGAAGTGCGCCATGCCAGAGCCGGCCACGATGTAGTAGGCGAGGCGCGAGTCGCGGCCGGGCGCGTCCGCGTCCGTGGCGGGCGCCGCCAGCACCTGCGCGCCGCGCGCCGCGTCCTCGCGCACCGCGCCCGACACCACCGCGTGGTCGCTGAACACGGGCGCGTAACGGTTCTCGTCCACGTCCACCACTTCCACGATCACTGTCGCCTCCGCCCACAGCGCTGGTTGCCCGCCGTCCGTCGCGCGCACCGTCACCCCGTATACCTGCAAACGACATGCGTCAATACCAGCTGTTAAATTTATTTATATTAAATAAATTTAAATTATAATTTCATGATCCGGCTGAACTAACCTGACGTTCTTCGAAGTCCAACAGTTTTGTGGTGCGAAGCGTCCCGGAGGCCGCTTCGACGATGAACACGGCTTCGTCGTCGGGCTGGTCCGGTAGCGAATAGGTGACGACACCGCCCGCTCCCAGATCCGGATCGAAGGCCTCCAGCACGGCGACGAGCGTGCCGACGGGCACGTCTTCGCGCACGCGTGCGCTGTATGAAGCGAGCCCGAAGCGCGGCGTGTTGTCGTTGACGTCATCAACGGCGACGCGCACCAAGGCGTCGGCATGCAGCCCGCCGCCGTCGCTGGCGCGCACGGTGAGCTCGTAGAGCGCGCGCCGCTCGCGGTCCAGCGGCGCGCACACCGTGAGCGCGCCCGACTCGCGCCCGATGCAGAACTCGCCGTCACTGGCGCCGCTGACGCTGTACGTGACGCGGCCGAAATCACCGGCGTCACGGTCACTCGCGTTCGCTCGGAATATTTCCGTACCGTTGATGGCGTTTTCTGTGACGCGGAAACTGGCCAGAGTCTTGATGAAGCGCGGCGCGTTGTCGTTGACGTCGAGCACGGTGACGGGCAGCAGCCGCGAGGCGGAGCGCCGCGGCCTTCCCAGGTCGTACACGGTCACGTTAAGATAGTACTCGCTCTCACGCTCACGGTCCAAGTAGCCGATCACTTGCAGCTCGCCGGTGTCCGGGTCGATCCTGAAGGCGGAGTCCGCGTCTCCGCCTGATATGCCATACGTGAGCAGCCCGTTGTATCCGAGGTCGCGGTCGCGCGCGCGTAGTCGCACCAATGTCGTACCCAGCGCGACAGACTCGTTCACCTTGACTTCTACTGGAAAATCTAGAAACTCGGGTGCGTGTATATTCTCCCCGTATCGTGAAGGGGCTAGTGGAAACTCATCGGCGAAGTCAAGCGGCGCATTGCTGCGTTCGGCGGCGGCGAGTAGCTCCGTGAGGCGACGCGCCACGCCCGTGTCGCGGCACTCGAGCGCACCGCCGTCGCCGCCGCCCGCCACCAGGTGCAGCGTGAGAGATGTGGAGTCCGCGAAGTGTGTGCCGTCGGTCGCAGTCACGTTCAACACGCGCGAGTCTGCGCGCACATCGGCTAGGTCACATGAGAGACTCACTACGCCAGTGCTTGAGTCCAAGGCGAAGCAGTTGTCTTCGTTGCCGCCGATAAATCTGTACGAAACCACATCCCCGGCGTCGAAGTCAATAGCGGAAAGCGTTACGATTTCGGAGCCGATGGAAAGGCGTCGGGGCAGGTAGCCCACGCAATCGACACGCTCGAACTGTGGTCGGTTGTCGTTGACATCGTCTAGGTGCACGAGTAGGCGCATCTCTGCCTGGCGTCGGTACGGCAGGCCCCAGTCGCTAGCGCGAATTCGCAGTGTGTACTCACGGCGCATGCTCTCGTAGTCCAGCAAGCGCGTGGTGCGGACGGCTCCGGAGAAATGATCCACGTCGAAGGGCACGGGCTGCAGGTTTGCGATGCTGTACGACACATATGCGTTATCCCCAGAGTCCGCGTCGCGTGCCATCACGCGCGCCACCACCGCGCCACTCGGGCCGTTCTCGGGCACCGACACCTTCATGTCACTCTGTTCAAACACTGGATCGTTGTCGTTCGCGTCCACCACAGATATTTTCACTTTGGCAGAGGACTGTTTGCGTGTGCCAGCGTTGCCTTGGTCGATGGCGGACACGGTGAGCGTGTAAAGTGCCTTATTCTCGGCATCGAGCTGCGTGGCTGTGTACAAAACGCCAGTGTCAGGGTTGAGGCGGAACTCGCCACCCTCATTGCCGCCCACTATCTCGATGTAAACACGCGCATTGCGGCCCTCGTCACGGTCGGTCACCTTCAGTCGGATGACGGGCGTGTTTGGCGGCGCCGTCTCCAGCACGTTCGCCTCGTACACTTCATGATTGAACACGGGCGCGTTGTCATTGATATCGACGAGCGTCACTGGCAGCACCAGATATGAGGCCCGCGGCGGTCGACCGGCGTCTTGCGCGCGCAGTGTCAGGTTGTATCCGCGCGGGGCCGTCTCTCGGTCCAGCAGGGAGTGCACCAGTACGTCGTACTCACCAGCCTGCACCGAGGGCCGGACACGGAAGTGCCCGTCGGGATCGCCATCCACTATATCGAGGCTAGCGATGCGGCCGTGTTCTCCCGCATCGCGGTCACTCACTTCCACAATTGCGTAAATTTCAACGGTGGAATTCTCAATGAGGTCAGGCAAGGAGCGCACGCGCAGCTCGGGCGCGTGGAGGTTAACACGTGTGACGCGAACGGTGACGGAGGCGCGAGCGGCGGACGCGTGGTCGCCGCGCGTCAGTAGTGAGGCACGGTCCCTCGCCAACACCGTCAGCTCGTGGCGCGCGCTCTCAGCCACCGACAGGGCCCTGGTCAACGTGATCACACCGGAGGTCGGATGCACCGCAAATCCTTCCTTCAGCTCCGCGAAACTGTAGTAAATTTCCCCGTTGAGGCCAACATCGGCGTCCTCCGCGGATACACGAACGATGCTGGCGTGCGGCGCGGTGTCCTCGGGCACCACTACCTCATACTGCGCGGGCTCGAAGAACGGACTTAGATCATTTTCGTCATCGATGGTGACTGCGACCACCGTGTCCGCCTCCAATTGGCGACCGCCCGGCAGCTGGGCGGTGGCGCGCACGTCAAGCCGGTACGAGAAGCGGCGCTCGCGGTTAAGCACGTCGGCGAGACCGGCACGCGTGCGCACCGACAGAAAGCAGAAATCGCCAACGGTACGTTCTTCTGCTTTGAAAAACTTGTCGCGATCCCCGTGCCGGATGCGGAAGCGCACCCGCGCGCCCGGAGCTGGCAGACGCACGCCGAGCGGATCGGCGGCGGGCGGCTGCAGCGC
Source organism: Sphinx pinastri (assembly GCA_947568825.1). Lineage (NCBI taxonomy): Eukaryota > Metazoa > Arthropoda > Insecta > Lepidoptera > Sphingidae > Sphinx > Sphinx pinastri. The sequence goes on from OX387623.1 coordinate 67,244, forward strand.
GTACGTGCGCGGCGGGCTGTTCTCGGCGATGCTCACGTTATAGAGAGGGTGCGCGAACCGCAACTGTGGCTCAGGGGCGCCGGCGATGGCGAGGGTGCCGGGGGGCCCGGGGCCAGCGCGTGCCACCCACGCCGCCGCCGCCAGCACCAGCCACGCGCGCGCGCCGCACATCGCGCCTCACGCATGCACCGCGCGCCTCCTCTGCACAACACATAACGGTTTACAACTAACAACAAACTCAGAAGGAATACATACACAAACATTTTTAAAAATAAGCTTTTTATTTAAATGCTCTAAAAAGAAACAAAATAAAGTCTTAATTGAATCAAATTTTTTAAAATATGTAGAGATAAATCAAATCAAATAAAAAATATGAAAATTATATAGCATATAACTATCGCACAATAAATACGAATCGATAGACACCTCGTTTGTCAAAATCGGTTGAATAGGAGCGACGCTAGAATGGAAAATAAAATGGATACATACATACATACAACATACATACATACATAAACTCACGCCTTTCTCCCATTGGGGTAGGCAGAGACTATGGAGCGCCAAGTGCTACGATCCAAGCATACCTCTTTCGCTTCTTCTACAGTCATCAGTCTCTTCATACATGCTCGTCGGTTACGAGAATTCTTTAATTGGCCCTACCTTAGGAGGTCGTCAATTTGGTCCATGAAGGTACGTCTAGGACGTCCCCGTCCGACGCTACCACTCACTTTCGCGACATAGATTTCTTTCGTTCCTCTTCTTTCATCCATCCTTTCAATGTGGCCAAACCACCGAAGCATTCCTTTCTCAATCCTAGTCACTACATCCTCTTTCAATCCACATTTTTCTCTTATCACGCTATTACTTACTCTATTTTTATTTTATTTTATTAGGGTAACAAACAGTACAATTATACATATGACATTAATATAGTAAAACTAATACCTTGACCAGTAAAGTTTCCACAAATAAATATTAGAAAACCCGCAATGTTACAGACAAGAGCAAAATTAGTTTAAGAGGATAAAAAAAAAAAAGAATTAAAATAAAACACAAAAATGAACAACCTGATTAGCAACTTGTTAATTAAAACTAAATAGTCTGATATATTTTTTTTAAACTTCAAGTAGGAGCATGTAAATAAATCAATATGAGAAAACTTTTTGTTATACTCATTGCAGACTCTAAAGGTGAATGTGTTTTGAGCATAGTTAGTTCTCACAAGGGGCAAATTAAACAAGAACTTACTAGAATTATGCGTACGTAAATTTGGACATCTGAACCTCAAGCAACTCAAAAGATATGAGGAATCAATATTATTTCTTATTAATTTAAACAAGAATAATTGGTCTCACAGCGTTCGACGATCAACTAAAGGTCTCATAACAGGAGGAGTAACATTTGATATGTGGCCCTTATAATTAAGATGCTTAACAAATTTCCGTTGAATTTTTTCCAAAGCGTCTACGTGTACTTTATATTTGGGGTTCCAGATCACAGACCCATACTCCAAAACAGATCGCACAAATGACTTATATAAAAGAATGAGAGTGGTATCACATCTGAAATCTTTACAGATTCTCAGAATAATACCAAGCATACGGTAGGCTTTAGCTGTTACATATTTCACGTGATAATTAAACGAGAGTTTACTGTCAAGGTGTAATCCCACCTCGGTTACCCTGTTTAGAGAATTACCATCAAGATGATAGTCGTAAGTGATAGATATAATCTTGCGAGAAAATGATATGACACTACATTTAGCAACATTTAATTTTAATAAATTATCTTTACAATATCTACTGAGCCGATCTAGATCATCCTGCAAAAGTAAACAGTCAGATGCACTCGAAACCTGTCTAAAAATTTTCATATCATCAGCGTAAAGTAATAATGATGAATTATGTATAACGTCTCGAATATCATTTATAAATAAATTAAACAGTAGTGGACCAAGGTGAGAGCCCTGAGGAACTCCCGAAGAGACAGGGACAAATGAAGAACAATAACCTTTGATAGTCACTGCTTGGCTTCGATTACGAAGATAAGATGAAAACCAGCGTAGCAGATCTCCGTGTATACCAACCCTCGCAAGCTTGTCGACTAAAAGCGAGTGAGATATCTTATCAAAAGCCTTCGAGTAGTCAGTATACACGACATCTACTTGCTGTCCATTATCCATAGACTTTGCGACTTCATCAACAAGTTGGCATACGTTAGTTTCTGTTGATTTTTTATTGATAAACCCATGCTGCTCCTCGATTACAACAGGTCTCAGTAATGGGAAGATAATATCATATATAATTTTTTCAAACATTTTGGCAATTGTACATAATTTGGAGATGGGCCTATAATTAAGAACATTATGTTTGTCCCCACATTTGAAAACCGGAACTATACATGAGCGTTTCCAAAAAGAAGGCATTTCTCCGGAGTTCAAAGATTTCTTGAATAATAAGTAGATTGGATAAGAAAGTGTTTTACAACAGGATTTTAAAAACAATGGAGGTAATTCATCGGGGCCATATCCTTTCCTCACATCAAGCTGTTTCAGGTATTTAGCAACAATATTATGCGAAATCTTAACGGACCCAATATTAACAAAATTTTGAGAAGTCGAACTAGGATCATCTACACTACGCGTATTAGACGGTTCAAAAACTGGCTTAAAATAATCGTTGAAGACATTACAAATTGCTTTCCCATCATTAACTGAATTATTATTGAATCTATCACTTACTTTCAGCCCACACATACTTCTCAAAGCTCTCATCTCCACTGCATTTACCTTACTTACATGCTTGTTTTGCCACACCCACGACTCACTTCCATACATCAGTGTTGGCGCCAAGACTCCTTGGTAAATAGCTAACCGAGCGTTATTCGAAATAATTTTGTTATTCATAATCGAATACAAGGCGCCATTAACACTATTTCCCATTTTTACTCTTCTTTCAATATCTCCGTCACACTTTCCGTCTCTAGTGAACATGCATCCTAAATATACAAATTCGTTCACTTGTTCCACTCTTTCATCTCCTATCATAATCTTGCACTCGGTTCTGGATTCATCCCTCTCCATAACCATTACTTTTGTCTTTTTTACATTCACTTTCATACCTTTTCTCTCAAATGCCTCATTCATAATATTAACCATTTGTTGTAACTCGCACACCGACGACATACATACAAAGGGTGTTAAAATCATTACCCTTCCTGGTTTCGGCGTAGTCGGGTCATAAAATACTTTGTTCATCACGTAGGCGAACATAGTTGCACTTATGATAAGTCAAGTTACATTAAATTGATTATAATAATTATTATTATTAATACAAAAGGTCTCTTATTATATATACAGTCATTTTTATTGGGAGTAAAATCAATGATGAAAAATAAACAAAAGACCCAGCTTAGGCTGACAGGAAAGCGGATATAAATTAACAAAAAAATACGTGTGGCACTCGGAGACTGCCGCGGTAAAGCTATTGCATAGCATTTTTTATCACAAATTTTGATTGACTAAACACAAATTCGATCTTACGCTTACCACATAAAGTAGATTTTTAAATGCGAGCAACGCACGTTTAGTCTTGTTATTGATAAATGTCAGAAATGCAATGGTCATCACAACCAAGTAGAATAAATCAAAATTTGAAAAAAGAATGTTACGTTCGATTCTTTTGTACTCGTGCCGTGCCAAAGCTGGGGAAATAGCTTCTACGCAATGTACTTAAGGTTCATATTAGATTAGTAAGAAATGGTTTTAATGACTTTAATAAATAAAATAAATAAAAATATACTCGTTTCAAGAATTATAGCTTCTACGCATTGTATTTAAGGTTCATATTAGTAAGATAAAAAAGATGTCAGGCTATTTTCGTTACGGAATTTCTGGATTCGGTCTCCACGCTCAAGGCCCGCGATAGAAGCTATGCAATAGCTTAATAAACAGACTTAAAATCACTACAAACCAAAAAAAGATTTAACTTTATATTCCCGTAGTATTCTGCGTATGCGCGTATATACCAACCTATATTTGGAGTCGGTGCCTAATTTAAATTGAACATTGTTTTCGTATATTTGTTCTCTTATCCCCATGCGATAAGAAATAGTGACTCCTCATAACATACTCTGTAAGGAGTGCATTTCCACTGCATTTAGACGACTATCGTGCTTCTTCTGCCAAACCAGCATTCACTTCCATACATAAGCGTCGGCAATAGCACAGTATTGCGAATCCTTATTCTGCTCCCTTTACCCTGATACAGGCTTTGGAGTTCTCATTACAGAGACTTCAATGCCCTCACCAGGCGGCCCTCAGTCCCATACTTGACAACGTTGACCACAGCTTATTCCTCGGCACACGATCATAAGCCTTTTCTAAGTTTACGAAGGCACAAGAGTTTTTGGTTTGGCCAAATGTTCTCCGCTATGTATCTTATGGAAAAGACTTGACTTCTACTGGATCGCGGTATTGTTAACAACATTGGTAAATCAAAGAGCATTTATAATACTATGGAAAGGATTAATTGGCGATGCGCGCACAATGACAAACATACTTGACATTGACAAAATTGTCGTTCAAATGCTTAGAGCATTTAACAAACTTAAAGTTACGGCTTATGGCCGTAGTTTTTGAGTTTACCTAGGGAAGGTCATAGGCTACTGCTTATCCCGACAAAATATTATAAGCCGGGACGTTTATTCCGGAAAATAGTTTCTCGAGAATGAAACCTCGAGCAAATGAGTATGGAGATGGTTTGAGACCTAGAGAAGGGCGTAGGCTACTTTTTATCCTAGAAAATATAAAGTAGGACTTTTATCCCAGAAAATATTTTCTTGCGGGTGGAACCGCGAACGAGAGATAGTTTTAAATTTAAAAAAAATTTGTCTCGAATTTTACAAAATGCAGTCACTGACAACGCGCAGGAACTACTTAGACTTGATGTTCCTTTACAAACTGTTGAATTCTGATATTGACTGTCCGCAGCTCCTCAATAGGATAAAAATTTCAACTCCGAGACGGCTACCAAGGTGCTCAGCCTATAAATTATTTAAGGAAACATTCTTTCGGTCAAACTTGAGTTTCAGTTCGCCAACAACCAGAATGATGAAAGCCTATAATTATTTGCCTAACGGTGATGACGTTGACATCTTCTGTGACAAATCTGATACATTTAGGAGAAAAATAAGACTAAGAGTTTTTCAAAATAGTGTGATAGACACAAAAGTAAGTTAACGCCACTTGTACCTGCGTTTGTTTGTTTAATATTTACACTATAATTCGGTTAACTTCTGTTGATTTGCCTTTTCTTGTTGTATTTTTTCTCTTGTTGTTGTTCAGTTAGTCAACCATAAATTCTAGCAATGTAATGTAAAAAAACATGTTTAAGAACTTTAAATTCTTCCTATCATACACCTGTATATCAAATTAAGTAGCTAAGCATTTTTGTTTTAGTTAAGTTGTAAATACCTTTAAGAGGTAAACACAATTGTATATAGTTTATACCTGTAATTTAAACAAACGTATGTGTTGTGTATTACCTAATGGTATTTCTAAATAAATAAATAAATAAATCCAGGGGAGGACAGGCTACTTTTTATCTTTTTATTTTTAATGATATGTCCTTACATCACTACATATTATAAAACAAAGTCCCCCCATCGCATCTGTTTCTCTGAACGCGAGAAACTCAAAAATTACCGAACAGATTTTAATACGTTTTTCACCAATGGACGGAATGATTCCTGAGGAAGGTTTATGCGTACAATTTTAATTAAATTAAAATGGTGCAAGGTCAACGTCAATAATGGTCAATAATGATGGTATGATTGATTTAAATTTTAAAGAAATAAATATAACTATATTGTATACAACAGATCCTTGTGCCGATATCGATGTAAAAATAATTTAAAACAATACTTATTTATCATGATTTAGAACTGTTATCATTATTGACCGAGTAATTCTATAATGTACAAAAATTCTATTCATTTTTATAATAATCTATTTGTTGCGTTGTGAAAGTGGAGGAACGGACTTGAGGCGGCCCCGATATTGAGGAGCACACAGCAATCGCCACTATCGATATCCACCGTAACGTCACCAGTACCTATCAATGTTCATGAGCACCGCGAGTTGTCCAGCGGTATTAACTAATACGAAATCAGTAATTATTAGTTAATTGCTGAACATTTCGACTAGTGGTTATAAATTTTCGTTGTCAATTGAGATACATAATAACCCCGCTCATGGGCTTAGTAAGTTTCTTATTAACGAGTGACAAGGTAAGTGTTGAAATACCTCATGCAGCGGTTGCGGCGCACCGGCGCTGGTGATGGTGGTGTCGCTGGCGCGACAGGCGGCTGGTGCGACCGGCGCAGCTGCGGACAAACGTTAAATATAATGTAAATTATGATTCTGTAGGTACGACACGTGGCACCGGCGCCACTCGCAGCACTCTCACGTCAGAAAATTTAACACGTACAACTCCATGGAATGATCCATGCCGTGCGCAGACTAGACGTTTAGCCTAGCGAAGGATCAACTCGATTTATTAAACTACTTATCGCGGTTTTTATGTTAAAATTTTACTCGCGTCGTTTCGTTTCGTTCAGACACTCGGCCCCTTGACCATGACGGCAACTAAACCTTCGAAACGTAGGAAGTAAAAAAAAATAGCCCCCGACACAAAAAACCTATAAAAAGTAAAATAATAAAAGTGTCTTTGTCGTTTAAGTACCTAGTAATACATTGACCCAAGCGTCCTCGCGTCGGGAACCGCGAAATAAGTATTTTCATCTCTGGTACGGATTCAATTTTTATTTAAAACTTTTTAAATTACTATATTCTCCATCATGGGTCCTTGATAATCTATCTAACACCTACTCGTTGAGACCATTCTTATGAGCCCATACACGATATATCTGCTATAAGTAGTTAAAGAGTTGGGTATCCCGCAGACTACTTGATGCTGCAGAATCAGCTCAAGGTTAACATGTCTTAAAAATATTGCTGAAGTCACAGTACACCCAATTTAAAATCAATCGGACTTGTGAAAGTTGGACATGAGCTGATAATCTTCAAACGCCTGAACAGATCTGCATAAATTATAGCTAAGAATCATAATGTCTAAGGGGTATTATAATGTATCGGATTACCTTGATGATCAGACAGTTTGGAAAATTGGTCCTGCACATCATGGCCAACCATGTTAACACATATTAGAAGATAATTGCATAAAATGTCTTGTGTACTCATCTACAATATTGACATTACAAGGTAAGTGTTGAAATACCTCATGCAGCGGTAATATTAAATCTTTATTTGACATTCATATATATAGCTCAATTATAATTATCCTCGCGTTAATATAATATCATTTAATGTTAATAACGACCGACCGATTATTGTGTTGCGCTTGCCTTTAAATTTGCCTTTAAACTTGCCTTGAAATGGTGTAAACAATACATCATCGATATACGATTGCAGCATTCGCGGGTCATCTGCTGTTAGTAATGAAGAGTTCCATTGTCTATCTCCGAAGATCTTTATCAGATTCTTATAAATTATATACTAAAACCTTCCCTGAAAAGTATACATTTGAATATCGAAAACCCCATCCAAATCGGCTCAGTAGTTTTTGAGAAACTCGCGGCCATACAATCTTACATACATAGTACATACATACATACGGATCGAATACAGAACCTCCTTTTTTATGATATAGGGGGCAATCGAGCATACGGTTCACCTGATGGTAAGTGATCACCGCCGCCCATGAACATCTGCAATACCAGGGGGCACAGAGATGCGTTGCCGGCCTTTTAGGTGGGAATACGCTCTTCTTTTTAAGGTCGCCAGGTCGTAACTGTCCGGAAATGCTGCTGGCGGCAATTGATTCCATAGTTTGGTAGTACGTGGCAAAAAATGTCGGCTAAAACGTACAGTGGTGGATTGCCAACCTCCGAGGTGATGTGGATGGAATTTAGAGTTCTGCCGCGATGTACAGTGATGGAACTCAGCAGCAGGGAAGTCCAAACAATTCTTCAGAGCACTCCCCGTGGTAAATGCGATAGAGAATGCAGAGCGATGCTACATCTCTACGCAAAGCCAAAGGATCAAGCCGATCGGAAAGAATGCGGTCGTCGACGATACGAGCTGCCCGACGTTGAATACGGTCAAGAGGGAGAAGCTGGTACTGGGGAGCCCCTGCCCAAAGATGGGAACAATATTCCACGTGGGGCCGAACCTGCGCCTTATAAAGTTGCAGGCGATGGCTCGACGTGAAATATCGCTTCGATCTGTTGAGCACACCAAGCTTCTTTGAGGCCAATTTGGCCTTACTCTCAAGGTGACCGCGGAACTGAACGTCACTCGATATGTCTACACCAAGAATTCCGATACTGGCTGTGGCGGTTAGAGGAGTGCCTTGGAATTGAGGTGAAACGACAAATGGTGTCCTTTTTGCGGTAAACGCACAAACTTGTGTATTTGTGGGGTTGAACTGAACCAAGTTGTATCGGCCCCAATCTAAGACTCCGGACAGCAAGGTCTCGACTTCAGACACAAAACTTCACTTTTTGAAGTTGGTTAATAGATATAGGGTGGCATGACGGAAAAATTCCACGGGCCGCCAGTTCCAGGGGCCCCCGACCCGAGAGGAAGAGGGCAGTTCAGGAGAATCCTAAAAAAAGGACGTCGGATTTTGCATTGGTGAAGGGCCCCTTCCATGATTTTGCCAAGAGCCTTCACGGGTTTAGTTACGCTACTGCTTACTGATTCAGTGATTAAAGAAAAATTACTGCCCGATACGGCACGGCAATATCTGGCCAAACCGTGAGAGAACCTCCCTCTGTCATTCGAAAGGCTTCACAATATTTACGATCCATAATCGCATTCTTACAGTAGCAGGAATCATTTGTAGGTATAGGCCAGCACCGTATATTCTTTAGTGCAAAAATAGTTTGTCCTGATTCACGAGTAGTGCGGCTGCGTACGTGGAGTGCTAGCGTGTGTCGGTGACTTGAGGCGCAATGAGAGCGTTCGCCAGTCGCCACGTGGCAAGTGGGTCATTGGAGCGAAGGGTCGCGTCAAGCTGCCTATGCCCCACCTCCGCCCCGCCTCCGCCGCGCCACGGCGTATGTTACAACACCACGTTCGCAATCAAACATACCAACAAACAATCATCTGTCGTTATAAATCGTTACCACTCGATCGGTCTCGACTAATGTCCAAGACGAACGACGTCAATTACACGTGTGTTTACAGGTGTGACATAAAAGTTGAATTTCTGCCTGTCTGATATTGGGTCCATATTGTAGTAATTAACAGATTAGCCTAGAATTGAGTTTTACTAATTTTATCTAAAAAATAATAAATAAAATTTAGGTGTGGACTACCCTTAACATTTAAGGGGATGAAAAATAGATGTTGTCCGATTCTCAGACCTACCCGATACGCACACAAAATTTCATGAGAATCGGTCGAGCCGTTTCGAAGGAGTTTAACTACAAACACCGCGACACGAGAATTTTATATATTAGATGGATTGCTACCTTTGATTAATAATATGTTTATATTGACACTGAACGTTTCACGCGAGCTATTCACCTCTAAATCAATTCGTTGATTCTGTGTTTGCGTGTTCCATAATCGCCTGATATCGGTTTTTATCTTACGAGTATTATAAATGCGAAAATCTGTGAAGAAGTTTGGATGTTTGCTATGATTCAGCTTACTTGGAATTTGCATGTAGGTCATTTTATTTATTTATTTACGATTTCATTAGGATACAATAATTATATTAAATTACTGGTGATCTTTGCACTAGGCTCGCAGACCTGTGTCGCAAAGATATATGAGTGGTTACATTTGCATAATTTTGATTTCTATCCATATGTATAACTATTATAAAGGTTGTTAACTAAAAATCATGTATAATTTAAGTTAAACGAAAATCAAAACATTCGATATTAAATAATAGAAGGAAGTATTAAATTACAGTAAGTTTGCCAACGTGATGTAGCTCGGAAGCGTAAGGGTATGTGTGTGTGTGTGTGTGTGTGTGTGTGTGTGAGCGGGAGGAGGGGGTAAGGTAGAATATAAATCAACGCTGGAAAGCAAACACGTAGAAACTGACACATATGCAATTTTCTTTTTATTATGCCATTGGAATTAGAAAAAAAACACGTCGAATGGTATTATTCAAGTAACTGTACGATGAATAATAACGAAAATAGTATTTTAAAAATTTACCATTTTTTTCATTTTGATACGCTGTAATTAACAAAAAATCAGGTATTATTTTTTACTTTGTTACCTACGACAATTCGTTTTCTGTAAAAACAATAAACCTACAACTTACATCATCAATAATTCCATCTCTAGTGCAGGTTACTACATTTTTGCTGCTCGCAAATTTTGATTATTTGCGTTTACACCATTGAGTGGACGGTATTTTTTGAAATGATATTGTTTACGACGCTTTGCACGGTATTAAGTTTTTATGCCAGCGTGGTGGACTAAGGCCTGAACCCTCTCAGTAGGAGAAGAGGCCCGTGCTCAGCAGTGGGTAATATATAATACAGGGCTGATTGCATTGCATTGCATTGCAAGTTTTTATGGTCGTGATATTTACACTATTTGCAAGGATCCAATTTAACAAGTAACTTTGTTTTTCAACACTACTAAGGATTGTAGGTTCAACACATCGCGGATTTACTTCTTATCCTCGGCGTCGCCGCCAGTATTCCTTTGATGTTTACGCCACGTGTCAGTGCGGATTGCGTAGCCAAAGTATGCGGACGTTTTGTAGTATTATATAACCATTTGTCACTTAACATTATCCACATTTATTAAATAAAAAGGAAATTAGAGACAAAATTCTTAATAAGTAAGAATAAAGAAAATTATCATTTGGGGCTTTCATAGAAAAAAATTAAGTTTTGGTCAAATTGCTATTTTTTCTACTGTTTGGTATGTTCCATATTCAGCGTCTACTCTTGCTGACAAAATTGCCTGTATTTGTCTGGCCTTGCTTATTTCTGTTTATCAATAAAAAATGTGACACGTAATTCCATTTTCTTGACCAAAGGACTTTTGGTCTCTTATGTTACCTGGTGGTGGATTCTCTTTTTGATGTATCTTCCAAGTTTATCTCAAACATGTTCCATCAGATTGAGTTTCGGGAAGCATGCTGACCATCCCAAAACTTAGATTTTAATATCTCTACGTTATTCTAAAACTGTCGCTAACGTATATAGGTACCACCCGACATTACTATGTGCAATTCTTTTTTTAAATCTGTAATTTAAGCAACCAATGGTACCAAAAACTGTTCTCAGATGTCCGTTACCTATTGCCTTCTACTCAGAAATCCATTTTTCACGACGTGTGGCTCCTTAGACGCTCCCAAGAAATGTGTCACCAAACTATCTTATCCCTTAAACATAAAACTCTTCCAACAATTTAACATTAAGTGTATCTGTCTCTTTTCTTACCACCACCTGTCTTCAGACAACATGAGGACTGATCAATGAAAATAACTCTTTTGAAATGAAATGAAATAATTTATTCGAACCCATAAAATGTTACACATTATTTAGATTCCGTCAATATTAACTCTACCACCAGTTCGGAAAGCAGTTTTCACTAGAGAAGAACGGGCAAGAAACTCTAGTGTTGCTCTTTTCAAAATCAGTTCAAGGTATAAAATACAATGCATTATGTAGAGAAAAAAAAATACAATTCAGTATTTGTTTAGAGCAGTTCATTTATTTTCGCCAAGAATCATCATCCTAATTGTGATGCGAGTGAGCAAAATTTTACCGCACTACTTGTTACTCTAGTGCAATTATGGGTAATCTGGTGGGCAAGAATGCTTCTTGTCACGATGCATTAAGTCTTTTTATTTAAGTTTTAGTCCTAATTGCCACTTGTGGAACTCTCTGAAGGTTAATTTTTACATCAACAGAGGTAGTAATACGATTTTTTAGCATTTTGGTAACATTAAATCTGGCTTCCCAAACAAATATTTATTTTTGGTTAGGTTTCTCTTTAAGATTCTTATACTCCATAGTCTGCTGCTATCGTTTATCACTGCAGAAAACGACAGGATTTGAGACCCTTCATGTTTGAAGCAACCAATTGCAAGCGAAAAACATTTCAGATAAAGATCAACTATGGAGATATGCTACCCTAGGATCCGCCATTATCACTTCAATTTATCAATATTAACGTCGTATATTACTGCCTCTGTGGCGTAGCTGTATTGCGTACGTCTTACGAGTACGATTTGCGCGCAGAGGTCCTGGGTTCGAATCCCCGGTCGAGCCAAAAACATTGTGACTGGCAGTGGGGGTCCTTTCATAGAAGCCGAAAAGCCTGGCTTGCCTTAACATTATTTACCTACTCAAAACCGAATATGGAACAATAACCAACATGTTACGGTAACAAAAAGCTTCGAAATAATTATCTTTAAAAATTTTAAATTCCCGCGCTACGGTTTTTCCTCGAGCGCACTCACAACACACCACTACACCTACACGCACACCACCATATCCGCGCCGTACACGCATTTCATAATATTTAATACAAAACAGCTATAGTAGGGACAAACTAATATGGCCGGTATGACATGACACGGTTTTGAGTTTTTTGGGTAGACGTTCTCACAGAGTTATCGCTTCGGGAAAAAAATTTAATTGTCATACCAGCCAGCTTAGTTTGTCCGAACTATAGATGCGCACAAAATATATTCATCACTCTCTCTCTCATTGGGTTTTACCTGGCTTTTCGCCTCCATATTTCTATCTCATTCACACTTATGGATAAACTGCTACCACATACGTATAGCTATAGTAAGTTTCTATAGCAATCGGTACTAGAAAATAATCCAAGCTTAATGCATCCATAGATACTGTATAAAATACAGGGTCGCCTATATCAAGAATTACCTCTAATATGGTTGCATTTATTCTGCATTATATTCCTTATATATATGTGTATTTTTTATTTATCAATTTTATAAAGATTTTAATATTTATATAATTAAAATTACATATCTAATTATAATTATTTACACCGGACTATTGCCCGATTTCTGAATCTCCCAGTTAAACTTTCAATAACTATTGATCCATTAAAGTTAAACTTAAGATAAACGTCGGTTGACTTTCACTGTGTTTCTGAACATATAATGAAGCATTCGATAACTATGAAGCCGACAACCAGTTCCTTATTTTGCTCCTAGATGGCTCTTTTTTAGCAGTTGACTTAAAAATGGATTTTATTACAAAAACTCGTAACTAATAATTATTTTATATACAAAAATAACTTATTTTAACATAGATCAACGCTTAAACATTATTTTAATTTTATTTTGTGGTAATTTGTTATTTGTCTCTGGCTGATGAAAGACATCATTGCCGAATTAAAAAAATAACGTCAAAATGTTCAACAAAATGTCTTATGTCATGCTAGCATTAGTTTGCTAATTTGTGTTTTATGTCGTTTTATTTAGAATTTGAGAATTTATAACACTACTGAAACTGTTGTGATTGGCCATATCAATTATGTTCCTCTATATTGTAAATAATATCTAACAAGTTGCCGTCGTTTGTGACTAAATGACACGTCAAATAGTTATGGAACAGATAAACGGCAAAACTTGGCCAGTTAAGTTAAAGTAAGTTTAAGCTGAGTTTATCTTGCAGTGCGTGGTTCAGAAACGCAATTTCATGGGTTATCGAACCAATAGCGCTTACGGATAGATAAACTGCCGTCAATGGTACTTCAGAAACCGGCCATAAGAGAGTGAAGGAATAGCGAGTGCACCTGTATATTGCGCACACACTTGTGCACTGTAATATCTCTTGCGTACGGAGCTGATCTCCGTGGAGATTGGCCGCCGTGGCCGAAACTGGCTAGGAGGATTACATTAACGTAATAAAAGTGCAATACATTTTGCAATACATTTACCACAATAGACGTATATTGCGGTCCATTTTCGATATTAACCGTCGTCACGTCGTGGGACGGCGCGACGCCGTGTCGTGTTTATGTGTATGAGCCCTTACAGCGACATATAGGGCATAAATATGATGTAGCAGCGACAACCTAGTTGGGAGTGGAACGGACTGCCGAGACGTATGTCCGCAGGCTCAAAACCCAAGGGCACGCACCTCTGACTTTTCTAAAAAGTTATGTGTGTATTCTTTGTGAATCATCGCTCGCTTTAACGGTGAAGGAAAACATCGTGAGGAAACCTGCATATCTGAGAAGTTCTCTATAAGAATTTCGAAGGTATGTGAAGTCTGCCAACCCGCACTAGGCCAGCGTGGTGGACTAAGGCCTAAAACCTTCTCAGTTGTAGAGGAGGCCCGTGCTCAGCAGTGGACAGTATATAATACAGGGCTGGTATGGTATATGGCATTTAACAGCGCAGCGCACGGGCGTGATGTCAGCGCGGCGCGGCGGCGGGTCATCGGCCCGCGGCGTGACCTTACCCGTCATCCGCTGTAAAAGCTAATAAAATCGCCGCTGTGCTACTCGCTAGTCCATAGCGTGAATCATTATGGAAATTGAAACCTACTCGCAACGAATATTTATGCCAACAAACATAGCTCTATCATAGTCATACTAACAAGTGCAACAAGAAAGTGCTCGTGCGCTGTAACTGTATACTGCAGGCCCAGGATCTCTCCAGGTATGCGGCCGTAAATATCGCTCAGTCACGGCGCCACGGCGGGGCGAGGTGGAGCGGCGGGGGCGAGGGCGAGTGTCAGGCAGCTGCGCGCACGCACACCGCGTCGCTGCGCGCCCACTGTTTACAAACACGAGCACGCGGAGACGAGCGGGGAATGCGCGGCAGGGGACGGGGCTGCGCGGGGTGAGGTGGGGCGCTTCGCAGCGGTATGCGGCGGCGCGGCGGAGGGGTGCTCCACAGGACAGCTTTTATTGAGAGGCAGTGACGTGGCATCACCAAATGTTACTGTTCGAAGCCGCCGCAAGATCACCTGCTCGACTCTCGGTATTGGACGAGTTAGTAATATTAAAGCAACTTATTTAGAATCGCTCGGAACCTAAATACTTTGATTAATAAATAATAATATGTCTAGATTAGGGCTTACAATCCCGCAATATCGAGATCCCGGTATTCCGGGATCCCGCGTCATTTTCTCGCAATCTGGCGAACGCTCTCATTGCGCCTCAAGTTACAGACATACGCTAGGACTCGTCCACGTACGCAGCCGCACTCCTCGTAAATCAGGACAAACTATTTCTGCACTAAAGAATATACGGTGCTGGCCTATACCTACAAATGATTCATGCTACTGTAAGAATGCGATGTTGGATCGTAAATATTGTGAAGCCTTTCGAATGACCGAGGGAGGTTCTCTCACGGTTTTGCCAGATATTGGCGTGCCGTCTCGTTTTTCTGGACAAAAGTCCCGCTATACCATTTCCCGAACTGAATTGTAAATCTAAACCATTCTTGAATCCACCTGAAGACACACAAAAAATAAGTATAAAAGCCACTTTATATACAAATTACAAACTATAGATTTTTTATCGGTATCCGTTATAATTGCAAGTACCAGGCGACAATAAACTGATACAGATCGAGATATCTTGCAATATGTTCAATCAGCGAAACTTTGGTACAAAACGCCTTTCCGCCCAGTATAAGTAGATACCCGACTTTTGTCAGAATGGCACTCGAAATCCCAATAGAACATATAAATTATTTCTATACTATATTATGCATGTATTATACATACAAACCTTCCTCTTGAATCACTGTATCGTTTAAAAAAACCGCATCAAAATCCGTTGCGTAGTTTTAAAGATCTAAGTATACATAGTAGGAACTAGGAACATAGGGACAGACAGCGGGAAGCGACATTGTTTTACACTATGTTAAGATACAGATTTCAAATCCCTTACCAAGCGACCCTCAATCCCATAATATGTTACACGAGGCTACAAAGGGCGTCAGTTTTTTAAACGTAAAGATAAGTGCGATCAGTTGTACACATACATACAGTACGTGACAGAGGGTATGGTCGGAGTCCGGAGAACTCAAGTGCAGGTGTCGCAATGTGCCACGAGGCGCGGTGCGCGCTGCGGAGTGTGGCCCTCGGAGCGCGCACACGCACACAAACAGGCGTGTGCGGTGTGCCTTGAAGTATGTTCTGTGTACAATACCTCCCGCGCCGCGCCTAGCCTGCCGCCGCGCCCGCCGCTGCATGGCCAACTCTCGAGTCCCAACTCCCGACCGGTGTCAGCCACACGGCACTCAGTAGGGCCCTTGTCTTGTCTTTATTGCTATAACCGTGCAGCATACTGAAGTTGTATTACGAACAGTGGTGTACTGCAAGATGTTACACTACTGTCAATCTTGCTGACCCACTGAGACGTCACCCGCCCGATATACTATAGAAATATCGTATGAAAATAATATAGTTAAGGATATGAATATTTTTAGGGGCAAGTGTGCCTTTCTTGACTTCAGTATAACTCCTCAACTTGACTCCCAGAAGATTGCAAAATAAATGCGGAAGTGTTGCTTGTTGTTGGGTTATTGTTTTATCCATAGTAATATTATAATGAATGCTATAGTTACTTCGTCCGCTACGTTTTACCAAGTTACATGAAATGGTTTAAATTAATAACAGTATTTAGAAAATAGTATCAGATTTTGGCGCTGTCTGCTGAACTTAGGTGGTGATTGAACGCGGCTGCGTGTGTGGCGGCGGTTGGAGGAACGCTCGGGTTTCCTTTCCGAACTAGCTTCGATTTCAGCTTCCACACAGGGACAAGGGGCAGGTGGCGCGCACAGTATGACTCCTAAGCATCAAAACTCAGAGAGCCCCTCGCTGGTAAATCTTAAGATTATCCAGTAAAACCTTAGCTTAGCCAGCTATAAATGGTAAAAATCTGAAACGTTCGGTGATAATTTTTGATTTCGATCTTTTACCACCTTTCACTCGGTAAATCTTAAGTTTTAAGCCAACGACTGATAAAGGTCGCGGGAGCGCGCTGGATGCAGACCGCTTTTTAATTATTTTATCGGATCGATAGTAGGAGTCACACGTCACTACAACTCGCCGTGTTCATTTCACAAAAACAGCCGTTCCCTTAGGCCATTCCTGCATTATATCAGGGTAATGCATTAACCAAACAAAAATATACGAAGGAGGTAAGGTACGTCAGTCCAGTGTTAAGTGTCAACATATTAATATTAATTGTTTGATCAGAAATGTACATATTTCCAAGTTTTTGAAGTTATACTTCTTTTGGCGCGTTAAGAGAAAATGATGAGAGTACATTTTTATGATGCGCGCGCACACTGTCACGAAAATCCGACACCCTGAAGTTAGCTATAGTCAACATTTTAGTTTTGAATTTCGAGCGTAGAATAAGGCGAAAGATAAAATTTTTAAAAAGATTTTTATCTTGTTACGCCAAAGAAGTATAACTTCTAACGCGTGTACATAAGTATACACACAGTTTTTTTTTAACCATTGTTATCCGCACCGGCACGCGCCGCGTTTAGGTTTTGGTTGTTCCATTTTAATTTTATGGTTCAGGCGTTCAGGTTATGGCCTAACGGCCCTGGTGGCACCGGCATAAGGAGAACATGTGCATGTGCCTTGTACTGGTTTATTCCAAGTTGAGTAGCGATACAATAATCTTACTTCTTACTCATATTATAAATGCCAAAGATTTTGAAAATGATTGGATGTTTGTTAGAAGTAAATACAGAAACAACTAAACGGATTTTGGTGAAATTTGGCACACGCATTAGATCATGTCTTGGATTACCACATTAGGGCACTTTTTATTCTGGTAATTTGCTCCCATGGGAAATAATGGATATTTTTAATCTGATTCTTTAAGTAGATGGCGCTGGCGTCGAAATATTTTAATGACTTTTGTCACAGGAACGGCATTTCACGCGGGCGAAGCCGCGAGCTACACCAAGTATATTATACTTTCGCAAATAAAAAAATGTTATAAATGTTGAGGACACGGTAAGGTTAATATATAGGGCTATGGTAAGCTCGTTGCAAATCAAATACGATGTCAATAATTTGATTTAGTTGCGTAAATGGCTACTTCACACACTGCTTAAAGTTTAAACTATATTATTATTATTAGCATAATAAAAACATGTGAACTGTGCCGGTTTACTTCAATTAATAATCCTGCTTGTTATATTTCTGTGTAATAATCTATGCCTGGGTGAGTTATAGTTGTTAAAACTGACATTATAATATAATGTTGCACGCCTCCCTTGGACAACGCAACTGTACCGGCAACTCTATGTCGCGTCGCGTGCTAGAGATGCAAGAGATCCTCTCCAATTAAATTGTTGACGCATAGTAAAAAGACTAAACATAATATTGTGTATTTTTTAAATGTTGCAATTTAAAACAATAGCGTTAAAGAGCGAATTCAATTATTTTATTTTTATAGTAAGAGCAACTTTATAACTCTTCTACATTGACCACTGGATTGAAAAAGAATCGCCACAATAATATTTCCAACAGAACTTGCAGACAGTTTTCCTAAGCGGTGTGTTTTGGATATACTTGTCGGACTGCAGTAGTTCTACTATAACTATATTTTTCTCCCAACGTTTCCAAGGCTTTGAGTCACTTCGTGATCACGGGACGGACTGGGCGGGCAGTCCGTCGATAAAATCCATAATAGTAGTTTAATTGCATTGTATTGCACAATTGACTGCCTCGGTGGCGTAGTTGTAATGCGTACGCGTTACGAGTAGGTACGATTTGCGCGCTAAGGTCCTGGGTTCGAATCCCGGGTCGAGCCAAAAACATTGAGATTGGGTTTTTCCATCTTAAAAAATTACTCAGTCGCAGCTCGGAGTCAGGAAGTTGGCGGTGTGATACGCCCGTGCCTTGGAAAGCACGTAAAGCCGTTGGTCCTGCGCCTGAACTCTCTCCGGTCATGTCGGATTGCCGTCTCACCGGACTATCAGAGTGAAGGAATAGCGAGTGCACCTGTGTATTGCACTCACACTTGTGCACTATAATATATCCTGCGTACCTGGTTGATCTCTATTGGGATCGGCCGCCGTGGCCGAAATCGGCTAAGAATGGATTATTGTACAATTTGAATTGCGCACTAGGAATAATGTAATCCTTATAGTACGAATCCTGTAATAATTAATTATTGACCTTTGATATCTAAATCCGTAGTCGCTTTAATGCTTTAAATATTAAATTACTACGTCGACGCGACATTATGCATTTACACGAAAGGGTTCGTTTGACCTTAGTAGCGATTTAGCGGTTGACGATTATTGAACACACAATTGTAACGTTTCAATTTTATATTATTCGTTATGAAGTTAGCTATAGTCAACATTTTAGTTTTGAATTTTGAACGTAGAATAAGACGAAAGATAATTATAAAGATTTTTATCTTGTTACGCCAAAGAAGTATAACGCGTGTACATAAGTACACACACACTTTTTTTTTGTGCACTTTAATGACGAGACATGCATGCCACTCGCCACATGGTAAGCGATATGATAGCCCATTATAATCAGTAGCAACACCATCCGGAAGTTTGAATTACAAAGTACTAAGTGCCACTTTACTGCGCCGGTAACAATAAGACATAAGATGTCTTATAAGGGGTCGTTCAAGTCTGTATTTAATCCCCCCACCCCCCCAATGTAAGCAAAAGTAAGTAAAGTTCTTAACCCGGCCATTCTATGCTTACGTAACTATAATTCGAATTTTTAAATAACTTAATTTTTTTAAGTATACAAATATTTTGCTTACGTAATACTTGAACGACCCCCAATGTCTAGTAATTACACTGGCTACAATGTCCTTCAAGCCGGAACACAGCAGTGCTTGCACACTGATGCTTGATGATGGAAATAGGCATAATGGTAGTACCTACCCAGACGGACCCTTCCATTCTGGAGACCGACAACCAGTTCATCATATTATTAACTGGCTTTTGCACGCGGCTCCGCCCGCGTAGAAAAGTTTTTCCGGGATAAAAATATATATCCTATAGCACTCAGGAGTAATGTAGCTTTCTATTAACGAAACAATTTTCAAAATCGGTCCAGTAGTTCCTGAGAGCGTTCAAACAAACAAACTCTTCAGCTTTATAATATTATAGTATTGATTAAGTCCAATAAATATTTTCTACGAGTATCATACAAAAATATACAATAAAAACTTATTCCCAGGCATTTTTATCTTCTAGGTATTCCGAAATCTTGTAATAAGCTTTATTGCACAATTTCCGCTTAATAGTTGCCTGGAATTTACACATATTTAAGAACTTGATCTCGGTGGGAACTATATTATAAAAGTGTATACAGTAACCCTTAAAAGATTTGCTGATCTTTTGGAGCCTAGTTTGTGATTAAGTTAATTATTTTTATTTCTAGTATTCAAACCATGGATATCGCAAACTTTTGGAAATTTCTCAATCTTATTGTGGACGTCGTTTAAATTTGCGAAAATGAATTGTGATGCTACTGTCATTATATTTGTTTCTTTGAATTTTTCTCTTAGAGAACATCTACAACTTAGCGAATAAATAGATCTTATCGCTCGCTTTTGGCGAACAAAAATAGTATTAATGTCAGCAGCACCGCCCCATAGCAAAATTCCATAACTCATCAAACTATCAAAGTAAGCAAAATAGACCAATCCAGCTGTCTCAATGTCAGTCAATTTGCTTATCCTGCAACAACTGCGGTGCTCAACTTTTTAGCTAGTACAGATATATGAGGACTCGACTGAAGTTTACAGTCTAATGTTATACCCAAAAATTTGGTGGTATACACAAGGCTCACCTCGTCACTATTTATAAAAACGCTAGCGTTAACTATTTTAACATTAGGTGTGACGAATTTTATACTTAGTTTTTTCCCTGTTTTAATAATAAATTGTTAACGCTGAATTAATACTTTATTTGGAGAGTGTGTTGCTTACATCGTCAAGAATTGATTGATATCGTTTTATTTTAAATACTAAGGATTATCCCTTATGAAATAAGCTAAGACATTTATATAAACCACATTTATATTTTAGGAAAGAAACGGAGGATGCAAGAGGTAGGGGAATATCAGGCCTCCCGCAGTTAAATTGGCAATACAAGGCCAATTCTTGACGCCAGTTACCTATGAGTCGCATTTCCAACCAAATGTATACTAATATAATATATAAAGCTGAAGAGTTTGTTTGTTTGAAAGCGCTAATCTCAGGAACTACTGGACCGATTTTGAAAATTCTTTCACTAATAGGAAGCTACATTACTCCTGAGTGCTATAGGCTACTTTTTATCCCGAAAAAACTTTTCCTCGCGGGCAGAGCCGCGCGCAAAAGCTAGTGTAATATATGGAAAAGGTTTTTGAGTATTTCTGACCTTAAAAGTACTCAAACCTCAGATGGTCCTATAGGGTTTCTGATTCTTATAAGCTACAAGATCGATTGGCATCAAAAAATGTGTGTATATTTATTTTTTCTTGCTGACTGCAATTTTTTTTCAAAATGTGTGCATGCATTATGTTATTATGTTCAGAAATGAGGCACAGTCTCCTAGGTCAGTTTTTATAGATATAGCGGTAAAAGTAGTTGCCTGTACCAGTACTGCCCATTGCAAAAATCCAACCTGTATATTTTCTTGAATAAAACCTCAACTGCACATTTTTGGTTACGGCTCTAATAACACTTATTTATTGTAAAATCATATTTTTACCGTCAATAACAAACAAATTATAAATGAGCCCCGCAGAAGTCGTCCTGCCACAGGCAACTTTCAACAATCAACGCAGACCGCATTTTACGTAGAATATCTTTATCATTTTAGATCCCAGCACCAGCACCGCCTATCCGGTCACTCGTCACAGTGCTGTGCTTCAGCTTATGCTTACGGCTCCTCCCGCGTTAACGTCCATTCGGGATAAACATTAGCCTTTAGCTAATAGCACTCAGGGGTAATGTAGCTTGCTGTTAGTGTAAAAATCTTTCAAAATCGGTTAAGTATTTTACCTGCCAATATCTCATTACAAAATACGTTGTAACCAAAATAAACGTCTTCATAACCTACATAACACTTAGCACTGTTATTCCCGTCTATTAAAGTAATATGGTTTTTATATAAGTACAATTATTAATTAATAAGCTATATGGGATCTCGATCTGTCAAATGTAAAAGACCTAATGCGACAGGCACGCTAAACATTTTTCCAATGGATCGTAATAGATAACAATACAAAATTTGAGAGTACGGCTGTTACGGAGCACGCCATGAGAACTCACCGCCAGTCAATTTAATCGGTTAACTATATAACAATTATCGATACATTTCGGCTTTGTAGAAATTTGTTTATTTATCATATTCTTTGCTTTGTTTCTGATAATTAGTTGTTTTAAGTTATTTGTTTTATTTCTAAAGTGATTTAATCATTTTAAGTGTTTGTTGTACGCCATAGCTTCATTGACACAACAGTCTTCGTAAACACTTTCGTAAGAAAAGGTTGACTACTCATGAATCATATGTCATTTTTTATTTACATTTAGTTAAATACCTAACCCGACGGAGTATAGGTAAATATAAATTGTATTGTCATAGAGTTGCTGCACCTTTAGAGTACATGCACGACGGGCCTTGGTAGTCACGAATCTCTCTGGAGTGTGGACTGTGTTGGCGGGTGACGGGCACACAGTGTGTGTAGTGTGTAACGGGTTTAAGTACAAGAGGCTCACGTCCCACGCGCTTACATTAAAATGTAGTTAAAATCTAGGCTGGCTTGCACAACGACTCACTAAACTCAACTCCTAATGGATGACAATGACTGCACGATATTTTAAATGTATTCGCTAAATATATTATTTATTAAATCGTGGAGCAAGCTGGCCTTATAGCAGTATTACTTGCCGTCAATGGTAAGCGACACCATCAAGGTATCTGATCATCATCAGGAAAACTCCATCCAGAACACTTTATCTTAACAATCTGATTTCCTATCTTAGGTACTACTATTATAAATACAAGTTTGTGAAAATGATTACATATATATGCATATCGATACGGCACCCTTTTTATACACCCAACTGTCACTTCACCACTAGTTTGATATCACAAATACCCTCACAAAACGTTTTATCCTAACAATACTATTACTCATGCGATCAGCAATGGTGTCTCCATATATACTCCGTAAGGAGCGCATTTCCACCGTATTTATTCGCGTTTCGTGCTTCGTTACCAAACCAACATTCACTTCCATACATAAGCGAGAGTTTTGAGAGCTTTGGAGTTCTCTATGAGAGCTCCAAAGTCTGTATTCGGGTAAATGCAACGCATTCACAGTGGTTTAACATGTCAAAGGGTGTTAGACAGGGATGTGTTGCGTCTCCATGGCGCTTCAATCTCTACATGGACAGCTGTGCGTCAGTTTTGAAAGAGATAGAATGTAGACTGAGAATGGATGAGTGGCGTGTCAAGTGTCTCTTTTATGCTGATGATCAAGTTTTACTTGCACCGTCGGCGAGGGAGCTGCAAGACATGCAAAATTTAGTCAAAGTCAATGAATGGTGATATATTATATATAATGTGTTAAGGATAAGGGGATGACAAATTAATGTGAGCAACACGAAAATGATGGTGACAGAAAGAGAGAAAAATGCTGCTGAATGTAGCGTTAGTATAGATGGTGAGCAAGTGGAACAAGTGAATGAGTTTGTGTACCTGGGAAGTATGAGTACGAAAGATGGAAAGTATGACATGGATATTGAAAGAAGAGCTATAGCAGGTAATAAAGTAAATGGCGCCTTGCGTGCAATAGTGAAAAGCCAAGAATGGCTATTCAAATGGTGAGCTAGTGCCTACGCTAATGTGTAGGAAAGGACATGTCCAAAAACGGGCCTAAAATTCTAACCAGGACAGTTTTTATATATTTGGATAGAATTCCTAAAAACTAGCCTTTGACAATAAATCGTTTAATTTTAAAGACTCCGGTTTTGAGATTTATGTAATTTAATTTTGCTTAAAAACTCCACTTAAATTGAACATTTAAAAAAAAGTTAGTTATGAATGTAGGGGTCTAAAAATATTTTTTTATGGACCTAAGTTTCATATTTTGCCTCTTTAATGTTTGAGCCTGGTTAGATTTTGAGGCCCAGCATCCATACAACTCGGGCGCTGACCGTCTGACGCAATAGGCATGGTGCCCCCCGTCCATTGAGGATAAGTTTTAAGAATCAGTCTATTAGCTTGGGTAGTATTATTTGAAGTTTTTTTTTATGGCATTGAATCACGAGACGCGCATGCCGTTCGCCTGATGGTAAGCGGTACGACCACCCATAAACAGTAGCAACACCATCCAGCACCTTGAGTTACAAAGTACTGTGTGGCAGTCCACTGCCCTCGTCATCCTGAGACATTTAAGTCTCAATATGTCCAGTAGTTACACTGGCTACAATGTCCTTCAAACCGAAACACAACAGTGCATGCACACTGCTGCTTGGCGGTAGAAATAGACATTGCGGTGGTACCTACCCAGACGGAGTCTTACATATGAGAGAACTACTACCAGTTCCGAAGCCGACAGCAGGCATTGCAATGACGTCGCAGCACTACTAACTTGTAGTGTTGCCGTTTGACGAAAAAACAAAGCACTAGACTCTTATAAAAAACGCGCTAAATCTTTTGAAAATCTGGCTAAATAGCGCTAAGGGTGCTGCCAGGAATTCTTGCTGCCCTCCGCCCGTCGAAAAAAATGCCAGTTTTTTAACACATAAAAGTGCTAAAGACCCTTAAAAAGCACTAGATCTAGCGCGAAGAGCGCTAAAACGGCAACACTGGTCGGGTGCAAAAAAGGGTGAGGTGCATGGTGTCAATAGTTATAAATATTTTATTGACAGATAATATGAGTAGAAGGATTATTGATAATATCTTAAAAAGCACCCCACGCTTATTTTACAACAAAATACATTTTTTCTTATTTACACTATTCTTACTTAAATTTTATTTTTTATTTTTTCGTTGGATTTTTTTTTATAATAAGTAGTGATGTAAGGACATATTAATTTTTTTTTTTTAAATAATAAGATAAAAAACCGCGGGGAAAAAAATCCGGGATAAAATCCCGTTTTATATTTTTCTTGCATAAGCAATAGCCTAGGTCCTTTCCAGGGCCTTAAACTATTTCCTTACCAAAATCGCATCGCAATCGGTTCAGTGGTCTGGCTGTGACGGCTCCACTCGCGTGAAAACATAGAACTGAGGATAAAAAAGAAACAAGTATGCGTCTGAATGACTTGTATGTATCCATGGACAAGAATAACAAAAAAAAAACACAAAGGGATAATTGACCGGAGACTGACAGGAGACGTCTTGAGCCCCGAGGACCACGCGGATGTTGAGAGGTCTCCAAAACCCCGTCTTCAAAATGTTTTGTCCGACTAAATGTCGACTAATGCTCTAAATAATCCTGGCGACAGAGGTACACAGCATGAACGAAGCTGTATATCAGAGAGTGCAGTGTGCAGTCAGGCTGACTCCTTCTCGATCACCGACTACGTCAGACGCCGGCGACATGCGTGCAAGAGACACCTTGGTGATACGGTTATAACTTATACTTTACAACGTGGAAGTGGAAGTTACTCTAAATACAAATTAACTTGCGATGTTCTTCCCTGAGTGGACGATAGCCTAGTTGGGAATGGAACGGTCTGCCGCGACAATGTCCGGAGGTTCAAAACCCAAGGCACACACCTCTGACTTTTCGAAGTTACGTGTGTATTGTTTATCAATTATCGTTCGCTTTAACGGTGAAGGAAAACATCGGAGGAAACCTACATACCTGAGAATTCTCCATAAGAATCTCGAGAGTATGTGAAGTCTGCCAACCCACACTAGGCCAGCGTGGTGGACTAAGGCCTTACCCTTCTAGAGGAAGCCCGTGCTCAGCATTGGGCAATATATAATACAGGGCTGTTTGCTTTGCTTGCTTTTTTTCTTCCCTGGGTCTCAAACTATCACCATACTTGCTCAGGGTATCACTCGCGAGAAACGATTTTCCGGGATAAAAGTCCCGGTTTGTGTTTGTGTTTTAATAACAAAATATAAAACCGACATCAAAACCACTACAAACCAAGAAATAATTTAACTTTAAATACGTATATTTGGAGTCGTTGCCTAATTTAAATTGAACATTGTTTTCGTATATTTGTTAGTGTATTTCCTTCGCTTAGCTAGCAATTTAAATTAGGCATATACTCCAAATATCCGTATATACTAAGCGAATATAAAGCAATTTTTTTTTTTAAAGGTTAGTTTAAAAGTCGGTTTTATTTTTTGTTAAAAAGTTTTTATTTATTGCTTTTTTGTTAGTTAATTATGAAATGGTGTAAACAATACATCATCGATATATATCATCTGCTGTTAGTTATTGAAGATTTCCATTGTCTATCGCCGAAGATCTTCATCAGATCCCAATAAAATATATACTAAACCCTTCCCTGAAAAATATACATTTGAGTAACGAAAACCCCATCCAAATCGGATCAGTAGTTTTTGAGAAACTCGCAGCCACACAAACTCATACATACATACATACGGATCGAATACAGAACCTCCTTTTTTGAAATCGGTTAAAAACATAAAGAAAGAAGAGTAAAAAACTAAAATCACCGATTTTAAGAATTCTTATCTGTTGCCTGTCTGTATGTTTTTCTGTTTGTTCGTTAGCGCACAATTTCCGAATATATTTCGGTGGAGAATTTGGTATGGAGATAGTTTGAGACCCTGGGAAGGGCATAGGCTACTCTTTTTATCTCGCAAAACTTCTTAAACGCAGGCGAAGCCGCGAGCAAAATCACTAATACGTACAAATACACTGCAGTCATTCTATTTGCCGCATTTGTGGGTAAGTACATAGTAGTGGGTTTTTTACATCAATGTTAGGAGTATTATTATATGTACTAATATAGGTACTGGATGGACTGAGCTAGTTGGTACACACCGCCAGTATATTTTGTAATGGTCGACTGCATTCATCTGGCGAGCCGCGAGACTCGCGAAGGGTCAGATCGGAACCGGTTTTTTCAACATGTATAACTCTACTGGTACTTGGACTTCTGCACACTGCTTGCCATACTTAAGTAAATAAATACTTGTAGTATCATAAGTGTACTTAGGTAATAATGACAAGAGTTTGAGAAAGGACGCCATGAAAGATTCTGATTTTAATAAGTTTAATAACAGAGCAGGTTGGGCAGGTTACCTGAGCGCTCAACACAAACCGTTTAGTGTTTACGAATTAAGTAGGTACAATCACATTGGCCATATTGGCGAGCATTCTAACGATTAAGGGTTAACAAAAGAAGTATTGAAACATGTTTCGGCGCTTGTGGGAGTTACCGAATGCAGTGTTGCACAGGATATAGGTACTATGTAAGTACAGGTTAGTTGCTGACCGGCGCCGGCGCCACAGCCCACAACACATGCACTGCTCTGAACGACTGATCACTGACTCTCGGTGTCAGTGTCGCCCACTGACTCCGACATAGCGCCTGTGCCTCGCGTGAATAGGATATTGCGAGGTCTGCCCCGCGAACTGCGAGCGCACGCCGCCTGACATCACGGCGCCGAAGCCCGATGCGAGTAGCGGGTCTCTAACATTAACTATTCCATTTGGCAACACCACCGAGTTGAGCTCGTTCATTCATAATTTGTTGCGTGTTGCCTTTGCCCTTTAACGGGAGTGAATAACGTTCACCCGCGAGTCGCGACCCCTTCTTTTGCCCTACCATTAAATATTTAAAATCACCACATGAATTCACAAGTCAGTGTAGATCTGATCGTGACCAAGTCTATTTCTTTTGAACCCTATTCATTGAAATTTGGAAGTACGACTGTGCTCACCTGTTTTATGTGCTTATAGCAGTGAGTCGCGGCACGGTCCTAAACGTGGACGCGCACTTGTATGAGAGCCGTTTAGAAAGCTCTAAGCAGTGAGCAGTCACCGCGGCGGCACACGGAACCGGCCCCGCACACGAGGTTAACCGGCTCTCCACACGATGCACCAGATATTATATAGGTATGTATCACTGAACACAAACGATCTCACACTAAAGCGCGCACTATAAAATGATCACAAGGTTTCACAGGTAAAAACTCCAGTGGGCACTCGCGGCGGTCGTGTCGCGCGAACTATACGAGAGGTGCGCGGGGAGCGCTCGTCGCACGGACGATAAGACTACCGCTTGGCGTGGTCGGCGGCTGACTGCCTGCCGCCTGCATCGGCCTGTGCGAACGGCACTGGGAGCGTAGGGCAGCGGGGCGGTGCGGGGAGGCAGACGGCGGCGGCAGGGGGGTGCTCTCTCCTCACGCAGCTTGCCCTATAAACTTGGTTTCTGGCGGGTCTCGCTCTCGTGCACTTTCGTGAAAGGCAAATTATTCGCGCCGCACACATTAGCACAGCGCCGAGTGCTGCCACAGCGCTAACGTATGTGATACGTCACGCGTGTTCTTCACACAACTTCCTAGTTCCTCGTCATTTGAGCATTCAATTTATGCTTAATCTCTGTTGGTCGTTGGGCCGAGTCACAGATAGGTGGGTACAGAAAATGGCCAGCCTTATGCCAGTAGGTATGCAACCGCCCGCGGCCTCGCGCGATGATCAATTGAGGCCTTAATTTTTTAGATCACCACCCCGTTTACTAACGCATAAATTAAGCATTTTACCTATGATTTTTTGAAATCGACGAACTTTTTTTTGCTCCCATCTGGGACCTTGCGCTGGCTAAGGCCGCTAGTGGCAAGAGGCACAAAGGAAATTGACCTTGCAAAGATCTGTTGCTGGAGCCTAGAATTGATTAAGGCCTTCACTCCCTTAGCAGCCAAAAACGCGTCGAGCAAGTTTTAATTATTTCGATCTGATGCCAATTCTGTGTTCCGTACCTGCCCACCTGTGCCTACCGGATAATTTTTTTTTTGTTATTACGCAATCTACTAAGTAGGTAGGTATATTTTTCCAAGTCGGATATCTAGTTCTATATCGGATTGACTCAAATGGTCGTGTCACTTATATGCCGAATGATAATTATTATAATAAGTAAACTTAGATATTGGGTAACAGGTTTGCAGGACGCGACGTTATATTCTTAATAGCTTGTGTGCAGTGTACGCTGTGTGCAAGGTGGTCTTTTTAAATGCATACATACTAACAACAATTAATTTCAATTAAGGTGTTAGGTATCAGTGCTTAGAAACTATGTGTGTGTTTCAAAAGTGGTTGAAGCAATAAAAAATTAAGCAGTTCAATAAGTCAGTAAATCCGGCAAGCGGCAGCCGTCACCGTGCGGGCGAGGCGTCGCGTCGCGTCGCGCCTGTCGCTATTAACCAAAAATCGATTATTAGACACCGTTTTTCAGGTAAAATATAAACATCACTGTAGAACTGGGAGCGTTGCACGTCACTTTTTATTAGTATGTAAGGAGTTATCAGTGAGATAACAGCACCTTGGCGCCGATAAGCAACGCGGCGCAGCGGCGGTCTGCGAATAATGACGCGGCGTGTGCGATTTGTTATGAATGTCGAGTCGTAGCTTTTCACTACAAGTAGCGACGCGGCTGATTATTTCAAACAAAGAAAATTAAAACCTTTACTTATTTCCAGAAGGTCTAGTAGCAGTATGCTCAGTGGCAAGTCGTCACCAGTGTTTATCTTTTTAAATATACCATTTCTTGCATCCTCTTTACTTACTAGCCAGTGACAATTGTATTTGTGCCTAAATCTTATACTCTAGTCAACAAGTGCCTTTCAGGTCAAACTTTTTTCTCCGCCTCCGAAAAATATGAACTTAATTATTGTGAGCTACGATTGTTCTTACTGTCAGGCGTCGGATATCAGTTAGCAAAAGTGATATATGGTGTTCTTGTAAACGTCCCGCGGAGTGTACGGCACGTTCAAGCCCACATTCGCTTCAATTACCTCTAATTGTGTAATTAATTAGGCGCGCGAGTCGCGACTCGTGAGTCTGCGCCGCGGCACACTCGCGCAAACGCACGCAATCACACATACACACATACATTGAGTCCTTCAATGATTTTACACTTCGGATCTACATTGTTAACACTGCACTGCAGTCAGTTTTCTTTAAAGTACGAATGTGTTGATTTGATTATGAGGATGCGTATTAGGTACTTACTATCTCGGACAAACTCATGTGCAGTGATCGCGCATTCAGTAAGATTGTCTCCAGTTCATTTATTCACAACCTATGAACCCATATATTTTTCCACAACCCCCAACACACTTAATAAGGCCCATTGGCGTTCACTGTTCACAGTTCGAAGTTTAAAACTCTCGTCAGTACCTATACTGTATACATACTATGTAGGTCGTGGTTGTAACGTTACTCCATTAATAAAGTGCTGCCTGAGACAGGAGTGCGTCACGGCGCGAGAGCAGTAGGATGCGCGGGGCCGCTGTGCACGGGAGCGGGGTACGCGTCCAGTTATATTTTAAGCAGTATCCTCGTCAATAATAGCCACGCGGAGCGTAAGGACTCGCCGCAACTTCCCGTTCACGTGTGATTTGTCTATGGCGGCTATTAAATAACATAATTCATTGTACGGCTTCATTAAAAAAGTTAAAGGACATTAACGTGTAACGGTAACGCCGCCGCACCGAATATTCCTTGATAAAATGCACAGTATTGACGCAATAGCAGCTGTTATATCTACCTAAAAGCTCGAACGTTTTGCTGAACATTACAAGCATCAGGTAGCTGTCGCCGACTACCTGAGTCCTGACAGCGGGGACATGTGATGGTCGTTGAATTGGTGCGCATTTGCGGCTTGCGGCCTGCGTGTGCGCCGGCGAATACTTTTGTCTGTGGCGGCCGTGACGTATAAGCAATGGTATCACTTATCTCTACATTAACTGACATTGTTTCAAATATTATTACATCGACCATCTGACTGCTCCTGTAGAAGTGTGGGGCGCGGCGGATGCGACTCGTTACTCGTGTTGCTACACTAGTGAGTAGTGACTACGCACACCTGCTGCCGCGCTTATTTCCGGATGCTGGTTATATTATTATGCTCACTTTACTCCCATATTTAATAACAGTTGAATCACCACTGTAAACTGAGACCGCTTAGTGATTGTGTGCTGTGAATTGCAACTGGTACGGTTGTAATGCAATGCAATCAGCCCTGTATTATACACTGCCGACTGCTGAGCACGGGCCTCCTCTACTACTGAGAAGGGTTAAAGCCTTAGTCTACCACGCTGGCCTGGTGCGGGTTGGCGGACTTCACATACTTTCGAAATTCAGAGAACTTCTCAGGTATGCAGGTTTCCTCACGATGTTTTCCTTCACCGTTAAAACGAACGATAATTGATAAAAAAAATAAAAAATAAAATAAAAAAAAAAGCAGATCATAATTTATAATTAGTGGTAACAATGTTGTTTACAAATTGGTGGAGGCTTGTAATTAGCAATAAGTATAATTAATTTCCTTTATTCATCATTGTTATTAGTCTGTAAGCTTTCCTAAAATAATAAAAATAAAATAAAAAATAAAAATAAAATAACAATACACACGTAACTTCGAAAAGTCAGAGGTGTGTGCCTTAGGTTTTGAACCTCCGGACATTGTCTCGGCAGATCGTTCCATTCCCAACTAGGCTATCGTCGCTTATATATTACGGTTGATTAGAGCGAATTGTGTAAGTACCTATGTACAGTCAGCAGCATAAGTATTTGTACAAAATCAAAATTTCAAATCCCCTATATACGCGTTAAGTTAAACTGAAATATTTTTTTCTTCGTTTGAAGTAAAGTAAATGCCTTTTATTTTATTTTTGTGAAAAGAAAAAAAGATTAGTAAGAACACAAAAGTATGTAGGCAATTTGAAATTTTGATTTTGTCATTTACTTATGCTGCTGACATACATAGGTACTTTTAACGCGCTTCCTTCATCCTATCTCTTGCTTTGTATATATAGGTAAAATTATTTAAACCCAAAAAAAATTGTACCTACGAGTACATGACATTATTGTGTGCGAACATAATAAGATGTCTTCTAGGTATAAGTATTGTATCTTGGTATAGTTAGTGTGTAAAAAACAGAATGAAGGACTCCTCAATATGTTATTCGTTCATTTGAAATGAGTGTTATGCGGGTCCGGTAGCTGAACCCCCTAACCGAACGAACGTTCGAGTCCGAACCATTGTTAGTAAGCACTAAGCAGAACTGATATAAATACGCGGGGCTTTTAAGCACTCTTCACTCGGCGCCGCTGGCCGCTTCCGCCGCTCGCGCGCCGATCAGCTCAGCGATGTACTCGGAGCCGCTTCAATGGAAATCTCATGTGTAATTTATTTTTGATGCACCGAATAACCGTATTACAGATTTAGTTAGTTCAGCTGTCCACAGGTAGTTGTGCGTGGTTTACTCCGACGTACACGTAACAAGTTTTTTTTTCTCTTTTTATAAAACTGTGTGAATTGACACACCATAAGTTGAGATTAGGATTTATCTAATGGGATACGGTAGCGCACCACACAATTATTATGCACAAACACACACACACACTCACGTTCTTTAACCCCGAAGGGGTAGGTAGAGACGCAACTAGTGCACTCACTTTTCGCCTTACTTATTCTGTTCCATTATGTGATACAGTACTACATAGACAGTGATACAGTATAGTACTTACAGTACTACCTATCTTAACAGGGACATTTTTTTTTTACAACATCTCTACTGTAAATTAATTCTTGAGGAAGGGAAAATAAGGCAGTGGTAGAAAGGTTTAATAAAACACAATTGAGTGTTGTTTATAATTCACACTATACATACAATGTACGAGCTAAATAATATGATGAACTCCATCACACCACTGTGTGATGTTATGTAGAGTGTGTCCCTTCCTAGCTAGTTTCGCCTTCGGCAGCCAATCTCGACGGAGATCAGTCAGGTATGCAGGAGATATTATAGTGCACACGTGTGTGCGCAATACACAAGTGCACTCGCTATTCCTTCACTCTCATAGTCCGGTGAGACGGCAATCTGACATAACCGGAGAGAGATCAGGCGCAGGACCAACAGCTTTAGGTGCTTTCCGAGACACGGGTGTATCACACCGCCAACTTCCTGACACCGAGCTGCGACTGAGCAATTTTTAGATGGAAAAACCCAGTTACAATGTTTTGCCTCGGTGGCGTAGTAGTATTACGGTACGACTACAATGCTGAGGTCTCGGATTCGTTCCCCGGGTCGGGCAAAGTGGTATTGGGTTTTTCTACTCAGGATTCAGCCCGGAGTCTGGAATTTGTACCCGATATGGCGATAGGCTCGCCCCCTATCACATAATGGGACGGAATAGGCACGGCGAAAAGTGGGTGCACTAGTTGCGCCTCTGCCTACCCCTTCGGGGATAAAAGGCGTGAGTATGAGTATGCGTACAATGTTTTTGGCTCGACGCTCAAATCGTACTCGTAACGCGAACGCAAAACAACTACGCCATCGAGGCAGTCAAATGTAGAGTAACGCTAGCATAAGGGAGTGCCGCTGTCATCAGTAAACATCGTGAGGAAACCTACAGACCTGAGAATTCTCCATGAGAATTTCGAGGGTATGTGAAGTCTGCCAACCCGCACTAGGCCAGCGTGGTAGACTAAGGCCTGACCCCTCTCTGTAGTAGAGGAGGGCCGTGCTCAGCAGTGGGCAGTATATAATACAGGGCTGATTGCATTGCATTGCATTGCTGCCATCAGACTGGTGAGCCATACGAAACCGACATAAAGGATATCGGTTTGCTTGTAGCAAAACTGCCGAAGGCAGTAGATTTAGGAGTTATCTCTTCCAACCCCCATTTAAGAGGCGACAACGAATCAACGAATATTTTGTTGTAATAGATGTTCATGACGGTATCTAGTAAGTTAGCAGCCTACTCACGTTAATCATCTAGTTGTTAGTCGACTGTATCATAATAGATTAACTCACAATAACGTGTAGTGTGATGGTGTGATAAGCGTGTCGTTAGAATCACCATAATGTGTAGCTGGCGTTGTTAGCTGTGAGACGGTGGTGCTGTGTTGCGGAGTCGCGCGGTGACAGGCGCGGGACATGCGAGCGAAGTCAAACATACTTGAACCTCTTCAGTCTTCACTGACAGAATGCGTGATCGTGTTACTTTTGCTGAATGACACGGCATTAATTAACGACACCCGACACCAGCCGATACCGTCTGACACCGCGCGGCGCGGCTTCGCGACGGCCCATTAATCGCGCGCTAGGTACCGCATCGCCACAACACACTGGACGAGTTGTAAGTTGTGTTACCTGACATGCCATACAAACGCAAAACATATTATCTATTTCATTAAGAGCTTTCTCAATATGAGCGACGAACGCGACATGATGCTCAGATCGCGACCAGGGCCAGATTAGCTTAGAGGCATATTAGGCAACTGCCTAGGGGCCTGGCATCGGCCAGGGTTCCTTTGTCCCGATAAAAAAAAATGAAATGATATTTAACGATCCAGGAACATAATTTAGGTTTCCTTACATTTACGCGAATGTTAGACATCGTAATTAAACTACTATAACCATTGACTACAACGGATATTATCACGTTTTTTATTTTATTAACACGCTTTTATTAGCTACGTATGTATTACATATATACATATATGTATATATGTAACGGAAACTTTGAACATGATTTTGACCCCCTTCAAAACGTCGGATTAAATCGAAATTTGGCATACTTATCAAGGACCGATGACAATTCAATATTTTAAACTAAAAAACACTCTTTTTATAGAAAATCCAACTAAAAAATGAATAAATAATAGTTTATTTATTTTTTGTGCCATCTGTTTTTTTGTTGTATGGCCCTAACAGCAAGTAGCCTGCCGCGAGTCCGGCTTTACTGGCCACACCGGACTTTAGGGTGAGCGCTTTAGGCGCTCGCAACCCTTTTAATTTAATCACTTAAATTAATCCACCACCATGTTCAAATTCAAATCATTTATTAAGTAATTAGGCCCTAAGGGCACTTTTACACGTAATTTTATACAATTTTTTATCATCTAAAAGATTCTACCAGTGCTTCGGAAAAGCCCACTGACCTGAGAAGAAGCACCAAGAAAGTCAACGTACGTCTTGTATTGTAATATTTTTTTTAATATCATAATATATATGCATGCTGAGGGCAATCCACTAACGGGTTACGAACCTCGGGGCTCAGGACGGCCACTGAGAGAGGAAGAGATCAGCGACTAGTGGGGAAGATTGGTGTTTAACCAAATTCTATCCATTTATTTCGTCGACACGTGGGCCGGAACTGTTAGGGGGGTCAGCGGGCGACGGGGGACGCGGCAAGGTTCGAGTTTTAGAAACTCGTTCTTACTGCGAATGGCCAGAGTGATATCGTCCTCTGGATCGGTCAGGACTGAACGTGGTTGTCTCCATTTGGCGCGGTCGAATGGAGAGTGACATCTGTTGGACTATAGTAGAACAGAACTAAAAATGAAAAAGAAATAATGGTTTAAAACACGCTTTATAGAAAATCCAACTAAAAAATAGAAAATGAATTTAAATAAATTTGAACTAGGAATAGTGTAAATAAGAAAAATATGTATTTTATTGTAAAAAGCATGGAGTGCTTTTTAAGATATTATCAGAATTATAATCCTTCTACTCATAAATAAAATAATAATATAATAATAATAATATATTTTTTTTTAATTTTTCACCCTATGTTTCGAAGGCTTTACAGCACTTCCTTTAAACATTGCATTGCAAAAAAATTTTTTTTTAGGAAGTCAGGAAAGGGAAAAGGGACCCCAAGGGGGCAATGCCTAGGGGTCATTCTTAATCTGGTCCTGATCGGGATTAACGCGATAAGTGCCACGGAATATAGCTTACTTGCGTTCTATGTAACATGTCAGTAACCAGGATGAGGCGCGATGTAACGTTGCATCGCATCGCGTCGAGTCGCATAGAGCTCAGCGTGTTCCTGCGACCTTCCGCGAGCGCCCTTTAGTACTTACTATTCCTACGTTATGCATGGCAAAAAAAATCTACAGTGCACGTAGTGTATGTGTCATGGCGTGTTAACCGATAATTTGTCGCGGTGACACTGGCGAGCACGAAGCCCGGGCTTGGAGGTTCGCCCAAAGCACAGGCAGGCGGCGCGGCGTTCACACGGCTGACGAGACACAAGCTACCTCACTTGGGAACAGCCTTCCTGAAAGTACATGGAATACGTTTCACGTTAGGCTAATGCGTTATCTACTTTGGCGAGGTGCCCGCCTGGTAATATTAAGCCGGCTGAAATATGTGCGCCATCGCGCCGCCGCGCCGCGCCGACTCAACACGGTGGGATTAGAACGCACGCCGCCGCCACCGCCCTACACACCACTGTCGGCAGGCTGCGTGTAGTATCAAGTATGACACGTTTGCACTCGCTGGGCAGCGCAGAGACTGGCCGGGCTGCTACATACCGACACTAATTTACCACATATGTACTGAGAAAAACTTGAATAAAAATCCATATTAGGTTGTTGCGCTAAATGTACGAAGAGTCCAAGACGCGTATACATCCCTTCCAAAGATATGTCATGTCACAAGTGACCTTATTCTATTTTGATTATGATATCCACTAAATACAACACAAATTGCGTAAACCAAAAACGTGAATCATAAACAAAATAACGCTCGTATGACTTCAGCCTTAAGTTTGATATTACGATCGAGCCAAATCATAACACAGACATTAACGAGCGAGAAAGCGGCGCGAGTTGCATTCTACCATTGATCTGCAATTACGACACAAATTGTTTCCTACAAGGTACTAATAAGTAGAGTATATATTATGTGGCTCATTTGTCATTACAGCGAATCGTGGAAGCGACGAACAGCATCAGGTAGGTGTTGTGGAGCGCGGTGTCGGCGGCCGCGCACGCTGCCATTAGCGCGGTGCAGCAGGCTGGTGCCGCGCAGGCGCGTCTTTGGCTGCCCGGACCCGCTTAATTGCAGCGGTATCAGCGCCAGATGGATGGCTCGAAATGTGTTTTTAATCTTTGCGGCGCTGCGCGGCGGAAGTATGATCTTCGGCACGCCTTCGGCCACACGCATCATCGGATTA
This sequence comes from Sphinx pinastri, assembly GCA_947568825.1. NCBI lineage: Eukaryota > Metazoa > Arthropoda > Insecta > Lepidoptera > Sphingidae > Sphinx > Sphinx pinastri. The sequence goes on from OX387623.1 coordinate 104,432, forward strand.
TCGCCCTTATGTTATTATAGATAATATAGAACATCACGGCTCATCGCAAATTACATCATACTGAGTTTATCCAAAACAAACGATCATCTGCAACACCTCTATAATTTATTTGACTTGTAACTTAGTTAGCGATGTGCCGACTAATAGCCGCTGTGTTTTAAGATCTGGGACGCTGTCATCCCTTCAATAGATTCTTACATCACAACAGTTCACTGTCTCATTAAAGGAAGACTATGTTATCATTACCTATTAAGTGGAGGAATAAATCGCGCGCTTGAATTGTTTCAATTGTTTGATTGGTCGCGCGAGTGGCGGCGGCCGGTACTTGCCGGTGATGGGTGATCGCTCGCCGCTCAATGCCGTAAACAGATGGCCGATGCTATATTTAGTACCGATGGGCATCGTCCGTGGGTTATATTCATGATAAACAAATAAACGATGTTAATTTATTACGAATATAACATTTTCCATGAGGTTGATTTACAAGTGGCCAGCAGCGAGACCACCCGGCTGCCTGCGGCGCCACATCACCGCCTGCCTCGTCCTTGCATATCTACTGCCGCACGGCTCGTGGCTCTTACATGGCAACTGACGCAGTCAGGCTAGCGCAAGTTTTGTCCACGCTCTCCAACATGATAGAACCGGCTAGCGTGTAATTGCCACGCAACGTCAAACACACGTTAACCAGAAACTATTTTATATTACTGAGGGACCAAACACCTAACGCATCGGTAACGGTGACTAGTCGAAGCATATTGGAAAGTATAAATATTCATCGCATTTGTTCCTCAAGAATAAGATAAAAATAATATTATGTTGGTAATTGGAAATGGTATCTGTACAGCTCTCAGTAGGTCCCGACTCCCGCGGTCTTCCCGCACGCACCAAGCAGTGTCCCGCGCGCCCTCACTCGTACTCGTCGCCTTGTGTCGTGCCGGTACTACATTGAAGGGGGATTCCGTGCTGGAGGGCGCGCTTGCCGCTCACTCAGCCCTGGCTACTCTGTCAATGTATTCTGAATCAAATGAATTCAAAATGTTTGGTGTAGCACCGCTTTGTTTTTGTACTAAAGCCATTGACTATAGCTATGAAAATTTTGAGTTGTGCCGTCAGCGCGGCGAGCGGCTGAGTGTTGACTGCGGGCGAGCCGGCGCTACAACAACTCTAACCGCCTGGCCACAGCCTCGCGCGATGCTAATTGCGCCGCGACGCGGGACGTGGCGCGGCGATCGAATGAAACAAATGTACTAGAGCGAGTACCGAGAACAAAGAACTCAACTATTATTATAGTTTGGTAGTCAGCTGACATCGCGTTGCGTTGCGGCGGCATATAGTTAATTCAATAAAAAAAAATCGTTAAATAACTGAATAGGTACTATGACCAAATCTGTGGAGGTCCCACTTGGTTATTTCGCTTACTCATAGTTTGTGTTATCTGTGATTCGCTCTATTGTTGCAGCAATTACGAATGTAATCGGCAATGGGTGTAAGCTTGTTTATGACACGGGCGGAGACGGCGGGGGCGGCGAGGTAGACGTGCCACGGTAAGCCGCTGATAGCGAGGTCAAAGCCTGATAAGGAGCATACGAGATAAGCACAAGGAGCCGCGTCAGGACTCAGCGCGATAGTGCACGCTGTACGCACTGCTACACGCTTCGGCTCTACTTTTTATTTATCGGGTGCAGTGGTGTCACGGCAAAGTAGCCCTACTGCACTTGATGGTAAGCGGAGAGAGGTCCAGAGAGAGTGTCGACAACATTTACGTGGGCTACTATGGCGGGTTTTAATGTCTTATAATAATAATAATAATAATAATACTTTATTGCACACTCATTTACAAAAGAAAGAAAAAATACTTACAGACTAAATAATAAAAAAAACATGATGGTACAAGAGGCGGTCTTATCGCTTTAAGCGATTTCTGCCAGACAACCTTTGGATGGACAGAACACTAATTAATTATAAGGATGATGGTGCACAAAAACATATATACATATAGGTATACATATAGGTATACATATATAAATAAAACTATTAATAATATAATTATCAAGAAAGATAAATAAATATATATTATATTCATACATACATAAATATACATACTTAAATTATAAACATGAATTACATAAACATATAGCAGCGACTTCGTTTAAGATAGGGAAAGAAAGTGATTTTTTAAAAGCTTTTTAAAAATATGTATAGATTTTGCTTGCCTTATCGTAACAGGCAAACCGTTCCAGAGTCTAATGGCCTGTACGGTAAAAGATTTATCGTAGAAAGAGGAAGTGTGTATAGGAGTTTTAAGCTTATAGGTATTTACAGAGCGAAAGGAGCGCTTATTAAGTGAGTAGAGAAAACTAAAACGTTCTTTAAGATAGGAAGGGATAGTAGGATCAAAGAGGATTTTAAATAGCAGGCAAAGAACATGAGTATTTCGGCGAAGGCGGATAGGCAACCAGTTGAGTTTTTTGCGAAATTCAGAGACGTGGTCAAATTTGCGTAAACCAAATATGAACCGAATGCAGACGTTTTGGAGACGCTCAAGTTTGTTCAATTGGTTTTCAGATAAATCCAGATAGCAGGCATCGCCATAATCAAGTAAAGGAAGTAGTAAAGATTGTGCAAGGTTAATTTTAGTGGTAACAGGTAGGAAATTATGCAGTCGTCTGAGGGATGCAATCGAAGCAAATAATTTTCGGCTGACTTCAGTCAACTGAGGACCCCAGGAAAGTTGTCTGTCTAAGAAGACTCCCAAATTTTTGACGGAGTTGCTGTATTTAATGAAGTTACCGTCGAAAATCACTTGTGGCAGTCGGAACCAATCAATTTTAGAAATCATGCGAGAGCTGCCAATTATGATTGTTTGAGTTTTCAAGGGGTTAATAGTTAGTCCGTATGATTTAGTCCAATCCAGTATTCGTCGCAGATCTCGATTAGTGGCCTCAATCGCTGTGTGTAGTGTACTTAATGAAGTCTGTGTGTAGATCTGAAGATCATCTGCATATAAATGGTAGGAAGAAGATAGCTTATGGGATATGGAATTGATGAAGATTGCAAATAAAAGAGGAGATAAAACGCCACCCTGCGGAACTCCGGCAGTTAAGTCACACCATGAAGAATAGGTGTCATCAACACGTATGCGTTGCCGGCGTCCTTGCAGGTAACTACGAAACCAGTCAATTACCACCGAAGACACATTAAGAGAGTGGAGAATTGCCAGAAAGATGTCGTAATCAACATTGTTGAATGCGTTACTAAAATCAAGTAGTGACAGCACAGTCAAATGTCCATTTCCCATTCCGTGCCTGATGTCGTCAGTGATTTTAACCAAGGCAGTAACGGTGCTACATCCAGGGCGGAAACCAGATTGAAGAGGATTAAGAAGGCTATTTATGTTAAGAAAGGAAAATAATTGCTGATGTACTAAGCGTTCTAGAACTTTAGATAAGAAAGGAAGGATGGAGATAGGACGATATTCTGAAAAAGAGGAAGGATTCATATTTTTAGGAAGAGGTATAACCTGCGCCTCTTTCCATGTAGAAGGAAAAGTGCTATTGGAGACAGAAAAGTTTAAAATAAATGTAATCACAGGAGCGACTTCATCAAGTATGAGCATGACCATCTTACGACTAATGCTATCACTACCAACCGCATTTGAGGTGATTGATGCTATACTCTTTTTAACATCACAAATAGTAAATTGACTAAAGTCAAAAGGATAGTAACTAGAAGGAGGCAATGATGAAAGATGATTCAAGGTGGCAGACTTCATAGGTCCATGAAATTTAATAGTTGAGGAAAAATATTTATTTAACAAATCTAAGTTTAAATCTTTAGAGACATTGCTTTGACGTACCTTTCCAACGCCCAATGATTTAAGAAATTTCCAGACTTTAGCTGGATCGTTGTTCAAAACCGAGGTGTGAATGTGTCGGCGTTGTGCGTCCCTACACAATCTATTGCAGTGATTTCGTCGTTCATTGTACTTTTCCTTATTTTCATCTGTTGGACGTCGTTTTAGCTTTGCCTTGGCTGTCATTTTTCTCTTCATAGCAAGTTTAATTTCATCAGAGAGCCAAGGTGCTATGCATATATATATTCTATAGAGGTAAGACGTTATAAAATATGTACATTTTTGTTTACATGTAAATTACAAAGTTATGACGAGTAATAAATTTTTTTTAGGATAATTTTATGAAGTCGTATTTATTTGTTGTCAAATTATGCAAGTGTTCAGTAACGGCAGCAGATAACGCTATTCTTTTATTTTTGTTAATTAAAAACTAGTGGTGTAAGTATAGCTATTCAGTTACAGAAGGAATTTATTATGGATCAGTTAATGTTTTCTATTGTAAATAATATTATGACACCACGGCTCGGGAGTCGGTGCACACTGCACACCAGTGCGCGACGGCGTGCGGCACTCAGGCCCGCACGATATTCGTAAACCGTGATACACGAACATTGGATACAATTAATGTTGCTAAATCAAACACGAGTTATTGTTTCGCGACAGGAAATGACATACACGATCCATTCAAAATTCACAAATTGTATTTTAAATTGTTACAAAAAATACTATGAGGACGTACAGTCCGCCCGAATGTATTGTCTTGGCATTTTTTGAATTTATTTTTATATAGTTCAGTCATAGTTTTCTTTAGCAAAATAATAACAAGCCAGCTGTATCTGAATATTAACCAATCACAGCGTACCGTTGTATTCTATGCCTACGCACTACGAAGGCTTTCATGCCGAAAGTACTGAGAAACAGACGTTTATCATAGCATTGCTCTGCAGTCTGCACTTAGCTAAGTAACGTTTGTGAATACGGGCGTTATAGATATTATATATTATAATGTCATCCACGATGATGCGGACTAAAAATTTTTGAGCGGAGATTTCGTGATCGATGATTCAAACTTGCTCTACGCTTGCTAATTTAAATTGATAGCTAAACTGCATCGGTTCAAGTTTTGTTTGCCAGTGGTGCGGTGCAATGTGTCCCGCGGCCCGCGCTCTGCCACATGGAGAACAATGACACGTGTCAACTCACATCGCACGATTCCTCATTGTTCTTGTTCGAAACGCTTCATTCAGCACATGCTTATTTTATTAAGCTACATGAAATGAAATCCTCCAAGCCAATTTCGGCCACGGCGGCCAATCTCAACGGAAATCAGCCAGGTACGCAGGAGATATAGTGCATGAATGTGTGCGCAATACACAGGTGCACTCGCTATTCGTCCGGTGAGACGGCAATCAGACATAACCGGAGAGAGATCAGGCGCAGGACCAACGGCTTTACGTTCTTTCCGAGGCACGGGGGTATCACACTGCCAACTTCCTGACTTTGAGCTGCGACTGAGTAATTTTTAAGATGGAAATACCCAGTCATAATGTTTTTGGCTCGACCCGGGATTCGAATCCCGGACGTCAGCGCCCAAATCGTACTCGTAACGCGTACGCAATACAACTACGCAACCGAGGCAGTAATTTGGCTACATATATAATCATTGAAGTATAGGGTTTTGTTATAAAATAAAATAGTTTATTCATCACGTAGGCGAACATAGTTGCACTTATGATAAGTCAAGATACATTAAATTAATAATAATAATTATTACAAAAAGTCTCTTATATAACTACAGACATTTTTATAGGGAGTAAAATCAATGAAAAATAAATAAAGAAGCCAAGCTCGGGCTGGCAGGAAAGAGAAGATAAAAATAAAATAAAAAAAAGCTATGAATCATTTTTATAATAATAAAATAATGGAAGGAACGCGTCGCGATCCTCACCGGTGAGGACACTACAGGCCCTAACCTAGCTAACCTACCAGCCTTTCACTAGCTACCTAAGCGATGACTACCCGAAGAAGAAGGCAGAAAGAAACTCCGGGCTTACTTTTTTGTCATCATTTGTCCATTGAATCTTTATAAAAAAAAAAAAAACCAAGTCTTTTGCGTACAAAGGCAGATTAGTTATATAAGCTAATGCACACACATCACCGTTAAATTGAGATAAAATCCAATTGAAGGAATTTAAAAAACACTAAACTCTACACCTAAAAAAAAATCATAATTAGATAAGAGAACACAAATAAATAATTATAATGTACAAAGTGCATACGCCTACATTTACAAACATAATTTTTAATTTTTTTTGGTATTCGAGCAATACGCACAATTTAAATAATTTATAAATTTAAAGGCAAGCGCAACACAATGGTCGATCGGTCGACATTAACATTAAATGTTAATGACGACCGAAATGTTATACAGGGTCATTTTGACATTGCGTTACTAAATGAAATCACATACTTATCTCGTCAAAAATAACGGTTTCCATTAAGTTATTTTAACCATAGACGTAAAATAAAAAAGTGTAAGTTTCGAACAAAATAAATATCAATAAAAAGTAACTTTAAGATTACACGCCCTAGTGCCACTACTACTGCTCTAAGATTATTCGTCGCAGCGGCAACATTATACTTTAATTCAGAAATACACTTTCGCACACCCCATATTCGCACTAAACTACGAAATGATCAAAACATTTGAAAACTACAACCGGGATTTTTGGCAATAATATTCGTTATTCATGAATGATTTTTGGCAAGATGTTAGAAGAGGTAAAGACGAATATGTGGTTTCATTTAGTAATGCAATGTAAAAATGACCCTGTATATCAATGTAGTACCTGGATGACGGAGCCTTGCTCGGGTGGTTTTTTAATACTATGAAATGCAATGCAATCAGCCCTGTATTATATACTACCCACTGCTGAGCACGGGCCTCCTCTACTACTGAGAGGGGTTAGGCCTTAGTCCACCACGCTGGCCTAGTGCGGGTTGGCAGACTTCACATACCCTCCAAATTCTTCTGAAGAATTCTCAGGTATGTAGGTTTCCTCACGATGTTTTCCTTCACCGTTAAAGCGAACGATAATTGATAAACAATACATACGTTACTTCGAAAAGTCAGAGGTGTGTGCCTTGGGTTTTGAACCTGCGGACATTGTCTCGGCAGACCGTTCCATTCCTAACTAGGCTATCGTCCACTTACATAGTATAATTATTACTTTAAAGTAGGTCCTAATAACATTTTCCATTTCAAGAAAATATTCACGACTGAAGTCAAATGAGTCGATACTCGATACCTACAGTTACCTTAATAATAAAAAAAACGGTTCTTCAGCGGTTCAGATTTTATATTAGATCTCAGGTTCATAATTTTTCCATATTGAATAGAGTAGTTGAATACTTTTTTTAATAAATATATTTATCAAAAATGTATGCCATCCAAAATCTAACAGAAAAATATTTTTATAAATTGGGGCAATAATTACTCAGTCAATCGGCATATGTACTGTATAAATTAGCCCCAGTAGTTAGCAAGGAGACTATAATCATAGCTTATCATGGCATAGTGAGTGCCATACTTAGATATGGAATTATCTTTTGGGGGAACGCGACCAACAAAAACATAATTCACAAGCAACAAAAACGGTGCATTAGAACTATGTTTGGTCTACAATGTATTAACTCGTGTAAACCGTACTTTATACAACATAACATTTTAACAGCCCCCTCTCTGTACATATTTGAAGTCTCCTCATGTGTTAAAACCAATCCAACTTTATTTCCCAAACTATCAGACATAAACACGCGTAGTCGACGAGATAACCATAGACTGCGTGTGAGAAAGTCTAACACAAGTCTAATGCATAACAGTGTATATTGTATTTCACTGAAGAATTTCTTTTTCGTATTATTTTCTGTTACATATAAAATAATGTACAAAATCAAATAGGAAACTACCCTATTACATCAAGAGCAGATATACATGGTTCAGTTCTCATGCCTTGTCTTATTTAGTTACGAATTGATAAAAAGCGAATTTATTATCGTGGTTTAAGATAATTATAACCGCATCAAATTTGGTCTTAATAATATGTTTCGGGGTTTAGTTTCTCCCCGCTTTAGCTGCCCAAAGTTACTGGTTAATAAAGATGAATATCCCATATTTATACTCCAGGTACATCTATATCAAATTTCACCATTAACGGGTCGACGGTTTGTTTTCTTTCCCCTTTTAACCTTCTTATTAGGGGTTAATAAAAAACTGAATATGTCATATTTATTTTCAAGTTTCAAGAGATCTTCAAACCAAATTTAAATAGAATTGGTTCAGCGGTTTAATTCTCTCTCCCCTTATACCCCTCTCATTTTGGGGTTAGTGAAACAATAATATGTCATATTAATTTTCAAGGTTCAAGATATCCCAATACCGAATTTCATTACAATCGGTTCTACAGTTTACCATCTCCCCCCTTCTAACCCCACAAGTTTGGCGTTGATAAAAAAACTGAATACCCCTATTTAATTTTTAGAGCTCATACTATACAAATCCGAAGTTTCATCCAAATCGGACTAGCCGTTTCCGAGAAACTAATTACATATCTATATACAAGTTTAGCGCGTTTAAATAAGACAGTGATAAATACAATAGTATTATGTTTTTGATTAAGGGGACGCCTCGGCTGCCCCGGCGCCGCTGCACGGCAGGGCGCGACAAATGTCAGTGTTGCAGTAGGCAGTCAGCAGCGGTGAGTGTGACATGCGCAGGCGGCAGGACACGCGTAACAACTAACATACAAGTGACAACGCATTGCCAACGTTATGTACTAGGATCTAGTGTTCCTTGCATACTTTCTACATATAACTCATTTCGCTCAAAACATTTCCGGAGCGATATTTGATTGTGCCGGCATGTTGTAATGCTACGTGAGAGTCTTCTGTCAGTCACTTAAAGTGGTGCAGCGGCACTGCGGATAGTACCACCTAAAGCTTAAACAACCGAACACCACAAAATCACCGTTTATTCACACTAAACTGACAGCAACTTATACTTAGCTTAACCATTGCGTGTCATATGGTTACTCAGACTAGTCCGGAAAGCATGTTCATATTACTAATATTATAAATGAGAAAGTTTCTTTAAATGTTTGTACGTTTGTTAGAAGTAAACGCAGAAACAATTAAACGGATTTGGATGTTTGACACACGCGTAGGCCATGTCCTAGATTAGGTTATTTTTTACTAATAGTATTAGGATACTTTGATCTCGCTAATTTGCTCCCATGGGAAGTAATGGATATTTATAATCTGATTCTTTAAGTAGATGGCGCGGGCGTCGTATTGTGCTTTAGGGACTTTTGTAGCGGGAAACCGGAAAGGCTTCACGCGGGCGAAGCCGCGAGCAACACCTAGTAATTAATATACCTACGTAGTTACTTGCTCCAATGTCACTGCTCCCATTCAAATATCAGTAATATTTACTATCAGGTGACGTATTTGCTTGACGCTTGTTTCTCTCCATATTATAGTCTAAACGTGGCCGAGTGTATTTGCGCCGATGCTGTTTCGACTGCTCTAAGTCAGTAGTAAGGATTGACGAACATCTCATATGAGCGCTTTAGTAGCATGAAGGTGGTGAACACGTGTGCACTGTGCAGGAGATGCAGGTGTGAGCAGCTCGGCGGTGAGTCAGCTCGCGGCGGCGTGTGCGTCACCCCCTCCTCCCTCGCCCTCGCACCCCCGCGCTGCGCCGCTATTATTACACAACCGGGAGCGCCTCGGTTGCTGCTGGTGGCGCTTCGGTCGACGAGCGGTGACTGGTGACGCACCGCAGGCCCGTCGTTACTCACTGCGCCACGTGTCTCCGTCTGTTTGCGATTAATTATAACCAGTCCTGTACTCAAAATTATTGGGAACCAATAAACTAGTACTTATTATATTATACTTCCCTGTTTATTTTTATTAGTGTCTTTGTTTCGCACCAAAATATTTAACCTGTTTTAACAATTAACCGAGAGAGTAATAATAATATAATAGAATGCAGCTACTAAGATGATGAAGTCGAATTGATGCAGCAGGAATCGAAGCCGCGACATGTCCCTTGTTTCACTCACGGCTCATCAGTGTTGAGTGTTCATGTGCCGGGCTGGTGCGTCCCTTGACTCTTGAGTGAAGTGATGTGATGGCACAGCGATGACCACCGCGCCGCACCTCGTCGCGTCTCCAGTTCAGCGCGTCACTGCGTGTTACTTCGACCGCGCTAAATGGAGACGGCCGCGTTCAGGATTAACCGATCCAGAGGACGACATCACTCTGGCCATCCGTAGTAAGAACGAGTTTTTAGAAACTCTTACACTCTACACGACCGCAGTTCCGTCCTCGCCGTCAAGGACCTCGCCGCGTTCCCAGTCGCCCCCCCGACTGCCCCTAACAGTTCCGGCCCGCGTGTCGACGAAACCAATGGATAGGATTAGGTTAAACACCAACCTTCCCCACTAATCGTTGATGTCTCATCCTCTTTCGGTGACCGTCCTGAGCAGAGGTTCGTAACCCGTTAGTGGGTTTCCCTCAGCATGGTCACTTAATTTAAAGGGTTGCAAGCGCCTTAAGCGTTCACCCTAAAGACCGGTGTGGCCAGAAAAGCCGACCCGTGTCAGGCTACTTTTCCTGGTGGTAGGTCTCTCATTATGTAAGAGGCCGTCTGGGTGGGTACCACCGCAATGTCTATTTCTACCGCCAAGCAACAGTGTGCATGCACTGTTGTGTTTCAGTTTGAAGGACATTGTAGCCAGTATAACTACTGGACATAATGAGACTTAACATCTTATGTCTCAGGATGACGAGCGCAGTGGAATGCCACACAGTACTTTGTAAGTCTAGGTGCTGGATGGTGTTGCTACTGTTTATGGGTGGTCGTATCGCTTACCATTAGGCGAACGGCATGCTCGTCTCGTCATCCAAAGCAATAAAAAAAAAAAAAAAGTAAAGGCCAAAAAAAAGCGTGTTATCGCAGTTCGCACCTTTGCCTGTATCTGCTGGTTTGTAGTGCGTACTGTCATTACTGTGTAACTACGGCACTGCGCTCGTACTATTTACAGGCTACTGACGTGCTACCCCATTGCGGTTCGTTGATCATTTATGTTTTCACAAAGCGTGGTACCTCGAGCCGCTATTATGTGTGTTTCTCCACACATAGTAGCAGCGAATATCGCAAGTGGTGCGGCGTCTGTTTTACAGACTACTGATATACTTCCAGTAAGTAGGTCTGTTGGAGACGCGCCGGTGACGGTGTCGTGACCTCGTGACTCAGATGATAGTCGTCACGCTAGACAACATCGCATAATAAACATTAATAACGGCGCGACGCGACGCGGAGAATAATCTTTACAGCTACTTATTGCGGACAGTAATTAACTAATTCATTAAGTTTATATACCTAACATATTTTAATTCGGGTCGCATCGTCTGACCCCAGACCCCACTTTAAACAGATTATAATAGAAGCGACGACTTTTTTAATCAACTACATTACGCGATGAGCAGGTCGTATGTGTAATATTAAGCGCCATAATCGCTTCTAAACTCTTTAACTGGTGGCAAGTCTCTCTCTCTCTTCTAGTCATTTAAATGCGATAAAAAAAACAACGGATTGCACTCCGAGAGTGCCGGCAGAAGTGAAAACTTGAACATTAACGTTGTGCATTTTTGAATATTTTGGAATGGTTAGGGAATAATTTCGCACGAATTGCTTTATTTATCAGTACAAATAAAAAAGACTATTTTCTAATCGCAGGTGACTTCAACCTACCTAATATCAAATGGACAACATCTGGGCCTATTTACCTTAAGAGGGGATCAATAAACCTACAAAATGCTGCCAGAGATCTCGTGGATACGTGTTTTCTTTTCGAGCTTACTCAATTTAATTTAATACACAACTCTAAAGATAATATACTTGATCTAGTATTTAGCAACGTTTATATTGATGTAAAACATAGTGGCAATGCTCTGGTTGAAGAAGATATTTATCATCCCACTTTACAAATAGATGTTTTGGACTTGATGATTCCTAAATTCCGTAATACGATAAAAATGGTTAAAAAATTTCATCAGGCTAATTATGAAAAAATAAATTATTTATTATCACAAGTAAATTGGGAATATGATACTATTGACAAAGTTGTTGACAATTTTTACAATATTTTGAAAGATTTAATTAATTTATATGTGCCCATTAAAAGTAGTTCTAGTCATGTATTTCCTGTTTGGTATTCTAGGCCTCTAATGCATATTACCAGAGAAAAAATGCGTGCTCACGAAAAATGGATAAAATATAAAAACCCTCGTGATTATGATGAGTTTTCATTGTTACGCAAAAGACAAAAAAATATTCAATGTAAATGCTATAATGAATACATAAATAGAATAGAAGCATTACTCAAAACAATCCCCAAATGCTTATGGTCTTATTTAAAATCAGTCAGAAACAGTGATTCGGGATACCCTAGCACATTGAGGCACGGTAATGATCAATATAAAACTGATCTAGAAGCTTGTAATGGATTTAATATTTTCTTTGAAAGTGTTTTTCAAAAACCTGCCACATCTTACCCGAAACTGGCAATGAGACCAAGTTCGTCTGAAATCATTAATAAAGTAGCTATATCAAAACTTGAAGTAATGAAAATTCTAAAAAACATTAACATTAATAAAGGTCCAGGGAGTGATGGTATACCATCAGTATTTTTACAAAGATGTGCTGAACAACTTGCAGCACCCTTAACATTGATATTCAATCAGTCTGTTAACAAATATAACTCTTTTCCTGCCTTATGGAAGGAAGCGCTTATAGTACCTGTGCATAAGAAGGGTTCTAAAAGTGACATACGACAATATAGGCCAATATCTATTTTAAATTCTTTTGCTAAAGTTTTTGAGAAAATTATACATAACATCATTAGTCCCCTTATATATAAACAGATTCCGAATCAACAACACGGATTTATGAAAAAACGATCAACAGTAACTAATTTAGCAATGTTTACAAATTATGTTTTAAAATCAATGGATAAGAGGCAACAGGTAGATGTGATCTACACTGACTTTGAAAAAGCATTTGATCGTGTGGACCACATTATCCTAATGCAAAAAATTTTGGCTCTTGGTATCCGAGGTGACCTGTACAGGTGGCTGTTTTCATATATAACGAAACGAAAACAAGCAGTCAAAATAGGCAATGTAAAGAGCCAGTATGTGTATATACCCTCTGGCGTACCACAAGGCTCTATATTGGGTCCATTGCTCTACAATGCTTATCTTTATGATATTGATTACTGCTTTAATCGTTCCCACTATCTTATGTTTGCGGATGATACTAAAATATTTCTTTCTATTAGACAAAAAGAAGATTGTTATAAATTACAAGATGATCTGAATAGGTTAGCAACCTATTATAAAAAAAATAGAATAACCGTAAATACAAATAAATGTGCACTTATAAGTTTCACAAGAAAGAATAATTACATTAAATATGACTACAATATAAATAACAAAAGTATACAAAGAGAGGAGTCAGTTAGAGATCTGGGAGTCAGATTAGACTATAAAATGACAATGATAGAACACATAGATATAATAACAGATAAAGCTTACAAACAACTGGGATTCATTAAAAGGGTGTGTAGCTCTTTCAAAAGTGTTGACTGCATAAAATCGCTATACTTTGCATATGTACGTAGCATACTCGATTATTCATCTAGCATTTGGTGCACCCAGTATGTAGGGCATATAAATAGAATTGAACGTATTCAAAAGCATTTTATAAAATTTCTAAATTATAAGGATCATAGAATATTTGAGTCCTATCACGAAGCTTGCATGCATTACAAAATGGATACTTTGGAATTGCGACGTCGTCAATGCGACGTAATGTTTCTTCATGCTATCTTAAACCAATTGATTGACTGTGATGAATTGCTATCAGCTATTTCATTTTGGGTACCCAAATTCCGTGTACGACACACTCAATTATTACATATACCGCAAGTAAATAGTAATTATGCACAGAACTCAATAATTTGTAGGATATCGCGAGTTTTTAATAAATATTATACAGATTTAGACTTATTTCATTTAAGCAAAATGAAAATTAAAAAGGAAATCATTAATATTCATCGAAACACTTAAACACACACACATACACAAACACACACACACACACACACACACACACACACACACACACACACACACACACACACACGGACATAATATTTTACTGTCTAGCCAATAATTAATTAGCTTTAGATAATACATGTAACATGGCAACTAGGTACATAAAAATACGGTGCAATCCTGTAATTGGCTGTATATGTAGCTATTATTTAGTTAAAAATATATATATTATGTAAAAAGCTGTTGGATTACCAAATAAAATAAATAAATAAAAGTACTAGCATGTATGTGGTTAAATACAATGTTTATTTATTGCGCTATCGTACACAAAAATGACAACCTCCGTCTTACGAATTTTCGATCAGGTCACGTGTCCTGATGCGAGTTTAACATTTTAGACCCATCCCAAGAAAAGTGCTCTACGCCGATAAAGAAGTTTTCACTTCAAAAAAATAGGAGCAGCTTAAAGAATTGCACATTAAAACTCGAAATTGTCGAGTCTCATAATGTTTAGTTAAGAATACAATTAACACTGGCTTAATTACTGTCCTTCAAAATGAAATAGTGCAGTGCACGTTATGGGCACAGAGCCGCCCGGAAAGATGATAGACAGCGGGGGCGGTGGGCTGAGTCCCTAGCAATATACTATACCTTACACCGACCATAATAACCCTGTTATGGATTTCCGCGCATTAGGGACGACTAAAGATTAGTCAGGCATGTAGTTAAGCAACACATTCGTCCCTACCCGCGACTAGATACCTGAATGCGCTATTAAGTGATATGACGGTGTACGGTTCGGTTGTACGATATTTGTACGGCGTGCATTTTGTTGTACTCATTTCATAAGTGAAATAGTTATAATTGGAGGCGGCCACGGCCTGGGTGCTTACGGTGAGTCGCCGGTGCCGCACGCTCGTTACTGACCCACTGCCACATCGCGCTGTGCCGCGGTGAGTGACTCGAAGTTTATTTGCGCTCTACTCACCGCTAGCCGCTGTCCAGCAGCGTAAGGCAAGCACCAGTTCAGTTTGTTTACATGTAGCGCACGTGAGAGGTTTCTACTGCAGATTGGTGACATTGCCGAATTGTCGATCTGTCGTCTTAATTAACTACCTATCGGTCGCTCGAAATGCATCATACGAATAATTTAAAAAATACAAATTTATAATTTCGCATTTGATGTACGCGATATACATAAATAGTAAATACGTGGTCAGCAGCAGCAGGATCCTCGTCAGTTGTCAGCGCCCACACAAGTACACGTGTCGCCGCCGGAGGACGCGGCGCGACACTCAAGTGGATATTTTTTTATCTAGGACCTCTACCACAAAATTTATTTACTCATGTGCCTCTACATACACCTGTAATGCCGACGGCAGCCAAACGGGCGGCGCTTGCTTAGATACTAGTAATTCTTTGATGGTGAGGACTGAGAACGCCTTACGTGCTAGATAGGTGGACACTGTACAGTGTACACGTTTACAGTGTTTTCATATTGTGTGCTTTGAATTGGGTGTTTTAATAAGTGACCTCAGAATTTATAATCCACAAACTTCTCGGGAAAGTGTTGGTAAAAGTTGTAACAATCTAATAAAAGACCGTTACCTACGAATCCATTCAGCTCGGAGTACATACATGAATGTCACTCGCTGAACTCGCTTGTGACGTGTGACGTGTTGTGTCATGTGTGGACTGTGGTGTGTGCACACAACGGAATTATAGTAGTAGTGAAGTAAACACAACGCGACGTGTACGGTGCGGCGGGGTGAGCGGATAATAGTGGGGGGAGGAGTGACTCGCGTGCTCCGCGCGCGTCCTCAGGGAATTTATTGTGAAACGTTTACAAAAAGCCAAATGAAAGCGAGGCACGAATGTGAAGGGTTTGTGTGCGGTGAATATATCGCGCAGGAAGACGCGAGGCGCGAGCATGGCTGATAACAATCGCGACTCCGCGCCGCCACATTCGGTTACTGGGTCACTCCGTCACTCCGACACTCCCTCACTCCCGCACACAACACGCGACACGTGCTCGCGAATAACGCCCACCGTCGAGCTGGCGGTTCACACTGGTGCTGATCACTGCTAGCCAACTAAGTCAACCTGTACCACAGCGTAAATCACAGAAAATTACAATTGTTTTAATAACAGCTTTCAATACTATACTCATAAGTATTATTATACACGATGACTAAGGTGTTTTGATATTTATTTTTAACGCCCGATAGAAAAAGAGGGGTGTTATAAGTTTAGGGTGTGTATCTGTGTATCTGTGTGTCTGTCTGTCTGTGGCATCGTAGCTCTCAAAGAAATGGACCGATGTTGACGCGGTTTTTTTTGTTTGAAAGCTGATGTGATCGTGATGGTTCTTAGCTATAATTTATGAAGATCTGTTCAGGCGTTTGAAGATTATCAGCTCATTTCCAACTTACACAACATAGATTGATTTAAAATTTGGTGTACTGTGACTTCGGCAATATTTTTAAGACATGTTGACCTTGACCTGATGCTGCAGTATCAAGTAGTCTGCAGGATACCCAACTCTTTAGCAACTTATACCAGATATAGCGTGTGTGGGCTCATAAGAATGGTCTCAACGAGTAGGTGTTAGATTATCAAGTCTTCATGATGGAGAATATAGTAATTTAAAAAGTTTAAAATAAATACTAAATTGAAATTTAAATAACTTCCGACAAAAAAAGACTCTAAAAAGTAAAAAATTAAATTGTCTTTGGCGTTTGAGTACCTAGTAATATTTTGACCCAAGCGTCCTCGCGTCGGGGGACCGAACTCCGGAACAGGGAGATTAAAATACTTCTTTAACGGCCCCCCAACACGACGACACTTGGGTAAAAATAAACGACAAACAAATACAATTTTATTTTTTTACTTTTTAGAGGTTTTTGTGTCAGAGGTTATTTTAATTTTATTTAGTTTTTATATTCTGTATCAGCAGCAGTGAATTATGTATCTATCTCAACACGCATTCACCTGAAAACTACTTTCAAAAACGAAACATTTGTAATATAGGGATCCGGAATACGTCACGACGAGACAGAGTCAGAGAAGACAAGATATTGTAGCAAACATTGTTTAAACAAAGCAGGCTTCATTACAGCTGGGTCTTTGACAATAGTTTCACTGTGATGATCTTCTTCCACATACAAGTAGGCCTATATTATTACGAGTATATTTACGTAGTAATAACACACATTCTGAGGATCTAGATCCTATTCTTGAACACAGGACTACGTTTTTAACAGGAATTCTCGGAAAGAATACTGCGCACGTGGATTCATGCTATAAGTTGTAATCGGCTCAGGAGAAAGGTCACAGCGAGTTTGTGTCAATAAAGCGGTCATGCACCGCCGCGACAGCTACCAGCTTGCATTGAGAGCGGAGGAGCGCTGACACACTGGTATGCAGATCACGTTCCGCCGCCGCCGGCGCCAAACAGCACCATAGTCCTTAGCGGGGATGGCAACTACAGACTTAATAAGGAGTCTACAACCGCCCGGGTGCTATTCCACTAAGTTCCCTGATCATTACGTGGTTTATATTGTATTAAGTAGAAGTTTGCTGATGGTAGGATATGTTTTGTATCCGCCGGGATAGCGACCACCGTACATAAGGTGTTAACTCCCGCCATAGTGGCCCACGTAAGTGTGCCGTGTTCCGAGATCAGCTTGTGTATGTCCGGTTCAAATAGGCCGGCAGAAGTGTGTCGACTGACCAGAGATAATTTATTATTTATTTATGCACTTTATATACAAATGTTATCGGCGGACTTAATGCCAATATCTCCCAGTCAACCATCACTCGATAATCATCGCGCGTCTGTCGACACTATCTCTGGATCCCTCTCCGCTTTCCATCAGGTGCAGTGGGGCCCCTTTGCCGCGCCACGTCACATGTATTACAGGTTTATATAAATGTCATTTTGTAAATATTGTAAAACATATTCCACCAGAAAATAAACTTTTGTGCTATGTGTCGTCAGTATTCTAGATTGAGAGGATCGATGAAATTGAAAATCAAATGCTCCTTGTTATCACAACTACTCAATATTCTTATTTTTATTATTTTTGTTTATTTAGTTTATACAGGTATTGTACTAATAATTTAATAAGGGAAATGTAACATTTCTCATTTACCTGTTTGCCTGGAGCATTATTGTAACATTGAACTGTTAAATTCTTAGAGCGGTTAAATACTCAAAGGTTAAATCGTAGGATTGATTTTTATGAAATTTCTCCACCTACCATAGGTAGGTACGGAAAGAGCATGTTCTTTGAGGAAGGAAATAAGCTACTTTTTATCCTGGCATAATAATTTTTATAGGCGGAGACGCGGGCTAAAGGCATAATATTTTTATGCAAATCTGAGTTGTTAGCTCTTATAAGCATTCTGTGTTTTTAATGTTTAGTGCTATGTTGTAAATGGTGGTGGTCGTTTAAACAATAGAGGGCGCGGTGCGACCCGGGCCGTATCCTGCGCAGAGCGCGCCGCCCGCCCCCGGCCCGCGTGCGCTGCTTGCCATAATATCATTAGTATTTTCGGCTCATAAAGTTTAAAGCAGGCGATTCTATTGTGCATTCTGCACAGCCCCGCAGTTATTTATGCGTGCTGCTCGCTTATTATCGCAGACCGTTTCGGTTTACGAGCAGTGACCAGAGAACACTGAGCGGTAACGTACGACGGTATTACCTGTTTCAAACTCATCATAATTTCTGCTTGGCGATACATATTCGCGGTTTTGATAAGTTCAACTTCTCAACGGGACTACCGATCACTGATACATAACTACTTTAAAGTGTAATTAGTTACATACTTAAAGTAAAAAAAAGCCTTACGTCATACTGAATTTACACAGACTACTTGGTTGTTTTGCGAATAATTAGATATTCTTAAGTTTATATAAAAAAGCTTTAGTACAGACTTTAATCCTTTGTATTTTTAACAATTTTGGCACCAGCAGAGTGTTCACCTGTGTCGAGTGTAATAAATGCATACATTTTTAGTGACATAAATACGGCTCGCAGTGGAGACAGGGCAATCGACTAATGCTTGCACCACGCGGCGCTCCGGCGGGTCCCGCCGCACCGCGCCGCGCCGCGCGCTTCTCACTTCCTATCGTCAGTTTGCATACAAACCTGTTCAAACACACGCGCTATTAGAACCGAAACAATTACTGTTATGTAAAGCAGTTCCGCTCTGAAGTTTGCATATTGTGGTACGCCCGACGCGGCGCGGCGTGGTGACATACCGCGGCTTGTTTCCAACCCACAGCACCAGCAAATATATTATTATTATTATGAACATATTGCTACGAAGGCAAAAAGTTCGTGGAAATATTTGTTTTTTTTACTATTGCATATGCATATGCTAGAAAAACGGACGCGTTGGATTTAGACTGAACAAATATTAATTATGACAATCTAGCAGTTCTAAACAGCTAATTAGCCCATCCAGTAAATCACAGTAAATGTAGATTTCTGATTAGTATCAATTATTATTTAACATTACTTCATAGTGGATATTAATCAGATATCTACTTTTAAAATTTGAAAAATGCACTGTGTATGGGCCGGCTCCACCAGCGCGGTGTGGTGCCGCTGCCTCGCATGGTATCTTCCAACAGAAACACCTTTGATGTTGTGTTTCGCGTGGTCTATTCAAAATAAATACTATTGGCATTTGGAATCATGTTTAAAGTATCCGCCTGGTTGATAGACAGCGATCGGAACGTCTTCCCCCCGGGGGGAGGGGGGCCCTTCTAGCGTGCGTAAAATAGCACGCGTACAGTAAACTGTAGTTCAAGTAAACTATGGAGCTGATAGACGTGTCAAGTGGCGCGTGACCTTCTCGTCTAGTGTTGAAACGAACCGACAATAATTCGGTATTGAATGTGTTGTGTGAAACAGCGCGCATTCACTTACAGACAAATGTCGCGTCATTTATATTTCCTTTCACCGCCCCCGCTTCACTGTACCATGTCGGTAATTTCTTACTGGCCACCAATAACTATAAACAAAATCGTAAGGGAGCTGTGCGGATTGAAAATGAGCTAATTCAAATCTATACTAATATATAAAGCTAAAAAGTTTGTTTGTTTGTTTGTTTGAACACGCTAATCTCAGGAACTACTGGACCGATTTTGAAAATTCTTTCACTAATAGGAAGCTACATTACTCCTGAGTGCTAGAGGCTACTTTTTATCCCGGAAAAAGTTTTCCACGCGGGCGGAGCCGCGCGCAAATGCTATGACTATATAAAGTAATTCTTCTACATGTTCATATGATATAAGGTGCAACATGTGTAGAGCGCGCGCGTGCTGACCCGCGTGCCCAAACTGAGCAATGCGTGACATGACGCTGTCCATTATGGTGCGTATTAGGCGGTGCGACGCGCTGACCAGCTGATTGCGTATTGTACCGTTACTGCTACTTGTTTATAAATCGTAGAACTACTCAATAGTGTGCTGTACACAGTTTTGTTTACAGCATGAAAGAGCTGGTGTTCTTGTACTATATATTGTCAGGAAACGCATGTTACAACTCAGCTATTCAGTATCTTCTAGTGAATAAAATAACAGGAGGCGCAGAAATCTACTTTCTTACCGTTAACATTTCTTTAAGGTCCATCCGTAGGTAGTGTCGCCTTGATACTGTTCGTGTTGATGGGTGATAGTAATCACTTACCTACGATACCATACCATACCAGCCCTGTATTATATACTGCCCACTGCTATGCACGGGCCTCTTCTGCAACTGAGAGGGTTTAGGCCTTAGTCCACCAAGCTGGCCTAGTGCGGGTTGGCTGACTTCACATACCTTCGTTTTGAATCTGCGGACATACGTCTCGGCAGTTCGTTCCCCTCCCAATTAGGCTATCGCCACACTTTGATCATTTATCTACGATTGGGCAATTCGTTTACCGTGAAAAAATTTACTTCTTCTATATCCTCAATAGTATTAATGTATAATACACGTAGGGTGGTCGGTCATCGGTGACGATCATTATGCAGTGTCAGGCACACTGACAGTGCGCTCGTGTGTAATCACTCCTGTACACAATATACATAATTTTATTAATTACATACCTAATACTTCCCTTGCAATTACAATCCAGCCGCTATTGTTTATGTTGCAACGCAGTCGGCAGTCACTAGTTTATGACTGTGAGAGGACCGCAAGGAAAGGTGGCGTGTGAGGGAAGGTCGGGGAGGGGGGTGGGGGGATGATACGGTCATCAGCAGAAACGGAGTAATTTTTTTTTTTTTTTTTTTTTTTTTTTTTTTTATTGCCTGTATAGGCAGACGAGCCAGCGGCCCGCCTGATGATAAGCGGCCACCGCTGCTCATGGACTCGGCGATGCCAGGGACACAGACAAGCCGCTGCCTACCGTAGGGACAATACTCTTTTTAAGCCTCGTTTGAAGAAGGACAAGTCATAGCGCTCAGGGAACACCGACACAGGTAGTTCATTCCAGAGCTTACACGTACGTGGTAGAAAAGAACGCTGGAACCGTTCCGTTCGAGAACGGTACGTCTCCAGGTGGTAGGAATGAACTCTACTGCGGTGCCGAGTGGTGCGATGGTAGAAAGGTGACGATGGTACCATCTTAAACAATTCCTCGGAGCACTCCCCGTGGAACAAACGATAGAACACACAGAGAGACCCAAAGTCTCTCCGCAGTCCTAACGGCTCCAGTTTGTCCGTGAGATTGGCATCATCGACGATTCGAATAGCTCGGCGCTGTAAGGAGTCAAGTGGGTCGAGCTGGTATTTTGGGGCACCTGCCCAGAGATGAGAGCAGTAATAATCCCTTCCTAGCCGATTTCGGCCACGGCGGCCAATCTCAACGGAGATCAGCCAGGTGCGCAGGAGATATTATAGTGCACAAGCGTGTGCGCAATACATAAGTGCACTCACTATTCCTTCACTCTCATAGTCCGGTGAGACGGCAATCCGACATGACCGGAGAAAGATCAGGCGCAGGACCAACGGCTTTACGTGCTTTCCGAGGCACGGGGGTATCACACCGCCAACTTCCTGACTCCGAGCTGCGACTGAGTAATTTTTAAGATGGAAAAACCCAGTCACAATGTTTTTGGCCCGACCCAGGATTCGAACCCAGGACCTCGGAGCGCAAATCGTACTCGTAACGCGTACGCAATACAACTACGCCACCGAGGCAGTCAATGAGAGCAGTACTCCACGTGGGGCCGGATTTGCGCTTTGTAAAGCGTTAACCTATGACCCGACGTGAAGTACCGCTTGGCTCTGTTCAGGATGCCCAACTTTTTACTTGCCAGTTTGGCTTTATCTTCCAAATGACTCCTAAACTGCACTTTGCTCGAGATTTCGACGCCGAGGATCCCAATACACTCGGACACTTGGAGAGTGACTCCTTCGAATTGTGGCGCCATGACAAAAGGGTCCTTCTTCGCAGTGAACGCGCAAACTTGTGTCTTCGAGGGGTTAAATTGAACTAAGTTCATTTCGCCCCATTTGGAGGCCCGCCCCAGAGAGCTCTCGACTTCAGACACAAGTTGAGACCGTCTTTCCTCAATGGAACTTCGAGGGAGATTCTGTTGGCCGATGTATCGCGTATCACTTGTACTATCGTCTGCATAACAATGCATGCTGTCGATAGACAACATGTCATTGATATGCAGGACGAAGAGTGTCGGCGATAACACCGAGCCTTGTGGAACACCAGCATTAATGGTCTTGGTCTCGGAGCAACAGCCGTCCACTACGACTTGTATGCTTCGACCATCCAAAAAGCTGGCGATCCACTTGCAGAGTCCCTCGGGGATTCCGTAGGCTGGTAGCTTCGCAAGAAGAGCGCCATGCCACACTCGATCGAACGCCTTCGCAATGTCAAGGCCGACCGCAATAGCCTCACCCCCACCATCCAAAGCCTCCGCCCAACGGTGTGTGAGGTACACGAGAAGATCACCAGCCGAACGACCATGACGGAAACCGTACTGACGGTCACTTATCAGCTGGTGGTCCTCAAGATACCTCAGGAGCTGAGTGTTTATAACTCGCTCCAAGACTTTGGAAAGTAAGGATGTGACAGCAATCGGTCTGTAGCTCGAAGGGTCCGACCGGTCACCCTTTTTGGGGATTGGGTGTACACGGGCAACCTTCCACGAAGCTGGAACCCGATTGGTCTTGTAGGAAAGACGGTAAAGGCGCGTGAGCACGGGGGTCAACTCAGGGGCGCACGTCTTAAGAACCACTGCGGGGATACAGTCCGGCCCACTCGACTTATGGATGTCGAGAAGCCTGAGCTCCCGTCTGACAGCACGCTGACTGATTTTGATCTCAGACAGGAGACTCTCACACCGCGGGATGTTCGGCGGTGTGGCTCCTCCATCATCCAAATTCGAGTTCGAGGCAAAGAATTGAGCCAAGAGATCGGCGGATTACCAAACAATCGAAGTTTGTGGACGTAACATGTTGTTTGTTACTAACGAGGGGCGAGCACCGAGTGACTCCGCGGTCAGCACGAGCGCACGAGCTGTTGTCACGTTGCTAAACAGTGCTCAGTGCCCAGCGACGGGGCACCCAGCATGACAATATTCTGAATAATCACTTGCATCTCCTAAAACATGCCTCTCAGGTGTATAGTTACCTTCATCATGTTTTTCTTGTTCAACAAAAACGGTTAAAAACTGTTAATTTATGCTATAATTAGAGTTGAATAAATTAATTCATTGAAAACAGGTGATTCATGTACAGTCGATAGCCTTGAGTGGCGGACCGTGACCGACGACGAAAGTGTGCCTGCTCTGAACTGTATTGTGAGAAACACGGTTAATTACTGGCATTGTGCCCCAGAGAGTGCAATGCAAACGCATGTGAACACGCTTCGACGCTCCGGCGGCCAGGCACCGGCGTGGAGAGAGGTGAAGAAGGCCGGCGCATCCCCCGCGGGACTGCAGCGGCAACTAGAGCCGGCGCTGGCGCGGGCGCCACTTAATGAATATTGATGAAGACGCGGACCGGCGCACGCACACGCATAGCATTGTAAACATATCCAACGATCTATAATCCTATATGAAGACTATATCAATTGTGAATTACATGTATACAATATGAAAACATACATATACAATACAATACAATACAATACAAAACTCTTTATTGTATAACCAAGTTACATGAAAAGTAAATATAAGTTAACAACTACGGTACGGTTTTACAATGGGCGGTCTTATCGCTAAGAGCGATCTCTGCCAGACAACCTTACATACATATATACATACACATTCACGACTTTTATCCCCGAAGGAGTAGGCAGAGGTGCAACTAGGGCACCCACTCTTTATCGTATATGTACTCCTTCCTATGATGTCATATGGGGCGAACGTATCGTCATATCAGGCACTAATTGTAGACTCCAGGCTGATATTGAGCAGAGAAACCCAATATCACTTAGCCCGACCAGGGATTCGAACCCGACAGCTAAGAGCGGTAGTCGTATCGCACATGCAATAGAACTACGACGCCGAGCCAGTTATTAGATATTATGTATCTACTTTTGTAAAATAATGAATCCATTGAAAAAAATATTGTGATTAGTGCAGCGTTACGTTGTGGGCGTAAACGCCTATATAAAGACTCCGCTATTGCAAGAACTAGGGTCGGCGCTCGCTCGCACCTGCAGGGTGCGGAGTCGGCAGGAGTCGAGGGTCGGGAACGAGCGACCGCAAGCCGGCGCCGTCCACGCGGCCGCAGCAGAACCGAGATGCGCCTTCCCTGATCACCGCATCCGTGTGGCTTCGCATGTAAATACGGAAGCACCCTTAAGCGTCCAGGAGGCGCGCTAGAAATGTTTCTTACCACACATACACACACACACTCAAGCCTTTTATCCCCAAAGGGGTAGGCAGAGGTACAAATAGTGCACCCACTTTTCGCCGTGCGTATTCCGTTCCATGATGTGATAGAGGATGAGCCTATCGCCATATCGGGCACAAATTCCAGACTACGGGCTGATACTGAATTTGAAACGCAATGTCACTTTGCCCGACCCGGGAATCGAAACCGAGACCTCAGCATTGCAGTCATACCGTAATACAACTACGCCACAGACGCAGTCCTTCAGTCAGTTTCTTACCAATAATTCCAAAAATTATGCAAATTTCAAATTCGTTTTTATTTGCAAAAATGTTTGCTCAAATTTTTTATAACACATGAACGACTCTCCCATTGCGAAAGTTTAAAACGTAAACAACTCAACTAATTAATGCTTTATAGGATAGAGATGCTCCTGAAACAGGTACAGTGCCGGTACAGTGTCAGTACAGTCTATATGTTTATAAATGTATCGAACTGTTGTATCAGACTGCCGACTGGATAGCGTTACCATACTAGGTACCTATAGATGGCGGAAAACCAAATTTTGTAATTTACTCAGAGTTGTGTTTAGGAGTTAGTTGTAAAGTTCAAGAATCAGATTGGCATATTGTTGGCAACCAAGAAGAAACATCTTATTGGTCGATATGTACCCAGCACCGTGCATCGCACAATGCTTTCTATCAGATGCAATGTTTGTTTAAACTTAATGAAAAAATAATATATCATATATGCCAACAAAACATTACATGTTATGTTTTGATGGCGAGTATAAAACTATAAAGTGTCGGTGCCGGGGCGAGGAGTGCGTTTGATGTGGCGTGTTGTTGGTAGAGTGTGCAGCAGGCCGCAGGCGTGACTCTTTGATCGCGTTTCCTGTAGTGTTGCGCGAGTGTGAGCGATCAGAGGAGAGTGGCCGATACACCCCGCGCGGAATGGCTGCCGAGGGCCTACTACGATGACCGAACAAACAAACGAAACAACCAAGCCTGACAATGTGGAATGTACGCATACTTTCCACATTACTCCGCCGTAACGTGAAGAAGCAGCTTAGTAGGCCGGCATGATTGTGTCGAGTGGCATTAGATAACCATCTACTGCCATTCGATACTCTTTCTGGACGGCATCGCGCTTACCATCAGGCGAGGTGCAGTCACTTTGCCGTGCCCGGATAAAAAAAAAAAAAAAAATACTGTACTATATACTGCGTATAATCAAAGTGTGTTCCGAGGAAGCCTATGTGGGGGCTCCGCAAAAATATCAGCCGTAATAGAAAATAATGTGAAGTAATACGATTATTTATATGTAGGTATACAAATTGTATTTAAAAACATATATACATTTTTTTAAATATTTTAGGTCTCAGACAAATATATAGTATTCTAAAAGGGTTTGTGGCCAAAATATTACAGAAGTGTAGTATAATATATTTTTATATAGCTTAGCCGATAAGTACATTATATTTTTATTATAAATTCGAAGGATTGAATATATTACGATTTACAATAAGTCTAAAAGTACTTTAATATAGATAAAGTATGGAGTGGTCAGTGATCCCACCCAGTGATAACACATTACTTACAAATATTTTAATCATTTTATTATTCTGCGGCTAAATCTAAATATATAGTGTTCAATATTCTGATATGCCTATGGCCCATCGCTATGTTCATTTTGTCTATTTATATTTTCGGCGTGGCCTCCTCGATTCAAGCGGCCCATCTCTTTGATATCACGAGAAAATTCCGCTGTTGTTATAGATAAGTTACGGCGCTCATAGATTCCACAATTGGATCAATGGATGTTCGTTTATTGAATCGCTTTTAAAGTGTTTTCAGAATATAAATATACCGTATAACGGTGCGGGGAAAATAGAACAATTACGCGCGATACTTCCAGCGAACTCTTGCTGTGAGTCACACGATAACGTGATGAGCACCGCTTCTATTCCCAGGTATTTATTTATTTTATTTATTGGTTTTTAAGGGAAACATACAAGCAAATAAAGAAAAATATAACATAAAACAAATTAGGTAGTACATGGCTCAATTAAGTTTCCACAATTAAATTCGCTCTTATTGCTAAACAGACAATCATTATAATTTAGATTTAGATAGGCAAATAGGTACAGCAACAATTCAGAGGAGGCAAGGGAGCGTCCTGTAATCCTGTAATATCGAAATGAATGCCTACTCCTGGCCGGTCTGAACAAATCAGCCACAGAAGGCAATCACCTCACAATCTACACATTAAAATTAAAAACAAACAAAAAATTTATACAAATTTCAAGTACAGAATGTCATAACACATAAACCGATGCGAAAAGCAGTTTGTTTGTAAGATTACCGGAAAATCAACCCAAGTACCAGGGTTTTCATCACAAGTCGGCAATACAATAATGGAACAGGTGCAAAAAAATCACAAGAACATAAAATCTGATGTTAATATTACGTACTGTGTAGAATGTAGATATTGAACTTGTTTCCTCATGACATCACTTTCGGGCTGTTTTCACGGAAATGTTATCAAATGCCAATAATCTGAGGATCACGATGTGAGTCATGTTTCGCCGGCCGTGAGTGCGCGCCGCGCGGTGTCGACCACAGCAGCGAGTGAGGCGGGAGTTTACACGCTCTATGTGTGTGACAAGATTCCATCTAAATCCGTTGAGCAGTTTCTGTGTTTAAATCTTATTTTTTTTTTACTTTTAGGCTATAAATATGAAGTACGTAGGTAATTAGTAAGATGATCATGAAACACTGCTTGCCTTCAAGCAGCAACACAAAATGTTTTATATAAGACGAGATAGAAATTAAAAATTATGAAATCTCGCCGATGTGACTTGTTACCACAAGTTGTTTCTGGTGACTTCAATATTTTTAAAGGCAACCGGTGCACACCGTCAAGTTGAGCGGCGATACCGCCAAAACATGCCACGGATGATTACCGGTGTGTACATATAGTACGTACATACGTTCAGCAGACACTCCCAGTGTCCATGGCTCGCCTCACCATTTCATCGTAATTGGTCAATTAACATCTCCATGAATTTATATGAATCCTCGACCGTCGTGGCGCGGTCGGCGGACGGCGCGGCGCGACACCGCGTCCTTCACACCTATTACATTTAGTATGTGGAGTGTGTCGCGTTCGTCACCGCGGCATTTGTAAACAACGCGCCTTTAATGGATCTTGGTGCCAAAAATTTGGACGAGAACCTCCGTGGTATCATGTAGTGGACTACACGCGTGAGGTACAAATTGATACAATCGAGATGTGAGTGTTCGCCCGACAGAGGACTGCCGTTAGCGACTACACCGTGTAGAGTAAGACTTACCCGCGTGTAGTAGTCGCGCTATTCGCGCCCCTTTATTCTTAAAAGAGCATCTGCGGTGGAGGTACAGCCAGCAGCATAAGTAGATGAAAAAATATAACACACTAACACCAATACACATAAAAGGAATAACAATGAAATAAAAAAGATATCAAGAATTGCAAAAGTATTAGTGCATCGTCCCAAACGTCATTTCATGTGAGTGCGAAACGGGTCCCATTCAGCACAAGCCGCGAACGAGTCACAGCGCTGGTCTTCCATGGGCCCGACGCGTTTGAGGTACATTACATTACAAAGACTGCATTTTAAATTTTGGAAATAAATTGATGACACGACAAACTTCCTGTGATACATTAAACATAATTTCAATAAAGTATACTGAAAAATATTGAAACTGATAGTTTGTAATTATTTAGGGCGGTAAAAGAGAAATCATTTTCATAAGCGTGAAACGCTCCCTGCTCTGTCCAAATTACGAAGCGCCACTAAATGCTAGTCTTTATTTTGTGCGGTGCTGCGGCGTGACTCGCTCGGTACAATGTTGAAAACATTCGGGGCGGCGCAGCGTGGAGGGCGGTCGAGCGGTGACCATCTGTGCCCACATGCCTCGCCTCCTATCCTGCATTGGCAAGTTGGAATGGTCCAAACAAACCATACGGAACTGAACAAAAAGTTTGTGACTAAATTGAAGATAATTTCGGAAGATGGCCACCAATGGCTAGGATTACTCGTAGTCTGATAAAGTAGGATATTAGCTGATCATGTAGTCCACCTATAGTACCGAGTGAGAAAATATGCTGCGTCCCGTGACGCTAGTATTATATCGCCCGGCCCTGTCCTACAGGATGTGCACGGACTGACTGATTCAGGATTATATAAACTTGCCTACATTCCGATTTCGATGTACGGTTCCGATTTCTGCACATAAGTGCAATGCAATGCAATCAGCCCTGTATTACATAACATTGTTTATACTGCCCACTGCTGAGCACGGGCCTCTTCTACTACTGAGAAAGGTTAGGCCTTAATCCACCACGCTGGCCTAGTGCGGGTTGGCAGACCTGATATACCCTCGAGATTCTTATGGAGAATTCTCAGGTATGTAGGTTTCCTCACGATGTTTTCCTTCCCCGTTAAAGCGAACAATAATTAATAAACAACACACACGTAACTTCGAAAAGTCTGAGGTGTGTGCTTTGGGTTTTAAACCTCCGGACATTGTCTCGGCAGGCCGTTCCATTAATAACTAGGCTAAGACCTATGGCTAAGATAAGATTTTATGTAACGCATATGCGCATACTCATATCCATACTCACGCCTTTTATCCCCGAAGGGGTAGGCAGAGGCGCAACTTGTGCACCCACTTTTCGCCGTGCGTATTCCGTCCCATGATGTGATAGGGGGCGAGCCTATCGCCATATCGGGCACAAATTCCAGACTCCGGCCTGATACTGATTAGAAAAACCAAATATCACTTTGCGCGACCCGGGGATCGAACCCGACACCTCAGCAATGCAGTCGTACCATCATACAACTACGCCACAGCGGCCATTTATGTAACACGATATAATATACGGTGGTTGTTGTCCAGTGAGGTACAAATTATCGTAACACCAGTGTTGCATTCTTGACATCATATCTGCTCGCTCTACTAACGAGACCAACCGAGCCACGATAAAACATCCTGCGCTTTTACGTACAGTCTTAATGAGACCTTATCGACATTAGTATTATGACATGCACACATAAACATTTATTACTAGTTAGTAACACTGGAGTTATCACAGCGGTTGTCAGCGCCATGCATTGTGTAAACCCGTCACTGGATGCAGTGGCATTAGTGTATTCATGGGACTCGTGGCAATACACGGCGAGCAACTGTTGTAGCATCCATTGCGCGTGAATCATTAATAGCCCATCTAACAGCGAGTATCGATCGCGTAGTGGACGCGTCGTTCCATTTGCTGAAATGATCACAGCGTACATACTAGGTGTGAACCCATCAAAGCATTCAGTATTTTTTTTTAATACTCATCGTCGCTAATTAGTATGATAACAATTTTCTATTGGTTGGACATTTTACGTTTATAATGCAAAACACAGGTCAGCCTTGGGCAAACCTAGGTTGCGACTGGTATTGAGGTTATTTATGGGCAGTGGTGATTACTAATCAGATGACACTGTATTGTACGGTGGCTCATCAAGCCGATACTTATGATTAATGAAACACGATGCGCTGCTACAGACTTATGATATCTAAATTAAGTGCAGCGCTGTGTTGTGTTACAAATCACAATAACATGCGCAAGCGCATGATTCCGTGAAATAGTTTTATGATACATTCAGCCTTATACGGATGACCTCCTGTACTGAGCTCTATATAGCGATGACGCTAGCCTCTAAAGGATTTTGGTAAGATTTGTGGAACGTTATCACTTATCAGTCATTCATTTACAGTCCCCTGTTTGGAATATGCATGTTAATATTTATGGCAACTAAAATTTAATAATCCGACGTAAATTCGCTCTGAGATTTAATTGTGGAGAGCTTCACTCACGTCGTAGGACCAAAGAGTTGAAGTCACTGCAGCTGCATTTGTATGGCAGCAGTGGGTTTTGGGAACATGCAGGTTAGCTTGGGTTCCAAAGGAATATACATTGATGTAACATATACACTTCAATATACTTACCGTATCTACTATCTAGGCACTATTCACGAGGCAGGATTGTTCGAATACGACGGTCATTGAAGACAGTTATTAATTTATTGTTATTCGCGGGCCGCGAGTCGCCTGCCGCCGCGCATCGCCGCGATCCGTCGCGCAATAAATCGTCCAATCTATTTGTTTGCTCAAGTAGTGTGCGCATCTATTCGATCGCAAATATTGTATGATGTGTTACGGCGCGCCGTGATCGCCGATCGCATCATTTCTAAATATAGAACAATTGTTCTTTATGTTGTACAATTAAATCTTCAGGCTTTACTGTTTTTTTTTTTTTTTTTATGGCATTTGTATTCACATTTTGCCAATGTCAAGTTAGGTTTGTCTATTTTATTATCTGTAGTATGTCGAAGTAAAGCAGTGGCTACCTTACCAAGACTTTATCGAGGAGTTTTGGCGGCAACAAAAAAACACTTGATTAGCACAATTATTTCAATTCACTTCATTTGAGCTCTTTAATAGAACTATATTGGATAATATACCACCATAATTATGCAATATAACACTATATAAGTATCACCAAAATAATGAATTAAAACAAGAGCACCTCATGACACTTCCAAGTTCCCGCCAAAAAACTCGGCTTTACTGTTGTGAGAAATATGTGTTATCTTTCTTATTCTTGCAAAAAGTGCAAACCAGCCAGTAGTAAAGACCAAAGCCAAATATAAACATTATGATAAAGGACATGTCCAAAAACGGGCTTAAAATTCTAACCAGATACTTCTGTATACTACGTTTGGATAGTAATCTCCAAAACTAGGCCTTTTAATCGTATAATTTTAAAGTCCTCCGATTTCGAGATTTATGTAATTTATTTGCTTAAAATAAAATAACTAAAATAAGCCTTTATTCTGCCATAAATATTTTAATTTATGATTTTCAATATGTTTTTAAACTACTATAATTATTATTATATATTTTAATTTATTTCACTAACTCTTTATTGTTTTATATGTGTAACTTAAGTTAAATTAGAGATTTTATATTACTACTTTATTTCCATTTGGTTAGGTACTACGGCCTACGCCCAACAGGCGACTTCATAAATTTGATTAAAAACTACACTTAACATGAAGGTTTTTAAAAAAGTATGTTATAAATGGAGGGGTCTAAAAATAATTATTTAATTGGATCCACCAAGATCCATATTTTGGCCCCTTTAATATCCATTAAGATTGAGCCTAATTAGATTTTAAGGCCCAGTACCCATACAAAAAGCGGACATCTCCTTTCATTAGTTTTTGTTTGTACGGCTGAAGCTATGTAATATGGAATTGCAACAAGTAATATAATCCACAATTTCATGTGTGATTTCTAATTAGTGATCAGTAATTACTAATCACAAATTAATATCAGTTCTATAATGTAATAATGTGTGTTCATAGACAGGGAGAAATAACAATACCGGAGGATCTGGCAAAGTGTTTGAATCGAATAATTCTTACAATTTTGATTTTCCAAACTGGCCATTTACGTTGGGTTCTCGCTGGTTTCGGCATGAAAGTAACACTAAACAATGTCGCGATAAAAGTAATAAAGGCTAAATACAGTGAGAGCATTGGTGACAAGTCGACAAAGCCGGCGCCGCGTCGGCGGAGTTGCCTCGTGCCGACATCACAATCCACCAATTACAATATGTATTGCGTATTTAGTAGCCTAACCGTTCTTAACACGCAGCTCAATCATTACTTATGTGCGAATTAAATACAGCATCTTCCTCCTAGTTTTCAAACCAATGAATGTCAGGACGAGCAGTTTTCTCACCCGTGCAGCACCATGCGTTTATAAACAGTAGCGAAGGCACATAAAACTTTCTGGATCATTACAACAAGACATCTGATGATAAATCTCATGCCTAGTAATTGAGGTAGCTTTAATGTTCTTCTAACCAGAAGGCAGCTGCGCAGCACATTTCTGTCTCTTCTTATTCGCACATGTGCGGTAACCGCTGTTGACAACTTCAGAGCGAACTAGGAGTTTCGTGAGACTTCTTCTTATTTACGAGAGATCTACCATCAATAAATCCACCATCCACCTAGTCATTAGTTATTAGTGAGGACTGGGGAGCAAACATGCGTCCCGCGTGCAGCGTGCGGTCTGTGTATTGGCTGAAGCGTTCATTAGCGCAACAAAGCGGAGTAGCAAATAGTGCGGCGGCGGTGCGGTGCTGCGGCCGCAAGCCCCGCTCAGCCTAATATCATGTAATTACATTCAACATAACCTTGAACCGTGAGAATACCGAGGTTGTGTAGGGACATGTCTGCAGGGCAAAAGAAGACAATTTGTTTGGTTGAACGCGCTATTCTCAGGAACTACTGAACCGATTTTGAAAATTCTTTCCCTAATAGGTAGCTCGTGGGTGCTGTAGGCTACGTTTTATTCCGGGAAAATATTTTTATTCCGGATTTTTTTCTCACGCGGGCTGAGCAGTGAGCAAATACTATATATAACCTTAATACAAACGCGGTATCACATAAAATAGACCCCGATGTGGGGCCTTGGATGCGTTGTAGCTGGTTGGCTTCCGCCGGTTTTTAACCGTCTTCAAAAAAAGGAGGAGGTTCTCATGTCGACGTGTATGTTTTCTAAATTTTTATTTTTTGCCTGCCTCGGTGGATTAGTTGTATTACGGTATGACTGCAATGCTGAGGTCTCAGGTTCGATTCCCGGGTCGAGCAAATTGATATTGGATTTTAAATTCATTATCAGCCCGGAATCCGAAATTTGTGCCTGATATGGCTATAGGCTCGCCCTCTATCGCATCATGGGACGGAATACGCACGGCGAAAAGTGGGTGCACTAGTTGCGCCTCTGCCTACACCTTCGGGGATAAAAGGCGTGAGTGTGTGTGTGTTTATTTTTTATTTTTGTTACTTCAGAACTCCGTCATTTATTAACCTATTTGGAAAATTCTTATTTCATTACAAAGAATATACTTCCATAGAATGGTCCCATAGAATTTTTATCAAAATCGGTAGAGTAATTTTGTTTTAAAACCAAAATAACTTGAAAAAGTATGTAGTCAAGTATACGAAATTGCGAATTTTGCTTTTCTGTGACTTTATATTTGGTGTTTTCGTGTTGAATTTTGTTCGGTCTATTTTTTAACAACTCAATCATGTCCACCTCATACGACACTCAATCCTTAACACGTCACACCACATAATTAACGAACTTCTACGTAATATTAATTAACATCTGCGTTGTCGGAATTCATTAACAGGAGCCTAATTAGCGATGCTTTGAGACGAAGCTACGAATTTGGATATTATGCTGTTTATGACGGTTTTACGACTAACCGATGCAATGATGCGTTACGTGTATCGAGAGTTTGTGTACCTATGATCTTTTCAATTTCGTGCAATCGAAACAAATAATAATTTAAGACTGTCTTAACTGTGGGTATTGGCTGTCCCTGCGCCATCCACCACGCTGCAGAATAGATCAGCTAAGGTCCACTAACACACTCATTAATAATAATACTTTTGTTATAGTTAGTTTTACACGTGAGCATTGTAATGCTGGGAATAAGATACGAATGGGACAAGTTTGTAGTTTGTAGTCACAACTCTCGAGACAGATAGACAGGCGGTGTGTGGCGGTGTGTGGCGGTGTGTGGCGGTGTCACGCGGGGAAATGACGCGTCACCTCTCACGGGGATAGTTTAAAATTACATTTGCGTTGAGAGAAAGTTTGACGAGGAGGTAAAGTGTGAACTGTGAATGCGAGCTTTCATGTGATACTTTTATTGATATACTAACTGTACCCGCGACTTTGTTCGCTGGAAATTTTATTTGTTTCGGTTCAACCCCGTTCCATCATATAATATCTTCAACTGTTGCTTATTTATATCGAAGTTCGCCCAGTACTTATTATATTAGTTGTTATGTGCACTATAACATTACTACTCTTTATACAAATCTGATGAGAACTACTTTGTATATTTATATACAACTAGCTTTTACTCGCGGCTCCGCCCGAGTAAAACTTTTTCCCGGATGAATATTTTCCGGGATAAAAAGTAGCCTACGTTACTTGCTGATAATGTAGCTTTATATTGTTCCGCCCTGTGGATTGGGAGCGTTTGGAGAATTCCACCACGGTATCCCCTGCCTGTCGTAAGAGGCGACTTATAGGGGCCACCGGGGGTCGCGGGCGGGCGGCAGGGGGCTGTCCGTCTTTAGTTTTGTGTCTTTTATCACATTGTTGCGACCCCCGTGATGGACGGCAGCGTGGCAGGTAGGCCTCACGCTGCCGTTGACGCTGAGAGCGTCCTTCGGTGCGCGGGGGCTTCTGAGCCCCCCCACAACAGGAGACGGGCCGCACCAGGCGGCACCGCGCAGGGGCGGTTGCGGACGACAACTTCAGACATCGGTCCGAGGAAGCCCGCAGCCGTCCCTAATGCGCCGAAGATGGCCACCGCGGAGTTTTAGTTGGTATGCCGTGCGTTGTACATAAGTTAGGGACTCGGCCCGGCGGTCGCCCGACGTTTTCCATCATCCGGGCGGCTCAACGCCGGGTCGTAAGGCACGGTGCACCCAACATAACCGCTCGGTCGCCCCCCACGAAGGCCGGGCGGTAGTGGTAACGCACTTTCTCCGCGAAAGCAAAAAAAAAAAAGCTATATTATGTTAAAAAAAAAACGGTCCATTAGTTTTTGAGTTTACCTATTACGAACATAAAATCTAATCTTTCTTATTAGTATAGAGAACCTGGGTGACCGAGCCTTGCTCGGGTGATTTTTTTATATTCTACTATACCATACCATACCAGCCCTGTTTTATACACTGCCCACTGCTGAGCACGGGTCTCCTCTACAATTGAGAGGGTTTAGGCCTTATGTTACATGTATGACCCGATGGTGTGTATGGTGTAGCAGAAGTGGGTGGAATAAAACGGTACACAGACTTTAAATTCATATATTGTGTTCACTTACTTACTTGCTACTTAATACCAATCACCTTTTTTCCGCTTGGTGGCGCTGTGTGTAACTAACCTCTTATGCGTAACTCCGATTATTTTCTTTGTTTAATATTCGTTAAAGTGCACAAATAAGCCTTCATTTCCAACCACTGAATTCCAAACGTGTAAAGTTCCCGTAAATTACAAACTACAATTAATCAGTGATTATTTAAGTGTTAAAACTGTGTGAACTTCGTGACTGCATTGAACAATACAGTTAACAATTTGAACTACCTGTTTTAAACTGTAAAAGTGAAAGTGAAATTGCAACCTTCGGACATAACCATCCTCCCCGTGTTTCAAAGTACTGTTGGTTAAAGTGATATAGCATCTTATCATCAATACCATCGTTAGCCCAAAATCCATCTCTCCGTTTAATTTTGCATCGTCATGGACATTTCGCCAATTTAAAACTGCAGTATTGCGCCATCTACATATGCATCATTAATTGTCAAGAATATTATTTGACAAGGATTTTTTTTTGTGCACATTTATAGATGTCGCTTGAAGCATAAAATATTGACCTCAGACTGGCATTGTGTGATATTTATTGTTGCATATCTGTCAAAAGGTGTCGCTTTCTGTAACTATAATAATAAAATTGTTACTATGAAGTGTCATGCGTGCAATGGTATTCTCAACAACAAAGCAAATTATTTGAAGTGTTCTATCTGCTCTAGCTTATTCCATTGCGAGTGTCTTAACATAAAAAGAGACCAACTTCTGAAATTGAAGTCTAAGCTTGTCGATTCTTGGATATGTCCATCCTGTACTAATGCTACCCGTCGTAAAAACACTAACTTATGTACTCCAGTGCATAGGAGCCCGGCGCCTTTAGTTGACAACTTATCAAATGCGTCCATTGAGAAAACTGAGCGTGTACAGGCTCTTGGCGATGTCACGATGGATAAAATAAGCGACCTACTGGAGCTCAAATTAAAAGTATCACTTGCCGAATTTTCCGATAATTTTAAGTTGGCTTTGAAGGAGGAGGTGAAGTCTATTGTGCGCAATGAAATGCATTCTATAATTGATAAATTGAAGGATGATTTCACAGCCACTACCGATCATATTTCCGCCGTTCAGGTTAATCTCGGCGATGAAATCAAGCTAAAGAATAAATTAATAAGCAGACTTCAAACCGAAAATTCCAAGCTAGTTGAAGACATTAAAAGCATAGATAAGCGCCTGTTGATAATGGAAAGAAATTCACGTAACATGAACATTGAACTGCAATTGATTCCTGAGAGTCGTAATGAAGATACTACTGCTTTATTTAGAAACTTATGTAAATTATTACAGGTATCCATTAGTGACTCGGATATTGTGTCTTGTCGTCGTGTGGCCAAAACCAACAAGACTTCTGATCGTCCTCGGAACATACTTGTGTCGTTATCCTCTTCTATGTTACGTGACACTATTATTTCGGCTGCCCATCGCTTCAATAAGGCTCACCCTAACGAAGCACTGAATGCTACCCATTTTGGTCTAACTGGAGGAAAGATATATGTTTGTGAACACCTGACATCCGAGCTCAAAACACTACACTCCGCGACGCGCAGAGCATGTAGGGAGAATTCTTATAAATTTGTATGGATTAGATATGGCCGGATTTATGTGCGGAAAGATGAGAATAGCATTGCCATACACATTGGAAACATGGAGGCCCTCAGTAAACTTTAACTCTAATCGCATTTTTTATTTATTTAAATATTTAAGTTATATTCTTTTTCTTATTTGTTTTTCTTTCAAATGTAAATTACGTTATTTGGTATATTCTATTGTTTTATTATGTACATTTATTATCAAAATGTTAACCGTCTTCGTTCTAAAGTAAATGAATTTTACACCAGTATGCTCACTTGTGATTACGATGTAATTTGTTTATCCGAAACGAATCTTGTCAATAGTATTTCTGATAATGAATTATTCGATGAGAGATATAAGGTATTTCGTCGTGACCGTTGTAATACTTGTAGCTCCAAATCTGAAGGAGGAGGTGTTCTTATCGCAATCAAAAAAACTCTTAACGCTTTTAGTAGATCATCTTGGGAAAGTGGAGCAGAGGATGTTTGGGTTACTATTCATTCCACCACAGGTAGCAATACATCCTCAATTAATATATGTGTTTGTTATATACCCCCTGATACAGACATTGGTACTCGTTCAAAATTTTACAGTCACGTGCAAAGCGTTATATTGAACTCAAAAAAGGAGAATGAATTTGTCCTAATCGGCGACTTTAACACTCCTTATATAACATGGGTGCAACATCCAAATACTTGCAACGTTCTGGCTGGTGAAATACGTGGTCAAGAGTCAGCTCAGTTATTAGATTTTATGTCCCTTTGCAATTTGCTGCAATTTAATAACATTCCTAATGCTAATGGTCGTTTTTTAGACTTAATTATGTCTACTTTAAGTACTTTGCAGGTGCATGACGTGGAAGCGCTTAGCAAAATAGACCTTCACCATCCTCCAATTTTAATTGTTATTCCGGATACTTGCTGCTTTAAAATGCAAAAACGAATTAAAACCCACAGATTCAATTTTTACAAATGTGATTATTCCTCTTTAAAATTGGCATTGAGTAAAATAGACTGGCATAAAGAACTCTCATATGAACCTGACATTGAATTGTGTGTTGAGAAATTCTACACTTTAATCAGAGACATAATTGGAAAATATTCTAAGCTTGCTAAAAAGGCTCTCAGAATTATCCTATTTGGTTTGACTCATCTTTACGAAGGTGTTTGGACGAGAAAAGGAAATTCCACAAAAAATTCAAAAAGTTCAATAATCCTCGAGATTACGATACTTTTAACCTCCTAAGATCTCGTAGTAAAGCTCTCTTGAAGAAATGTTTAGATACATTTATTTCTAGTGTTGAAAATAGTCTTGCTAAAAATATTAAGCCATTTTGGAGATTTGTAAATAGTAAACGCTCAAGTTGCTCAATCCCTAATAGAATGCGTTTAGGTAATATTATTGCGTCGGATAACAAGGAAATTTGTGACATGTTTTTAAATTTCTTTGGTTCAGTTTTTGATAAATCTGCTGTTGATATAAACAATTTGGATGAAATAAACAACTGCTCTAACCATTGTTTGACAAAAGTTATTATAACTGAAAGGGATATATTGTGCAAGCTTAAGGGTCTTGATAGCAAAAAAGGTGCTGGACCGGACGGGATTCCACCTTATTTCCTAAAAACCTGTGCCAGGGAACTTTCTACACCATTACATATTATTTTCAACAAATCTCTTGAGTCAGGCATGTTTCCATCTGTGTGGAAGAAAGCCATTATAGTTCCTATTTACAAGTCTGGCGATAGGAGTCTTTGTGAAAATTATCGGCCGATTAGTATTCTTTCATCGTTCGCTAAGGTGTTCGAATTACTTGTTTATAATCATCTCTACAACCACGTTTCGTCTCATATCTCCAACAGCCAGCATGGGTTCGTGAATCGCAGGTCTACAATTAGTAATCTGTTAATTTATAAAAACTACTTGTGTTCTGCTTTTGCTAACCGTCAATAGGTGGATGCTATATATACTGATTTCCATAAGGCTTTTGATAAGGTTAACCACCTACTCCTTTGTAATAAGCTTAATGCCCTTGGCATCTGCGGGGATTTATTACGTTGGATAAGTTCATATCTCTCACTCAGGAGTCAGTTGGTAGCAGTTAGGGGCTTTCTATCATCTGAAATAGTTGTTCCATCTGGAGTTCCTCAAGGATCTCATTTGGGCCCACTATTTTTTGTCATTTTTATTAACGATTTAATCGATAAACTAACTTGCCCCTGTTTGCTTTATGCTGATGATGTAAAAATATACTCAATAGTTGATTCTGATGTCGATGCTTTGCGTTTGCAAAATGACTTGAACACAGTATACGATTGGTGTGTTGCAAACAAGATGTCGCTTAACGTAAACAAATGCTTTTCCATATCTTTCACAAAAAAACATAACAAGTCTTCGTTTCCATATAAAATTGGAGGTCACGTTTTGGCTCGTAAAGGCAGCGTCAGAGATCTTGGAATAATTTTTGACGAGGAGCTAACGTTCCGTGACCACTACAACTACATTGTGAATAAAGCATATAAACTACTTGGATTTGTCGTCCGTACCAGTAAACCATTTAAGAAGCCTAGCAGCATGCTCTTGCTCTACTACAGCCTTGTAAGATCTGTGCTAGAATATGGATCAGTTGTGTGGTCTCCATATTACTCGGTACACGTTGAACGCCTTGAGGGCATTCAAAATAGGTGCCTAAAAATATTGAGCTATCGATGTGGTATTGAGCGTAGCCTTACATCCTACAATGAAAGATTGGAGAGATTTAATGTACAAAGACTGGATTGCAGACGTAAGGTTTTTGACATAGTTTATCTCCACAAAATTATCCATTCCCGCATAGATTCACCCGACTTACTCTCTTTGATTAATTTTAATATAAGATTTAGAATACGTCACCCTAACATCTTCTCGCTTGATGTGTATAGGAATAATACCTCCTTCTACAATCCTATTGTTAGAATGTGTCGCTCATATAACGAATTGGCAAGCTTGTCTGGTTCTCTCGATATTATGGACGGCAGATTCCCACGATTTTTTTCGGATATTAGGAAAATATGTTATAAGTCTGTATAATTTTGTTTTTCGTAGTCGTCTTTACATTTGTGAGTTTTTGATATATGTATGTCTTATTTAAAGTTTCGGATCCAATGTAATATAATTTTTGTAACTTTCAATATGTATTTTAAATGGTGGATACACACAAGCAAATTTGTCTGAATTGGATCAGGACACATGCTGTGGAGTATAGTCTAGTTTAGTAATTTCATTAATTGTACTTTATTGTTTTTTGGCTGTATTCTGTTTTGTGTCTTTACTAGTAAATAAATAAATAAATAAATAAATCACAAAGTACCGGGTTCCGGCTTATAAATTAAGGTCGGAGAGCGGGACGTGAGCCTACTGGAGAGCTGTTCTTTTATCACTTTGTTACTCGTAATATGTTCAAAAAACACCAATTAAATTAAGATAAGGG
The DNA here is from genome assembly GCA_947568825.1 of Sphinx pinastri. Classification (NCBI taxonomy): domain Eukaryota; kingdom Metazoa; phylum Arthropoda; class Insecta; order Lepidoptera; family Sphingidae; genus Sphinx; species Sphinx pinastri. Next base: position 145,417 of record OX387623.1, read on the forward strand.
CGCCACTGACAAATAGGGTGTCAGACCCAAAATAATAAATTTACATACTTTAGTTGTCTAATTTCCCAAAAATAACATTGAGAGTGTGTCCTCGGTCCTCCAATACAGGGTCAGGAATCACTGAGGCTTCCACCAACTAGGGAAGATAGCCTCCTCTCTGGTGATGCAGGCAGTTTTGAGTCTACCCGCGACAGACGAAATGAAGAATGAAAATGTAAGAATAAGAAAAACAAAAACAACCCCTGAGGAAAAACCCCCTGGAACAAGGACAGTGTTCCAGATTAGTACATAATACTTTAATATTAACAACAGTTATAGTTGTTGCGCTAAGCTAGTAATAAAAAAACATACCGGGAAGGAATAGACAACCCGCATGGTCGGCAGGCCGGCGAGTGTTCTCCTGTCAACTTCCGCGGAGGATTCCTGATATGTTCGCCCTATAACGAAAAACGTGAATGGATAAAAACGTGTTCTAACGGCACAAACCGGCGAATTGAAATGACAACCACTACTCACGTGTACTAGAACAAAACGCTCCTTGCCGTCATCGGGTCATCGACACGTATAGGACGGCAAAGCGGCTCCAGCTGATCACGGCGAACACTCCGCGGGGTCCTTAACCAAGCCTTCGTAATTTATCGGCACATATTAGCCGACATCGAAATTACGTGCTCACACACTTGGTGCTCCCGCGCAAGAGGTCGAGGGGAGGTCGTTCACCGGTAGGGTTGCAATCCGAACCAGAGATGAACAAAAAATTATATAACCGAAATTAGAATACGACCACTCACAATTCTCCTATTTATGTAGTAAGTAGAATCAATTTTATTACAAATACTGCACACGCAAACATAATTTTAGTACGTGTGTAGGATTTATTATTGCATAAAAACAAAACGAGCGGTTAGAAAACTGGCAACACTACGCGCACTCGTCTAACACACGATTTGTAGGCCACGATACAAAAAACATACAGCCTTCAATCAGTTAATGTTTTACTAAAATAATTAGGGTATGGGGTTTGAAAATTTTTATGTTACAGTACCCCCCAACCCAAGGAAATTTTGCGAGCAAAATTTAACGCTGGTCCCCAGCTCTCCACAATCTAAACCAAAACAACAATTCAATAATTAATAAATATTGTACAATAAAGCATATGAAACTATCTTCACTGGGACGTTGGCGGCGCAGCGAGACGGATATCCACGTCAGGCTGCACGTCCAACGAGCACAGGATAACTAAAATACTGAGCTCGAAGACTCAAGAATCCTGTAACGAACGGCTGTGAAAAGACACCCTCATTCGAACAGAAACTTACACACAACACCAAAAACCGAACCCACAACATTTAAATGTCAGTCACATACTTAATTTTTAACAGCAAGGACTGCACAAACATACAACATTAACGTCGAAGAGACATTGGCGACACAGCATCGCAACAAGAGCATCAAACTGCGCGTCAAATGCCCACGAAAAAATGGTTTATTATTCCAAAACCAAAACAGAAGCGAAAGCTCCTAAATCCACAACAAGCCAGTCAAATGCTTTCTACAAATAGCAAAGACTGCACTCACTGGGACATAAAGACACAGCGACGCGACAACAGCATCAAACTGCATAAATGGTTTATAATTTCAAAACCATAAACAGAAGCAATGGCTCCTGAAAACCACACGTGTCAGTCTATTGCTTAATAGCAGCAAAGACTGTACACCCACAAAACACAACAGACGACTTTATCGTCACTGAGACATTGGCGACACAGCGTAACTACAATAGTATTGGGCTGTGCGTCCAACGGCTACAGGAAAATAATGGTCCACGACATGCAGTCAATTGCTCAAGTACAAGACTATTAAGTGCAAGACTACAGCCGGGAGCAAAGATTCACTTCGCTGAGACGTTGGCGATGCAGCGAGAAGTCAACAAAATCGGACTGCGCGTCCAACGACCAGAAGAAGGGTAAAAAAAAAATCACGCGATGTAACTTCTTGAGATACAACTTGGGTTACAACGCTCACTACTCCATAACCGACGGGAGATGATAACTTTACATTATTCTAAGCGATGCGCGAACTCGCTAAGAATAAACCTGTTACAATCAAAAAGAAAAACCTTCCAAACATTGTCTCCTACCTGGTGTTCGGTAGACATCCGACCTCTATTCTAGTTAAGGGCGCTTTTAGTGTGAGATGCCAAACGAACTTGAGAAAATGTTGTATCTCCCAAAACAATGTAAACACTCACTACCAGTGAATTGCGTAAAATAACCGCAATCACTGTGCGTGGGATGTCACGATGCTGAGAAAACACTCATCCTCAAGACGCTGAGCAATACTCCTACCAACAAGCCATTAAAGTGGGAGCAGCAAGACAATTATTTGGAGAAGCCAAAAAGAAACAACGCACAAAATAAATTAATTCCTGCACAAAACATGGCAAAGGAACAAAAAATAATTTACTAATGGGTTCAAAGGGTCGCATAGGCGAGCACAACTTTGAAATAACCCATCAAAATCAAAGATGGTTTCTGCGAATGCTTAAACGCAGCACACACCACTACCATTTCTTAACGAATTCATTACATCCTGATATATTAACAAGCCAAAAATAATACCATGATAAAGGTTTAATTATTAAAAAAAACACCTAATTGCGATAGTTCGATACAACGACACTATCTCAACAAGTCTAAATGTTGTCTAAACAAAAACACAACAACGAAATTTACTTTAAGAAAATTTTATAAATTTACCAAAAATAATTCGGCCAAGAAGTTGGAAGTCATTTAGAATTGTGAAAAAGATAATACCTATTAAATTTCAAAATCAAAGTAATTTGCAACTACTTAAAACATACATCACTATGTCAATAAAATCCAAAATATTCTACAAAAACCTCATTAATTGTGTGAATGTCACAAAATTTTCAAATATACTACAAGAAAAGTAACAAAAATCCTGCCATCTAATTTCAAATTCAAAGAGCTTACCATAATATGGCTTTGTACCAGGATTCGAACAGACGGACTATACTCTGGAACTGGAGCAACTGCTACTGAAGAACTGGTCTCAGGATTACTGCGCTGGACTGAACTCGGCTGGAATGTTGCAAATATGTTACCTAGTTTAATAAAATTTCAAAACCTGTGCAAATTCAACTCTAAATACCCCGGGCTTAATATAGGACAACCAGAAAGAAAAGAAAGATTAAAAGAGAAAGAATAGATATCATTGTAAGTCAAGGTCTCAAATTAAGTTTTTTTTTTAAAAGTCAATGAATGCATGGTTAAAAATAAAGATCCGAGACAGCTCTTCCAGTTTACAAACAAAAGTAATATTAAATTATTTCTGAACCTAGCTCTCAAAATTAGCAGTCACATGTTATAAATATAAGTACCATAATAACAATCTAAAATAAAATGTATAACAAAAAATTATCATCAGCGGATATAACATTCCAAACTGATACCTCATAATAAGTATTATAGTATTTAATTTTAATTCAAAAGTTTTAGTTATATTAGACATTCTTCCATTAATATATGAAAGTAAAATTACAAACTTATTCAAAACAATTAACAATAGTTGGCTATAATTCTTATCACAAGTAGCCGGCAAGAGAAAATTATAAGATATTTTTTTTTATTGAGGGTACTTCAACAAAAAAATTATTACACTATAAACTTCCAAAAGTAATTTAAAACATTAATTTCAATTTGTATAACACAACTTTTTTTTTAAAGAAACTAGTTCAACTTTGTTAAAATGCAAAGTCCAAAACACTAAGAACCAACAAGTCAATAGTTATTCATAACTATGGCCGGTCACAATAAAATAAATTCATTAACACTTTTGTCTACAATACAACAATATAGTTACCTTGAATTTAAATTGAAATTAAACATTCAATTTTTGACCTCTAGTTGCAAAATGCAATGAAATTTTAATTTTATAAGTTACAAGTATTACTTCTATTAAGATTCTAGTAATATAAACTTTCAACAATTTCCAATAAGAAAATAACAAGTAACAATTGTACCAAAGTGATAAAATTATTTGTCACAGCTAAGCGACATGACAAATGCTTCCAGTATAAAAGCGCCCCACGTTGGGCGCCACTGTTACATGTATGACCCGATGGTGTGTATGGTGTAGCAGAAGTGGGTGGAATAAAACGGTACACAGACTTTAAATTCATATATTGTGTTCACTTACTTACTTGCTACTTAATACCAATCACAAAGTACCGGGTTCCGGCTTATAAATTAAGGTCGGAGAGCGGGACGTGAGCCTACTGGAGAGCTGTTCTTTTATCACTTTGTTACTCGTAATATGTTCAAAAAACACCAATTAAATTAAGATAAGGGCGCCACTGACAAATAGGGTGTCAGACCCAAAATAATAAATTTACATACTTTAGTTGTCTAATTTCCCAAAAATAACATTGAGAGTGTGTCCTCGGTCCTCCAATACAGGGTCAGGAATCACTGAGGCTTCCACCAACTAGGGAAGATAGCCTCCTCTCTGGTGATGCAGGCAGTTTTGAGTCTACCCGCGACAGACGAAATGAAGAATGAAAATGTAAGAAAAAGAAAAACAAAAACAACCCCTGAGGAAAAACCCCCTGGAACAAGGACAGTGTTCCAGATTAGTACATAATACTTTAATATTAACAACAGTTATAGTTGTTGCGCTAAGCTAGTAATAAAAAAACATACCGGGAAGGAATAGACAACCCGCATGGTCGGCAGGCCGGCGAGTGTTCTCCTGTCAACTTCCGCGGAGGATTCCTGATATGTTCGCCCTATAACGAAAAACGTGAATGGATAAAAACGTGTTCTAACGGCACAAACCGGCGAATTGAAATGACAACCACTACTCACGTGTACTAGAACAAAACGCTCCTTGCCGTCATCGGGTCATCGACACGTATAGGACGGCAAAGCGGCTCCAGCTGATCACGGCGAACACTCCGCGGGGTCCTTAACCAAGCCTTCGTAATTTATCGGCACATATTAGCCGACATCGAAATTACGTGCTCACACACTTGGTGCTCCCGCGCAAGAGGTCGAGGGGAGGTCGTTCACCGGTAGGGTTGCAATCCGAACCAGAGATGAACAAAAAATTATATAACCGAAATTAGAATACGACCACTCACAATTCTCCTATTTATGTAGTAAGTAGAATCAATTTTATTACAAATACTGCACACGCAAACATAATTTTAGTACGTGTGTAGGATTTATTATTGCATAAAAACAAAACGAGCGGTTAGAAAACTGGCAACACTACGCGCACTCGTCTAACACACGATTTGTAGGCCACGATACAAAAAACATACAGCCTTCAATCAGTTAATGTTTTACTAAAATAATTAGGGTATGGGGTTTGAAAATTTTTATGTTACACTTAGTCCACGACACTGGCCTAGTGCGGATTGGCAGACTTCACATACCTTCGAAATTCAGAGAACTTCTCAGGTATGTAGGTTTCCTCACGATGTTTTCTTTCACCATTAAAGCGAGTGATAATTCACAAAGAATACACACATAACTTTTTTTTAGAAAAGTCAGAGATGTGTGCCCTTGGGTTTTGAACATGCGGACATTCGTCTCGGCAGTCCGTTCCACTCCCAACTAGGCTATCGCCGCTCGAAATCTAATCTCGACGCATCGTCTCTACAATATTATCTCTTTGGCGTACGACGAATGACGAGGCTTATTTTATGAGAATCACATACAAGTGCTGTCGTGCTATACAGGTGTGTGGTTTAAACGGGAGCTTTAAGCGAAGCACATTGTTGACCCGTACAGTCAAATGTAAGTAAGTTAAGTGCGTTAATAGGCGTCGGCTGCGGCACCGTCGCGGCGAGATACCAATGGCGGATGCGATATATTATCTGTATTAAGTACGCATTCTTATCATAATATTTTCTTTTCGCTATCGAGTCGCGTCGACTTTGCGCTGAGCAGTTAACGCACAGCTAAACGTGTAGGACTCAGTAAAGGCCTGCGACCCTGCAAGTCCAGCCCCTGCCCGGCACCTCGCACCCCGGCGCCGCGGCACCCCTCCCCCGCACCTGCCTTGTACCAGCACAATAACTTTTCAATGTAGGGCGCGATGTTAATTGGCTGCATTTGTTCCGATACAGTATGCGATGATGTACTTTATTTTTTATATTGTTGAGTTCCATGCATCAGTCATTCCTGTGCCGTATGTGAATTTCGTAACTTGTGAAAAAGTAATGAATGAATGAAACACTTTATTGTACACACTGCATACAGCAAAACAAATACAATTATTGTTTAGAGAAATATAAAAGAAAAAATACGTGCGACAATAGGCGGTCTTATTACTAAAAAGCGATCTCTTCCAGACAACCTTTAATTATAGTGAGAGACTAAATATAGTGGGCTGAAGAAGGTAGGTAATGCTATTTTGTTTTCGATTTGATACAGACAACAATATGCACGGTGAAAGATCTAGATACTAAAATTGAGTCCTACCTACTGGAATCACGTGCCATAACAGCATCGTGTAAATGGACCCTCCACTGCACTAAAACGAAAATGAAAAAGAGCGCCCGGGGCGGCTCGACGCGGCGGCGGCTGGAGATCGAGGGAATATTGGCGAGTGGAAAGTGTCTGGTGTCGTCATTAGTGGCTAAGTCCGCGGCGTGTGCGCGCCGGGCAGGGTGGAGCGGGGTGCTCACCGCCGGGTCAAGGTCAAGGGCGGGCGTCCCATACCGCGTCCCACTATGGGCTGCCCAAACAACAGCCATCAGCAGTACATACGAGCGCACGATGTCGTTCGCCGCTTAGATGGTGTAAACAACTTCGCGTTACTGCCATTACTGAATGTTATGACATAGGTGGAGGCGCCACGTAATGGGCCTCCGAAATAAAAAGGGGGAAAGAGAAGCGGGGGAATTAAATGGGACAGTCGAAACTGTCCCGGCCGAGTCCTAAGCCTCGGTGCGTTGGGCCAACAATGACCCTGGCGTTTGTGGACTGTATTTTAGGATCCCCTTCGGAGGGGCTGGATCGCGGAGGAGTATTTGGGTTGGCAACCTATTGGGAAATTTTGGTGGGTAAAACACGCCTTACCTTGACGATTCTGCATCAGGCGGCGCACGCGGTCCCGGCGATGGCGTCGCTGTAGATATACGACGCGCACGCAAAAGGGCTTGATTCACACACGAAATAACGTCACCAACACCAAGCACGAGCATTCAGCAGTTCAATTAGCGTTACATGTGCCTTTTATGCGAGTTATGCACCAAATTAAAGCGGATTAGCGAATCATTAGACAGCCATTAATGTGGCTGCGGCGGCGGCGTTGACGGAAGTGTCGTGTGGCACTCGCGCCGCTTGTTCGGCGCGGTGCGCGCGAGACACAGATAGGTAGGCGTGCAAGTGTAAGGGAGAAAGAGGTGCGGAAAAGGGAACTAAGGACAAGGATTAGGCTGCCAACCAATAATTGCGTTTTATTGTTAAATGTGGAATCATTATGGCGGAACCATTCCCCCGGCCTTAAAGGGTTACCTTTAGAAAACGCTACCTTATAAGAGAAAAAAAAAATAGAGCGTAAGCCTACTCCTACCTGTACATTAAGCGATTTGAGCGAAATTAAACGAAATAAGCGTAAGAAACTACGCCCACGAGCTCTTGGCATCGGCTGTGAATATAGTATCCACAGCCGCTAGGTATCCTAGGCCTACGAGCAACCGTGGGTTATAAATATTTACTGACTGGGCAGCGGGCACAGCCGAACGACAGGGCGCACGAAGCTGCCCTTGCTCGTCCTAACTGTGACAACACGCGTTGCACCATCCTTCGAGGGGTGGACAGCTTCCACCACACCGAGAGGCCAAGAAAGCGGCGGCGAATTATCTACAATAATGACCACTACCGTCCCTAATTGGATCGGAGTGGATGGCGTGGTCCATTTAGCGCGAGCTTGCAATTGATGCAAATACTCTATCCTCCAGCGTTGCCAGAAGGATTGGACCAATTTATCCAATAGCGAATGTCTCTCACGTAGATTAGACGAATCTATGTGAGACGCGGGTAAAGAAAAAAGCGGAGCGGTATGAAGGAAATGAGCCGGCGTGAGCGCCGTCGGCTCGGCGGGGTCGCTGCTTAAGGGCGTAAGCGGGCGCGAGTTTATAAGTGCCTCGACTTGCGTAAGTACAGTTAATAACTCTTCATAGGACAGCAGCTGTTGCCCTATGACCTTGAAGAGGTGAGACTTTACTACCTTGACCATGGATTCCCAGCATCCACCCCAGTGAGGGCTAGCAGGCGGAATCTGCTTGAAATCAATGCGACTTTCTGATAATTCATGTTCAAGGCACGGGCGATATTCGTCGAGGAACTTATAAAGGTCGCGTAGGTACGAGCGACAACCTACAAAATTGGTACCGTTGTCAGTGTATAAACACTGAACCGGACTGCGGCGAGAAAGAAAACGCTTAAGCGCAGCGAGAAAACTAACCGTGCTCAGTTCCGTGGCTATCTCAACGTGCAAACAACGCGTCGTGAGACAAGTAAAAATACAGAGCCAAGCCTTGCGGCCTTTGACACCTCTACCACGCACGGGCGTGTATTGTAGAGGGCCTGCGTAATCACAACCCGTATGCGAAAATGGTTTGTCAACCTGGTTGACGCGGTACGCGGGTAAATCGGCCATCATGGGAAATGTAGGGCGCGGCTTTGCCCGAAAACAAGTGTTGCACTTATGTATACGATGCCGAATAACTCGGCGAGCGGCGAGTATCCCATAATGACGCCTAAGTAAGGACATCAGTAGTTCAGGACCGGCGTGTAAGTACTTCGTGTGGTGATAATCGATGATCATGTCGACTACGTGATCACGTCGCGGGAGCACACACGGGTGTCTTTGCGTATATTCGACGGCAGCATTCGATAGACGGCCGCCGACGCGTATTATATTTTCACTATCCAAGAACGGATTTAATTTTTGCAAAGCTGGTGAACAAATTTGTTTGTTTTTTAATTTACGAATGTCGTCAGCAAAATAAACATTTTGAAGAGCTAGTATGATTTTACTTTCAGCGTAATCTAAGTCAGAACGAGTGACGGAAGGTCGCCTCGGTAATAATTTTGAAAAACGGTAAATTATAACAAAACAAACGTGGTTAAATTCGAAAATTGACACTGGGTCATTAGTGCGAAAGCGAAAACGAATACGCTGGAACTTACGATCGGATTCTTGCATACCGATCTGCAAGAACATCTGACGACAATCAGCGGAAACAGCAATTTTGAAAAGGCGAAAATTAAGAAGAATACAATTCAAGTCACCTTGAAGGTTAGGTCCTGAATGTAAAATTTCATTCAGCGACAGCCCTGAACTTGTCCTACAACTGGCATCTAACACCATGCGGACCTTAGTAGTGGTCTTGTCCTCACGTTGCACGCAGTGATGCGGAACGAAATAGGATGCGGCGGCGGCGAGATCGAAATTATTATTTATTCCTATTTCGGTAACGTAACCCTTAGCAACGTATTCGCGAATGATATCGTTGTAAGCGGCGCGCAACATGTCAGACGACTGCAACTTACGCTCTAAACACAAGAAGCGTCTATGAGCAGTGTGGTAAGAATTACCTAATTTATGAGCATCGTCCCTAAACGGCAGAGCGACGATGTATCTACCACTAGCGTCACGCGTAGTGGTGGCGCAAAAATGATTTTCACACTCAAGGTCATCATGACCTTGAGCGGGCGGAGCGGAAACCTCCTCAAGTTCCCAAAACCTTTTAAGAAGGTGGTCCAAGGGAGGTTGATCGACAACAGCACAGCAAGCCGAGGTCGACCTTAAAGCGAAAGTTTTGGATAGTAAAACGGGAGCGGAACCCATTATAACGTATCCGAAAACAGTATTTATAGCGGGCGGCAACCCATCCACACTGTAAACCGTACCCGGTATTAACAGGTGTGGAAAAATACTAGCACCGAGAAGTATTTGCACTTCGGCCGGTGTGGCAAAGCTACCGTCCGCAAGCGGGAGTGAGTTAATATAACGCGCGAACAAAGATTTATCAACGGGCACCGAAGGTAGGTTGTCCGTGATGCGGTCGACAATAAGTGCCGATACGTCAAAACAAACGTTATTATTATGACGCGAATGTACTTTAAAGCGTGTGGAACCCCTAATGGATTTTTCCGTACCACCGAAACCACGTACAATAGTTTGCGTATTTTTGTCGTAATTCATACCCAAAAGCGCAACACATTCGGGTGTTATAAAGTTACTTTGCGATCCCGAGTCAAGAAGACATTTAATTAAATGCGCCCGACCGCCACGATCATTTTTTTTTTTTTTATTCTTTTTTATTTAAGAGACTTTGAGTCAATTCTGACTATGTCAGTCTCATAGTAATTACAAATTGTATTTAAAACATAATATTCTTAACTTCTAAGAAGTCTATGTACATGTACATAGATCAATCTAGCTGCTTCCGATCTTGGCGAAGATAAAATAGTTTGAAAAATACCCACATCATAAGAATTTACATTCAAAGATTCAAATACTTCTTGTCTCATGGCTACACTCCGTACACACTCTGTCAAAAAATGCTGAATATCCTCCGCAACATTATTGCACAGTGGACAATTTGGTGAATCTGTTTGCCTCATCAAAAATTTAAATTTATTTAAAGGAATGTGTCCGGAGCGCAACCTATGAGCAACCACAATTAATTTCCGGCTTAAACCAATGTTAAAAAACCATGGAATATGGGGAGGTTCACTCACTAAGGTTCGATACCATATAAGCCACGCCACGATCATAGATAGTAATTTGCGCTGTCGACAACAATATAGTGGATTGCGTACATCGCTTCAGATAGCCACTAGAAGCGGTTGCGTTCGGCACTGGCACAGCGATGGATGTGTGCAGCGAGGAGACGTTGCCGCTCTGTGCACTATCGGGCTGCGGCGGCGGCGCACGAGGCCGGCCGGCGGCGCTCACGCCACAAGTGGACGAAGCCCGAGCGCTGACTGAGGGTGCGCCTGGCGCGGGTTCGTTTCCCGACGCAGGCAAATTTACATAACGTTGCGCTTGCGAAATGGATTGAGAATTTGACTCATTGAAATGTAACAACGAATGATGTTTTGAGTTACAATTACGACATCTAAAATTAGACTTACACCCTCGCGATTTATGATATAAACTAAGGCAGTTAATACAAGCGCCATGATCCTTTACGCATTTAAAGCGTGCTGAAGGCGCTAATTGATTAAACGTAGGACACTTAAAGAGATGATTATGTGCGAAATTATCACAAAGACATTTTATGTTATTGGGTGTTGAAACTGACGTGTAAGTCTGCGGGTTGGGTACGTGACTACGGGGTTTACTTTTAATATAATTATTATTACGCGAAACACTGGGAGCGACGTTATTAATTTGCGTGTTAGTATATATTTTAAACTGACTACGAATAAAATCGGATAAATTAATAAATGTAGGCATTTCTACATCGCGATATCGCTCCTCGAATGCATGGACTGTCTCGGCGTCCAGTCTTCGCAAAGCGAGATGCAGCAGCATAAAGTCTGACAGATCATCTAGGTGCAGGTTTTTTAATGCACTAGCAGCAGTTATGAACTGTTCTAAGAAGCTTTGGAATTTAGACGCAGAGGCGGGACCAGTGCTCTTGAAGTTAATCATTTGATCTAAATAAGTAGATGCGAGTGTTCGAGTGTCTTGGTACCTATCAATAAGACATTGTAATATAGTGTCATAATTTTCTGCGCACGGTGTAATACCTGAGAACACGTGTTTAGCCTTAGTCGAGAGTTTGCTCACTAAATAGTACAGCCTATCGTCATCTGTTAACAACGGATTCTCATGTACCATAGACTTAAATCCTGCGTAAAATAGGGGCCAGTTTCGTATGTCACCGTCAAACGCCATAATTTCGAGTGACGGCAAGGATGGTTTTTTATGTTTTATACCACTGTGGTTGGAAACTGTGTCCACCCTCGAAGGCTTGGAATCAACACGAGATAATACGCGCTTAATACGACAATATAAATCCTCAAACGAGATTAAGGACTGAAAATCAGGCTTACTAGTAGGATCAGTCTTAAGTAAAACGCGGTTGTATTCATCGAGGATTTCCCTAAATTGAGACCTAGTGTCGTCAATCGTCGCGACTGAACTAAGAAAGGTTTCCAGACATTCCTGACTAGTATCAACCCTTTGCGAATTCTCGAACACATTTTGAATGATTTCAAAATATGTATTTCGTTTGCATTCTAATAACATAAGTTCACTATTTTGTATAGGTGACTCGGTGTCTATTCGTTTCGAACGCGACATTTTACCGAGATATTATACACCGATATAACTAATAAGTAACTATAGGCACAACAGCTGTGCGCGGCGAATATTATAACAGCTACTTACTTATATTTATGAATGCGATGATTCACTATGCGTGCGGAGTTTTACTCGAACTGAGCGTTCGCAAACGAAATACTTTTTTAAGATTTACCCTCTATGTATAGAAATATAAGATAAATAGGTATTTTAATGAATTAGCGTTTTTGTTTTAACAATGATATTTAAATGAGTTATGTAACCCCTTTAAGACCAAGGTTGAAAACAACTAAGCGAGAAGAGTAGGTAGGTACCTAGGCAGGTACTTACGGAATATACTAAATGCGGAGGGGGCAAATCTAGACGAATCTAGGCCCTAATTAATAAGCGGCGTAGTCCGATGACCAGATAATAATCCGTCTCGTATGGACCAAAAATGGAGGCGCCACGTAATGGGCCTCCGAAATAAAAAGGGGAAAGAAAGAGAGGCGGGGAATTTATTGGGACAGTCGAAACTGTCCCGGCCGAGTCCTAAGGCTCGGTGCGTTGGGCCAACAATGACCCTGGCGTTTGTGGACTGTATTTTTAGGGATCCCCTTCGGAGGGGCTGGTTCGCGGCGGAGTAGCTCGGTTAGCAGCCCTATAAGGAAGTTATATGCACGCCTTACCTTGACGATTCTGCATCAGGCGGCGCACGCGGTCCCGGCGATGGCGTCGCTGTAGATATACGACGCGCACGCAAAAGGGCTTGATTCACACACGAAATAACGTCACCAACACCAAGCACGAGCATTCAGCAGTTCAATTAGCGTTACATGTGCCTTTTATGCGAGTTATGCACCAAATTAAAGCGGATTAGCGAATCATTAGACAGCCATTAATGTGGCTGCGGCGGCGGCGTTGACGGAAGTGTCGTGTGGCACTCGCGCCGCTTGTTCGGCGCGGTGCGCGCGAGACACAGATAGGTAGGCGTGCAAGTGTAAGGGAGAAAGAGGTGCGGAAAAGGGAACTAAGGACAAGGATTAGGCTGCCAACCAATAATTGCGTTTTATTGTTAAATGTGGAATCATTATGGCGGAACCAATAGGTACACATCTAGTTTACGAATTTCTATTTAGAATAGTAATGATTCATATCTTTTCTTTAAATTGTATTTTCTAAAAACGAACTAAAAGTTATTGCGAACAGCTTTACGTAGATAAATAGATAATGGAGGTAAGTACTAAGTTTCTATTAATGTAGTCAGCTAGACAGAAGGTAACTATCAGTACTATCGTATGTCAACTACTGCCGGTATATAGTTTTTAAATGTGTGTAAGTTTGAAGAAGTTTATAATACATATACACCCACGCCTTTTATCCCCGAAGGTGTAGGTAGGGGCACAACTGGTGCACCCAATTTTCGCCATGCATATTCCGTCCCATGATGTGATAGGGGGCGAGCCTATCGCCATATCGGGCACAAATTCCAGACTCCGGACTGATACAGAGTAGGAAAACCCAATATCACTTTGAAGTTGATAATTATAATCAGTGAGTAATTATTATTACTGTATAAGATTACTTTGATATATTTTAACGTATTAAGTGATGTTTGCTACTGTTTACGGACGTGCGTGGTGATAACAGCAGGCGCAAGACGTGCTCACTGTCTAGTAGCATACTAGAACAGTCCGTTGTACTATGTGTTCCGCACAGCGCGGCGGCGCGCGAGCGGCGCCGATGACGCGACCCTAACGTGCTCATTATGTATTTATTTATACAAAGCTTTCCGAGAACGAGTTTCCAATCCCGAAGCCATTTTCGCCGACTTACTCGTATAATTTAATAAATAAGCGGGGCGCTTGTGTTTCACCCCATCATCTCACACGATACTACAGTTATACTTAAAATAGGTTAGGACATTTGTATCCGCCCGGAGACTGACCATCGCGCACAAGGTGTAAAACCAACTACAGTGACCCACGCATTCAATTCAGCCTGTGTGTATCGGGTTTCGAACAGGTTAGTGTAATTATGTCGAGTGGTGAGGAATAATAAATCAATAATCATCTGTCGTCAGTCCATACTCTATCTTGACGCCACTCCACTTTCCATCAGGTGTAGTGGAGTCACTTTGCCGCTCCGGAATTTTCATTCACCGTAGGAAACGCGCTTTTCTATGACGACGCGAGGGTAACTCCGTGCATCGCCCATTGGTGCTGTAAACAACTTATCCCTAACATGTCCAGTGGGTGCGACCAACTTAGTAGCTCCTCCTAGAGCTAGACAATATCCCGAGCAGAGCTGAGGGTTTCATATGTGGTGAATAATTCACGAGTCGTGGCGGTTTTAATGAAACTCTCGCTGTCAAACACGCGCCGCCACCGCGCCTCAGCGCCGCGCCGCCGCGTCGCCGCCCGTACAGATTCGCGTCACGTGCCGATTGTTCCCGCACCTCACTGCCGTCGCGTGATCCGCTGACGACCGTTTTACGGACGTGCTCTTACATCATGCAGCATTCTTCATCCACATTGAGTGACATCACTATAGCGTCGATGCTACACACGTTTTTCTTTGGCTCGATTGCAGTTTAAAGTTAGGAAATCGAGGATATATATGCCTCGATTTACTTGGCATTGTAGATATCTGACACGCTTATTTGTAAATAGTCAGCTATAAAAAAAATATTTTAATTGTGTTTTAATTTTCGCCTCATAGTGAGTTTAATAATCCAGCAATGTGCAGAAATGTTAGACTAGAGTATATGAGGCACGTCACGCGTGTTCCCTGCTTCCCGATTCGATCTCGCACGTGGTACAATGCAAACTTCTTCAATCGTCTACAGATCGCAGAGTCTCGAAAGAGCGGATGTGCAGTTCTTTTTATCAGTTATCCGTCGAGGTGAAATAATCTGCCCCGTTCGGGAAGGAATTGCCAGCTGGCAATGCCTATTTGATTTAGTAATATGGTAGGAGGAAGCATTGGAGATAGGCAGTTACTGTCGAGCAACTAATCTCATGAGTTAGCCGAGTTGTGGTGGTGTCGTATCCTAATACAAGTCAGTCGCTTACGTTTAACTTAATATTCAGAATTACTCACTTCTGCAACAGTGATGCAGTTGCATGCGTCACCTGCGCTTCGATTAGGAAATAATGTGCATTAGATCTAGTCACATAAATCAACTAAATAAATGTTAATAATGCAAGTTAACCTTTATTTTCTGAAATGCAAGATTTCCTTTTCGACCACATAGAGAACTAACTACGTAGCTTTTATGAGGAGTAAGCATAAAAAGAAAACATGTATCTAAGGAAAGTCCAATAGTAGTGTTGACACCACACTACCAATCCAGCAACTTGCACTGTATGAGCAGCCATTTAGGCGACTCCGGCAGAGGGCGAGACTTTTCTTGCACGAGTACGACACACTGACTCGTAAAACTTGCAGGTGTGTGATTTTTGCACTGTTGCGTGGGTCGCGGGTGGTGTTCCGGGCGGCGGCGGGCGGGGAACGGCGAGCGTTACGAGATTTCCGCTCACATCTCGACTGAAACACGAGGAGTGAATACCAAAGAGGAATAAGGTAGTGTTGGCGCGTATCGCTGACGCTACACTCGCTTTGTGCAGGTGTTGTCTGCAGCGGTCGGCGCGCCTCTCCCGCCGCATCACCGCACACACTCGTGCAAATGTGCTGCGCCCTCGATAACTCCGCTTGTCAAGTGCACAACCACTTCCTATAAACGTCCACCGTGACTTCACACTGCATTTGATACTTACTCATAGTATTTGAGGGTGTATGTTTTTATCAAGAGTTGTGAGACGGTTATACAAATATCAGTAACGATTGGTTTAATGGCAATTGGCAGTGTATTTGGCCTTTTAAATTGATGATCCCGGCTTTGATAACCTAGATAGGCAACAAAAATGCGCAATTCAATTAGTCGCAATACTAATGAATTCTCCTAGACTGTGTTTAATCACCATAAATTCGTCTCGTTATATTACTTATCATATGATGAAAATAAGTTCAACTTTGTAATTTATATATATCTACATGTTGGTCACAAAAGCATATAAAGTCCTCAGTATTAACATTTAAAGCGCCGCGCGATATTCATGTGTCACCCCATGAGTATGTAAGATCATAACCGCTATTATAACTCGATTACAGCATGTTGTGCGATAGGTTAGTGACGTCATCGCATATGTCGTGAGCTCGTCGCAGGTACATTAATAGGTGATTTGCACGCGACCTACCTGTTGCGGTGATTCGATTTGTGCAAGCCCGTCTCTCTCGTCCCCCGCCCCCCGCCCCGCGCCCCGTATCCGCCGTTCCGCGACGCTCCACATGTCAAAGGGACCGAGGAGAGCCCTCGGCCGCTCCCGCGGGAGCACCAACTCATTGCTCGTGATTAGTCTGTATCTGAGTGGGATGCCCGATCAGAGGCTTCGCCTAATGAAGCACCTCGATAACTTTGTGTGGCGCTGTAAATGGTATGTATGGCTCATGCTGATATTCACTTAAACTTCACATAAAAACATCTATTTCCCCTGCTTACTTCCCTCCTATTGGGGATTCCAATCCCAGGTAATACTTGATTATCGAGTTGAACCCCTAAGTTATGCAACTTACATTGCTATACCCCCTATATTGTTTACATAAAATCTACTTTATGTAAACAATATGCTCAAATAAAAAGTTTGACAATGTGATTTGTGACATAATTTGGTAGGTAGCTGACACGCAAGGTGAACATTCAAAATCCAACAGTAGCGATATTTTTTTGTGGAGTTATAGGTGTGACTGTCGACGCTACAAACATAACAGTGGGCTTAGGATGTGACACAAAGACGCAACTCGTAAAACGATGTCGTTTAATTTTGATGTTTGTGATTGATCGAGAGACCAATACGTCAGTCTCTCAACCAATCCCAATAAGACGAAACGGAGACGTGACGTGTTTTTTTGTCACATTCTAAGCCCACAGTTATATATTTATTGACGCGAATGTGCAGTTCCGCGTCACTTTAAGTCAATTAATGTTTTTTATAGCTACATTGGCCACTCGCCGACTGTTTTCCAGGGTTCACAGATCTGCCACTAATAAGGAAGGCCGGCACAATTTTCGCAACCTTCGAGAATGCAATGTTCCTCGTTGGCCGAAATTATGTGTAAACTGCATTGTACTATCTCTAGCAGTTTCAGAACTAAATAAGGTTGGCAGGAGTGCGTGTATCACCAGATACTAAACGATCAACGCAACAACATGCACTCCATAACAAAGCTATTGGTTCATGTCGTTTTGGAAGACAACACACAACCTCAGTCGAGTCATCCATGCTGCAGACGTTATTGAATATTGAATTGGAATTGAATATTCTGTGTGTCAGTAATTAAATGTGCTGGATTGGATAGCTCAAATCACGGGTAGACGGTATCTATTTGAATTGTGCATTATGCAAGGGGTGTGCCGGAGGCTCCGAGGTAATTTCACCAAATCTCGTATTCAGAGCACCACCCAAGCCACTAAATGGTAAACAGGGATACGTACATAAGACACTAACTAGCTGAGCAATAGTTCCGGGCCCCGTGGAGTGCCGCGTCTGCGGGAAACTTCCGGAGCTCGGTGCGGCGCCGGAGCGAGTATCAAATTATTTAGTGCTGGTGTCGTGCTCTGGTCAGAGATGGAATACACCAAGACAACTGTGTGTTGGGTATTTTTAAAGACAATGGCAAGGTTTTTTTTTTTAATTTTAAAAATAATAATAATCTTTATTTGGTACAAAACAATATGAAAAAGGTACAATAGATAGTTGATAACTGCAGTAGTTAGTTAATCTAACTGTGTCGCAGTTAACAGCGCCCAGCTCCGGATGGGAACAAGTAACAATGTTTTGGAACAAAAATAAAAATTATTAAAAGCAAAAACATAGTTAAAATGAAAAAATAACAATAATAAAGGAGGTAAAAGTTACAAAAAAAAATTACATAAAGAAGAGTATGAGTGTGTATGTGTGTGTGAGAGTGGGAGTGTATGTGTGCGTGTGAGCGCGTGTGAGTGTGTGTGTGTACGAAACTAAAAGCTAGTACAGATGATATATGCTGCTTAAGAGGTTCTCTATCAGCATATGAGAGGGTTATAAGCCATTCTAATAGAGCCTTTTTACACTTTATATATGGCATAACATACATTTCAGTATTTTGTTTATGTCATTATAGAGTTTAGAGCTCATAAAGTAAAAATGTTTACTAGCGAAGGAAGTCCTTCTGAACTCAACATCACATACCTTGTCAAGACGGCGTTTCCTGCTGCAAGTTTAGGATCAAAAATAATTTGCGAGTGCTTGCGTAATATGACACGATAAACGAAAAGCTGACGAATGGATAGGACATGACAATCGCGATACAGCTCGAGTGTGGGGGAGCGCGGTGGTTTAAAGGTCACACCTTTAGTAAAGCTCTTTGGGCGCGCTCTAGACGAAGCATAGAAGTTTTTGGGCAATTACCCCAAATAGTAATACAGTAAGTAAGAATCGATTGGGCTAAAACCTTAAAGTAGAACCATCGACAATACCCCGTAATTTTTTGAACACAAACATAAGCTTTCTGATTCGTGATACAACTGAGTCAATCTGGTTAGCCCAAGACATACGGCTTTCAACAACCACACCAAGATATTTTATGCAATCTGTACGCTTTATACTAACACAATCACATGGTTCGTTACTATGAGAAATGCACTTGTGTCCAATTATGTTTTTTTTTTTTTATTTTTTTTTTATTGCATTGAATGACGAGACGAGCATGCCGTTCGCCTGATGGTAAGCGATACGACCACCCATAAACAGAAGCAACACCATCCAGCACCTTGCCTTACAAAGTACTGTGTGGCATTCCACTGCGCTCGTCATCCTGAGACATAAGATGTTAAGTCTCATTATGTCCAGTAGTTATACTGGCTACAATGTCCTTCAAACCGAAACACAACAGTGCATGCACACTGTTGCTTGGCGGTAGAAATAGACATTGCGGTGGTACCCACCCAGACGGCCTCTTACATAATGAGAGACCTACCACCAGTGTCGTAGTTAGGAGGTGGTTGGCAAGATTTGACGGCCCAAAAGTAACAAATGCAGTCTTATCAAGGTTTAGAGTGAGGAGATTGCTAGATAGCCAGCCCATAACAGCCCTGAGAGCAAGTTCTGCAAAGGATTTCGCTTCCATCCAACTATTACCGTGAGCCAGAATAACAGTATCATCCGCATATGATATGATTTTACAATCGTTAAGAGTGAAGCTACACAGTTCATTTACATAAATCAAAAACAAGGTAGGCCCGAGCACACTGCCTTGCGGAACACCGTAGGAGATGGGTTTCTCACTGCTCAAACAATCGTCAATCCGAACACGTTGAGTACGATCGCATAAATAATCGCTGAGGATGTCAAAACAAGCACCTCGAATACCGGCTAGACCTAATTTGTTGAGTAGGATGGGGATCGAGACAGTGTCAAAGGCTTTACTTAAATCAAGAAAGATACCAACTGTTTTAAGAGATTTATCAAATTTTATTGCAATGGTTTTGGTAAGTGTCATTATATATAAGTAAGTGTCATATGTTATTATTTTGGAACGGCATACGTATTACCTGCATGTCGTTCTTCTCACTCTCGACTCTGACCCGCAACGCAGCCTTTGCTTATGCTGTGCTGTTATGATTTGCTTCTTTTCTTTTACTGCTTGTCATAATCACTAATGCAATCATACGTTTACAATGCAATCAGCCCTGTATTATATTATATACTGCCCACTGCTGAGCACGGGCCTCCTCTACTACTGAGAGGGTTTTAGGCCTTAGTCCACCACGCTGGCCTAGTGCGGGTTGGCGGACTTCACACACCTTCGAAATTCAGAGAACTTCTCAGGTATGTAGGTTTCCTCACGATGTTTTCGTTCACCGTTAAAGTGAACGATAATTGATAAACAATACACACGTAACTACGAAAAGTCAGAGGTGTGTGCCTTGGGTTTGAACCTCCGGACATTGTCTCGGCAGACCGTTCCATTCCCAACTAGGCTATCGTCCACTTCCACGTCACACATTTAAATATTATTAATTATTTAATACGTTTAACTTCATTACTGTATTAGTTTAGTTGGCAGCTTGATATACATATGTACAAGTAGAGAATCATGAAGTTCTGGGTTCGATACCTAGACTACAAATATTGCACATACATATCCTAAATCCTTCCTTACATCGCATAACACAAAGTCGCCCGCCGCCACTCTATGCGATAAACTCAAAACCTAACGAATGGATTTCGATGAAATTTGATATGGAGATAGTTTGAGACCCTGGGAAGGTATTTACTTTTTATACCGGGATAATGTAAAGCGGGACTTTTAGGACGGAAAAACTCTTTCATGCGGGCGAAGTTGCGAGCAAAACTAATCCTCCTATAATAATATTATAAACGCGAAAGTTTGTAAGTATGGATGTATGGATGTCTGGTTGTATGGATGTTTGTTACTCTTTCACGCAAAAACTACTAAACGGATTTCGATGACATTTGGCACACGGGTAGATTATGTCCTGGATTAACACATAGGCTACTTTTTATCCCGGGAAAATATAAAGCGGGACTTTTATCCCGGGAAAACTCATTCACGCGGGTGGAGCCGCGGGCAAAAGCTGTCAGCGAATGTCTGTACACCGAGAAACCGAGACTAAAAGTCTAATACTTATTCTTTTACAACAATCGCTTCTAAACATCTCTGACATCAGTCATAATAAGTTGGTGTGTCTGTGTAAGTGTGTGTGTGTGTGTGTGCCGTCGAGCCCTCGTCCCTGCATGACTGATGTCGAGGCGAGCTATTAATAGCGGGTACCACTGTTTACATTCTACATTCCTTCACTTGTAACGCGAACGTAATGCGCTTGTGTAATTCTGCTTAAGCTTTACATTCCTACGGTGACAGCGCGCGGCGTCGTAACTTACCGCCGCTTGCCGCCGGATATGATGTCAATTGACGTCACTGAAACTTAGACAATGCATGACGTTACTATGTTGAGTTTTTGAAATTGGAAGTTAGTATTATAAGTCATAATATTACAACTGCCGCCGAAGTTATATTAGTCAGCAGTAAACACAATCCCACCAAAAGCATATAGAGCCAAGCTTCTAACTCTACACGCCCTAACTCTACAAGCCCTATTTCACAAACTCTACACCTTAGTTAAAATATGTGGCTTGGCCGTTTCGTTAGGTACTGTAAGAACTATTGTACAACAGAAAAGTAATGAACAGCGAATATTTTTTTCACCTTACGCCCATGTGACGGTAGCGAAACGCCCAAGTGGGAACTTCCATCCCCTAATTTAAAATGTGGGGGGTGGTTTACTAAAAAAAATATTTTCATTATTTATAACAAGGAGTCCTTACGTCATTTTTCAGACCTCTTGCATCAAAATTTGCGGAAGTCTCGTACAAACTTCCATCCCTTAGTTTAAGGGATGGGGGGGGGGGGGGGGCTAAAAGTAAGTTCCAAGTTATTATTTTTTTTGCTTTTGTGTACTAATACTAGCTTACATATCAAATTTCACCTTTTTAGGACTTCAGGAAGTACACTAAGTATTTTGATGATCATCAGTGAGTGAGTCAGTAGCGAAATCGGTTTTTTTTTATATATCAATAAAATCTAAAGTACAAGAGCTATGCAATTGAAACTTTATATGTTAAATAAGTCCACTATTGATAATATAATATCCCGAGAATTTCGTTTATCTGGTATAATCCAAATCCAAGTTATGGGGGTTCAAAAAACGACGAAGCGCTTTGAGAAAAAGAAGGTAGTGCCCTTGCGCTTCGCTCAGCTCGTCTTGGCGGGGCACTACCATGGCCTCAGATACACTCTTTTCAACGAGGCAAAATTACATTGCACTGGAGCACCCGCAATAAATCAACACTATCAGATTAATACACTATAATTTTTTTATAATGCATTAATTACACCTTATATATTAAAAGTTGTTTCGTCACAGAGCAATAAACTTTAATGTACAGCAGTAAATATTAATAGGGTCTAATATAGCCGCTTCGTTGTGGTAGGATTAAACACTTTTTACCAACGGAATAAAATTGGGGACGGAAACCGATAGGTTGAGGTCAAACAGACGAGCGGTCATAAAAACTAAATCATTCATGCAACATGTATGAGAAGTATGTTGCGCCCATATCACATTGTAGTAAATAATAGTAGGTAGAACAAAATTTCAAAGAAGATATAACATTTAGATAGCAAACAGCGTTGCACCATTTATTCCGCAGCGAGATTAAGTTTCTAAGTAAGACTCAGCACTTAGGCTGATTCTGACTAGTGACAACTCAATGCATATTATTATTGTTGGTGTACGGTGCAACCGTACATTTTCTTAGGTCAGCTGTTATTCGCTGCGCGTGCGTCCCACTTACTTCAATATAAAGCAAATTAATTTCATGTCACAGCACAGTTCATAATTAGTCATCACGGGCAAAGTTCATACTTAGCCAACAAGGGCCTAGTTAACGTTCGGCCTACAAGGGCCGCGCGCGCTAGCTTGTCATATCATTAAACTATCAAGTGTATCATCAAGTTCATTACATCAAGGTTTTGGACAATACAAGTTTTATCAGTATTCACAGCATTTCAATTATCACACAAATAGTGTGATTCACCAAGGAACCGTACATTATTTTCTGGTCCTTCGAGCCTCCACGCTATCGACACCTACCTAAAAGTATCAGTTTCAGAGTACGGATGTCGCGCAGGAAACCTATTGGTTTGTCCCGTATTGTACATCAAAAGCTTACTTACAAATATAAAAGCTCTACCGTAACACAACACATGAATATTTTGAGGTCAGAAGTATTATCCAAGTTAAGATTTCATCGAAACTATTACAGTAGCTTTATTTGACAACAGGTACTGTAATCAATTTTGATGTCCTACGGAAACATTTATTTTATTATACTTTGAATATAAAGTTAAGTAAAAATTATACATACAATTATACTGAGTACTCAGAGTGTATGTATGTAATTAGACGCATGTTTGTATATGTGGTGAGGCAGTGCAAGTGACAGTGGAGTGAGCGGTGGTCAGCATGAGTCGCCGCGCGCACCATGCCCGCAGCACGCGCCGACACCACACATATATTCTAAGGGCTTGTTACATAGATCTGTTATAGCATTACAGTATAGAACTAAAACGTCTCAACGAGTTATGTTAATATTACGCAATATCGGCTGGTAAGACCCTAGGATCAATGAGATGACTGGATGCCCACATCATTCTCCATTCTGCTTTTTCTACCAACTTCCGTTGCTGACTTTACTTAAAGACAGGCAACACACTGGGGATTTCTCAGTAGTTTGTTCATTCATCGCCTCTACTAAAAACATCTCAACCTGCAACCGCTCTAACTGAGCCAAACTCGCCTGTCAGTTGATAAACACGTAGACTCGTAAAGGTTTTGAGCTTTTTCAAGCGTATAACTTTCTCATCACAGTCGGCCGCGTATCGACTGTCACTAGCAGCGACCTCTCGGTGTTATGTTTTTATACAAAGCGAAAAGCTGGAAAAAACTCAAAAAGGTCATCTAAAGGTTTCGATACGTGTCTCGACTGGCACACGGAACTGTGCCATGGAATATGTCAATACACACAAGCCAAAATGATGAATTCCTTTGTGTGGTTCGAAACCGAAAACATAAACACAGAACTAATTTTCATACTTATTACGTTGTTGTGTGAAATGTAAAACTAGGTTTACCAAACGTCCGGATAATGCTGTACTTAGCGGCTTTCTGAGCGGGCAAATGAGACTATTATATATAGTGTTCGACTCTCATGCCAGATTCAATTGCAAGATCTTCCTCTCGTGCGAGAATGAACCAAAAGTGTCAGGAAATCTTGTTGTTTGTTTATTAGAGCTGGCACACTACGTGGGACGTATCACAACGGGGCTAATTAATGAAGGCTGTTGTAGACAAAGCGACACCGCGTCTTAATTGTAATTAATATTGTAAACGTGAAAATGTACTCGAATAGTGGTTTGCAATCCTGCCCCGCGCGTCCCCCGCACCTCCCACGCACTCCCCGCTCTTGTATTAGTTGGTTGTTGTAATCGTGTAATATCTATTTGTGGTTATAATTCAAATTATATTCAACATGAATAGTGACTGCCTCGGAGGCGTAGTTGTATTACGGTATAACTGCAAAGCACAGGTCTTGGGTTTGATTCCCGGGTCCCGCAAAATGATATTAGGTTTTTTAAATTCAGTATCAGCCCGGGGTCTGGAATTTGTGCCCGATATGGCGATAGGCTCGCCCCCTATCACATGAGACGGAATACGCATGGTGAAATGTGGTTGCACTAGTTGTACACACACACTCACGCCTTTGATCCCTTCGGGGATAAAAGGCGTGAGTGTGTGTATGAATAGTGGGCGCTGGTAGTCTTTGAAGGGAGACTGGCGTAGCTAGCAAATAGTTAACATTGGATCTGGTGCTAGACAACTGTTAAGTGCACTGCACTAGTTGGGAATCAAAATCTTAAAATTTCTATAACAGAAGTGAAAAACAACAAATGTGTACCTGACTCTTCAGAACGAACCAATGTAGATTTAATACGGGGATCGGTGAGACGATGCGGTGATCGCTATCCAGCCGAGCGCAAATATAGTCCGGGGCCATCCACCACGAGTCCGAAGCCCATGTCGCGTTACACGTATTAATTAACAATTGACAATCGAATAATTTGCAGTAATGAACAATTCTAATAGCACGGGCATGCCGGTGTCGCGCACGTGTGGCATGCAGTACGTACCTACGTATGCTGCATGCAGCATGCCGAATGGCAAGATCGCGTCACCGCCGTGTCCGCTCGGGCTCGCATAATTGACTTGATTGATAGAGCCGCACTAACAAAATGGTAATGTCAGACGGACACATGCTGGACACACGTTCGCCATCGGAAAGCCGACTCGCGTAAACAAATACAGCTCCGTGATGACTCTACGATACCTCTCTTACCGCGTCACCGCTTACGTTTACATTTAGGTGGTATACCTGAATTAAATTCATCATTAATAGTATATTGTTACAATCAGCATCAAATTAATGTAGGTACTTATTTGCGAATAAAATCCAAAATAACATGTATGAATTGCAAAGTAATTAATATGGAACGTTTTCCTGCTAACCTATGGGACATTAATTTGGTACTGACCGTACATACATGTTTGTGTGTTGATGTCATTGAGTGTACGCGTGAGGAGGCGCGGCTGCGAGCTCCATGCTCGGAGCTGGTGGTCGTTAATCATCATTACTGCCGCGGGGCGCGACGCGTTGCGACACAGCGGCGGCGACGCGTGTGCTGAGCCCTAGGAACAGCAACAACTTAACACGTGTCTGTTTTACTTCAGTCTGGCTAACACATCTGTCTAAATGTCGTTCCGGGGGAACATTATGCCATTCGTATACTGTGGTAATCCCAAATACGGGATGAGCTACTTGGCAGTATTATTATGAAAAGGAATCAATCATGAGTACATATTGACAGAGATCACTTGTTGATTGTTAAGTTTTTTTACTAGTCGAATAGATACAGCATCGCCGCGCTGCCGCGCACTTCGCCCGTCGTCACTAGCATCGCGCACGTCGAACTCCAGTCGGGTCTATTTGTAGACGCAGCTATACTGTCGCTCTATCATTTATGGCTAGTTTATTGAACTTACTTTGATATCGCTAAAGGTCGTTAATCCTTTCGTCGCCGGCCTGATTTAATACTAATAACACTTACAGGAGCCATATCACGAGTTGATAATAACGCGGCGCGGTATCACCAAAATGCGGCAACACTCGTAATTGGATTATAACGTTCATGCAAATATTGACTGCGTTTATCAATGAGGTTATGCTAACTGTTTATCTGTAGGAGATTAGCTGCCGTTGCCCCGCGCGTCGGTGCGGCGCGGCGGTGCGGCGGTGCGGCGCGCGCGGCCGTGGTGCGGGAAGCGGACGTCCTGCATTCCGCTCTATTCCTGCTAATGAGATCCAAAAGGGTAAAGTTTCGCGGCAGACTATTTTCTGTGGCGACAATAAATTACCCGAGTGAGTGGAGCTTGTCGCACTGTCAACTGTCTTGCGTTTGTTGGTACAATCACGTTCATTTTAAATTAAACAGATATCCAACAGGGCTGTCGACTCTGTTGGAGACATTTCAGGAAGGAAGAACAAAATAGGTTTTATATAACATGGCAAATTGTGGCATATGGCTGACACTTGATAGTGAATACAGTCTAATTTATATACAAACATATTAAACCATTCCACGTGGAGTTGTTGGCGAGTGCGCTTATAATGGCGGCGGGTAATGTTCACAAAGCGCGCTATAATCATTCAGCTTTCATCGTGACGTGCGCTCGCTATATAATGTTGACTCTATAAAATTACTGAACACTATTCAAAGTGCTTTGATCGCCATATAGCGCACTGATAGTCCGACCTACGCGCTATTATTTTAGTGTTCATGACATTTCAATTATTTTTTAGATTAGTTTCTGATACTGACAACTCTATTTGGAACGAAATGTCCGCTGTAGGGTTTATTACAATGCAGTAACATTATAATATTTTTGTTTTGTAAATCATAGGCTAGTTGCCTGATTCTGAAGTATACTATTGTGCGACCCCTATCAGATGATATGACGAAAATAATCTCAGACTATTGGCGCTGCGTGAGCTTATAAGATTACAAGAGTTACCTATACATTTATTAAGTACTTACACAATATGCTCTGATGCCGCGCGTGTAGTAGGTAATTATGTAAATATGTTGTTACAAGTCAATAATCCATATTTAATATTGTCTGTTTGTTCGCGTCGATGCCCTGGATCTGTTGTTTGTGTACTGTGTGTGTGTGCGTGCGTGTGTAGTGTGTACACAGCGATTATCGGAACAGTCCACAGGACTCATCAGAAGAGGCGCGGCGTGTCGGTCGATGTTTTACGTTTAGGGCTAACGAGGCCGCGCATTTGGTGTTTAGGAGGCGAGTGATCACCGCTGCCGTGAGCACTGAGCACGCGTCACTCAACACCGGCGGAAACCTGGAAGTGTTGCTGCTCTTTGCGAAAAAGTTATTATTCCCTGGGCTTTGGGAAGTAGCGCCGTAACTCCTGTTATTATTATTTTAGCTAAATTTAGTTTGGGCTAGGTAGAAGGATATATAATTTACGACTAACAATGATTTGTTATCTATACTTACACATAATAAGCAGTGGAACCGGTGTGTCTGTACATTTAAATAAATGTGATATAACAAAAAATCAAACCGACTTCAAAACCACTACAAACCAAAAAAATATTTAACTTTTTATTCGCTTAGTATATACGTATATTTGGTGTCGGTGCCTAATTTAAATTGAAAATTGTTTTCGTATGTTTGCTCTTCTATTTACTTAGCTTAGCTGGCAATTTAAATTAGGCAACGACTCCAAATATACGTATATACTAAGCATTCATTTATTTATTTATTTATTTACTAGTAAAGACACAAAACAGAATACAGCCAAAAAACAATAAAGTACAATTAATGAAATTACTAAACTAGACTATACTCCACAGCATGTGTCCTGATCCAATTCAGACAAATTTGCTTGTGTGTATCCACCATTTAAAATACATATTGAAAGTTACAAAAATTATATTACATTGGATCCGAAACTTTAAATAAGACATACATATATCAAAAACTCACAAATGTAAAGACGACTACGAAAAACAAAATTATACAGACTTATAACATATTTTCCTAATATCCGAAAAAAATCGTGGGAATCTGCCGTCCATAATATCGAGAGAACCAGACAAGCTTGCCAATTCGTTATATGAGCGACACATTCTAACAATAGGATTGTAGAAGGAGGTATTATTCCTATACACATCAAGCGAGAAGATGTTAGGGTGACGTATTCTAAATCTTATATTAAAATTAATCAAAGAGAGTAAGTCGGGTGAATCTATGCGGGAATGGATAATTTTGTGGAGATAAACTATGTCAAAAACCTTACGTCTGCAATCCAGTCTTTGTACATTAAATCTCTCCAATCTTTCATTGTAGGATGTAAGGCTACGCTCAATACCACATCGATAGCTCAATATTTTTAGGCACCTATTTTGAATGCCCTCAAGGCGTTCAACGTGTACCGAGTAATATGGAGACCACACAACTGATCCATATTCTAGCACAGATCTTACAAGGCTGTAGTAGAGCAAGAGCATGCTGCTAGGCTTCTTAAATGGTTTACTGGTACGGACGACAAATCCAAGTAGTTTATATGCTTTATTCACAATGTAGTTGTAGTGGTCACGGAACGTTAGCTCCTCGTCAAAAATTATTCCAAGATCTCTGACGCTGCCTTTACGAGCCAAAACGTGACCTCCAATTTTATATGGAAACGAAGACTTGTTATGTTTTTTTGTGAAAGATATGGAAAAGCATTTGTTTACGTTAAGCGACATCTTGTTTGCAACACACCAATCGTATACTGTGTTCAAGTCATTTTGCAAACGCAAAGCATCGACATCAGAATCAACTATTGAGTATATTTTTACATCATCAGCATAAAGCAAACAGGGGCAAGTTAGTTTATCGATTAAATCGTTAATAAAAATGACAAAAAATAGTGGGCCCAAATGAGATCCTTGAGGAACTCCAGATGGAACAACTATTTCAGATGATAGAAAGCCCCTAACTGCTACCAACTGACTCCTGAGTGAGAGATATGAACTTATCCAACGTAATAAATCCCCGCAGATGCCAAGGGCATTAAGCTTATTACAAAGGAGTAGGTGGTTAACCTTATCAAAAGCCTTATGGAAATCAGTATATATAGCATCCACCTGTTGACGGTTAGCAAAAGCAGAACACAAGTAGTTTTTATAAATTAACAGATTACTAATTGTAGACCTGCGATTCACGAACCCATGCTGGCTGTTGGAGATATGAGACGAAACGTGGTTGTAGAGATGATTATAAACAAGTAATTCGAACACCTTAGCGAACGATGAAAGAATACTAATCGGCCGATAATTTTCACAAAGACTCCTATCGCCAGACTTGTAAATAGGAACTATAATGGCTTTCTTCCACACAGATGGAAACATGCCTGACTCAAGAGATTTGTTGAAAATAATATGTAATGGTGTAGAAAGTTCCCTGGCACAGGTTTTTAGGAAATAAGGTGGAATCCCGTCCGGTCCAGCACCTTTTTTGCTATCAAGACCCTCAAGCTTGCACAATATATCCCTTTCAGTTATAATAACTTTTGTCAAACAATGGTTAGAGCAGTTGTTTATTTCATCCAAATTGTTTATATCAACAGCAGATTTATCAAAAACTGAACCAAAGAAATTTAAAAACATGTCACAAATTTCCTTGTTATCCGACGCAATAATATTACCTAAACGCATTCTATTAGGGATTGAGCAACTTGAGCGTTTACTATTTACAAATCTCCAAAATGGCTTAATATTTTTAGCAAGACTATTTTCAACACTAGAAATAAATGTATCTAAACATTTCTTCAAGAGAGCTTTACTACGAGATCTTAGGAGGTTAAAAGTATCGTAATCTCGAGGATTATTGAACTTTTTGAATTTTTTGTGGAATTTCCTTTTCTCGTCCAAACACCTTCGTAAAGATGAGTCAAACCAAATAGGATAATTCTGAGAGCCTTTTTTAGCAAGCTTAGAATATTTTCCAATTATGTCTCTGATTAAAGTGTAGAATTTCTCAACACACAATTCAATGTCAGGTTCATATGAGAGTTCTTTATGCCAGTCTATTTTACTCAATGCCAATTTTAAAGAGGAATAATCACATTTGTAAAAATTGAATCTGTGGGTTTTAATTCGTTTTTGCATTTTAAAGCAGCAAGTATCCGGAATAACAATTAAAATTGGAGGATGGTGAAGGTCTATTTTGCTAAGCGCTTCCACGTCATGCACCTGCAAAGTACTTAAAGTAGACATAATTAAGTCTAAAAAACGACCATTAGCATTAGGAATGTTATTAAATTGCAGCAAATTGCAAAGGGACATAAAATCTAATAACTGAGCTGACTCTTGACCACGTATTTCACCAGCCAGAACGTTGCAAGTATTTGGATGTTGCACCCATGTTATATAAGGAGTGTTAAAGTCGCCGATTAGGACAAATTCATTCTCCTTTTTTGAGTTCAATATAACGCTTTGCACGTGACTGTAAAATTTTGAACGAGTACCAATGTCTGTATCAGGGGGTATATAACAAACACATATATTAATTGAGGATGTATTGCTACCTGTGGTGGAATGAATAGTAACCCAAACATCCTCTGCTCCACTTTCCCAAGATGATCTACTAAAAGCGTTAAGAGTTTTTTTGATTGCGATAAGAACACCTCCTCCTTCAGATTTGGAGCTACAAGTATTACAACGGTCACGACGAAATACCTTATATCTCTCATCGAATAATTCATTATCAGAAATACTATTGACAAGATTCGTTGCGGATAAACAAATTACATCGTAATCACAAGTGAGCATACTGGTGTAAAATTCATTTACTTTCGCAGGTCATCTGCTGTTAGTTATTGAAGAGTTCCATTATCTATCTCCGAAGGTCTTCATCAGATCCTAGTAAATTATATACTATAACCTTCCTTGAAAAATATACATTTGAATAACGAAAACCTCATCTAAATCGGATCAGTAGTTTTTGAGAAACTCGCGGTCATACAAAATTACATACATATATACATACGGGTCGAATACACAACCTCTTTTTTTGAAGTCGGTTAAAAAAAGAAAGGAGGTGACTATAGAAGAGTCATAGAAAACAAATCAGCGACTTTTATAATTCTTTTCTGTCTGTCTGTTTTTGTTACTGCACATTTCCGAAACTACTGAACGGATTTCGGTGAAATTTGGTATGGAGATATTTTGAGACCCTAGAGAAAGGACACAGACTACTTTTTATCTCGGGAAAATATAAAGTGGGACTTTTATCCCGGAAAAACTTTTTCACGCGGGCGGAGCCGCGAGCAAAAGCTATTGATAACATATAGTCGAAGCTAAATAACGATAGAATATTATAATTAGCTTGTATTCCGAAATATTCAAAAACAATGCGTTTGTACAATGATTAGACGAATCCCTCGGATCAATCATTGTACTTCTATCTTTAATAATAGATCAGAACTTCGGTATAAAAGTATTTCTAATAATAACCACTGTTAATAACATAATTTAAAATTGATATTTCATGTATCTCGTTGGGCAACACACCGTAATAATATTTTAAATAGTAACGTAGTTTTAATAGAGTTACTAAAAGCTTCAGGAATATTATTTTATAAAATAGTTAAGTATTAATAACCCCAATGATCAGCATGATATTTACACGATATGGTTTGTTTTTAAGCACGCGACGGGGTGAAAGAACCCTTGAACTTAGTGATTCCCCTCGCGAGAGTAACGTCCAGCCAGTGGAGCGTATTGGTCGCTCCCAAGCCCCTTGTTCCCAAGTGCCCCAATTCGCAAGTAGGCACCGTAAAATGAGCGGAGTTTGCCGAACTTACGAATAAACAAAATGAATTATTCTCACAGTTGCAGAAGTAACATTAAGAAAACAATAAGTACGGACAATTAACACATTAGCGAGAAAAACTTGTCGGCCGCTAATTGCGTTGCGATAAACTTGTATTGCGGACAGACACTTATCTCGCTCACTGTTGTTTTGGCTGAGGACTAGCGCATGAACTGCGCACTGAAGAAGTATGAAAGGCTTTTGGGAATAAATAAAGGATAATCTGCAGTGGAGGGGTTCAGTTTACTGAGCACTTGGATGGGGTATTTTGTGTTGGAACGGTTGGAATTAAATGGTACCACTATCTCTCAGATAACAGACGTAATGTGCAATTTCGATTTTACGTTTGGAGCGCCCGTGAGATTAGCCGGAGTTCAAGCTGTTCCCGCTGTTGAATTCTCCTCCTTTTACAAAAGTAAGTAAATTTACGTCGGCACACTGATGTTGATTGTTATAAGCATCGATTATTTTATTCTTGCTTAAATTACGTAGCTAAGCACTGAATCATGATAATTAACTGGTGGTAGGTCTCTCATATGTGAGAGTCCGTCTGGGTGGGTACCACCGCAATGTCTATTTCTACCGCCAAGCAGCAGTGTGTATGCACTGTTGTGTTTCGGTTTGAAGGACATTGTAGCCAGTGTAACTACTTGACATAATGGGACTTAACATCTTATGTCTCAGGATGATGAGCGTAGTGGAATGCCACATAGTACTTTGTAAGTCAAGGTGCTGGTTGGTGTTGCTACTGTTTATGGGTGGTCGTATCGCTTACCATCAGGCGAACGGCATGCTCATCTCATTATTCAATGGAATTAAAAAAAAACTTTTAGTATTATGATTATAGAGCCAATAAAAAATTGATCATCGATACTTTATATTCCACTGAGCACGTTTGGTAAACAATACGCAGAACAATAGCGGGCGCGCGTGGCGAGCGGGTTGGGGCGGGTTGCGAAGGCTTGACTGTGTATCGCGTAACTTTCAGTAACTTTTTACTCAAACAAGTTGTGCCATTCATTGGCGACGACTCCGGCCTGTATTTATCTTGCGGCTCTGAAAGAGCTGCGGTCGGGCCGCTTTTAATGCTGCAAAGCGAACATACACATTTGAGACATTTAGCGGCAAAGGTTTTTCGTGTTGTGAGTGGCTTTGAAACTGGGTCCGAGCTTAATATCCAGATCGTGCTGAAAAGTTGTGTTATCCGACTCGAGTTTGTGTCCGACATTGTGATGTGTTGGCACGTTAATAATTGTTTAGCAGTGATTGCTTGTGACAACACGAGCGTTGATCTTAGTGTTGATCTCAGAGTTGCACTCGCGATTATTGCTGTTATAAGGCCGATTAACTTTTCTGGAAACCCGATTTACTCTGAACGAGCCTGTATAAAATGAATATTGCTCAACACCAGTTTATTACAAATTTCCGTTTTGTTTGCTTTTAATGCTGCGCCATGTTTGAGAGGGAAGTATTTGTGAGATTGAATTGCATGTTACGGCTCATACAGAGGACACAAAGCATGCAGACAGCACAGAGACAATGCGCGCGACGCATTGTGCCCACTGTCAAGTGCTTTCAGACCGTCTCGGAAAAATTGCTTCCACTGTCCTTGTCTTATCTCTTTATAAAAATCCCAGCGCCGTGGGATTGCATCTGGTGCAGCCGACTGACGACTGCGCTGCGTAGCGTTGTGATGTTTGTTAAAATGAGCTCATAATATTAGTGTTAATGTAACAATTGTGTTAAATTGTAATATTATATGTAGACGAACTCTCGGACTAAACTACAGTATTGATTCCCGCTGCCCAATAGCTTTAATTCAACTAGCAATCTAGATAGTAGTAGTTTATGGGTGATTGCTCGCGGCTTTGCCCGCGTGAAAGAGTTTTTCCGGGATATAAAACCCGCTGTATATTTTCACAGGATAAAAAGCCTTCCTAGGGTCACAAACTATTTCCATACCAAATTTCATCGAAATCCGCTCGGTACTTTTTGAGTTCATTGCGCACAGAGGCGGTGGGCAACCTTGTTTTATTCTGTGTAAGGAAGGATTAACATTAATTCGCCATTATTGTGTCATTGTGGGTGTTCATTGCTATTTACCAAGCAGCTTTACTAGGTAATCGACTTCGTTTATAGATCTTCTACCTTTTGTCTACCATATCAATAATTATTTCCGATAAAAGTTATTTTAGATAATTTTAATCAAACATCTTTAAAGTGTTTCCATAGAATGCAATCGAGACAATGTTCCGAGAAAACTCGCGCCTCGCCTGAGGAAATTGTGTTGTCGCGGAGTGGAATGATTGAGCGGGAAATTGTTCGATAATTCAATGACGCGTCGAGAGTGACACGACACGCTCGGCGCCCTTGCGACGTCAATACGCGCCTTGCGATACTGACACAATACAAGTTGAAATTTTATTTATTTTTATTAATATTTTAATTTAAGATTTAAAACATGTTTTCCTAAATCCTATCCTCCTATTCGCTAAGTCCTTCGAAGTCGGAGTTGTACCGCGGCGCAGGAACTCGTTACCGAAGTTTTTGTCGAGTTTTGATTTCGTTATTAGCCTTAAAGGGCCGGCGACATGAAAGAGCCGTGAGACTCTGCCGAGCGCGCTCCATCGGAGACTGCGGCGGGCGGCCGAGCCCTCATACGCACACACGTCCTGCACACAAACGTACACACAGGTAAGTTATATGGATCAACCTCCCGTCACCGCTGTAGTCTTTTAAGAGACTTTAGTAGCGCACACAAACAATACTTAAATGGCGTGAAACAAATTCAATCCAGCGCAGTGCGGTTTAAAGTAGTTGCCTTAATACAAATAGAGGAAGTTCCGCGCTCCCCAAACTGCACGCTGAGATTTATCTTGTTTATCTTGTTTTGCATTGTTGCACCTTATCGCCACATTGGTCTAGTAGTACCAAGGGTAAACCTGCTGAGATCTTTGATTCAAATTTAAGATTGGGTAATAAAAATATTATGTGTTTTAGAATTCATAAGAGCACATGAGAGTTGCCGTTTAAAAAATGTCAGATGTGGCGATAAGTTTCATCAAGTAACCGTGATTGCCCTAATAATTGTGCCTCACTCTTGAGAGATACAGGCATAAGCTTGTTATGTGTTTAGTAATTTAGTTTTTGTAGTGGTCTTATAAACAACGGGACTCGAACTGGAGTCACCTGCACGCGGTGCGCTGCTGGCGATATAGGTACTCAAGCATTCCACTGACCCACATTGCACTCTCCTAGTGGATTATACCCTCAAATGAGTCGTGGGAAGCTGGTAGTGTTAGCCCAGTAGTGCGGTATACTCGCTCGTAAAAACTATGTTTAACACTGTAAATTATACATAGTTTTTAACGTAAATTTTACGGTAAACAACATTGATGTATTAAAAGGGTTTTTTAATACATCAATGGTAAACAAAGAATGTTGAAATCGTGTTTACTTGTTTAGTAACATGCGCGCACAACAACACGTCCGTTCACAAAACATGAAAAAATAACGTTCATCATCAAAGAGAAACAAAAATATACAATGTTCGGAATGAAAGCAGGCTTTGGGCACACAGCCGAGCAGGGACGCGCAGTGGCGGCCCGTGACACTGTCACACTGTTCTGATAACGTTTTCACCGCTCATTGACTGTTACGGTTAGGGACCTTCACGAATATAGCCCACTTGTTAAAGGCAGACACAAGTACTGCTTATTCTTATGGAATTCTATTGACAAATCACTTGCTTGTTGCAGCTTTTAAAGAAGGATTTTGCAATACCAATGGATGAAAAGTATTTTGATTTACTCCCTTCTATCACTAGTATTCACCACGAATGTGGTAACACGTAGAAGGTACGAGGGCAACCGTTGTCGCCTCGCGGCTGGTTTTTTTTTTGCCGTTTGCCTGATGGTAAGCGATACGACCACCCATAAACAGTAGCAACACCATCCAGCACCTTGAGTTACAAAGTATTGCTCATTATGTCCAGTAGTTACACTGGCTACAATGTCCTTCAAACCGAAACACAACAGTGCATGCACAGCTGCTTGGCGGTAGAAATAGACATTGCGGTGGTATCCACCCAGACGGACTCTTACATATGAGAGACCTACCACCAGTAAAAGGTGTCAGACAAAACAAGATTCATTATCTGATATATTCGAAGCCGGCGCGGTCTCGCCGGAAACCAGCCGACAGGCGACACTCGCTGGCCGACGCCGGAAAGACACTGTAAACCACGTTTACTGGGTACGCGTGACTCTATTCCACTCTGTACAACTTTGTGTGTTTCTGCAGACAACAGTACATTTTTTGTTCCGGTTTAAAAGTGATCGCAGATCGTGTAATAATAAATGCGTATTCATAAGTAACGTCTCAGGGTGACTAGAGCAGTACAATTATTCAGAGTTTAGTAATTCTGGGTTATGTGTGGAGTTGGTTCTGTTTACAACGCGACGAACCAGAGCCAGCCGAGGCGGACTACTTCACTGTATAGTGCAACTGCATACTATATCCACTGTGTTGATTACACTTCAACCAGTCTCAAAGTATATTTTGAGCACTCGCAAATATCCCGACGGGTCTCGTGATCTTAAGTTTGCACTTGGAATTAATCGTTTTGAGAGCGTAATACATATATTGTCATATTTTAAAGTAATAGCTACTTCTATATTGTGTTGTCTCTGATTCACACTGGATATAGGAGTGATATGGTTTATAATATTATTTTAAAACAACCACTAAACCGAAACTTCTACACTCGATATAAATATTTAAACAAAGTGAAAAATTCTTTCCAGAATATCTTTTTTATAGCGAATAAAATTTTATTGTAATTGCCTTTTACAGCTCCAAATTGATACTATCCTAAACACACGTTGGATGTGGGACGCTACATTAAAGCAAATGTTTTGTAATAAAATTAAATATAGATTAAATTGCTCTGAATGTCTAATGAAGCCTCGGTGCCGCAGTGGCCGCTGCTTAAATTTAAGAAGCGCTATCATGCGAGCTCCTAAGCTCGA
The DNA here is from genome assembly GCA_947568825.1 of Sphinx pinastri. NCBI lineage: Eukaryota > Metazoa > Arthropoda > Insecta > Lepidoptera > Sphingidae > Sphinx > Sphinx pinastri. Next base: position 182,464 of record OX387623.1, read on the forward strand.
TTCAAATGGCGTAATGCACGGAAACTTCGTCTACTCTCCACATGATTCATTTATTATACAAGTGTGGATGTTATTTGCATACATACACTCTAACGAAATGTTGCGCTCAGTGTGCCAAGGCTACGCTCAAGCAAAGAATATTATGTGCGGGCTGTTCGTAATGGCAGTTAGATGGAAAACAATGTCATTTTAACGAATACTTGTAAGTACCTACATAATATAATCATTACGAAAATGAATGAATATAATGATTCCTTATGTTTACGCGAATGTTAGACATTGAAATTAAACTATTATAACGGATTTTATCGCGGTTTTTTATTTGATTTTTCTCCCGACGTTTCGAAGGCTTTGCAGCACTTCGTGGTCACGGGGCGGACTGAGGTGTTGGTGGTCCGAAAAGTTAGTGTTACAAATCTACCTTCAATTTACAATTATACAATTTAAAGATGTTAGTCATTGTTTGCGGTCCGGTCTACGCAGTAAGAGCTCACAATGTCTTGAGGTCTGGCAGCAGGTCTTTTGGGGCCCGATTTAATTAGATGTATGACCGGGTCCCAGGCTTGTGCAAGTTTCCAACCATCTTCTCTATTGAAATTAGGATGTTTTTTGATCTCAATAGCCTCGCGGATCATCCTAGGCAGGAATCGGTGTTCTTTGGCAAGGATTGATCGTGTCCCAGTTGTATTACCTTATGTAAGAGGAGTCACTGACAAGATTGGCTACATCCTGAAGCGCGCTTCCATAAAAACTTATTTTAAGCCGCCTAAGAAGATTAGTCAATTTTTACCACCTGTCAAGTGCCATATACCTCTACAAGAACCGGGCGTATACAAGATAGATTGCGACTGTGGCCTCTCTTATATTGGACAAACAAAAAGACATATAGGGACCCGCGTAAAAGAACATATAGCTGATGTTAAACACAGACGCTCTACGAAGTCTGCAGTAGCTGAACACTCAGAAGAAGGCTCCAACCATTACCTTAGATTTGACAAGCCACAAATCCTTGCCAAAGAACACCGATTCCTGCCTAGGATGATCCGCGAGGCTATTGAGATCAAAAAACATCCTAATTTCAATAGAGAAGATGGTTGGAAACTTGCACAAGCCTGGGACCCGGTCATACATCTAATTAAATCGGGCCCCAAAAGACCTGCTGCCAGACCTCAAGACATTGTGAGCTCTTACTGCGTAGACCGGACCGCAAACAATGACTAACATCTTTAAATTGTATAATTGTAAATTGAAGGTAGATTTGTAACACTAACTTTTCGGACCACCAACACCTCAGTCCGCCCCGTGACCACGAAGTGCTGCAAAGCCTTCGAAACGTCGGGAGAAAAATCAAATAAAAAACCGCGATAAAATCCGTTATAATAGTTTAATTTCAATGAATGAATATAATATACATAACCGGTTTTAATTAGTAATACCTATAATAATAATTATTAATTATAAATATTATTTCGTAATATTCGTATTTCACAACTAGAGCGTGTCTTGATAATTTGCGATACGATACTTCTTCCACTTAGGCGTCCAATCCTAGCCGGTATTCTTGGCTCTATTAAGGCCGACTACCGATAAAATATGCCTAAGATGTGATCCCTTACTAACTAAAAATAAACCAGACATGTATATAAAGTTAAATTATTGTTTGAATTGATTTTGAAGTAGGTTTATTTTTTTGTTATAAAGTTTTTATTCATTGCTTTTTGTTAGTTAATTATGGAAAAGTGTAAACAATACATCATAAATATACGATTGCAGCATTCGCGGGTCATTACCCGACTGCGAAAGAAGGAGGGTTATGTTTTTCGAGTGTATGCATGTATGTATGTATGTATGTTTGTATATTTCTTTGGCACGCCCTACAGCCTAAACTGCTTGTCGTATTTTTATGTGAGTGGTATCAATAGATTCGTCTTAGTCGTGAGAGTGACATCAAAATAAAAAGTAAACAAAATTAAGGATTTTTGGCGGAAAAAAATGATCACGAAAAAAAAAATGTTTCCAAAATACATCGAGTGTGGTATCAAAATAAAGATTTTTAACGGTGATTACGAATATATATATAACTTATATGTTTTATTGAAGTTTGGAATAGGAAATGCTAATAAAGGTGCTTGAGAACTAAAAAGATGGAAATAAAAAAAAATATTTAAGAAAAACAAAATAAACCAACTGCGTCAATATCTGCCATCTTCATTAAATTAATTGAAGAACTGAAAAGATAGAAACAAGATTTTAATTTGAATATTTTGTTTTGGTTTCGAATAATCTTAACGCAGTCGGAGGCATCTGCTCACTCCGAGATTTTGTTGTTCTATGTATATTACCAACTAAATTATGAGAAGTGAGCGTGTTATGCCTCCGACAGCGTTTGTGAACACTGTCAACTAAGATTATTCAAAACCAAAACAAAATATTCAAATTAAAATCTTGTTTCTATCTTTTCAGTTCTTCGATTAATTTAATAAACATTGCAGATATTGACGCAGTTGGGTATTTTGTTTTTTTTTATTTGCTGTTAGTTATTGAAGAGTTTCATTGTCCATCTCCGAAGAAAACTTAGTTATTACTTTAGTTTCTTAAAAATGTTGTGCACATCTGTCAAAAATGTAAGCACTAGTTACAAGGTGTTATTGTATAGTTAATTTATATTTTTGTGTTCAAATTGTTGATGTGCCTTAATAAATAAATAAATAAAATAAAATAAATAAGATCTTCATCAGATACTAATAAATTATATACTAAAACCTTCCCTCAAAAATATACATTTCAATAACCAAAACCCCATCCAAATCGGATCAGTAGTTTTTGAGAAACTCGTGGCCATACAAACTTACATACATACGGGTCGAATACAAAACCTCCTCTTTTGAAATCGGTTAAAAAAATCAAACATCAACTTCCCATATTGAATACGGCTGAAGTAAGCTCGGCGTAGATAGATACCTACCGAGAGTGTTCTATTTATATCTCTACTAAGTACTTATGTCTTTCGGTATACCGTCGTGGTAATGTTGATGGTGAGCAGTTTCGAGCACTAGGTTCGACAAGTGGTTATCATCGGCGTGTACTCACGAAAGCGGAACGTTTCAGAGCGCGGTGAAGTCCGCGGCGGTGTCGCACAAGTGTCGGCCGAGGGTCGCGACACTGACTCGAGTGGCGGTGAGAGCTACCGAGCGCTACATTGAAACGGTCATACTCTAACACGGAAGACTACTCCGAAACCATTAGGTACTAACAAATATCAGTGATTTTAGTATTTTGAAATGGATCAAAATATGTTAGATGAATATTACTGACCCAAAATAATCTCATTATCAGACAAATTGGGAACTTGTTATCGAGTAATATAATAAATGCAACATAATATAGTACCTAATGTAAATGTTTACTCTCGCTCATATAAAATAGATCCTATGGAATAGAATGAGTATAAGAAGGGTTGATTCTCCAATTTAGAGCTACTCGTGTTGTGTGTACACAAGGCACCAGGAAATACATTCCGAAATTTTGTTAAGGTCGGAATTAGTCATTCCTTTGTGTAATTTATCCACTCGTTAGCATTGAGCTAATGTTTATGTAACATATAGATAGTTAATTCGTTCTGTATGAGAGTTCATCCATATTTGTGCGGTACACACCGGCTTCGATCTATTTATTGTTTAACCTAGATGCGTTCGCGGCGCGCCGAGCTCTGCACAAACAAGAACACTATATCGCAAACCAAATTAACTTCAAACATGAGTTTATTTATCTTCCACGGTTTCAAGACACACCTCCTGGGCTGGTGTCCGCTCAAGGTCGCGGACCGCGTGCACTGTTTATTTTGGTGCAAAGGTCGCGCCGCGCCGCCTTCGCTACCGCGCTCAACACTCCCCCGTCCCCCCCCGCACCTATCCCTCGCCTCGTCTCACTTTATTGAGAATCTGCAGAGCTATTAAAAATTCACCGGCGCGCACACTTTTCCTTACAGTTTGTAGTTTTTGTTCGGCAAGTGTCGTAAAAGCGAGTTTTTATTGAAATAATATAGCACTTTACCCGCTGTCGTGAGCTTGTGTTTTCAATTAGCGTATACTGGGCACTAGCTCCGGTCATCGGCCGTGCACATTATTAAATACGAGCTTTTGCCCGCGGATCCGCCTGCGTGAATGGGATTTCCCGGGATAAAAAGTTGCCTATGTGTTAATCCAGGACATAATCTACCCGTGTGCCAAATTTCATCGAAATCCGTTCAGTAGTTTTTGCGTTAAAGAGTAACAAACATCCATACATGCATACTTACAAACTTTCGCGTTTATAATATTAGTAGGAAGTAGGATTAAACTCAGTCTCTTATTTATAACCTTACTGTTCGTATGATTATTATTTATTACAATATCATTAATATCACTGTAGCGCACATAATCAGTAAAATTATAAACCGTTCAAAATTTACAAATACAAACGCTAACGTTAATAATATAGGGTTTAATTTAAATTAAACCTTAATATAATTTTCATATAGAAGGCGGTTTGCTGTTTGTGTATGCCTAATAGTATGCCTATTAGTAGTACGAGGTGTATATTCTCTTTGGTAATGTAGATCAATTTTGGTGAAGCACAAACAACCACAACGCGGTACGTGACAAACTGTCAGATAGTTATCGTAAGAAATTGAAATTCCGTGTCTGCGTGTTCGTACGTTCAAATAAAGGCTGGACCCAAATCCTTAGTCATTTAATAATAGCTTATTTCAAAACATGGAGATACCCAGGCAGATTGTTCTAGTATATTACCGCTGTGTGAGTGAAAAAATACACTTTGTTACAGATAACCGAAACGCTTTATTTATTTGCCTTTTAACTCGATAAAAGAAACATTCCTCTATAAATTGGAACAATTGAATTCGCATTTACTCAATTCCCAATGGAGGTTATACTGAACAATATGTTTCCATTAGATGCATCGTAAGTGTTTTAGGTCAATATTTGCGAAGTAGTTGTGGCGTTCGGAATGTCGGTCGATAAGAAAGGAAATGTTAAGGTTTTTGTTATAAAAATGTGTTTCGAAACTAATTACTCGTCTCATAGAATAGAATAATAGAATAGAAGAATAAATAATAATCCTAAAGCTACTTGGGACCTGATTAAAAAAGTAAGCAACCTTAGTAAAACTTATAACAGCTCTTCTGAACTGATAAATAAGTCTAGTGATCCTATTAGCGAAATAAATGCAATAAATAATTATTTTGCTAACATAGGAAAGAACTTAGCCTCAAAAATTTCTGGAAGTAATGAAAGTTTAATGAGTAACGTAATTATAAAACAATTTCTACCTCCTTCAAACATAAATTCAATGACCCTCTTGACTACAGATAATACAGAAGTTGAATATCTTATAGATAATCTTAAAAACACTTCAGCTAGTGGATGGGATGGTATACCTACATCTCTAGTTAAAGCTGCTAAACATACACTGATACCAGTACTTGTTCATGTTTTTAATCTATGCCTCACTAGTGGTATATTCCCGAAGGTGTTTAAGAAGGGCCTTGTTCATCCAATACACAAAAGTGGTGAACATGATAACGTTAGTAATTACAGGCCCATTTCGGTGCTGCCTACATTATCTAAAATACTAGAAAAGATGTTGAATAATAGGCTTCTTAGTTTTCTGGATAAGAATGATATAATTTCAAACAATCAATATGGCTTCAGAAGTGGTAAATGTACGGAAGATGCTGTTTTAAAACTGACTGAAACAATTACTAAAAATATGGATGATAAACGCAAAACAGTTGGCATCTTCCTTGATTTATCAAAAGCTTTTGATACTGTTTGTATTCCCACACTTATTTTAAAACTTGAGCACATAGGAATCAGAGGTATTGCCCTTGATATGTTTAAAAGTTACCTTAGTGACCGTTCTCAGTATGTCAAAATCGATAATGTGATAAGCAGTGACGAATCCCTCAATTTCGGGGTGCCGCAAGGCAGCGTTCTGGGCCCCACTCTCTTTAACATTTATATCAATGATCTATGCCAATTGTCTTTACCTAACTGCCAAATAATTACATACGCAGATGATACAGCTTTACTTATACATGGTGACAGTTGGGCAGATACTAAAACTCTAGCAGAATCTGCCTTATGCACGGTAAAAAAGTGGTTATGTTGTAATTTATTAACGTTAAATACAGAAAAAACAAAATTCATCCCGTTTGCTATTAAATCTCCTTTACTCCCCTCCTCATTATTTACGCTTAAAGCTCATAAGTCAGACTGTCACTCCGTATCTAACTGTTCTTGTGAATTTATAGTGGCTACATCAAAAATAAGGTACCTTGGTGTTTGGATTGACAATGTCATGTCTTGGCATGATCATATTAAAGTTACTGCGAACAGGCTCAGAAAACTGATGTATGTCTTTAGAAATCTTAGATCTGTACTAGACCTAACAACTTTAAAAACTGTTTACTATGCATTAGTAAAATCCGTTATATCTTACTGCATTACAGCTTGGGGAGGTACGGGTATTTCAAAAATGTTGACACTTGAGAGAGCACAAAGAGGTGTTCTAAAGGTTATGACATCAAAGCCTATGCTTTTTCCCACTGACGTATTATATGCTCTTACTAAAGTTTTAACAGTTAGACAAATTTTTATTTTACACTCAGTTCTTCGTATCCACTCCCAACTACCGTACATAACTACTTCTGCAAAAAGAAGAACTGATATTGTCTGTGAAACTTTACCATGTAGAACGGTTCTTACTTCTCAACAGTTCCTTTTTCTAGCTCCTCGCTTATATAACAAAATTAATAAAATTCTCACTATATATCCCTGCACATATCGTGCATGTAAGTTATCGGTTACTCAATGGTTGCTTGGTCTTAATTATACAGAAACTGAAAATCTTCTTAAGCTTTGGTGCTAATTGGAAATGCTCATACACACATCTTACCATAAACACACACACGCACACACACACACACCTACACACACACACACACACCTACACACACACACACACACACACAAACTTTTATTTTGGTTATTTTATTTTTAATTTGTACTTATTTTATTATACTTCTAAGACTTTATTTGGAGCGCCCAGTTGCGTACGGAGGGGGGCGCTTGCATTTACGACACAGTGTACACTAATGTAGATGCTTTCGTTAACCTTGTCAACAAAGATCAATATTGTTAATAATCCGAATAAAGAATTTTGAATTTGAATTTGAATTTGAATACTACCGAGGAGTCTGAGTAGTGTAGCACTGCATGGCACTTACACTGCTTCTCACACTGAGGCGTTACGTGTTTCGCTTTTCAGTAGTGGAATTTGTAGTCATAAGTCATAACATATTACAATAAAACGAACGAGCGAAGTCCTTAAATACAGTTAATATCATTTTATCACTGAATCAGTTTAAAATGATACAAATACAAATCCTTCTAACCACGAACACTTAAAATGATATCGTCGAGGCATCTGTGCGTGATCAGAGATTCGAATCCGAGTCACTGGAGCATTGGCATTGCGGAATAAACTACTGTGATGAGAGGGAGACCCGATCGTTGTGTTTAACATAACATTTACTCATATCATCTTTGAAGGGGTAGGCAGGTATGCAACTGATCATTCAGGTTTCACTTATGATTTTGAATAAAATGCAGTCGGTACATGTAGCGTTCGGAAAACTACTCATTTTTGTTTTTTAAATAAAATAGTTTATTCATCACGTAGGCGAACATAGTTGCACTTATGATAAGCCAAGATACATTAAATTTGCCGACGGGTGGCACCGAAGAGCGATGTCGTGCGGTGTTCCACAGGGCTCGGTTTTGGGCCCTCTCCTGTGGAACATCGGTTACGACTGGGTGCTCCGTGGTGCCAATCTCCGGGGCGTCGGCGTGACTTGTTACGCTGACGACACGCTGGTAACGGCGACATCCAGGACTTTCCAGGACGCCGCAATATTGGCGGTGGCGGGCGTCGGCCATATAGTAAGCCGAATCAGGCGGTTAGGTTTGACGGTGGCCCTTGAGAAAACCGAGGCCATTTGTTTTCATGGGCCTCGGAGAGGGCCACCGGCCGGCGCCCACATCGTCGTGGATGGGGTGCGGATTCCCATCGGCAAAAGTTTGAAATATTTGGGTTTGGTTTTAGACAGCCGATGGGGATTCCGCACCCATTTTGAGGTTTTGAGGACAAAATTGTCCCGGGCAGCGGGTGCTCTCTCTAGCCTGCTGCCCAACCTGGAAGGTCCTGGCATCCCTTGCCGAAGACTCTATCACGGAGTCGTGCGGTCCATGGCCCTTTACGGCAGTCCCGTTTGGGCCAACTCCCTGCACAAACGCTGCATCGCTCTCCTGCGCAACCCGCAGCGAGTAGTGGCGCAGCGGGCGATCAGGGCGTACCGCACGGTCTCTTTCGAGGCGGCTTGCTTGTTGGCCGGATTCCTGCCTTGGGATCTGGACGCCAAATCCCTGTCCGATGCCTTTCATTGGCGGGAGGAGGCGTTCAGTCGCGGGCAGCGTCCGGCCCTGAAAGAGGTGGAGGCCATGAGGGCCTCCTTACGGCGAGCCGCCGTGGAGGAGTGGCGTCTCAGGCTGGAGACCCCGTCAGCGGGGCTCAGGGCCGTAGCGGCAGTGCGCCCGGTCTTTGCCGAGTGGCTGGACAGGCGCCACGGCCCGGCTACGTTTCGATTGACACAGGTACTCACCGGGCATGGTAGCTTCGGTGACTATCTGTGTCGTATCGTAGGCACAGAGGTGTCGGCCGTGTGTCACCATTGTGACAACTGCCCGCTGGATACGGCCCAGCACACGTTGGAGTTTTGCCCAGCCTGGGACGAGGAGCGCAGCGCTCTCAGAGCAGTCGTCGGAGGAGACCTCTCGCTGCCGGCCGTGGTCGCTTCCATGGTCGACAGTCGGGAGGCCTGGCGTGCGGTGGCCCACTTCTGCGAGGTGGTCATCTCGCAGAAGGAGAGTGCCGAGAGGGATCGGGAGCGCGAAGATCCCTCCCGCCGCCAGAGGAGACGAAGGAGGCGCCGGGTGGACGACTGACCGGCGTCTCCCGCCCTGTGGATTGGGGGCGTTTGGAGAATTCCACCACGGTATCCCCTGCCTGTCGTAAAAGGCGACTAATAGGGGCCACCGGGGGTCGCGGGCGGGCGGCAGGGGGCCGTCCGTCTTTAGATTTGTGTTTCTTTTAGCACATTGTTGCGACCCCCGTGATGGACGGCAGCGTGGCAGGTAGGCCTCACGCTGCCGTTGACGCTGAGAGCGTCCTTCGGTGCGCGGGGGCTTCTGAGCCCCCCCACTACAGGAGACGGGCCGCACCAGGCGGCACCGCGCAGGGGCGGTTGCGGACGACAACTTAGACATTAGTCAGAGGAAGCCCGCAGCCGTCCCTAATGCGCCGAAGATGGCCACCGCGGAGTTTTAGTTGGTATGCCGTGCGTTGTACATAGGTTAGGGACTCGGCCTGGCGGTCGCCCGACGTTTTCCATCTCTCCGGGCGGCTCAACGCCCGGTCGTAAGGCACGGCGAACCCAACATAACCGCTCGGTCGCCCCCCATGAAGGCCGGGCGGTAGTGGTAACGCACTTTCTCCGCGAAACAAAAAAAAAAAAAAAAAAGATACATTAAATTAATAATAATAATTATTACAAAAAGTCACTTATATAACTACAGACATTTTTATAGGGAGTAAAATCAATGAAAAATAAATAAAGAAGCCAAGCTCGGGCTGGCAGGAAAGAGAAGATAAAAATAAAATAAAAAAAAGCTATGAATCATTTTTATAATAATAAAATAATGGAAGGAACGCGTCGCGATCCTCACCGGTGAGGACACTACAGGCCCTAACCTAGCTAAACTACCAGCCTTTCACTAGCTACCTAAGCGATGACTACCCGAAGAAGAAGGCAGAAAGAAACTCCGGGCTTACTTTTTTGTCATCATTTGTCCATTGAATCTTTATATATTTTTTTTTCAAGTCTTTTGCATACAAAGTCAGATTAGTTATATAAGCTAATGCACACACATCACCGTTAAATTGAGATAAAATCCAATTGAAGGAATTTAATTTATTGATTTGATATTATGAAAGATACTGTTTGCGGGGTCTACTAATATGGAATGAACAACATAGTACCAGCTTAGACCGGCTTGACAGACTGGGTTGCTAAACTTCCTAGAGCAAGTAAATTGCCATTCACCAGGCGTGTCATAGAAGAGAAATGTTATTCATTTAATACATACAAAAAATGTTATTCTCTCATGCAGAGTATACGCAGTTTTGGCGTATTTACTAGTTTCTTCCATCACAAAATCTACTTTTAGTGTGTTGTGCTTGCTTCGTGAGTACGCTCCGGGTAGCCAAAAAAGCAGTGTATGGTCCTTATTGTTTGTAAGAGGCGAGCTCCCGGCGCGGGTACAGCGAGTGCAATATTAACGCGGCTCACGTGCGTGTGTGGGTAATTAGGGCGCTTGCCGTGTTGATCGCCGTACGTGAGCGCCGCGCTTTGTCTGCCCACCTACGAACGAGCACTGTACTGAACTTTGGCTCGATATAAGTGTAAACACAATGCACCGTTTGTTTACTAAAAGGGGCTGCGTGTGTCAAATTATTAAGCATTATTTTTATTGTGCTGCTCGCGTTAATTGTCTGCACTTGGAATCAATACGTTCTGATGTGCCTATAGACTCGCCAACCATGACACGTAGAGACTTCACGTCATTACTGAGATTTCAATAGACGGAAATAAGTTCGCCAACAAATGAGTTTTATACTTGCAATTTTTACCACCCTTTAGAGCTTCAAGTGGGGATTTTATAAATAGAAGTATCAATGTTTAGTTATGCCATATCATTGGAATGACATAGAAAATCATGCAACTAAAGATGCACGTGACTCGAAAAATTTGTTATGTATTTGGAAAGGAATTAGTTAAAGAAATAGTAGGATGAACTACAAACACAATTTTAAAACGACTTGAAGTCGTAAAATCAATTAGTAAAACAAGTTTACGGACAGAAGCAACGTCAATTGTCATACTTATGATAAGTGAATGAGTGGCATTGTTCCCAAATACGAGAACACTTCATTATCACGTGTCATCGGTGGGCGGGCGACCTCTGAACCTGAAAAGTATATCGGCTAACATAAAAGGGACAAATGGCGATGGTCTGTTAGCCCGGTGAACAGGTTTAGGTTATAGATGGATGTAGTGCGGGTTGGTAGAGCGGGTCGCTCTCAAGGGAACGTCTTTGTCCAGCGGACGTGGTGGGGTTATGGGAATACCCTTAGGTGGATAGGTATATAGGCTACCTACTTTAATAACAAATCTATCGATGTTGTTTGATTTCAGAATCAGCCATTGACCAATGCAGTTGTTACCTGCGCATGCGGCACCTCACATATAGAAATATGAAAATACTATATTTTTAGTTTACTCAACAGGAGAGTCTTTAAGCTGAGGGAATCCTAGTTCATTCTGGTGCGTCTGTTACATCGGGGTCGAGCAGTCGAGGCGTTCATTTGCCGGTACCGCAGCGCCGAGAAATCTAATTACCCCAGTCTGACGTTTATGAATAAATTAAACAATTCGCCTTCACCCGCGATGCCTTGATAAATACTTAACGCTCAATTAACTTGTATAAATTGTGTTTTTGGGGACGAGTTTGGTTCGCATGCGAGAGTAAAGTTGTGTGTAAACATGATCAGGTGGGTTTTGGCTCGTACGACTATGGAGCGCTGTTTTAGAAAACACCAATTTGGTTAATATTATGAATTATTATTGCAGAATAGTCACGAATTAATCAATATTGCAATGTGAATAATATTAATCAAAGAGTTCTAAGTATAATTTGTAGTAACAATACATACTTGTCATAATTATAAACGGTGACAACGAAGACAAGCCAAACCACATTATTGTTCTGTGAGTCAAACATATAAGATTGGTCGAATAGTGAAGTTGTGAGCGTACCCAATCATGTTAGGTACTGCACCACTGATGCTATTTGATTAACTTCTTGGAAATAAAACAAGGCTTATGATGATAAAATTCTATAGATTATTGTATATATTTGCAAGCATTATGCCGTGCCGTACTGTCCCGTTGGACGTCGCTGTGTGATGTGTGGACGCGTGCGTGGAGCGCTCTTCCCGCGCAAGATGAGCTCGTCAAGCAGCCGCCATTACACGCATCAGGATGCTTACACGTGACTCTACAACACTAAAGCCGTGGCCACACACCGAGCTTAGGCAGTGTTGCCGCCGAACCTTGCGGTCACGACGTCTAGCGGATCGCAGTTGTAGTAAAATGTCAACCAACGAGGGATAATACGTTTGCCGTAATTCTTTATCACACTTTATTGGAGAGAAACGTATGCCTGAAAGCATGCCACAGCTTAATAGTGTGACAAATCAAAGGTAAAAAGAAAAGGAATGAAGCTACATTGATGGCTGGGCGCGACTCACGGAAGCGCGTTTAGATACTTATCGTATATTTTAGTTTCTGAGAGCGTCCGTCCTATACCCGGTCCCGGTACAGTTCAGTGTGACTACAGCTTTACTCCACTAATAGCCACTACACGGAACATTTCACCATCTTATGAACCGCATTCTTAACTATTTACTTATTCATCGCTTAGAGCTTTACGGCAGCACGGCGAACCTTTCAGCTGATATGCGGTGGAGGAGATGGAGTCGTGAGTGCGCTAATTTAATGCGCCACTTCGTCAGGCCGCCGCTAATGTACCTATGATGTAAAGTGTGGTTGATGTTTCGTGAAATATGGAGAGTATACCGTCTTATTGGATGATGGATGTGATGGGCGCAGGTGTTATTAGAGGCGTGGAAGTGAGGTGACAGATGACATCTGTAGCGAAATGCCACTTACTGACTAATCACGAAAACTTAATCATGGCTAGAAGGTGCTTAGCGTGGGAAAGAATTTTACAGAAATCAGGTAGATTTATATAAGGGGTATTAAACAAATGATTGAGAAGTGGGATAGGAAGATGGATTTGCTTTCCGCCATGACATGGAATAAACGAAACCCAACGCCAACACCGTTAGTTCACGGTAGATGGCAGGGATACGAGGTGATACCGAGTCAGTGCGAGACTCACGGAGGCCTTGTCATTTACCAGTAAGATAAGCCAACACATTACCTTGCATTGCTCATCTAACGTTAATATGACGTCACATCATTGATGTATTAAAAAACCCGTCACATACATAATCTCTTTTAATTCTCTGAGCCTGATACTTCGATCGCAGCTAACAAGTAGGTGGCACAAACAAACGGACACTGTTTGCAGACACATTTAACCTCATTGAGGCAGCGAGTGTAATTAGCTTAGGTGTTAAATGTAGGGCACGGCCGCGTCCCAGATCGTGGCCAGCAGATCTAGTGATTAGGTTTAGGGCTTGAAGTATTTGTATCGATACCGCGTACTTTTACGATTAAAGGAGTAACTATTCCGGACCTAAGTATATTAGTAAAAGTATACAGAGAAAGAAGATTTATTTGTTACTGGACATTTTCTCCCTAAAATTCTTGACAATAAAGTATTATTGCGTATCGATTAGCCACGTAGCGTCAAATGTTTAAGAAACGCATACTCACGCCTTTTATCCCCGAAGGGGTAGGCAGAGGCGCAACTAGTGCACCCACTTTTCGCCAAGCGTATTCCGTCCCATTATATAGGGGCGAGCCTATCGCCATACCGGGCACAAATTCCAGACTCCGGGCTGATACTGAATAGAAAAATCCAATATCACTTTGCCCGACCCGGGGATCGAACCCGAGACCTCAGCCTTGCAGTCGTACCGTAATACAACTACGCCACCGAGGCAGTCTTTGAGAAAGGTATAACATATTTCAGACGTGAGTAACCATAGAAGCTAACGTCTTAAAAACGCTAAGAGCTTATTTAAACTACTACTGTTCCAAGCACAATAGCGTATACATTAAATAACAAGCATGTAATGTGTTTAAACATACATAACATACAGGAATGCTATATTCTTTATAATAACTCAGTCTAAACGAGTTCTTAGTGCATAACTAATGTATTTTGCATTTGTTTTGTCAAGCATCGTGTACTCAGAGTTGAGTTGACGCTCAAAGCATCGACCCCACGGTATCGATGTAATAAGTATTAAGGCATAGAGAGCCTGAGCAGGCGATTGGTCGGACAATGCACCCTCTGTACTCGCTGCGCGGGCGCGCTGCATTACTGACGACAGACGACTGACGAGCCACTGCATTGATTGTAGTTGATATTGGTTAAGTAATAGTCTGAATTACCAATGTGTTATAATAAGTAAAGTTAATAATGAAACCTGGTGTGGTATTGTACTCTGTGAACATTTGATTACTTAATAATTGTTCAACCAACAATAAATCGTGACTTGAAGAGATAATTCATTTGTGACTTTTATTAAATATGCCCACGTATAATTATATAACGGCCGCCGCTGTCTGCGACATATTTCTTCAATTACATTGATTTGCTTTCATTAAGCTTGCTTTACATGTGAGTGTTTACATAATGTGCCTGTGTGCGCGGCGCGGTGAGACGGCGCGGGTGACGGCGGGTGCTCGCGCGATCGCCTGTGACGTGGCCGGTTCTCGTTACAAATAACTTTTCGCTCACAACACCGCACGAACTGGGTATGGAAGGAATTTGTCAATTAATTCCATGAAAATACTTTTAACTTGAATTTTCTACTTAACCAGTATTTTTTGGATTAAATAGCTGCAACGTTAAATGTTGGCCGCATTAAAGCTGGTGGTTTGGGACGATCAGGCAGTATTGTTCAGGTAGAACTCTATAGACTTTTTTAGGTAGTATTTTTTTTATAGATGAAGGTAAGCAATGGGCAAATTGGTAAACTAATGGTAAGATGTTACCAGCCCACATGAACACGCAGACAGAGGTATATTGATTAGCTGACCTTTAAGAAGGAGCAATGTGGATCGCCTAAGAGATATTGTACTGGGTCTCGGACAATGCTAGTAGCCGTACAAAACGCAAAGGCAAAGCTGTCGCTCCGGTCTCTGTGATATGGGTAATGGGACCGATCCTATCGAAGCGGCTCACTCTTATTACTTTGTAACGAAATCCAATACTAAAAATGGCGTGTCATCCAAATTCTATTGTGCGTATTTGTAACTGTCTAGGTGACATTGTTGTATTGTGATTTGAGGTGCGAGAGGTCTCGAATTCGATTCTAGGTCGGATAAAGTGATATTGTTTTTCTGCTTATTATCAATTAAGACTCTGGATTTGGCCTCGTTAATGGAAATAGGCTCTTTCACTATTACATGGGATCTAACATAGTATGTTATTTTGTTTGAAGTTACAAAGCCTGCCTACGGTACGACTGCAATGCTGAGGTCTCGGGTTCTTTCTCCGGGTCGGGCAAAGTGATATTGGGTTTTTCTATTCAGTATCAACCTGGAGTCTTGAATTTGTGGCCGATATGGCGATAGGCTCGCCCCCTATCACATCATGGGACGGAATATGCACAGCGAAAAGTGGGTGCACTAGTTGCACCTCTGCCTACCCCTTCGGGGATAAAAGGCGTGAGTGTGTGTGTAAGTTACAAAGCGACACACACTCGTGCAGCCGCGTGTCTGTAACACAAGAGGCTTTTCATTTGCTAAAAGTGAGTAACGTGAAGGCAGGAATTAACATAGTTTAGCTCAGTTCCGATGATCATCTCCTACTTAGAACCATTGGAAAAGTTGTTGTTATTTTAAAGTTACGTGATGTCTATTCTGAGGTGGTCTATTCAGTTAAGTTTGATAAAATGAAAATTACGCAAATTCCGTCCAAATTGTATAGAAATAAAGAAAATCTTTCCTTACATAGTGGGATGATTACTTCAATAAATTCGCAGAACTATGGATTTTATATAACAGCTCAGTTAGATCGTACATAATTCATTTACCATGAGGAATTGAGGTGTTCCGATGGCTATTTTTATAGCATAAAAAGGTAGCAAGCTAGGATTGTCATCACCAGATATCGTAGAAGAATTAAGGCAACGTAATAAACCGTGGAAAGGAGTAGGCCATTCGGTGCTTTTTTTGTCATTCCACAATATGACTAACCCTAAGAAATCCTACACGATATAATATTGTGTTTTGTGATGAAGTATTACTCACGATGTCATAAGGATTCGTGAAGCGGCGCCGCGTCGCGTCGGAGCGGTCGGCGCGTGATGTCGGCGCGGGATTAACGCGTTCCCATTTAGCGGGCATTAGAGCCGCGCGGGACGTGCCGGCTAACTGTACCGAGTACCGACCGCTCTCAACAAGTCCTACTTACTGCTTTTTTACTACATCATATACACAGTTACACTAAGTTTCTGTTATGAAGATTAAAAAAGTATTTACTTACTATCTTTCTTGTATACCTACGATAGGATCAAATCTGTAATGTGATTGAGTTGGCTTGACAAATAAATTGGGTCATGGATGCACTTCTTATACATATTGTCTGGTTATCTTTTCGAAAATATAGGTGTGCTTATGCTATGTGTTGTAGGTTTTTTGTAGTTGAAATTCTGTTTAGGTAATAGGTAGGCATAAAAGCTTTGTCTACATCTTCCACCAAAGAAAATTGACGTTTGAAGGTGAAAAGCGTAGAGTCCTGCGGAGCTCTGTATTCCAAAGTCCTGGATTTTCCAATTATCAGGAGGCCAGTTGCTTGTCTCGTCATTCATACAAATCGGCGCGCCGAGCACCCGCGGATGATGGATGATGCTTACTGTTAACGCTTATTGAGTTGTATCACGGGACTTATAAGTACTGTTTTGTGAACTTAAACTCCCGTCGGCCGGAGTTCCACATGTCAAAATACACATACAAATGTAGTCCTAATGAGGATGCTCCCCCGCGGTCTCACTCCCGGACGACTCCGCCTCGCCCTTTGATCCCGTAATATCACTTTCTTAACACAGTTCGGCGTGTTCATAAATTATCAAGCAGCACGTGCCATACAGATCGCGGCGTCGCGGCGCTTTGACATGGAAATGTGACCGCGTGACTGACGACCCGGGCCCGAGGCCTAGTCTCGCCTTGTGTGCAGACTACGCGTCTAGGGCTGCCAACGGCGATGGTTTACTAATGCCTCCATGGTTTGGCTCTTTGAACGCTCGTATCGCTAAATCAGACGGTAGAGCAGGCTCCTTATATTGACTACGATGGCTGATCTTGTATGTGAATTATTTTACTGGAAACTCGGTGTTTGATTTTAGAACTTGCAACCCCATACAACCGTCTCCCCTATGAAAAGCGCAGTCGGTACGGTATGCTTTATGTAGCGAGCGAACTCTATATGTAGAATATAGTCTATAAGAAGGTCGATGCGTAGACTTTGTGCGTAGGTACTTGAAACAGGCCGCAAGGCAGGTCGGCTGCGCGACGTGCGGTAATAGACACATTATTACATCATGTATTCCGCACGCATGACCTCACTGCCGCGCCGCAGTTGCCCTCTATTCAGTAATAAAATAAAGCCGACAGAGATTTCACTAGAACATTAACTGACTATGTGGAGCATATATTTTTATTGTGTATTCAATATGATAAGTTTATTTTGTTAAACCGAAAAACAGTGTTGCAAAATTGAGATTTAAAAAATCAGGAAAAATTTCAGATAAAAATCGGGAGAAATTGGGAGATATTTATTTAGAAGTTTAAAACCAAGAATAGTTTTTTTATTGTCAGTGGCGTAGCGTGGGTTCTTGCCGCCCGGGGTGGACCCAAAATTTGCCACCCCAAGGCACCAAAAAACGGTAATTTCAACAAATAAAAGTCGCGCACCCATTTCTTAACGCTTTTATTTTACGATCTTTTCAGATAATCAAAATGGTGTTATAAAATTAAAAGGTATTTTGGTTGATAAAATCTCAACTATGAGTTATTACTTAAGAAAAACTGTTCATCCTATTGACAATAATCAAATTTAGTTGTATATCACATATTATTTCACTTATATTAAATTTACTATTTCATAAAACTTGGAATTAAATAATTCCAGTTTGAAGTTTTGGAACGCCAACTGTCCTGTCAAGTCACTTTAAACTGCTTTCCTTCCATTAAGTTTTAAACAGTATATTCCGTACACTAAAAAGAAGTAGTTTAATGCCATAGGCTCACGAAGAAACGAAGAAATTTAGAAAAAGAAACATTCTTACTTCATGTTGTAGTATTTTTGATACTATTATATGGCTTGCACAATAAATCGGGAACTTTTGCAACACTGCCGAAAAACGATGATGGCAAGAAAATGTACTCCAATAAGTATAAGTCCTGTGACTGGAGATTTGACCTGGACATACTCATACATCAGATTTAATGATTTAAACGTTGTTTCAGTTTAATAAAATTTTGATAAACAAGGAATGGAGGAATCGAGGATGTTAACCGAATCAGTTATTAAATAGAATTATCTCTCGAATTCAATCAATTGAGATGAAAACGCTCAGTTGTTTCGCCGCGCAAGTATGCACTACGCAGTGGTGTACTTATCTATGTATGGCTTGGTGAATAATGAAACAGTGCGCAAAGTGGGTAAGATTGTACGGTCATACCGTGAATCGAAATATACCGCGTCGCGGTCGCGACAGTGTCGCTGAGTTCCGCGCGACACTCGCTGCGTCGCACGACGTCTGAGACTTTTGCTTGATGTCATTTAGCCAATAAACCGCTCGTCTGTGCTCAGCTCCGAGGCGAAGCGACAGTGAAACAAGGGTCTGTGTGCCGGATCCACAGTCCACATCAACACTGGTAACAAATATTTCGATTCTAAGAGTTGTGGGACTGACTTTTACTTATAACACAAGCCTTGAATTCTAGTATGGCTCAACTAATGTTGCAGCGCGAATATGAGGTGAAATTGGACTAATTTAAAATTTTAGTATACCTTTCACCATTTAAATAACCTACAGAAGTTGTGCGCCATAAATCAAAAATGGGATTCGATTGTTTCAAACGACACGAGGCTTTCAAAAACTGTTACTTTGTTATTATATTCTTAACTCTCAACTGAGTTTTATACAGCTTAAATAGCTTTTATACGAGTAAACATGTGTGAAAGTTTGACCAGTTGATTGAATATTGTCGTATGGAGCGCGGTGAATAGTTGAAAGGTAACACAGTAAAGGCCCCCTTTACTGGTGGTAGGTGTCTCATAATGTAAGAGGCCGTCTGGGTGGGTACCACCACAATGTCTATTTCTACCGCCAAGCAGTGATTGCATTGTTGTGTTTCGGTTTGAAGGACATTGTAGCAAATGTAACTACTGGACATAATGATACTTAACATCGTGTGTCTCGGGATGACGAGCGCAGTGGAATGCCAAACAGTGCTTTGTAACTCAAGGTGCTGGGTGGTATTGGTACTGTTTATGGGTGGTCGTATCGCTTACCATCGCGAGAACGGCATGCTTGTCTCGTTATTCAATGCAATAAAAAAAAGACAAGGTCTCGCGTGCCCTGTTTACATTACCGATCACGTTATTCCAGTTTGGTATACCTTTTCGGGAAAGTCCGACCCACGTCACATGTCGATTGTAGTAAAGACCGTCTAGAACCTTTAAAACATCTAGATTATATACCCTCGCTTCGATTGAAATCTCCCATTGAAAAAGCTAATGGCTTACTTCATAGTCCACTCAAATTGTTCCCCGATTTTTTTATATTAGGTACTATCAAAGTCAATTAAACCGGAGGGAAATGAAGCGAAATGCTTAGTTCAAATAACGCGTACCGCAGTAATGCAGTGATCCAGCTCGGCACACGTGTGCAATGCAATCAAATTCAACCTTGTACGAATTGTATTAAGGGTGGGTGCAGGTGCAGGTAACTGTGGTATTCTAGGATTCAATCGGTAGGAAGGTGGATGGCTGAAATTAGAGGCGGCTCGTAAACAACCGAGCTAATCTGTGTGGAGGGAGCTCTGTTGGTCCGCCATCAAAGGTAATTCCCGTATTTTCGGCCGATATTCCGTGCTTTTGGATAAAACATATTCAATGCGTAATCAGCCCCGAAAATGGCACGTGACGTTTCGTTTGTGATAAACTACAATTTATTTATCCCGAAGTAAGCAGAGATCATGACCTTCAAGTTAACTCTAAAGTAAGTGGTCCTGTAAATCGTAAAGGCGTAGAGAGAATGTCTATTTCTGCCGCCAAACAGTGTGTATGCACTGGTGTGTTCCGGTTTAAAGGACATTGTAGCCAGCGCATTTCCCTGGCATTAGGAGATTTAACATCTTATATCTCTGGGTGACGAATGCAGTGGAGTACCACGTAGTAATTCAGAATTCGGTGCGATGTTGCTACTGTTTATGGTTGCTATTGGTCGTATCGCTTACCATCAGTCGTGCCGCATGCTCGTCTAAAAAACAAAGAATTACATGAAATATGTCAGAAAGAAAAAGAGTTTTGGTTTTAATTTAAATAATAAAAGAACTTCAATATTTACATAGTTCAGCAAGAGAAAATTCATTGTGCCGTGAAGTGATCCGAACGAACGCCACATCGACAACACTTTCGAAATGGTTAGCTGAGTTAATTTATGGCGGTGTGTTATCGCCGAGTATTTCTGCTCTGGTGTTATCAGCAATCAGCGTGGAGCAGTTGGACCGACCGATCAGTGTCGGCTTGATTTTGGGTCTTGCCTCCTCTGATTCTTCCTTTGCTTTCAAATCCCTTGAGATTTTCATTAGCGTAAGACAGGGATTGGGATAATGTTATTTGTGGTTAGGTACTTCGACGGTTTCTAATCTTGCTGATATGGTCAATAATTAATTATATAATACTATGCTACCAATATTATCTATAACTAGGTGTTGCTCGCGGCTTCGCCCGCGTGTAAATCCTTTCCCGGTACAAAAGTCCCTAAAATACAATACTTACGACGTCAGCGCCATCTACTAAAAGAATCAGATTAAATATATAGCGTGATAAAAATTACCCTATGTGTTAAATCCAGGACATAACCTACCCGTGTGCCAAATTTTATCCAAATCCGTTTAGTTGTTTCTGCGTATACTTCTAACAAACATCCAAACATTTTCACAAACTTTCACATTTATAATATAAGTAAGATAAGATAGTAAGAAGTAACATGTATCAAGGTGGACTTCATTGGCGGTGTGAATTAACCAGACTGAATCTCGCATATATGAGAAACCTTTGAAAACGAAAGTGATGGCCGCTCACTGCATATATGAGTGGTGTGTGATGTAGCACAGACGCAGTAGCTATCCATCTCGGTTCCGCTTTGTAATACGTTGTCTATTTTTATTCCTCATCAAAGGATGAGGAGTTTCATCGTTTACGACCATTCTTTGTACTCCCTGCATTGCAACATAACATTATACCCTGTGTTTTAAAACTGTATATGTAATTTAAAATATAATTTATGAACATACCCATAACATATATTTGTCGCAAACACAAATATGTGTGTTGAAACGTTTTACCTTTATCAAGAAAGCTCGGTACTGGTTGTGTAACTCGATTTGCGATTAACGTATTGGTTTCTGGTTGTAGTTGCAGTGGGCTTTGATTACACGTCAGGGGAGTCCGAGCTTGGGGGGTAGGCTCCCATTCGCGAAAGCCGAGAGTGCTCGCGTGCGCCTCAATCAGCCGTCAATGTACTGCGCTTGTACACGACGTATCGGCGCACTAGAGCGGGCAGTAATGCGCCCCGGGCCAGAGAAACGGCGAACTCTTATAGCTGGATGTATAGCAACTTATAACCTGTGTGAGATCAGGACAGTTCAAATAATTACGATCAATGGGGAAGTAGTATCTTTCGAACTGAATATATAGTGCACCAGGATCATGCCGCTCCGATTTACAGGTGTCATTTTTATTATTGGCGGGTCATTACCTTCAGGCCTTAAACCAAGCCGACCATTCAGGTGTTCTCGGTTCCAACTAGACAACCTCACGCTGCATATTATGTAGTATCTGTGTCTATATGTACTAGTATTTTATTTTAAGTGTGATTCTTCAGAACCGTGCTTCAAGTAGCGTAGTTTCATGGGTGACTCTCGCGCGGTGCAAATCGCTTTATGGCCGCCGCCTTCGTGGCGCGCCGATATAGCGATCTAGATAAGGACTGTTATTATACCAACAATAAATTGAATCCAAAGTGCTTTGTATATTAATTACTTACTGGTGTGTAGTGAACGTTAGAGAGCCAGCTCCGCTACCTCTTCGCCACCCCCCCGCCCGCAGTAAACCGCTCGCGTGCCGAGTATTCAATTAACACGAAATATGAAGTGAAAAGTATAGAGGTATGGATATGTGTGGCGATGAGGGATTTACTGCTTTGTTTCAATATATTTATATTAGGGTTAACATTTTAATCCGATCGATGTTTTGCTGCTTCGTCTTATTAAAAATTATAACTATGTAAGAGGTAGCTTCTCGCTGATTTATTAAAAAAAACTAAAATTACGGTACGATTAAAATATCTACAGTAGGTCTCGTATGCAAAATTTCATCTAGACAGATGCCTACTATTCTATTATTTATTTCCGTTACCAAGCAGCAGTTAGCAGTCGTGGAAACTAGCGTAGTTTTTGGGCATATTGAGACTTATAAGTCTCTAGCGAAAACAAATTTGAGCACATTGTGATAGAAAACCTCATACCGTGTTGTTCAAGCTGGTATGTGGTACCTTAATAGTAGAGCCATGCGCGGCTTTGTCTTGGCCCATATAACGGTGTGTTCGTGTTGCCACGGTGGTGCCGGCCGCAGTTGTTAATTGCGATGGAATTAGCGGCGGCCCCGATACCGGCCCGTGCCGGCGCTCGCCCACGCGCCGCTCTCGTGCTGCGGTGCCTGATGGCAGCGAGAGGCTAAACATGGAAACATGGCGCCGGTAATCGCCTCCGGGCCGTTTATCCAATACACTAGCAATTTTCGTATTGCCGAAGTGTTATCAAGCCGAGCGAAATTGGCATTTGCATTTATTCGGTCCATCGTCTGAGTTTATTAATATTAACAACTTGGCTGTTGAACAACTTGCCGTGGTTTCGTTTCCTGCACCAAATATTTTTTGAAATATTGTGTTTATTGTAAAAAAACCGGACAAGTGCGAGTTGGACTCGCGCACCGAGGGTTCCGTACAAACTTGTAGGTAAGGTATCTAAGTATATAGATAAGTTCAATAGTTCGCTAAAATTAATTAATAAGTTAAATTTAAAAAGTTTGTAAATTCGCTTTTTTATTGTTATTAAAGTACATATTTACAGTATTCAGATTTTTTCCTTTACATGTCCTGTAAGACCTTGCTTCTTGCCAATTTCATTATTCTAGGTCAAAGGGAAATACCATCTAGATAGAAAGAAAGAAAGAAAGAAACATGTTTATTCGTAACAAGCAAGATTACAAGATAATCACACAATTAAAATTAATTTGCTCGTTACAAAACCGACCCAGCTTAGCATAAACTGGTAAAAAATCAGCGCTGGTCTTCCGTTGGGCCGTTTTGTGATGTCACGGGCGCCAAAGGCATAACTAAAACTAAAACTAGGTTTTCATTCCCTGCGAATCGAAAAATATGCGACATAAACGTTCATATCTTTTGATCGCGTTGACTTACAAGTTTGATTTTTTCACAGCTGAAAGACACCGTAGATATTTGATATAAATTTCAACTTGATATCTCTACGCGTTCCTGATAAAAGGGTCTTGACAGACAGACAGACGGACATCAAAGTGAATTATAAGGGTTCCTTTTTCCTTTTGAGGTTCGGAACCCTAAAAAAATAGCTTATAAATAGTGGATGTCGAATAGGTATTACAAACATTGCAGCAAGGTACTCTAACTGTTGCTAAAAGCATGCAGCCCGTGCTCGGTGTGGTAAAGTTGAGGCAATATCGTGTGAGTCACGAACATAAGCCGTGCCTCACGTCGTCGCCCGGCCGGATACACAAACTCCGGACGTAATTACTGTACCATCCACACCGAAAAGTCGAAACTTTCGTCGTTTCAAAGTGCATCCACAAATCCGGTTACGAATCCGATGATTTTGAAACAGGGGTTTTGTCGAAAGTTTAAAGAGCGCTGCACAGCGCTCATCCGGGAATCCAGATACACAGTTACAAACTTTCAAACATTTTGTCCGTCGCTGCAAGCGGACTACAATTCCGGTTCGTAAGTTTTAATTTATATTCTCAACATTATACTTGAGAGACGGTACAAAAGATTTTTATACAATAAAATGTTGAGAGTAGTAGGTATTTATTATGTACTTTACCGAGGGAGTGGAACGGACAGCCGAGACGAATATCCGCAGGTTCAAAATCCAAGAGCACACACCTCTGACATTTCTAAAAAGTCATGTGTACCTATATTCTTTAGGAATTATCACTCGCTTTAAAGGTGTAGGTAAAAACATCGTGAAGAGACCTGCATACCTAAGAAGTTCTCTATAAGGATTTCAAAGGTGTGTGAAGTCTGCCAACCCGCACTAGGCCAGCGCGGTGGACTACGGCCTAAACCCTCTCAGTTGTAGAGGAGGCTCGTGCAAATATACATATAATACAGGGTTGTATGTATGGTAAAGGCGCATGCTTTAAAAGTGTTTCGTGACATTGCAATGCATTTGTCGCTCTAGACAACACACGCAATGTCAATGTCCACAATATCAAGTAATCGCACTGGGTTTTCCTTCAAACTGGTACACAACAGTGCTTGCATTCCGTCGCGTTGCTTAGCGACAGAAGCAGAAAAAGCTATTGTACCTACCTGACGAATCTTCTTACGAGAGAGATCTACCACTGGCTAATAACACGAGTACTGAAGTCTAATTTGATCTATACAGCGTGTTTAATAAGATTACCGTATGTCTGAGGCAAATATTGGAAGACAAACACGTTGATGGCGACGCGGCGGGGTGGAGCGGTGTGCGGCGGGGAGTGGCGGCGGCGGCGGGTGCAGTCGACTGCCGGTATCGCACCAAGTTATATTTAACCCGCCAATAATGTTTACACTGACGCTCTAATGTATTTATTGCCGAGACACGAGACGCTAAGCTCACACATATCGGCCCGACCGTGACAACCGCACTATTTACGATTATGGAGATATAATTAAAGCTGATGACCGGGGAATTCCATACAACCTATTAAAAATATATTTTATATCATTTCGATTATCCACGAGTCTCGAGCAACAGCCACTAAAAATAAAGTTACTGTGACCGTTCAGCGTTGATTTAAGTATATAGTTCTCGGATACACATCGTTTATTTTGGCTTGTTTTTAATGAACCGCGCCACGTCTCTAGACGTCGTAAACGCGAAGACTGACAGTTGTTACCCAAAACGGAACGGTTCGTATGCATTTTGATATAAAGTTACAGAATCCACACGGCATGAAGCGAAACTAACAAACTTGGTTCTAAATATGTCTGTGAGCACCAAATGCTTTGGATCACGAGACGTGACGTGAGGAGACGTCGCTACGTGATATCACGTCTCGTGTGAAGTATTCATTAACCAGTCAGTCAGTGTGACAAGTAATGTGATTAACTGCTTCGAATACACGTTAAACGAATGAGTGGACCCTCTGACGGGAGACGAGCTCTAATAAAATATAGATGTCATTTAAAAAACGGATTAGTTTAATAATTATAACCGTCTTGTATTAGCTTGGGGTTTAAAGGTGCTCCTACACAAGAGACAAGTTGTTTTTTATGCGAGTGAATGATAAGACGATGTTGCTGATTGCAACACCAGCTAGAAATATGAATTACAATTCGCCGCACAATACTGCACTTGTCACCCTGAGAGGTTACTGTTAAGTCGCGTAAAGCCGAGTTATAATATGCGAGTGTAACGTCCTCTAAAATGTCTCAACATCTGTTACAGTTGGTTCTAGCTCGTGAGATATTATACTTGTGCATACAGCACACACTTTTCTACACGCACGACGTGTTACAACTTGTACGTTGTAAGAGTTTGGGTTACACTTTCAAGGAGTGATATGCATTTACAAATAAAATGGTAGAAGTGTTGCTTATGGATTTATATTATCATATTTAGAGTGCATTTCTTGATTAAATAAAACCACATGATATCAAATGATAACTTTAGAATACATATTTTGTCATTTGAATACATGTATGCGATCACTTTTATTATAAAACTCGAAAGCGATCACATTTATTTTGTAGAAGGAAAAAAATCTAATATCACAAATCACACGCTAAGCCAGTGTCATAAATTCTGGCATAGATATCTGTTCGCATATACGCGAAGACAATACGAATAATGAACACTAATATTCCAGCTATCACTTACAAATTACGAACAAAGAAAAAGCTAGACAAAGGAGCAAACAGCTGAAGCTTTTACAGGTTGTATTGTAGTGTTGCTGTCAGCGGCAGTGGCGCCGACTGGCTCACTACACCCGCATCGCTGTCATGGCAATTAGAACACGAATGACGAAGCTATGTTCATACTTCATTACAATCAACAGAATGAATAAAAATGGACGTGTTTTAATTAAACGCAGAATTAATTTTGAGTAGTAAAACAAGAAGAGTGTGAAAACGTAGGCTGTCGATGCGCAACGCGGAGACAGGACGATGAATAAGCAACAGAAATTGTACATGATGTTCGTACTCCTAATATTGGCAAAGCGCAGAGGAGCGAAGACAGGGATTTTTATGAAATTAAATAGCAACACGACGCGACGTGTCTCTCCAGGTAATTGACGACGCGCCTGTCCAAAGAAATATTTACACTAAATATAAATTCAAACTACATAGACGTTTGTTTCATAATGTTAAATTACTTTGGATACAATGTCTTTTAGACCATAGCAAACTACTAACTTCTAATTGTGTACATAGGTAACGACAGAAACAGAAAAACGGTTGTGTCGACAATTCTCAAATTAGTTTTTGTAAATGTTCTAGTAGAATTGTGACTTTTATTTTGCATACACTCAGCGTTTATGTAAATGCACCATTCTTCGTTATTATTTTGCGAGTAATTATTTGATTGCATTTTTCTCGTTCGAAGTGCTTTTAATTAAACCTTATTTCGTGTGTTGCAATTCCAATATTTCGAACATTGTTGCCAGTGTAATTTCTTGATATTGTAGGTGAATACCGCTACAATAATGAATATAATATAGAACTATTATTAGTCTGCCTCGGTGGCGTAGTTTTATTACGGTACGACTGCAATACTGAGATCTCGGGTTCGATCCCCGGGTTGGGCAAAGTGATATTGGATTTTTCTATTCAGTATCAGCCCAGAGTCTGGAATTTGTGCCCGTTATGGCGATAGGCTCGCCGGACGCCGACGGAATACGCACGGCAAAAAGTGAGCACGCACACCGGTGTCCAACGCGGGCGTCCAAGGATTACGAACTTTAATATCTAATATCTCAGCATGGCCAGTGTAGTACCATGACATCCTAATTCATTGGATGGTGTTGCTTCTATTTGTGAGCAGCTAAATGCAGTCAAACGGCTTGCTCGTTTCATAATTCAGGCGAATAAAAAGGGCTCGTGAATTAAGTATATCACTCACATGTTCTCATTTCGCTGGTATTTATAGAATCCGAAATGTTTATAGTATCAGCTCGTACTAGTATTGTGTAAATGCGCCCACGGCGCTCCTTGCTTTGGTTATACATGTCTAGATGGACTGTAGCGGGCGAGCGGAGCAAACTATAGCCACTAAGTAAAATATAATGACAGGAATGCGATCACAATTTAACTAGTATTACGATACCCATACATGCACTCCAGCACGCGAATCTGTCACATACACAATTCCGGCGATTGGCACTAATTTGCCACATCTTACGGCGCGGCATCTAGACGTGTAACCACAGCGGTCGTTGGTCGCTAGTGCAGTGTTTACATTGGTCGTGGCTGGTTGTGGGCGATGTCGTCGACTCTGCATTATTTCCGAGCCGCGGCTCGGCTCGCCGTGAATGGGCTGCTGGTTCGCTAATGGAGGTATGCGCCGCGTTCCCGCATCACGGGTTTTATGGGCTTCGCTTTGACAGGCGCATATTAGTCGGCACTCGGACACAGCGGCCTCGTGCATTTCCGCCATGCTCTTGTGAACCATTTGGTTGAACGTGTGTGTGGATGTTTTGTAGCGGTGGCAGAGTATTGTGTTGTTGTTTAAAGAGGAGTAATTGCAGGAATCATTTACTACATGCCTATAACAACGCCAAAAATATTTTAAGGCGTCAAAATCTATAAGATCTTCGGAACGTGTTGTCCGTATAAAGACTAGGCGCAACAAACTAGCTTAGAGTTAAGCTTTAACAAGCACTATTAATAGATGTTCTTGGGACCAAAAGAACCTAGCGAAAACCAAAATCTAATAGTCGCCTTCGTTCTTGACCAAGTTGGCGTTGGATAGAAAGCTGTCAATTCTTAATAATCGTCCCGCAGTAATGGCATCAACTGTGTTGACTTGTAAACGTGAGTCCATTTTTTTACTTGTCAGATGTTTACATTTTGAATTCCTCAGCGTCACATTACATGGTAGCACATGTGCCGCCTGGGCCCAGTCGGCGTGTCTGTCTGTCTGCACGTGCTCACAATCAGCGCCGCGCCCGCGGTCCTCACCCTGCACGAGTAACAAGAATCGCAGCGGGACATGTGTTTGGTGCATCTGCGAATGTTCCGTCATCGTGGCCGTCATGACTTTTGGATATGAATTATGAAACCCCGATATATCTGACAGAGACGTCCATATGGGATATCTTATTAAACACGAAACCCCGATACACTTGACAAAGACTGTATACACGGGATATCTTAAATACGTATCACTTTTAAGCTTAAAATATTTTCTTTGTAAGAACCGTTTTAATAACTTATAAAATGTAATAATATCAAAGATAACTTCTTACTGTAACTCGGCAATAAAACTACATCAGCGGCGGAAAGTAAACGCGACCGAGACAGAGTAGCTGCAAGCGGCGAGTCAGCTGCGAACACAAACATTTGCACCTCTCGCCAGAACTCGTGTCCAGCCAGATCATAAAGGTTTGCTAGTAGCCGGGGGCGACCCCAGTAGCTATAAATTAACAACTGGTTAGACAGTACGAGCTGTGTTTCATCCTGGCAAAATGAATGCGTTTTAAGGTATGTAGCAGAAATGTAATGTTAAGTAACGAGAGATGTAGCGCACCTCAATGATTGCCAAAAGTATGCCAGGCGTGGGCCTGTGGTACTTACTTGAAGTGCGTAGGCTGACCTCTTCAATGAGCTACTATGTCGAGATTTCCCTAAAATTATGTTCTTTACAGTCGCTAACAATTGAACAAAACAGGGCATCTTCAGGTGCGTGTTGTGTGTCAGCTAAAACCAGTGGCAAAGGAAAATATAGGTAGTATACGTCATACAAGACATCATTTATTAACGTGTTCAATGTTCATACATTAGATGTAGTTCCATTGTAATAAACTGACCAAACTAACCCGCAGTAAGCTTGCTGTTTAAACAAGCCATTACACATTAAAACAATATTAGGTCCGTGCGGAGAGGGGGTTGTGCGGTGCGGTTGTGCGGGGGAGAGCGCGCGAGCCGCACCAACTTTATTAATATCACCTGAACATGCCGCAATAACCGCTGCTTACCCACATCAAATATCCGCACCGTAATCCATCTCTAATATTAGACGGACCAACACAATTTATGAAAAAATATTTCTTGCCTAAGTAAGTGTGCCAGTGATGTTGTGTTCCAGTGTCAAGAGCATTGCAGGATGCGGAATTACTGGAAAAATACATAATCTCTGGAAGATGGGCGCAGTGAAATACCATGTTACGTTTTGTTAGTAAAAGTTGTGGCATTGCTGAATAGTGACAAGTGTGGTACACTCAGGCGAGAAAGCTTTATTTATTCAGCATTCAAAATCCGAATATTGCTGTTACCTTGCCTTATATTGCGATGTTTCCATTCGGGATATTTTTGTAGTAAAAGATTATTACGAACTAGTTAGGAGCTCTTTATAATAAGTAATCATTACTGCCATGAAATCAAATAAATGTGCACCCGAGAAGTGGGACGAGAATTATTGTGCATCCAATCACGGTGATTAAGTGTATGAAACCTATCAGCAAGGCAACATTTGACCAATTGTCTGACAGCGTTACCACGTCGAGCCATGTATTCCGCAGACAGTCCTCCGACTCTACGATGTAAAGATGAGATAGAGATAGCCTTTTGCAGGCATTGGGTGAACTAGTTTCCTCTATAACCTTTTTTAGCTTGTTATGATGTTTAACAATGCCATCGTAGACGATGTTAACTGTATGATGGACGCCGGTGGATAACGAAACATATTGCGCCGGCGCCTCCACAAACGTATAAAGATATGTTCACACTATATGAGGCATTTTTGGGGGAATTTTATAAATATTAGGAACTTTCGTTTAAACTGAAGGAGTGCACGGTGATTCCACCAGTGTATACAATATTTTGAAGCATTGAATCACGAAGTTTTATGAATAGTGGAGTCCACAAGATCATTTTATAACCTATTGTAATGCATGATTCCTTTGAGACTATTATTGCGGAACAAGGCACTCTTGTGAGTAAAAGCCAGTTATCAAATTCGTAAATTTTGAAACAGTATCATGTAAATAAGCCCTTATAGGTTTATTTCACTGCGCTCCGACCGCCGCGCTGTGGTATGCACATTATCTCCAAACTTTACATCTGATATTAAGATGTTGTAAATAAAGTTACGACTTGCGGCTCCTTTGCCGCGGGGTCAAATATCAATGTAGTAAAACTCGTTTATTTATTCCGGTGCCACAAAATGTCCACGGTTTATCATGTAAAGTATAATAGACATAAGTTATATGACTTTTTAACAAAGTATTTATCTTTAACTTAAGGTTACCCCTCATGTCAGAAATATAATCGAAAATTGAAATTGGCGTTGCAATCGGTTATTAAAGGCCTATTGAGAAAGAACGGGAAATAACACCCAGTTTCTGAATTTAATAACATTTTCGTTAATTCATGATTCAACCGAGTCAGAAGTTTTAAGCACAATTAATGAGAGTTTAGAAACACGATTTACTAAACTGTTGGAGTTAAACGATATCGACTACACAAACTACTATTGCGAACTGAGCAACTAATCACGAGACAATTCAGCGGCGGATCTGCTTCTGTCAATGTCAACAACGCGAAGCGATAATTCTGCGCAGCAGCTACAGCGCGAGGTGTAACGGGTTCTCGTTATAAGTTCGAGTGCGC
Organism: Sphinx pinastri; assembly: GCA_947568825.1. Lineage (NCBI taxonomy): Eukaryota > Metazoa > Arthropoda > Insecta > Lepidoptera > Sphingidae > Sphinx > Sphinx pinastri. Next base: position 213,772 of record OX387623.1, read on the forward strand.
GGCGGCGGAGGGCGAGGGACAATCGGCACTATTACATATAGTCACGTACCGCGCACTCAGTATATTTATGGGCAGGCGAGGTGTTCTCCATCAGGCGGGCAATTTGCTCGTCAGTCAAATTTATAAAGATACATGGGAATCATCACAACTTTATCGCCTTTTCCTTTATTTACGATAATATTGCCATTTCACGTCAATGAGCACACAACATTTTAGTTTACTAACGCGGTTTATACGCAGACATTTTCCGCTGATCAACACCTACGCTAAACGCGACGTGTAAACGTTACGGAGTGCATTTGCGACTGCTGTACGACGAGACCCTAAAAATGTATACTTAGTTACACTACCTCATTTTTACGATGCGGTCATACGCACCAACGAACCCGCACCTTTACAATAATAAGTAAATGTTTTAAGACAACAGGCGCGTTTCGTTGCCGTGCAGGTTGTCAAGAATGATGATATTGTTACAGTCGTGACACTTAAATTATCCCCCGACCAAATTGCTCGTCTCGACAATCTGTTCTAAAAATGTACATTACTTAAATGTACCTAATTCCACAAAAACGTAGAATAAATTTTATGTGGGTATTTACTTACGCTGTCGCTTACTGAGAATGGATCTCTAAAATTTAAATACTCAGCGTTACTAATTTGGTATACAAAAAAACAGAAAGCCTAGCCCACTTCGTGAGATGTCGAAGGGACGAATAAATAGAAAATAAACGGTATGATGTCCCGTCTGTCTGGGAGGCTGTAGCAATCGGATGGCGCGGCACAGGGCGGCACAGGGCGGCGCGGGGCGGTGCGGGGCGGCTGTCAATAATACAGCTCTCTTTTACTCTCATTACTTTGAAATGATGGAGCTGTTCGGCAAATTTAAATACTGGGAAATTGGTTCTTTTTTTCGTATGCGGGAGCCCGTCTGGGTGGAACTACTGCTTCTACTGTTACCGTTGGCAGACAGCAGACTGCAACCACTGTCATTTCAGAGGTAAGGACATCGCAGCAAGTATAATTGCAAGACTGGATGCTTATTACAAACCTCCGTCTACCTTTGGGTATGTTTCCTTTATTCCTTTTTTATTACATTGAATGACGCGACGAGCACGCCGTTCGCCTGATGGTAAGCGCTACGACCACCCATAAACAGTAGCAATACCATGCAGCACCTTCAGTTACAAAGTATTGTATGGCATTCCACTGCGCTCGTCATCCTGAGAATTAAGATGTTAAGTCTCATTATGTCCAGTAGACACTGGCTACAATATCCTTCAAACCGAAACAGAACAGTGCATGCACACTGCTGCTTGGCGGTAGAAATAGACATTGCGGTGGTACCCACCCAGACGGACTCTTACATATGTGAGACCTACCACCACTAAAATTATTCGTATATTATGTTTATTTATTATGTATTACTTTATCTATGTAATACTTTAATTCGACATATGTACACACTTTGACTACATTGCCCAGAAATTCAAATTTTGATAGATTGAAGATAAGCTCGTATGTTCAAATTATTTCGATGACAACATTTTTTATACAAATGTCTGATCCACCTTTGAAGCCAGCTTAGCGTGAATCTATCAATTCTCGTGCAGTTATATTTCTTTGTAGACGTGCTAGACCGTATAATTGCCTCTATACCAGTATATATTATGTCGCGGGAGAATCGTACAACTCATAATGTTACGGAATGCCTCATCTATCATACGATATACTAGGGAGCCCACACCAACTTGTACAACGCGACGCGTGATGGCAGCCTCTGATAGGTATACGTTAAGCCATCGTGTATAATAGTTTTCTTGGTGGTAGGATATTTATGTCCGCTCGGATAGCGATCACCGTACACCAAGAGTAAACACGCCATAGTGCCTGCCTGCGTGCCTCTACATCCAGTTAAAAACAGGCCGGCATTATGGTGTCACCTGATGAAGGATAAGCATCTATCATCATTTGATATTGTACCTGGACGTCATTCCACTCACCATCACGTGTAGCGGAGCCCTATTATTGTGTTTCGATAATTCCCCGCAACCTGTTGAAGGAGAAAAAAAAAAAAAAAAAAACGTCATGAAACATGTTATGAGTATTTAACTAAGTCGAGAAGTTCGCAGTTTTAGTGTAATAACTCATTGTTATTGTCGTAAATTTGAGTTCTACCTGCACTTTTATAAAAAATATTATAGTTAAGTCCAATATTATGTTATTTTGTTTAGTTCTGTTAGTAGTATATTTTTGTTGAAGCAATAAAGATTATTATAGATTATTATTATTATAGTTCAAATATAAGCAAAATGATACTCGCAGTTTATTCATAACGCCCATTGATAAAGAGACTCGTTGCAATATTCTGGTAATCTCCATGCCTTTGACGATAAGTACTGACAATCTCCCTTAGACATCGGCAACACTAAGGGCACAAACAAGTCATTGTATCATAAAATATATTTTTATACGTAGCTTGAAGGACGTGTCTGTTCGTTGGTGCACATGATCCGTGACATCACGCGCCGTGAGCCCCGACCCAGCCAGGTGCCTGCCGCCCACCTGTCCGGCGACGTCAACCGACGTCTGAAGCAACGCCTACACTTCAGCCTTTCTAAAACAAATGTAGGGTGAGCCCACGTAATTAGCTACTAATTGTTGTGAGTCTGGAGAACCTGGGAGCGTACCCGCGTTAGAGCATATTTTTCGGACAAATTGCATGTCATCTCGAAGTTTTAAATTAAGTAACTAACTATTAAGAATTAAGGTCCCTGGATCCAAATTTTATATGAAAATATAGTCTGTCACTTTCAAAAAAAGGTAATAATTTCTGACCTTACTTTTATGTGATATAAAAATTGCTTCTTTCCATTAAGCTAAAAGCAGTATCGAACAAAATTCTCTCCACACAACTGGAAACAGAAATAACCGCCTAAAAAGGTAAAGAAATCTAAAACGGCGCTAAATTTCCTGTTCTCGTTTGTTTCCGGGCGAGGTGTGAAATTTTTAAACACACAAACGCGCCCGCTCTGACCAAGATATACTGACTCGCTGGTTCACAGATACTTTTATTTGTTTGCAAGCCTGTATTAGGAAGGCGTAGGTAGAGATACTACTTTTATGAGCTTCTTCTCATCTTCTTATTAGGTAGGTCTCGTTTACGAGCGTCCGTCTGGATTCGAACATTTAAGTTTTTCTGCAATCGATCAGTGCTCTTTAAACTAACATAGTAACTCTATGCCGATTGTACAATATTAAAGCCAATGAAATTACCGGATACGAGACACATCTTACATGTCGTTACAGTAGCCGTGCATACCATATCTGGCACAAATTCCAATTCAGTAACTCGTGTCGAACCTAATACCTCGATTGCACAACCTAAGCACGTTGCCACTAGACTAACGAGCCGTTTAGTCTTACCGGTGATTTAGTGCCGTCGTGAGGGAACTTATCGCGTAGAGTCGGCGGGGCTCGGGAGTGTTCGGGCGCGCTCGGGAGCGCTCGGGACGGTGCAAGTACTGGCCCTATTTGCGGAACGGCTGTTTAGTAATACTCGTTTACTTTCATATATTTACCTTTAGTACTGAGGATGGACAGACATCAGATATCATTTGGCACAATTCTTCGTTCTATAAATACATTACTTTCTCGCTTAGTCACTGATTTTGTATAAGTAATTGAAGGGTGGTGCGAGAGCGAAAGACTCTTTTAGTTGACTCACATGCTCACAACACATGTCTTGTGTCTAGGAAGTGTTCTATCTTCGTTTAAATTAATAGGACTTGAAGTAACAAATAGGGATAGGCTCGCCTCTTAATACATCATGGGATGGAATACGCACGGCGAAAAGTTGGTGCACTAGTTGCACTTTTGACTACCCATTCGAGGATAAAAGGCGTGGGTATATGTGTGTGTGTAACAAATCTAATGTTATTTACCATTTGCATAATTTTGGATTGCATTAAAATAATGTGGATTCGCAGTCAGTTAAATTGTGGGAGCTAATAAAGCAGTAGAGTTATTTAATTCCTTCGTCCGAAAAAACAGCTAAAGGCCTTTCACACCACAGCAAGTTTCGTCATTATGTATTAAAACAAGAACATGAAAAATGAACCAACGTTCACAAAGTCGCGGCCACGGCTCATTATAAATTCCGTCACATTATAAATTCTGTCAAACTTTTGATGTATTTTGATTCAAAAGAATATTGAAATAATAAAGGTTAACCACACGCACACGAGTAAATTGAAAGTTCCGAGCCGCCCACTGATATTTCCATACCAAGTTACGAAAGGACCGATTTCTTATCGCAATACACAGAGCTCGAAGCCGACGACACGCACACACACGTTTCATGTGATTAAATGCGCAGAAAGCGAAAGTTTAATATTAATCGAGAGCTGCTCGTTATGCCGCTGCAAAAACTTTGCGAAATAAGTAGAGCGACAGCGCGGCGCGGCGCGAGCGAGCGAACGGCGAACAGTGAAAGTATGCGAGACGCGGTAGATAAGCGCACACTTTCCAAACAAGATTTCCCCAATGCTAATACGCTCATAAAGCTTTGAACTTCTATATTAGTCGCTGTGTGTCAATGTCGCCGCAAGTATGGTAATATTGGGCGGAAAGTTTGCCAATAACAGACGTCGAGCGCGCCGAGAAAAAGTTACACCACTCGCTCTATTCCACATAACTTCATGGAAATGTACTGCCTCTTGTTATTTGGTTCACGCACCGAATGAGGCTGTTTGGTGGGATCTGTTACGCGTTAGGGGGGATGTGACTTCACTATGTAAATAAATAAATACGCACAGACCTACACGCAGTATACATACATGTATGGAAGATTTCTTTTTAGGAAGTCTCTACACGAAATGGTAACAAAGTTCATGTGTGTATCTTCACAAGGTTAAACAGAAGTTAAACTACGCGAAGTTCGCTGAGTTTTTCCGATTCATAATGTTCGTTATATCCCGAGATTATAGAAGTATCATCGTAAATATTGGTGAACTGATTTGGCTTTTTTTACTTTCTGCGCATCGAACCTAGTACTTCAGCGGCTTCACAGCTAAGCCCCAATTACTCTAAATGCTAATAAGGCGATCTTGAAGTGAAAGATATAAATAAATATAGGTTTCACTTGATTGTTTCACATCTCAATGATCAGAGCCGGGCCGGAGCCGTGGGTATTGTCTGTGATCTAACTTTTCCACCAGAGTGGGTTCTATTTCACGCCGCGCGACTGCAGGATATTTAATTTTGTTTGAGAAATTCCATGAACTGTTTTACTGTACAGCAATAAAATATATTTTTCTTTTATAGACACGGGGTGGTGGTTGAAATAGTATTAAAGCAATCAATAATTCAACACCGTCCAATAATTGTTTAAATACCTCAATAAATCTGTCGATAGGTGCCACTTCATACTTACAACTCGTCATTTGTCGCCGGCGCTTGTTTGATGGCAGTAAAACTCTGTGTGCATGATACTTTTATAGTTTTCAAATACAGCAGCGTGGTGTCAGAGCGGCGAACATAAGTGCGTTGTTAGGATGTATGAACAGCCCAGTGACAAAAATGGACGCACTGTTTACAAGTGATACTAGTATAATTTGTCAATAAATTTATCGTACTTCTGTGCAAAGGTAGTCTACACTTGAATGAGATCATAACTTTCTAATCTAGCGCAATTTAACGTGAAAAGATGGTGATGTTAGTTGGAAGCTACATAAAACATATTATAGTGTAATTTTATGGATGATAGTGCACGCACGGCCTCCACCCGGCCCCTGCACGGCTGCGTATGGAGCGGTGCACACCGGCCCGTTTGTGAGTTCTCAATCCCATAGTTTTACGAGCAGCCGCGCCTGACGAACGTTGTATCGCCAGGACAGCTTCCAGAGGTCGTTAAATACTATTGGACAAGGGGATCAAACATAAATTCCATTCGGGTTTATAGTTTTAAAATTAATAGCTTTTTTGTGACCCTATGAAAGTGATAACATGATGTATGAAAGATTTTTGCCTCTATCGACACGGTTACAATATTCTTTATTGTTCTAGTTTATGTTGCTGTGTAAAACTGTGAATAGAGGATATAAAATATGTTATTAACTTTGTATTACAGTGTCGCGCACCTAGTCTCCGATTCGGGGGATAGCCTGTCTGTGTAAAACGATCTCTGTATCGGAACTGAGTTCCATACAGAGATCAAGGAATACTCAATATTACTACGTAGGCATCAATTGTTACATGTAAGGCCTTTTAGAACTTTTTCCTTAGTTCTTTCGATTGCTTTTTATATAGTAAAAACTTTGTATATAAACCATTTTAGTCGGAACTCGCAAACAGTTAACGCTGTGCAGCGCTGAAAGCAAAACTCTATCGATTCTATTGGACTAGTGAGTGCAGTACTCATGCGTAGTCCATTAATGTCGGTAAACGAGCCGGAAAAATAAGCGCTAATAATATTCTATATGTGAAAGTAATTAAATGATTTTATGAAATTGACATAGGTAATTGGTATATTTATATCAGTGAAACTACATTCATCAAATTATATAAGACTTTAATATATGCAGCAACTTGTATTATATTCACTCAATTGTAACCTGTTATGTGTGAAATAAAATAAAAAATATTATGTTCACTGATTGACAGTACCTACCATTACGTTCTTAATTAATATAAATATGAAACAATATAGTTCGAACTTACTATGCTAAAAGAAGTTTATATGACACGTAAACCCAAAAAAACTTTAACTATTTTCAACAATATATCAAATACCGGCGCCATACAACAACGTGTAGTTTTCCGCCTAGTCTGGACTGGCCATTATTATCGGCGACTGACGTGTGGAGACTGTGGAGAGCTGTTGGGACAATAGGCGACTTTGTAGCGTCGCGTCGGGTCTCGGGACACAGTAAATACACGGGACGATTCCATTGATTAGGGGATTGGCGGTTGAGTGGGGCGGGCGCCGCGCCGGCAGTAACAACTGTTTTACAATGAACGACAGTTTTACATCACATTGTACACACTGTTATAGGTCTAGTAGTGTGTTGCGATTGTTTCTTTCAAACGTTTTTAAGTCCGCGTTTTTACTTTTCACATTTTATGATCATAACATATCTACGTCTAAAAGCCATCATGTGGGCCACCATGTGTATAGTTATCTCCACCGTCTATAACGTTCAAAATAACAAAAGGTGATCACTTACCATCAGGTGAACCGTATGCTAGTTTGCCCCTATGTCTTAAAAAAAAGCCTCATGACTGCGCTATTAGTTTTAAATGAAAGGAATTAGGGAATGGTAGTTTTATTTTGGTTTCCTAATATCTCACTTACCATACGAAACGCAACCCATGTCTATTATGAATGTTACTGCTATGTAAGCATGATGCTTAAAATAAAATTATTGGTGATATTTTTTAGTCTCGCGTGCAGTGGTGTTCTTGTTATAATATAATCAGCCGAGTGGGTCGCTCGTTTATATTATAAGGAGAATCTAAACATTTATAAACATGTCACGGCCCCCTAAAGGGTGAATTAAATGCGAACCCAGGTGCGTTATAACGATAAAAAGGAGTAAAACAATGGAGCGATTCATTAGCAATCAACACCGGGCGAGCACGCGGCGCCCCTCGCTGTCACAATACCGGCACGCGCGGGGCACGCCGCCCCTTCAGTAATGCCTAGTGTACTCAGGGCTTCAAAGTATCCCCACTTTTATGGTGCATTTTTCTATCCCGACATGTGGGTTTGTTGCTGTACTATTCATGTTTAATGTGTTAGGTAGACCCGCTCTCCATTTTGTAGTTTTGATTCCATAAGGATGCAATGCGGCCATCAGCGCTGACAGGATTTGTATCACGCTGAGCAAAGTTTGCATGCATTTTTTGTGCCTTCGCCTGTTGAGGAATACACGTTTGCCTATATTATTTAATAAGATGATAGTGGCATAGGCTCAAACACTCTAATGATCAAAGCTACCATGAAAGTGGTGGTCATAACTTACGACCAGTTAGCCCACTCGTTCGCACGCCATAACAATATGAAAGACATACAAAAGTTAAATCAAATCTTCCTACCAACCAGATATAAGATACAATTTAATACAATAATTTAGGCGACAACTGTGCCATCTGGCGTCGCTAAAAATAAGCACCGCTAATGAAATATCACAACGGTCCACGGTTATATTAATATTTTAAATGGATAAAGTTAACGCATAGTACTTATGATTTAGTGTTAGTCGTCAGTTGAAACATGTTACACGACTTATTGTAGTACCGGCGAAGACTCACATATAACGCGAATACTAATTAATTGTTTCTAATTAATATAATACTGCAACATAGTTAAACTAAAAACTATTATGTATTTTCAAGACCTGTGAAAATCTAATTACAATTAATCTTTAATTTAAAACAAAAATATAACACTGCGCGTAGCGTTCATATTTTTACCACAATTTTGCATAACTACCCAAACTAAACAGGCTTGTTATGCGTGAGGGACGCGGGAGGAGCGACACAATCCTCAGACCCGTATAAATCACACTGATTCAGGACGTAATGCAAAAAATAACCAAATATATATGGGCAGCATTTCCTTCACCGCTGAACCAACGACCTTCGTCGCGGTCTCAACGAACCAGGAAATGTTATTTATACTAACTTATGTCACTGAATTTGCGTGTTACTTGAAGTTTTTATGGTAGAAGGCGTTAGGGGCAAGTTTTAGTTGAGTCTAGCTGATGATTCTCTAATCTCTCTCTCGCTCATCTACAGACTACACCCGCATTAACCCAGAAACTACAGTATTAACTATTAAGTTAATTTTTTGGAGTAGGGATCCTAATATTTAATTATAATTATTATAATATAATGTACTCTGTTCTTTGACTCAGAAGGTGACTTAGAAGGTTCACCAACTGGAGGAGGATAGCCAAGGATCGTCGCGCATGGCAGTCAATTGTAGATGAGGCCAAGACCCACAAAGGGTTGTAGCGCCGAAGAAAGTAAAGTAAAGTTCTTTGACTCAATGATTACAGTAATACATCGCAGTAAAATGAACCACTTAATGATTTACCTAATAAATATAACACTTTTAATAAAGTTATAAAAACCGTTTATTAAAGTTAATGAAATACACAAGACATTTTGACTGTTGAAACTGGTGAAGGCACGACGGTGGCTTTTTCAAAGGTCACTTGAGAACAAATTGGTGTTTACGCAATAAACGCTGTCGTAAAACTGTTAAATGACAAATTATGAACGGTATGACGAAAAATAACGACCTATAAAGCAATATTATTTTTATATTACGCAAAAAATCAAGGGAACGGACTTTTACTCGGGGCATGTGCTGACTCGGGGTCGGGGATCACCCACGCAGATATGATGACAATGTATTAAACTAAGTGAAAAATGACTTTATTTTCGATTCTCTAAAAGATGTTTTAAATCATTAAATCGCTACCGGTTCTGGATATTATGTTGCTGGGAAGAATAGCAACGCCCACAGCTAGATAAACAAAGTGTAAGTGTAATATTGTTTTAGGTTTTAGGTAATAACAATCACGATCGCGTTCTTCATTAATAGTGAATATTTAATACTTGTACGAAGAAAGCAACCTTATATACATTTTGTAGTACACACACACACCCTTACACCCTTTATGGGGTTAAGAAGGGGTAGGCAGAGGCGCAACTAGTGCACCCACTTTTCGCCGTGCGTATTCCGCCCCATGATGTGATAGAGGGCGAGCCTACCGCCATATCGGTCACAAATTCCAGACTCCGGGCTGATACTGATAAGAATAACCTGATATCACTTTGCCCGATCCAGGGATCGAACCCAAGACCTCAGCATTATAGTTGTACCGTAATACAACTACGCCACCGAAGCAGTTGGTCACTTTGTAGTAGTTACAAAATAATATTTCTTAACATTTGGTTGAACTTCGTTTACGGACCAGCAGATGCATATGTGCTCAATTTAATCCTCCATTAATAATTGTTAATTAATTATGATTGACGAGAACTCATCGGTCTGCAACAAAGATGGCGACGCCACGAATTTGAGATCCACTTCTTAATGATGAGCAAACTTTAACTATAGCATCAATTAAAGAAATTACCTGAATTATAATCAGTTTTGGCGATCCCCCCGCCCTCGTCCTTTCCCCCGTCTCCGCGTCACCTCCGCAGCCGTAAGCGGGCGCTCAGCGTAAGGTAATTAGACCTCCATTTAGGACAGTACTATCCGGTCGGCACATTTTACATTCAGCTTATTTTATGTGCCGACTGTCTCTTAATGACATTCATCAGTTTTTACCCGACTGCGAAAGAAGGAGGGTTATGTTTTTCGAGTGTATGTATGTATGTTTGTATATTTCTTTGGCACGCCCTACAGCCTAAACGGCTTGTCGTATTTTTATGTGAGTGGTGTCAATAGATTTGTCTTAGTCGTGAGAGTGACACTGGGTACATCAAAATAAAATAAAAACAAAATTGAGGATTTTTGGCGGCAAAAAGTAATCTCAAAATACATCGAGTGTGGTATCAAAATGAAGATTTTTTAACGGTGATTACGAATATACATATTACATATATCTGCTTACTTCGAGATTTTGTTGCTCTAGCTATACCTATCACCAACCAAATTATGAGAAGTGAGCGTGTTATGCCTCCGACAGCGATTGTGAACACTGTCAACTAAGATTATTAATAATCAAAATAAAATATTCAAATTAAATTCTTGTTTCTATCTTTTCAGTTCTTCAATGAATTTAATAAAGATGCTAGATATTGACGTAGTCGGGTTTTTTGTTTCCTTATTTTTGTCTATTTGTCACATTAAATGTGTCTCGTAGGGATTTATGCGGGATTAAAGTATATTTATAAGAAACGTTTAAATTATAGTTCAAACAAAAAATCTGAAGAAATAGTTCAACAATTTATCATGGGATTAAGGGATTACTCCGAAATATAGTTAACCTCTGATCTCATGAGAGGCGGATTGAGATTGAATTATTTATTATTACTAGTCATAAACTGTTTTAAAACTAAGCAGATTACGGCTACCGAATAGCTGATACAAGAATTATGTATTCTAAATAAATTATCATTACTGCCAGTACTCCAGCCCAAATAAATATAACTTCATATACAAACAGAACGTTCAATCTTTGGCTATATTATGGGCAATGGGTCAGCAGGGAGCCGTTACTGGACCCTTCAGCTATCTTCGGGTGTGGTCGCGTTACGAGGCAATAGTGACAAATCAGTGCTCACGCGGACACAAACGGCGGCGGGAACGGCAGAATCCATACGTTAGCTGTAATGGATCATTTGAAGGGACCCGGCCGTGAGAGACGCTCCTCGTCCTTATTCACGCTAAACGATAACTTTGTCACAATGTATGTTTGGGATTTTGATTATTACTTTTTTTTTCTAGATAACTGAATGAGCAATTGAAGTTTACACACGCCTGACTATAAGCGCCACGTCTACTTAAAAGTAGTAACAACACTGAGAAAATTGAATTTTCAAAACATTGTAATGTGCTAGTCATCCTGAGACATAAGTCTCATAACAAGTATTTACGCTGACAATGAAGCCGTCCAAACCAGAGGTCAAAACCGCTTACACGCTGACTTTTACTTGTGATTCCACCCACGTTGATCTCATGGTACATATGCTGTCTGGTTCAATGATCACAATTAATGAAAATGAAAAGAAAAATAGCAAGTAACAATATTAAAACAATTTAAACGGAAATCGATAAAAAGACTGTATTATAGTAGGTACACATTAAGCTGGTGGTTCTAATGATATTGTCGAAAATGTTACTATACCTCAAGGAATAAGTATCTCAAGACGTTTCTTAAGTTGTTATCAATCCGCAACATTCGAGAGGAGTTGTAGTTGCGGCGACGGCTTAGTGTTTCAACACGGCTCAGCGCTGGCGGGAGCGGGCTGTACCCACTGCTCAGACTGATGTTCCGTATTGTTCAATACCTACGGAAGATTGCATTAAACATTTGTAATGGTTAAAATGTTCGCAGGAATCATTGGTTTACGAGGTGTAGATATTTACACCGAATTTATTGTCAACAAAAGAATTTATGATTTACGTAGTACGTGACCCACTGCATTGTGCTGAAGTGAATAAATTTGATTTTACGCCGATATTTTGTAAGTGAGGCGAAAGGCTTCATATTAGAGAAGCATAATATGGAATACTGTGAGTAAAATGCTGGTCTATACTGAGTCCCTTTCCATTAATGGCACTAACTAGTAACCACTTCCTATACCTTTTCCATAAAGTTCGGCAACGTTACCAAACCGCCTGGCGCTAGGTGTCCATGAGCGATGGTAAAAATTTACTATCAGACTCACCAAATATCCTAGTATCTGTTATCAGACGCATAAGTTCTTAATTGCCATCTCTCTGGTTATACAAGACGTTATGAACAATATGACAAGCCCACCCACAATTATCTGCCCAGCGCGGACATGTTCAGCGTCCTGCGACAGTTGGCGTCGCCGCGGCGCGTCACTTCCGCAACGATATTATTAGGTCGGCACGTCATAACGTTGACGCTATATCGCCGGCAATTTGTCAGCGTCGGCCGCCATCACACCGCGACATGCGACACAATTAGCTTTATACAGAGCCGACAATCGGTGTCATCGCGACGGTGTGACGGCGACCGTTCTGCTGTGGGATCTTGTTAGCAAATTGTTAAAGTTGTGATAGTGTTGGGATTTCGACCGTCGATTTTTCTCCTCGGGGCAAAAATTTATTTGTGGACATAATATTGTGACCATTATATCGAATGATAGTCGTAGTAAATGATATTGATATTTCGTATATTTTTTATATTTTCTATGTTTTTGAATGTATAAGTTCTAAGAAATAGTTTCGGGGTCCAAGCTGACATTAGCCGCAGATGCACCAGGATTCTCATTCCAATAACATGAATCGTTTCAATTTGGTGGAAGCTTCGGGGCAGTCGTAGGACATCCAAAGATACTTATAAAAGAATCTTGCATATTTGTGGCTAAAGTTACAGATGCATTGGTTTAATGGCCTATCAGATTTTTTTTTTTTTATATGTGTGCGGCAAAGTGACCCCACTGAACCTGATGAAGAGGTCCATATAGAGTGTCGACTGACAAGCGATGATTATCCCTCGTCAGTTGTCACAATTATGCCGGCCTGTTTGACCCGGATATATACAGGCTGATCCCGGAACGCGACATACTTACGTGGGCCACTATGGCGGGTATGAACGCCTTGTGTAGTGTGGTCAGTACCCGGGATATACAATATATCCTACCATCCATCCTACCAGCACTACTATAAATAGGCCCTTTTTTAACTGACTTCCAAAATGGAGGAGGTTTTCAATTCGTGTGTTTGTATGTTTTTTTTTATGTTATTCATAATAGACTACATTGTTATTTTGAATGCACTGTTAACTGATGGATAAACAACTATTCTGATCGGATACTGTATTTAGACCATTAATTGAAGTAAAAAAGAAACAATACAGTATTTCCAAATTTATAGCAATTTACAAGGATTTTTTTTATTCACACAACGTTTACTTTTTATAGTAAATGTTGATCTCAAATTCGATATCCAATTCAGGTTATCAAGTATTTTATTGGCGTCGTGTGGCAGTTTACGAGCGCCTCGAAGATATCTGAACACACGCAGACAGTAAACATACATTCAACAATAATACTGTTGTTGATAGTTACAAGTTGATTACATAAAGTATCACTAATAGCGGAGATAATATAAATATTTGTTGCAGTGTGGTTGATGGAATTTGATCCCATTGGGGGTGAGTTTCCAGAAATCATTGTTTATTGTTTATCTGTAACATATTACGTTACATAGGATTTAGCTATTTGTTTTTTGTCAGTCAGTTGGTGCTCAAAATGTTATACCTTAGAGATTTATATGTGAGTGAGGTAGCTAGTATTCAGACCATTGACAAGCAAAGATGTACATCAATTGCGAGCCAAATACTTCGATGGACGCAACGCTACATAATACTTTGTAGAGATATGTTTCTAAACAGAAGTTAGTACCTTTCAAGTTGCGAAACGGAGAAGCACTTAAACGACTTTCTTTCAGTCTCCACTTTAATCCACCGAATGCTATAACTGATAGATTACATCAATCTATATATTATTCTGACATTATCATCAAATAATTATACAAAAATTACAAAAGTATTTTCCTTATTGAAAGCTATTCTTATTGGAGTATTGAGATTGGGCTTATTCTAAGGGTAAGGGTCCATCAAAACAGAACTGAGCAATTCGGAATAATAACGCTATAGTTGCTCCACCTTTCCTAAGAAGGCTTTAACGCGGCAGATGTACCTACTTTTATTCTTTTGTCCTACAAGGTGATGCGATGAAAAATACAAGGGAACCTAAAGTAGCTTATAAAAGGTTCTTTTGGGAAACTAAACTAACAATTCATGAGATGTAATCATGTAGTCGCAGGAACTTTGGCTGAAATAACAAAATTCTTGAAACCTGTCATAAATCTTTTTTTGTCATTTTCTTAGCAGAAAGTAGAAGAGTGTGCAGTACAGATGGGTCGCTTGGCAAGTCACGAGTACCAATAGTTGTCAGAAGAATCACCAACTGTTGAAGCTACGAGCATAACTCGGAATGTTTGGTGGACCAGCTCCCTAACATTGCCGGAACTCGAGTAACATGTATTTATTATCCGCACCAATAATACATCACCGGATTTATTCGTGAGTTTATGACTCCGATTTGTTACTATTTAGATGGAATTTTTACTGCATGGCTGTAATAGAGCAATACGAGTATTCCGACATACGCTATGAAATTTATATCGGTTCATCTGAACTCGTGTTCCGCAATGTTACTGTTTCATGAACTCGACTCCATAAGTTTCTCACTAAAGAGAGCTGGTGAAAAAGTGATTTAAAATGATTTGTTTTGTTTGTTTGGGAATCCCATAATATATTATTACATGTCTTAAAAGAGTTGCAATGACAGGTTTGTTATGTACGGTGATCACTATACTCTCTGCTAATCTCAATGAGAAATAGCTGGGTTTATGATGGAAGATTATTGTTTCGAACATAAACTATGATCCAGTGGGAATATCGCGAGCATTTTATGATGATTACATCCGAAACTTAACGCGATGGCGTAAAACATTTCCTGAGTGTTGAAAACTCTACTTGAAATAACACGTCAAAATTTTATGTGGTGTATAAAGTTAAGGAAACCAGTAATTGGAAAGTATTTAAGAAATATCTATGGGGTGGTTACGATGGACACTTATAATAATTTTAATCTCATCTTGATAGGTTTTTTTTATGGCATTGGTGCTGGAGGCGCCACGTAATGGGCCTCCAAAACAAAAGGGGAAGAAAGCGGGGCAATTTATTGGGACAGACGGAACTGTCCCGGCCGAGTCCTAAGGCTCGGTGCGTTGGGCCAAGCAGTGACCCTGGCATTCGTGGACTGTTTGTAGGATCCCCTTCGGAGGGGCTGGTTAGCGGCGGATCGGTTGGGTTGGAAGCCGTATGAGGAATTTCGGTGGGTCAATATTTTGCACGCTTACCTTGACGATTCTGCATCAGGCGGCGCACGCGGTCCCGGCGATGGCGTCGCTGTAGATATACGACGCGCACGCAAAAAGGGCTTGATTCACACACGAAATAACGTCACCAACACCAAGCACGAGCGTTCAGCAGTTCAATTAGCGTTACATGTGCGTTTTATGCGAGTTATGCACCAAATTAAAACGGATTATCGAATTATTAGATAGCCATTAATGCGGCTGCGGCGGCGGCGTGGACGGACGTGAAGTGTGGCACTCGCGCAGCTTGTTCGGCGCGGTGCGCGCGAGACACAGATAGGTAGGCGTGCAAGAGTAAGGGAGAAAGGGGTGCGGAAAAAGGAACTAAGGACAAGGATTAGGCTGCCAACCAATAATTGCGTTTTATTATTAAATGTGGAATCATTATGGCGGAACCAGGTGCCATTTACGGTGATTTTTTTTCCACAGTCTAGTGGAACCTACCAGAGATGAGAGAGAGAGGGCTAGGTGAGAATGACCATTTATGCCTCCAAGTAGTAAGTGTGCAAGAATTTTTATATTGTAATTAGACTCATAGTTAGTATAATTGCTAAGATCATGTAATGTCGATGGAAAAAAAAACGAGAAACGCAGTTTGCATTAGAACCTTGTATTTCAAAGTGTTTGCCTACGATAGTGACATCGATACACATTTATTGCCCTCACTGAATCTCAGTAACGCAAACAATATCATAAAGATCATGTTTGAAATCAATACACAGCACTGTTACGTCCAGTAGCTACAAACATACGAATAATAAAAGTGCATATCCCTAGAGACGTGGATATAGAGCGGTAAGTTCGCTTCAACAACTCTTTGAAGTGAACTCTCATCAATCGTTCTGGTACGATGCGCGGTGCTGCGGTGCTGCGGCGCGAGGAATCCCCCGCGGCCATCACTGCCGCCGAGTTTCAACTAGTGGGAAATATCAACTATACTGAACGGGTAAAACTTAACACTCGAGGGGTGCAAGAAAATTTATAACGAAATAATTAATAAATAAAGTAACTTTTCAGTATATAAAGATTAATTTTCATTCAAAACAGTTTTTATGATTGGAGGCTAAATGAAAGTCACCAATTCTTTGTCAAACAGGATGGGCAGATAGCACAATAGCATCGAACTTGTGACGAAGTGCACTGCGCAGGACAAACGGTGCGGGCACAAAGTCGCGTGGTGACGGTGACTGGAGGATGCAGGCGAGGCTCGCTGCTCAGATAAGTGCATCACAACGCACTGAAACAATGCGCTGTCGACTTGTGGCGGACAAAGATCTAGTGTTGACTAGATGCCGTAGCCGTTTTATGGTCCATATAAAAACCACAACCAATACGGGTGCTATTTAGTATTAATTAAAGACAATAAACTGTTGCAATTATGAAATATTACAGTGAAAATATTATGTAATGTTTGGCTTGAAATTTGTTTGTTTCAAGCAATAAAATAAATTATACATACACACACACTCACACTCACGCCTGTTATTCCCGAAGGGGTAGGCAGAGGTGCAACTTGTGCACCCAATTTTCGCCGTGCGTATGCCGTCCCATGATGTGATAGGGGGCAAGCCTATCGCCATATCGGGCACAAATTCCAGACTCCGGGCTGATACTGAGTAGAAAAACCCAATATCACTTTGCAACCCATTATTACCCGGGGATCGAACCCGAGATCTCAGCATTGCAGTTGTACCGTAATACAACTACGCCACCGAGGCAGTAATTTATAAATACTATGTATTATTCAGTATTCTTTGATAACAGCAATGGAATTGGGCCACCTTCTTTTGGATGGCATACGAAAAAGGTTTTTGTTTTTTAAGTGAAAAACGACACTTTCGTAAAAATGAAGTCGCAACGACACTAAGAATTCATAAATTACAATTTACTGCTACAAATGCATTATGTTTGTCACGCTGAGGTATGAAATTTTAAGACTTATTATGTTAAGTAATTACGCGCACTTAAACGTCCTTGAAACCGAAACACAATTACATTACAACACTACTATTTGGCGCCAGAAATAGGCAAAAGGGGACAAGCTCTCGCATAAGAAAGAGTGATTTTCACAATGTATTGCCATCCACTTGGCTAGAACGTGTATTTGTACCTTCCCCCGGACAATTGTCATTATAAACGGCTTTGTTTGTAAGGTTTGTTAGAATGTGATGAACAAAAGGCAGTGATTAGAGCCTCTTCCAGCGAGCGCCATGTCGGATTGTGGCCGGTGAAGCGAACTCACTAAACACTACGAGCGTACTAGGGATGCCGACCTGAGTTATAATACTTGAGAACATTTCATCCTTGTGCTGATTATAACAAATAATAATATAAATACATAATTACTATAGTTTAGGACCTAATGTTTTGGGTTGTAATCGATGATATTCTTTTTATAAAACTAAAACAGAAGTCACAAAATGTTACCTTGGGCTTGAGTTTGCTCAACTGTGATGCATGAACGTACACTACAAAAAATACAGTGCTTACCACTTTATTGTTTCCAGCAGTAGACGTCAGAGGTGACAAAATATTTTTGAAAGTGCTCTAAATTGCGGCACACATGTGGCGACAAAAACGTGGTAAAATATTTTTCTACTATGACACGTATTTTTGTTATGTTCGTGAGTATATAACCTGTTCAATATTTGTATTGTAAAGCACAAGTGACAGCCCTGTGCGGATCTGTCTCCGTTCGCCGCTCCCCGCGGAAGCGCGTTGTTTAGCAGGCGGGCGCAACGCGACGCCGCTCTCGCCGCCTTCCGTCCGCTTCCCTCCCAGGGTCACCAGACCGGCTGATAACACCGCGACAGGTACCTATACTAGCATCCGTTTTAACCGACGTTCCCTCAATCTAAGACACGTTGTGTTGAGAAATCCTATATTCTGATTTGCCAAACAATTTTGGATACTTGAGTAACGTAATAAAATATACTACAATGATAGGTTTATCGTGTTGAAATGTCTTACTGCCAGTTCGGAAGCAGTTCTCAGCTGTATGTTCACAGGCGGTGGTTAGCCCTGGCCCCTGACATCCACCAATTAATTACGCTTGATTGGCTGAATACTGAATACTGCTATAAAAACATTTGTAGCTCTCGCTTTCCATGTAAATGTTTCTGCTGGTGAGAGTTGTAGCCACGTGTTGCGGGAATGTGTGGCGCTCTTTATTATAGTGTTATAGCACATTAGCGCCTTTTCCTCATCTCTCCTCAGTCCATCAAAACATCATTAGCGAGTTCATATTACGTAGTTTTTATAGTAATTCCACCAACTGCTGCTAACTATAAGATAATGGACTGTTATTTTTTGCACAAACTAGAATTACCGACTATATTATATGTATTTAATTTATCTTAGTATACCGTACGAGAATTGTTCATAAAAATTGCGATGAAACGTGAAGCCTTATCGATTATTTGGCCAGCATGGACCAAAAGCTTTTATTTAAGTAGAGGAATAAAACATAATTTTCTAACATTGATTACAATAGTCAAATACATCATTTCACGACCGCAGCACGCCTTCAATAGTCAATTGTGTTCTAAGCGAACATAAATGATGGATCTATATTTTTGCGCGTTGCCAGCCCCGAAGCATTGAGCAAACTTTGCATCACGTTGTCACATTGCGAGTGCATCCCGCGTCTCGAGCGGCGAGTGTTCGCATTGTGCCGCGTCTTAGGGTCCATTCACACGTACCACAGACACACATCGCAGCGGCAAAAAGTGGTTACATTGTTGTTGCGATGTGGTCGATGTCTACGATAGTATAATTTGTATGAAAATGAATATTTTCATTCACAGGGACCACATTATGTTGTCGAATTCAAAGGTGTGCGCGATATTCACCATATCGCAAATACAACGCAACCACTACTGGACCACGTGTCGCTGTGATGTGGTGTCAGGTATGGTTGTGATACGTGTGAATAGACCCATACGTCGCGTTATACTCCGCGCTGACACCTCGCTGGTTTATTTATCACGAACACATTTTATATTTTATAACATCAGTTTACCTACATTACCCATATTGTTCACATGAGTGTGAAAGGCTTTTGTTTGCTTTGAGACTTCTCTCGACTTCATAGAATTAATGAATTGAAATTCACAGCAATTAATAACTTCATAATAATATTTGTTCTTGTTGTAAGTAATTAATAAAGTTGAGTAAAAAGTAAACAGATGTTTTACTGACACGAGTGTTTATTTCGAAGTGAGGTAACTATGCAGGAAAACAAATAAATACCTATAAAAATAGAACACTCTATACTCACTCTACTCACGACTGCCTCGGTGGCGTAGTTGTATTACGGTATGTATGCAATGCTGAGGTCTCGGGTTCGATCCCCGGGTCGGGCAAAGTGATATTGGATTTTTATATTCAGTATCAGCCTGGAGTCTGGAATTTGTGCCCGATATGGCGATAGGCTCGCCCCCTATTACATCATGGGACGGAATACGCACGGCGAAAAGTGCGTGCACTAGTTGCGCCTCTGCCTACCCCTTCGGGGATAAAAGGCGTGAGTATGCGTATGCGTAAATAGAACACTTAAAAATGACACAGCCACAACAAAGGTTACATTCTACAATTTCACAGCAGACCTGCGTAAAATTCCGTTTCTCTCTGAATTATATTTCTACGAAATCGGCAGTTAATCTATCACAATCTGTTAACTAATCTATTTAACAGGTGTTTCTGATAAATAGATTAGTGACAAAGCTCTGTCAGCCCGACCGCGGCACGAATCTCGACTCTATTCGGAGACATCCGCCACGCCCTTCCAATTTCGCAAACGAGTTCTCTGAATACCAATGGCAATAAAAGCCTCAAGTAATTAGATTCGGCAACGAGCTGGGCTCTGTTCCGCGGACAGTTCGAGGCGCAACTAGTTTTGAGCCAAACTTGCCTAATTAAGTTCGTTTGAACGGCTTATAAAGGCCTATGTTGTGACACACGGTCGCCGCGAGCGCGCAACACCGCGCCTCCGCACGCCCGCGCCCCCGCGCCGCGAACGCTAATCAGATTTCAGCGCTGGTTTGTAACAGAACTAGAGTGAATAATGTTTTCGGCGCAGAGCGGAAAATAAGTCCATTATGGCGATACGCTCGCCCTGTCACATCATGGGATAGATTTAAATTCAGGTGCAGCAACTTAACTTTTGTCCAACCCTTAAAAATATGAGAACTATTATAAACGTCGATTGAGACTAGGAACAGTGACAATGACTTAAAAAAGAGAATCGTGGGAGTGTTTTAGACTTATGGCACTAACCGCACTCACAGTGCTTTCGGCTCACGTCATCCACCTCCGTTATCTACAACTTGGTCGAGAAATCGTGTTATAAATAAAACTGGCACGTGTGGCTGACATAATATTAAACGTACAACAAAGCTTACAGTGTTCATGACGTAAATAACTAGTTACAATGCGGATAGCGCGAAACGTTAATATTATAAGCAATTAAACGAAGACATCAGGTGTTGCAGCGCTGTACGAGAACATATTCTTCGAAGCAATACCGACTAGTGGTGTAACGAATATTCGCATTCGCGAATATTCGCATCTTTTTTAATATTCTCATTCGCAATAAATCATGCGAATATTTGGCGAAGATTTTTGGCTATGACATGTGAAAATAATTTATAAAATACCACTGCAACAGATTATGTTTAAAATATATTAATAATAATTTTACTCATACAGAATAAAAATTATATATTTTGATAACAATAAACTTCCAACTTTCTAAACGCACTTAAGTACTTAATTTTTTTTTACCGAGATCGCAACGTGATGTGATTTATATTGTTATTTATACGAGATTTCTCTATACTTAATCTATTATTTGTTTATAAAATTATTGGAAAACGTTATAAGAATATAACGAACACATTAAAATCTTTTAAAAGATTATAAATTATTGATACAATGTGTATACCTTCTAAATCCTTCAGTTGCACTGATGACTCACTATTTACTTAACCCGGATGGACTAGTTATATATTTTTTTCACCACAATTACCTAGTCTTTTTTCTTAAATTGAAATGGTTAAGTTACCAACGTCGATATATGGCGTTGCAATTTTCGGAGGACGCTGAAGCATATCGGAAGCTCGATTGACAGACAGGGAAAACCTCCTGACACGACTTCTTGCTTGCTTACAATGTTGAAAGCATCAAGGGGACGATCGAGCGGAACAAAGGCTCCAAAGTGTTCGCAAAAGAACTGTCTATCGGGTAAAGCCAAATGGCCAAGCTGAAGATGGAAGACGGCAATGTAGTTTCGACGAAGGCAGTGATATTGAGAGAGCTTGAGAGGTTCTAAAACAAGGCAGCAACTAAGGAACAATCACTACAGAACTTCTGTAAGCGGGCGGTGCGCCGATACTAAGTCCTTCAGAGGCTTTTTCATTCCGGGCTGCTCGAGGGTGTAACGCCTGGAACAAGAGTATGGTGCTGTTCTTCAAGAAAGGTCATAAAGAATTATAGGCCCATCGCATTTCTGAGCCATGTTTATAAACTGTTCTCGAAGGTTATCACGAATCGTCTCAAGTTCAGGCTAGATAACTTCCGAAAAGGCTATAATACCATAGATCACATTCATACAATGTGGCAGGTTATATAGGAAAACTGAGAAATATAACTTGCCACTTTACTTAGCGTTTGTGGACTATGAAAAAGACTTTAATTCGGTCGAGACCTGGGCTGTAGTGCAGTTCCTTTAGAGGGCCACATTGACTATCGGTACATTAAAGGGCTGACGTGTTTGTACAACAACGTCACCATGTCAGTCCAAGTACAAGAGCAGAGCACGAAGGCTATTCCACTACACAGAGGCTTGTGACAGGGAGATGTCATTTCTCCGAAATTAGTCACTGCCGCGTTGGACGACATCTTAAAGCGTTTTGATTAGAAAGGATTTGGAATTAGCTTCAATGACGAGTACATTACTCACCTTTGATTTGCCGCAATATTGTTGTCTTGTCAGAATCATTTGAGGACCATAGCATTATGCTCATTTGCTCAAAGACCTCAACCGAGGTTCCCACCTGGTAGCCCTTAAAATGAACAAGACCAAAATCTTGTCCAATGCTAATTTTGTGAATATGCCGATTAGTATCCAGTTAGGCAAGTCCAACTTCAAGATAGAGGTCAAAACCAGCTCGGTTGAGCAGCGTTCGGGAAACTAGGGAAGGTCTTATCATCTAAAATACCTCAGAGCTTAAACACAAAAATCTTTAATCAATATTACCAGTGATGTACGGATTTGAGACGTGGCCTCTGACAATGGGCCACCCAAGACGGCTCACAGTCACTCGGCGAGCTATGAAGATGCTCGGTGTTTCTCTGCGCAATCAAATTGGAAATGAAGAGGTTCGTAAGAGAACGAATGTCGCTGACATATTTAAACCAGGCCACTCTATCTGGACTTCACGACGCTTACTATCAGGTGCAGTGGTGTCACTTTGCAGCTAATTTCACGTAACGTACGATAAAATCTTTTGGTGCCAAATAAAAATCCCATATTTGCATTCGCATTCCCGAATATTGAAGTCAAATATTCGCATTCGCATTCGCGAATGTTGGAAATTGGATATTCGTTACATTACTGATACCGACGTAACGTTTGTAAGACTGTTATAATTTTTTAGACAAATTTCATTATATTCGCCATGATTTGACTGTGCTGTGTGGATTAATATTATAAAACACTAGGTGTTTATGTGTGAAAATCGATTGTCGCCATTAAAATCCCTAAATCGCTGTAGCTATCCATAGCTCCATCTGCACGACTTCAGCGCCATCTGCACGACGCCAGCGCCATCTACTTTAAAATCAGATTAAATATTATAACATTTTCCACGGGAGAAAATTACCAGCATAAAAAGTAATATATTAATCCAAAACATCTGTGTTCATCTAATCCATCCAGCGGTTTCTCCGTTTACTTTTAACAAACAACCAAACATTCATTTTCACAAACAGACTCATCTTAAATAAAGTAGTAGTGAAACCGGTGTGTCTGTACATTTAAAGAAATTTGATAAAAAGAAAGAGGATAACTAAAGAAGAGTAATGGAACACAAATCAGCGATTTTTGTATTTTTTTTCTGTCTGTCTATTTTTCTGTTTGTTTGTTACTGCACATCTCCAAAATTACTGAACGGATTTCGATGAAATTTGGAACACGCGTAGATCATGCACATAGGCTTTTTATGGCGGGAAAATATAATGAACTTTTTCACGCGGACGGTGCCGCGAGCAAAAGCTAGTTTATAATATTATTTAAACATATACCTACACATACACACACACACACGCCTTTTACCCCCGAAGGAGTAGGCAGAGGCGCAACTAGTGCACCCACTTTTCGCCGTAATTCCGTCCCATGATGTGATAGGGGGCGATCCTATTGCCATATCGGGCACAAATTCCAGACTCCGGGCTAATACTGAGTAGAAAAACTCAATATCACTTTGCCCGACCCGGGGATCGAACCCGAGATCTCAGCGTTACAGTCGTACCGTAATACAACTACGCCAGTACGCCACCGAGGCAGGGAAAATATTTAAAATAAGAAACTTAATTAGTAAGATAAGATAATCTTCACATAGCATAAAACAAAGTCGCTTGCCGCTGTCTGTCCCTATGTTACTATCTACTAATTACTATGTATGCTCAGAACTTAAAACTACGCAACGGATTCTGATGCGGATTTTTTAATAGATAGAGTGATTCAAGAGGAAGGTGAATATGTATAATACATGCATAATATAGTAGAGAACTAATTTATATGTTCTATTGTGACTGCGAGTGCCTTTCTGACAAACGTCGGGGATCTACTTATACTGGACAGAAAGGCGTTTTGTACCAAAGTGTCGCTGACCGTCCATATTGCACGATCTCTGGTCTGTAGATCTCTCGATCTGTATCAGTTTATTGTCGTCTGGTACAATATAAAGTGACTTTTATACTTATTTCTTGTGTGTCTTCAGGTGGATTCGAGAATGGTCTAGATTTACAATTCGGTCCGGGAAAATGTATAGCGGGACTTTTCTCCAGGAAAAAACCTTTCGTGCGGGCGAAGCCGCGGGCAGATAATATATTAAGAAAAATGTTGGCCAATTAATGGGATTACTTTGCTAAAATTGTAATGGAAAAAGAAAAAACTACACTTAAGTATAGAACAACATACGAGACATTCCTAGCTGGTTGAGTCGTGCCAAAGACATTACAGTATTTCATTAAAGGACATGTCCAAAAACGGGCCTCAAATTTTAAACAAGACAACTTATATATATTTGGATAGAACTCCTGAAAACTAACCTTTTGCAATAAATCGTTTAATTTTAAAGACCTCCGATTTTGAGATTTATGTAATTTTGTTTGGCTTGAAAACTACACTTAATATGAAAGTTTTCAAAAAAGTTGGTTATGAATGGAGGGGTCTAAAAATATTTTTTTAATGGATCTAAGTTCCATATTTTGCCCTTTGAATATCCCTAAAGTTTGAGCCTTGTTAGATTTTGAGGCCCAGCACTCATACAAAAAGCGGACATCTCCTTTCTTATAAACAAAAGAAACTTCAAAATCTGCATTCATAAAACAATCTGAGGTCCTGATAAAGCAGCACGATATTAGAGCTAAATATGTGACGACGTTCAGTTTTGGCGGATATTCGCAGCGCCGTATCCGAGGTATGTAAATATACAGTAATATTTCAAAAGGCCTCGCGGCAGTGCCACGCCAGTCGCCGTGCCGGCCGTGCCTCGCCTCGCCCGCGTCCGCTCCCGCCTACTCCTTTACACTATTAAGGCAGCTTATTCGCGCACATACAGCAGCTCGAATATTTGAAAAGTTACAAAAACTTACTTTAAAATTCAGCATTGCATTTACATCTCAAAAGATAAGTCGCTTTAAATTTCAGATTAAAAGGTATGCACTCGTTTGCGCTTAAAATAAGGATAAAAATATATTATTAAAGTGTTATTACTTCCATTTGATCATTTTCTAGTAACTTTATCTTAAGCTCAAAGATATGTTTTTATCTCTTAACGCGGGAATTTGTGTGAAGCGTACGCTAATTAGGTGGCTTAAAGTTTTCAAGTGTCGTTAGTGAAAACCTTTTCAAACACACCGTGGGTGGTCTAGATCTTTCACTGGCTTAAGTTAGATCACCGACTTGCAGCTGGGTGGGAATGTGGGGTCGACATTCAACCGTATATAATATGCAGCACAGTATGCTATCAGATGGAGTGAGTGCTCACACTCAACACAGTGCACTGAACAGCACAATGTTATCTGCAGTGGGGCTGGCTCGAATTTACACAAGTGTCGCTATTTCGACACCTCATACTGTCGACATCATCCGACTACTTGTAGTTGGAGGCACGACTCTAAACAAAACCTGTCCTCACAATACCCATGTGGTTCTTTAATAGCGTTCATAGATTTAACGTTATTTATAAATAAAGTAATATACAGCCAGAAAGCAATACAAGAACGACACACGTAAAATTACGAATTTTTATGTCGAACCACGCCACAGCAGTATAGAATGCAATTTACCAATTTAATTGACTTTGTTTCGAGCCGCTATTGTGATGCATGTATTCCAATTTCATTGCAAAATTTATATGTACTTGAAAGTTTAAGTTGTTAGGGCTTAGCTTTAGCAAATACTGCGCCGTCTAAACTACCGAATAACAACATTATAATGCGACACACGAGCCACGCGCGTCGCCGACAAATAATCTCGAGTGTGTTGTAGACAACTAATGAGGTTTTGATACGACGCCGTATAATGTACATAATAAAATAAAATATAATTTAAAGGGGAAAGGTCTTGGGTGAATCGATGTGAAAATAATGTACACGACTCACGAGCAATTTGTTCGTTCATATATCACGCGGCGACTAAATCAGGCGACGTCAGCGCCTCCCGTATTCAATAAAAATCATTTATCTAGAGCAAGCGTTGCTGGTATTTTATGTGAAAAGGAAATATTCTCATCCGTTGTCTTCACTCCCGGACTTCATGTATTTTGATTATATTCAGCACGTTTTTACACCAAGTTTTAATTTTTCATGTTTTCGTCGATTTAATATGTACTATGTAGCTTCAGCCGTTTTTTCCTCTCTTATGATTATGCCCGTAATATAATAACAATTCATAAGAACGTGCAATGTTGCGACTACAAGTTGAGTAATTGAAAATTCATACATTTCATCGATCAAAGTGCTGCGAAAGACATACAATATTAACAGTCTTTCCGTATGTATATCGAAGCATGAATATAAAAATGACATTGTGTGGAGACTGTGGGTGCGGTAAGGTATCGCTGATGTTTTGGTGTTTACATTCAGCTCACGAGCGGATCGGAGCGGCATGCGTGGCGCGTGGCGGTAACCGGCGTAACGTATCAGCCACATTTGTTATAACTCGATCGCGTGTTTCATAAATCCACGCCACGTAATGGATCTGTGCGGAGATAGCGCTGTTAAAAATGTTCCAGCGCGTAAATCAGCCGAGCGACAACGCGCCGAATGACACACGCAAGATGGACTGTTATTGCTTGTGACGGATGTATTATAAAACAATAGAACATCCAGCCGCCGGTGTGGATCTGAGATCGAGAATTAACAACCGGCGTATCCGAAGAAAGAAATAAACGGTACCTAGGCAGTTTTTTGTAAAGTACTAGGAATGGGCCGTTTATAGCAACTTTTTTGATGTTGCTTTAACTGAATATTAATTATAATAGTGAATAACTAATTCAATAATAAAAGTTATACTAAATGTTTAGAGTTATAGTAGGGACAAACTAAAATGGCCGGTATGACGTGCCACGGTTTTGAATTTTTTGGGTAAAAGTTCTCACAGAGTTATCGCGTCGGGAAAAAAAATGATTTGTCATACCGGCCAGCTTAGTTTGTCCGAACTATAGTTTTGTTCGATCTAGGCACCTCTACTCTACAAATATTGAGCTCTATGGTACAAAACCGAAGTAATATTTTCAAAAGTTGTTTTACAATAACAAATGGCTTTCAGTGAAAAACATTCTTTTCACAATGTCATTATAATGACAAAATATCTATCCATCGTCAAAAATACTTTGAACTACTGACGCTAAAAGTGTCGTTCATTATGATACTTTATGTACTGTGTGTGTGTGGTATTATTTGTTTACGATTCATTCCACTATGCAGTCAACAACCTTTTTAATTAGCTTTGCTTTGTATGTGTGTTTTCAGTAGCCCATATATACAACTGTTGAGCAGACGCCACGCGGTTCTAACTAATAGTAAGAAGCGAGAAATGGTGAGTACTCAGGAGAGGGTGGAACTGTAAGTCACCACGCTTGTATAATACAGGTTTTTGGGTATGTCATACTTTAACTTACAGGGCAAACGATGTAAGGATGAGGGCAGTTTGGTTCTGAAACGGATGGACAATAGGTATCACTCGAACAAAACGGAACTTATTTATATGATAAAAGCCAAGATCTTTAGTAAGTAATTGATAGCCTATGTTTATATGGAGACAACTTTATTTGTCAAAATGAAAAGATAGAGAAATATTGATTTGGGTCAAATTTTACAATTGATATTGAACTTCACGATAGACTAACATTTGTTTTGTCAGTCGTACAATGTGCGTCGAGTCCTCCCAATGCCCATTGTGATCGTAGTTCTATGTTCGTCGACCGCCAGTACCGTGTGTAGTTTGCACTGCTCGCGATAGTTAAGACGCTTCTCCCACCGCATAGTTAGTGTTGCACAACTACGTCGATACAATTTGACTCGCAGCGAGACGCCAACGCCGGCGCGGCACCAATATTAGGTTAATTATCTAGGCTCTCAATCTATACAGACGTTTTAGTTGGACGTAGAAATACCTACAAAGAAAGAGTGAAGTTGGAATGCCTTTACAAAGGTTGCATGGAAATGTTTAAGTATTGTTACGAAGCTGATCACGACCTCCCAATTAAAATGGATTTACTTACACTAGCGAAGGAAGAGAAATAAACAGAGGGGGAATGGATAATGTAAATATTTAAAAAAAAGTGCCGCAGCTTCGGTGGGGTTGGCAACTGCCGGAGAAACTACTAATCCTAATCAAGTAGATTGATTACTACAATACAGGAGCTTTATTTTTACGATTCTAATACTGAAAAGGAGGACATTGGTGACTTATTATGAAAGCCAAACAATCAAATTATGCAACGTATGTCAAACGAAAACACAATGCTTACCCCACAAGTTCATAATAACAGTGTGGCGAGCGAGTCGGTCCGTCTTTGGCTACGGGCCGCATCGGGACTTGCATTAACTAGTCATAGAGTACTCCCCTCTCCCTCCTCCTCTGCCCCCCGACCCGAGGGCCGCAGGGTAACCGTCTCGCAGTCAGCCCGCGCGCTAATTGTAGCGTGCATTTAGTTTAGTTCTCTGTGTATTGCTGGCGCTTGTCATGCACACGCATCTTTCCTTATGCATGTGTTGCCGAGTTTTAAATGCAATTGCTATATTGTGACGCTTCCTGTTTCCTAACGAAAGCATGAAAAGATAAGTCAAATAACAAAAAATAAAACCAACTTCAACACCACTACACCAAATCGACTCCAAATATACGTATAGACTAAGCGAATATAAAGTTGAATATTTTTTTGGTTTGTAGTGGCTTTAAAGTCGGTTTTATTTTTTGTAAAAAAGTTTTTATTATTGCTTTTTTGTTAATTAATTATTGAATGTGTAAACAATACAACATCGATATACGATTGCAGTATTCGCGGGTTATCTGCTGTTAGTTATTGAAGAGTTCCGTTGTGTATCTCCGAAGATCTTCATCAGATACTAATAAATTATATACTAAACCTTCTCTGAAAAATATAAATTTGAGTAACGAAAACCCTATCCAAATCGGATCAGTAGTTTTGGAGAAACACGCGGCCATACAAACTTACATTCATACATACCGATCGAATACAGAAACTACTTCTTTTGAAGTTATAATAGACGAAGACGTGATTTTATGGTCAGCGGGATAAAGGCCCCGATATTACAGGCGTGACAGATACACGCACTCACGCCATTTATCTTCAAAAGGGCAGGCAGACAGAGGCGCAACTAGTGCACCCACTTTTCGCCGTGCGTATTCCGTCCCATAATGTGATGGGGGCGAACCTATCGCCATATCGGGCACAAATTCCAGACTCTGGGCTGATACCGATTGGAAAACCCCAATATCACTTTGCCCGACCCGGAGATCGAACCCGAGATCTCAGCATTGCAATCGTACCGTAATACAAATACGCTACCGAGGCAGTCGAGGCAGCACGAATTTTTTCGTGATATTTTTATTGTTACTCCCGATGTTCATAATTATATGTAAGAATATAAATCTATTAAAGAGATATAAACTTCATAATAGTCACCCCTTCAGATGAGCCCTGGGCATTCGTTTCCGAAGTAGATGGTGTTCTTGAATATCAGGATTGCTAAGGAGATTTTTTCTGTGGCGTGACATCTTGGCTAAACAGCTTGCGCGTATGGTATTCCGTACCGGTAAGATATTCTGAAGTTCCGATTCCTTTTGGTGTTTCAAGTTCATTTGCAGAGATAACAAAAAGTAAAAGTTCAATATAAACCCAAAAAAGTCCCACTAAGTACGTGGCATTAGTTTTCACGAATTCCATCATCTCTGTCATTACACCCGCGCCGCTCGCGCTCCGTGACATGTTACTGTATAGTGTATTGAGATGAATGCAGATCGTGTACTCGTTTAGCCCCCCTTCTCCCCTCCTCCTAGCCGTCCCCTCGCATTAATAGCTGTGGACAGTCCCAGTGGAGCGGAGCGCACGCTGCCGCCTAGCCTGCCGCGCCGTGCTCGGGACCCGCGCGATATTTCAATGCTTTGACGCTGTGACGATCGTTTCCTTCCCTTATCGATCCAGGGTTTGATTAAGGGCTGGTTGGACTTAGACAATTTAGAGGGATCCATTATAATTAATAGGAATAATCGTACGCAATGATTGCCAGTAATATTAATTATTAGTATAACGTCAACTCGGGCGAGAATTGCCTCGCCACTGCACATGTTCAGACGGGGAATTTATAAGCAATAATTGCATACGATTATTGATAGGAATAATTGATCTGTCTAAATGAGGCTTAAACATTATAAACCGATTTAAACTAAGACATTGGTTTTATAGATGACGGCTCTAGCGTAAAAATGTGTTTAGAAAAATCTGCTTGTAGTTGTAGAGCCTTTTTACTATCAAATTAATGCTAACAGATTTTATTAGAAACAAAATGCTGCTGGCGGTTTCGTCTGTGTAAAAACCCTAAAACACATAGCGTCATAATGTTTTTGACGCCAGCGTAATTTATTTAAAAAATCTTATTAAAACATTCAATATATCCTGCGGGAGAAAATTACCGACATAAAAAGTTGCCTATATGCTAATTCAGGATATGGTCTATCTGCTTGCCAAATTTCATATTAATCTGTTCAGCGGTTTCTATGTTTACTGCTAAACATTTTCACAAACTTTCGTATTTATAATATTAGATTAGATTAAGTGTTTAGGTTGTTTGACATAAATATTATAGAAACATAGTTCCAGACCATAATACATCGCAATTAATTGAGAGACCGAGGATTAATTCAGATTGAGAGCAGTAACAACAATCAGCATTATGCAAAGTATTCAAATTCAAATTCAAATTCAAATTCAAATTATTTATTTATGAAATCGGGTGTTATTGGTCTTACATAATTACAGATCGCCGAAATCTGCTACAAGAGCATATAAATATTTATAAAATAAAATAAATCCTTAGATCTAGAACAAAATTAATTAACAGAACCACTCATAAAATACCTGAATCTAAGAATAAAGTTTGTTATTAATATAGTATTTTAAACAAAAATATAAACTTTTAGCTCTATTCTAAATAAATGTAAATGGCATAAATCAATACATGTATATTACTGTCTTAGTACTTAATGGGACATTATATATTAGCAGTTATATTTGTATCCTGTAAATAGTCTTGGATATTATAATAACATTTTTCTGTAAGTAAGTTGTGTAGTC
Source organism: Sphinx pinastri (assembly GCA_947568825.1). Taxonomy (NCBI): domain Eukaryota; kingdom Metazoa; phylum Arthropoda; class Insecta; order Lepidoptera; family Sphingidae; genus Sphinx; species Sphinx pinastri. The sequence goes on from OX387623.1 coordinate 245,542, forward strand.
TTTTTTTGAATAATATAATGTTAAGATTTTTTATGTTTTCAGGTAACTTATTAAACACTTTGATGGCCATGCAATAAATACTTTTGTATTTTAATGCTGTTCTTGAGACTTCAATACTTAAAAGGTTGTCCCCCCTTAATTTACGAATACGTTTTTGGGAGTTAATAATAAATAAGTGAGGGTTAGTTCTTACAAACATAGCGACTTCATATATATATATAGATGATAAAGTTAAAAGTTTAAGTGATTTAAAGTAGGGGACACAACTATCTTTAGGTTTAATGCCGCATATAGCGCGAATACATCTTTTTTGGGCTACAAAAACTGATTGATGTTCACAAGAGTTGCCCCAGAATATTATACCGAACCGTAGGTTCGAGACAACATACCCATGATATGCAATCAAAACCGCCTTTTTGTCAACTATTTTTGAGAGTTGACAGAGTGCATATGAGTACCTATGCAATTTCATACATAACATTCCTGTGTGACCTTTCCATGTCAATCTACTATCTATGTTTATTCCTAGAAACTTAGTATGATTGGTGTCACTTATTGTATTGTTGTTATGTCTGACCTTTATGTTATGAGTTTTGTTCACTTTTTGAAAGAAATGCATAACTTTAGTTTTTTCTAAATTAACTTTTAGTTGATTATTTTTAAGCCATTGAATAGTCTGTTCTAGAGCGGTATTTATTTCTGTTTCATATGTGTTGACGTTACTACATTTTATTGTGATTGTACTATCATCTGCAAAGAGGCTAATAGGATAAGTGACATTTAATGGTAAATCGTTAATATATATCAAAAATAACAGAGGTCCGAGGATGCTTCCTTGTGGCACACCACATGGTACTTTTCGTGGACAGGAGGCATACGATGTTTCCAGTTTGGTATTAGTACAAATATTTGTTATTTCAGTATGTTGAGTTCTATTGCTTAAATATGATGATATAAGTTGTAGTGCGTTGCCTCGTATGCCATAAGTTTCAAGTTTATGGAGAAGAATCTGATGGTTAACTAAATCGAAAGCTTTCGTCATATCCATGAATATCGAGCATACATGTGTTCTTTTGTCTACGCTGTCAACTATAATTTTTAAAAAATCAAATATGGCCATATTGATGTTTTTATTTTTTCTGAATCCTTTTTGCTCTTCACTTAAAATATTAAATTGCTCAAAAAAACTATAAAATGAATTGTAAATAACCTTTTCAAAAATTTTTGAAAATACTGGTATAAGAGCAATAGGTCTATAGTTTTTTAATATTTGTTTATCTTCTTTTTTATGCAAAGGTTTAATTATTGTATGTTTTAATTTATCTGGGAAAACGCCGTGAGATATACAAAGGTTAATGACGTAACTAATATGTGGTGCTATTATTAGAGAAACATTTTTAATTATTTTTGTTGTTACATTGTCCGCACCAGTACTAATTTTGTTTTTTAAATTATTGATAATCTTAATTATATCATGTGGAACTACAGGTGATATGAATATTGAAGAGTTATTTCTTTTGATTTTGTTACTATTATTATACGTTTTCGTGGTGTTCTGAGAGTAAGTTTGATCAATGAAGAAATTATTAAAAGCAGTAGCAATTTTGATAGGATTTGTAATGATCTCCTTTTCATTTATGATCTTAGATATATATTGTTTAGGTGTATTATATTTGTTCCTATTTATAATGTCCCATGTTGTTTTAGATTTGTTTTTTGAGTATAATATTGCATGATTGTTTTGAGCCAACTGAGTGAGCTTAATTATTTTTTTGAGTCTATGTGTATAATTCATTAGAAGATGTTTATTGTGTTCACTTTTATTACGCCTGTACTCCCATAGAATATCTCTTTTTCGCTTAGCACATTTCTTTATTCCTGAAGTTAACCATTTTGGATTTTTCAGATAATTAACTGTTTTTGTTACATACGGGAAACAGAGATCGTAAAATAATAGGAAAAGGTCAATAAATTCATTGTAAGCGTTATTAGAGTCTTCAGTTTTGTACATATCAGAAAAGGAGAGGCTAGAGATGCATGTTTTAAATTTATTTATGTTCTCCTCACTGTAGTCACGTCTCCGAATTCGCCAATAGCTATGTTTAAATGTTTGTTTGACTGGATATGTTAACAGTTGTGCAGTGTGATCAGATAAACCAAGATCTAAAATATCACATGTACTGTTTTTAGTTTTACTGTGAGCAAAATTATCTATGCATGTTTGACTTATTAATCTTGTGGGACTGTTAAGTTGTAGTTTTAAGTTAAAATCTAATAAAAAATAATCAAAATCTATAGTTATCTTATTCTTTTTTAAAGTATTTATGTTAAAATCGCCACATATAATTATATTTTTCTTAGTTAAATTTATTATATTTGTTAGAATGTAATTCAATTTCTCATAGAAAATATCGAACATTACTGACTTATTATGAGGGATTCGATAAACACAGAGAATCACTAATTTATGTGCAATTAGTTCAATAGCACAGCACTCAATTATCCCTTTGACTGATGATTTTGTAACGTTCTGTAACTCTGTGTACTGGTGACTATTATTTTTTATCATAATACATGAACCACCTCTATTCTTATCTCTTGCAAAGCAGGAAGCTATATGGTAATTATCGATATACAATATACTTTCATGACCTTGTTTAATGTTATGTTCAGTTAAACAGATAATGTCAATTTCTTTTTGTTTTGAAGACAATTCATCAAGATGTAAACGTAACATATCGGATTTTGTTATTAAGCCTGTTATATTTTGATGAAGTATTTTTATGGTATTATATACGAAATAACTTTTGGTTTTGTTTATCATTGTTATCTAATTCAACATTCTCGTTCGATGTTTCAAGTTCAGGGTCATGATTATAGTAGAGAATTCTGTAATAGTTGAGGTCTTGTATTAATAATTCGATATTTTTAAAAATGTTAATCATGCCTCGATTATTTATCTTACCATGTAGTTCAGAGAACATTGTATAGTTATAAGCAAGATTTAAATTAGAATCGACAATATATGCATATTCATACTTTAAATTATCCAAATATAATAAATTATTAAAAGTTTCTATTCTTTTGTTATATAGGTTACAATATTTTTTACATTTAAAAGTGGGAACACAGATAATTATATTTGTATGTTGCAAATTCAATAATGTTGCGCGTATGTTAGATACTATGTTATTATAGTCCTTAGTTGTATTGAAATCTTCTTCGCCAATCAATAGTATACAGTAGTCCTTCTGGGAATAATTTTTGGTTTTGCAGTTTAGATTTCGGAGTAAGTTACATATTCCAACATTCGGTGTAATATAATGGCAAAAATTATATTTTTCTTGAAAGGTGTCTTCAATTATTTGACTTATTTTATTTCTCTTGTTACTGCTAATAACACATAAATCATTTTTTTCATTATCTTGCAGTTTTTCTGGATAATTATGGTGTTGCGCTTGATCAATATGGGAATTTTCTAGCTGATCATATTTTGGTGAAGATTCTGAGTTAGTCTTGTGTGGTGTTTGAGTATCAATGCATTTTTCTTGTTTTTTGCTGTTGGTTGTAATATTGTTTTTTAAATGCATATGATGTTGTTGCTCAGTACAGGGAACAGGTTTTCCTTCTGCTAATATTTTGTTTTCTTTACTTAATTCTTCATTAATCCCTCTTAGTTTATTATTCTCAGAACTTAGTGATTGTATTTCTTCACGGGCACTGTTTAATTGTAGCGAAAGATCTTTAATTTTTTCTGATAAGTTTAATAATTGACTATTCTCGCTTTCATCTTCATCAGAGGTAACCGAATCAGTAATAGGAGTGCAGTCTAGTGTGTTGGTAATCATACTGTCATTGGAAAAAGATCTTGATCGTCTTCGGCGAAACGTTATATTTTCCAAAAAATTCATAGTTTGTGATTTAAACTATTTTTATTATACACGTAATTATTTTCTATCGAAATAAATCAATTTATAAATTTTAATTTAGAAAATCTGTAGTCGTAGCTCCGCGTGGATTTGAACCGTCGCACCTAGTAGTTACAGGCGAGCATTGTTCAACGAGACCATTACGCTCAGTTCATGTATGACAAAATTTCCTTGTATATTAAAATGTTTCATAATAAATTATTGACGGTTAGAATTTTATAATTTAAACATTGTTTACACTTTTTATAACGTTTTTTTGCACTTTTGTTGTTCTTTTATTTGTTTATTCTTTAATTTCTTGATATGCTCAGTGCACTGCACTATAGTTTGTGTTAACTTTAAATGCACGGTAAAAAGTAATTTGTTTCAATGTTGTTCACTGAGTTCGCCGCTGGTGTTTTTAATCGTTTATAGCACTTTTTATATTTGATATTAGATCTGGATAACACTATCACATAAGTAATATAGTTTATTTCACATGAAAATCACCTCAAATTAACAATTACTTTCAGATTACTATTTTTAATTAATTAAACTATACAAGCACGCGTGACATTCGCGCGGGTAGTTACTTAGATATTATACTTATATATAGTTATTCATTAGGCAATTTGCTATTGAGGCGCAACACGTGAAGAGCAACGCTGGGAGTCGGTGTTATTTTGACCTTATAATATGATCATCAGTTTACCTATATTAGAGATTTTAATACTGACATGTTGCAACTTGCAAGCAATATGCATGGGCCTGTAGCCACTCTAACGCGTCGTCTACACACCACACTTTTTCAAGCATCTTGCAAACTTTTGGCTTGGTTATGCTACCAGCCGTCTGCCTGAGGTCAATATTGTTAAGGGACGTAAGATTCCAAGAAAAAATATTTAAAAAACACACAATAAGTGTTACCCGATTTAGTAATTGGACCCGAAATCTCTCAGTGTACAACCCATATACGCTGCCATTGGATGAAGAAGGCGATAAAGTCACTTAAAATGAACATCTTATCAAATTTTCGCCAATTAATGCAAGGCTTATGGAAAGTCGTGTTGACGCGGTAAGTAAATCCGCTTACAATGTCTAAATTGATTCAGTTGTTAAATCTAGTACTTAGCTCGTGAATAGGATTAAGTTGTGTAGCAACAATGGCGTTCGGTTGAGCAGAATAATCGAAACCAATTGGTGCCCAATTAATAACAAGTGGATACGGGTCACTTGTACTGTTTCCACAATCTAATATTCTATAGGTTTGTGGCAGTAATTAGTTATGTGTCTGATTAGGGATAATTAAAAGTTTGTTCGGTTTACTTATTGATCTTACGTAATTAACGTTAGGTAATATTCATGGATTTATTTTAGAATTCTAGTATGGTAAAATGTTACCCTGGTGGTAAATATAGCGTGGTTTGAAAATGTCGACCAACAATGTGACCCACTTATTATTATTATTTATTTAAGAAACACTAACAGCGTACACATTTACACACACTTAGTAATTATCATACTTCTATGTTGATTATGACAGGATTGACATAACATTATATTCTGATATGTACACCTATAACAGGCGTTTACAACATTCGCCTTAACAGCGGTGAAAGCAAATTTTATTTTATTTACGTTCGTGAAAGGTTATACTATACAATCTACAGAAAAAAAGGAAGTGGTTGAGTAGCATTGTGAGCCCCTGCTTAGGTGTGAACAAACATTATTGTTATCGACAAATTAAGAGAGTAAAGATAGGGAATATAAGCAGGTGCCTAAGTACCTACATTAATTTATATAAATTGACACACAGAAGACTTCAGAACATCAATCTGCTTTTAGGTACTTCGCTAGTTTTTGCTTGAACACATTCAGTGTATCATGATAGATATCAAGATCACTGATTTGAGAATTAGAATCATTAAATGTCCGACAAAGTCTTAGAAGATGAGAGTTATACCCTAAGTTGGTTTTGGTAGATCGTACGTAAAGAATTTTTGATATTTTCTGACGCGGATAATGGTAAGGAACGTTTAGGGAAACATCTTTTAGAATTGATGGGCTGTCTGTCGAACTATGGACGAGTTTATAGAGAAATGTCATATCACGTATCTTCCTTCGATCACGTAGCTTATACACTAAAAAAAATGGTAAACGATTTTCATATGGACTTCTATGTGAAATACTTGAGCATGAGAAGGCTAGTGATCTTGTGAAGGCTCGTTGTATGCTTTCTATACGTTGCGAGCCACTTGCTACTTTCATCACAAAAAAAAACCAGAGGTACGAGTTTCTGTATCGATATTAGGACACGGAATATTACGTCTTATGCTTGGTCATGCAATCAAACTACGTACATAGAAGCTCGACCACACGATCGGAAACCTGACCACAACGCAGCTGACATCGGCCAGATTGAACGTATAAATAGACTTCACCGCGCCACGAGTGGTTTGTTATTGTGTGGTAAACTAACCTTCCTTTAAGAAGATGATTCGTAAAGGACGAAAGTTCTGAGTTATGCATTTTATTCTTTTCTACTGCCTAAACTCTTATGATTTTAGCATAGGTAACAAGTTAGTTGATTCACCTTGTGTTAAATCTGCACAACCCATAAACATCCACAATGCCAAAAGTATTATTAATTCTCTAATGGGTCTAACGGAAGGGAATAGATTATATCTGAGATTTGTAAAGGTTGAACGAGCTTCTAAAAATTTCAATCATACAAAAGGCAACAGCAAGCTGACTTCAAACTGGTTTTCTATCAAACATTGGTATTACCCCGGTCGAGTAGGCCTATTCATGCTGCAGAGCATATAAAAATATGTGTTTAGCCATGGCTTTAGCATTTCAAGCTTGAGTAGTAGTAATACGTAAAACTGGACATCCGATAATTTCATGTGTGAAATACAACATCAGAGCTTCTGTAACACGGTGGTTTTTTGTAACACATACCGGCTCAATTCTGTCGACAGTCGAGAGAAGCGACATTTCTCGCTCGACGTTTAATATAGACTACACTGTACTGAACAGCACTTTAACCGTAATCAATTTTCTACTGATTACAGTAAATAACTGCCTCGGTGGCGTAGTTGTATTACGGCACGACTGCAATGCTGAAGTCTTAGGTTCGATCCCCGGGTCGGGCAATGTGATATTGGGTTATTCTCATCCGTATCAGCCCGGAGTCTAGAATTTGTGCCCGATATGGCGATAGGCTCGCCCCCTATCACATCATGGGACGGAATACGCACGGCGAAAAGTGGGTGCACTAGTTGCGCCTCTGTCTACCTCTTCGGGGATAAAAGGCGTGAGTGTGTGTGTGTACAGTAAATAAAAAAAATACTTTGCGAATAATTTAAGTCTTAAAGATATATTAATAAACACGTGTTCATCGTTACGGGTATCTATTTTTCTCATTATCTACAACGTCTTATTCCATTTGGGTTAATCCGCACCCGATTAATATATTATAATAGAATTAATCTCTTTCCAGACGTTTCGTAATCTTAAACGTAATGAGAGCTTGTGAAAACAAGACCGTGTTGAGTCAAAGGGGCTGGGGCTCGGCCCGCCCGATCATTTAGCGCAGCCGGCATTAAATTTAAATAGATATCTGTAGTAGTTACATCGGCCGGAGCAATTTCCATTACTCGACGACACGTGTTCCCTGTATTAAATATTGGACATACCGCGCACACGCCGCGCCACGACACTTTAGCGAGAGGTACCGAGTTTGTGATATTCGCGACAAAGTATTGTCAGAGATGGAAATCCAGAATTTGATGTATATTCATAATATCAAGGGATAAGTATAGAGATAGCAATTAGCATGTTGTTAGCTCTGCTGTGGGAGTAAGTAATAACCTATTAATTACCTAAGCTAGGAAAAGACTTGTTTTAGACGTAAGTTCGGTCATACACACCCGAACAAAGCTTAAGTGGTTGGTACCGTTATTAAGTACAAAAAAAAACATTAATAAGAACTCGATTTTGGTTATTTTAGATGATGAAACATTCTCCCGTTCGGACCTTACTTTCGTTTGCGTCACTGTGTGTGTTGTTTTGGCATGTCACTAACAAACATACGAGTGAATAGCATCAGGTGGAATGATGCCAGTGTGTCCGCAGCTCAATACTGTACTGTGACTACAGCGCGTCCCCAAATTAATATTCAGATCCGGATGAAAATGGATTGATCCGGATCATGGGTTTGTTAAGTTATTGGAGTGGCCTATGTGCCTTGGGTTATTGAGTTTTCATAAATGTATCCAATGAGATATAGAAATAAAATAAAAATATTTGATACAGTCTCTGTAGCACTTCTATTTTATAACTTAAACATATTGTATACGCATACCAGAATTTGTAGTTGAGCAATGAACATCATGGCCGTGGTTGCAGAGTGATCCTAATATTATATTTAAGGTCATGCCTTTATTTCTGAATTCATTACTTTAATTTGTACCATAGGCAAACCGTTTCTACTTAATATAAAACAGTGATGCGCCGACCCTCCGCCACCTCAAGGGTGAGTGGAAAATATTACTAGTACTTTGATAATAAAACAAAACAAAATAATACGATAATTTTATAACTAGAGCATTCTGTGGTAGTACTTTTACTTATATGTTTTTTCTGAGAAACTGCTATTCAATTTAAATAAAAAAACAAAAAAGTTTATAAATACAAACATTGCTTTATACATAAAAACCACAGCGTCGCTCCGAAATTTAAAATCCTAAAAAAAATTATATATAGTTCTCCGGCAGCGCTGTTTTGCTTTTCCTTTAAATCCACGCGAACAAAAAGTCTAAATGTTTGTTTTTCTCGGAATGAATTAGCTTTTTGGACAAAGGCTTAGAGTAAAAAACTCAAGGTTGGGATGAAAGCTAACACAATTATATAAGTCTAATTTCAACATGTTTTTACGTCTGGTTTGTCCGGAGTCATGCCAAGGAGTGCAGGGCCGGTACGGTCTAGGTTTTATAATTGTTGCTAATTACATCGTTTATTCATTTATTTAATGACACACCAGCAGCATATATATTAATAAAATTACGGATAACACCATTATAAAAAACATTAATTCTGATGCAAATGCCTATTAAAGGTATGTACAGCATTCACATAACACGGATAACATTATTATACAATTTTATAAAGCAGATAGTAGAGAGTATAATTTAAAAGAAACCAACATTACACTAACTTACATTAACATATAATTTAAACCAAACCAAAATACTAACAATATTAAATTAATATATAAATTAAAGTAACAAAATCAATCAACTATTCTAATTTGTCGAGCAAGTGGGTCAGTGCTGCCCTAATAAACTTATGCAGTGATGTACCAAATATATCAAGACCAGGGCGCTTAGTATTAAGAACATTATATTAATTGCACATTCTAGTTATTGCCGGATTAAGTCCAACATTGGTGCCAACACGTGGTATATGAAAAGTTTTTGTAATGGGTTGCCTGGGCAATCTGTGTGGGAACGTTAGGTGGATTTGATTGAAGATATCACTGTTGTTAATCATGCCATTAAGCAATTTGTACAGAAATATTATGTCACTTATTTTATGTCGATCAGCTAATGAGTTCATTTTGAAAAATGCCAAACGTGATTTATAGCTACTTTTTTTTTTTTTTTTTTTATTGCTTTGAATGACGAGACGAGCATGCCGTTCGCCTGATGGTAAGCGATACGACCACCCATAAACAGTAGCAACACCATCCTGCACTTTGACTTACAAAGTACTGAGAGGCATTCCACTGCGCTCGTCATCCTGAGACATAAGATGTTAAGTCCCATTATGTCCAGTAGTTATACTGGCTACAATGTCCTTCAAACCGAAATACAACAGTGCATGCACACTGTTGCTTGGCGGTAGAAATAGACATTGCGGTGGTACCCATCCAGAAGGCCTCTTACATAATGAGAGACCTACCACCAGTAAACTGCGATAACTTATGCCGGACGAATGAAGTGCTAAATGTCCTGTAAAAGCTCGCTGAATGTTTTCTACTAGTTGAGGATGTATCGTCTCACGTAACAGGATTAAAATAGTTCTTTTCATAACCCCACTCTCCCCGCACGTACTACAGAAGTATCGCATAATGTCTTTGTTAAATGAGATTATACCGTCTCATTAATATTCTGTTTCAGATTACCAAATTAATGGGGAATTTAACAGACATAATACTTTAATGTTTGTCGTCTTTATCCCCGTCTGAAGGCTTTATTGTTCGCGATATAATTAAATGCTGTGATTTTATACTTACCTTGTTCATTAAAATATGGAATGTAGGTAAATTATAACGTACGACCGTAGAATTCTATCGTTTTTCCTTTGTCGATATTATGTTCGGCATATTTCGCAACAAAAATAGTTTATTTTTCATACCGACATAAAAACAACTTATTTAAAGTCTCTAACAATATCTGTTTAATTTTTTTTTTTAATTTTATGGATGTTTGTTAGAAGTCAAAGCAGAAACTAATGAACGGAATCAGTTGAAATTTGGCACACGGATAGACCATATCCTGGATTGACATAGTATTATAAATGGGTTCTTTTATTTCGGAAAATTACACAGTGACCACATGGTCTTTTTTCATAGTTAGTTTTTAGTTCATAGTGTACTTGATTAAAGCAGAAGAGGTCTTAATAGAATAAGAAATCTATATCTGGACGTCCCTTGTGCCCAGGGACGTTGAAAGTGATACATCCACTCCCAAATAAAGTGAGGTGGATTAAGAGGACCCAATTCTGACGAGATCAATAATTTGTTATTTACTCAATGTACCTATAACATAAACCCACCCATTTTACAGGTCTGAGCCTGCAAAACAAAAACAATGAGGTGGTATGTTTTACGTTGTCCATAATATTCCTTTTGCATTTACTAGCCAAGCCATTAATTAAAACATAAGACTTTACAACTTGGTGTTTAAAAAACATTTCCCTTTAGAATCAGTTCTCGAGAAGTAAACGAAACAAAACAGTTTCAAAGAGCTTCCGTATTTAAACGCAATACAAGAATGTTGGAAACCATTATCCAAATGAAAATGAATGTAATAAGCCGACTCGGGACTCGCGGGAGCACAATACTGGGATTATACACGACGCTGTTCATAGACCTACTTCCAGAGACGTGAACAAGTTTGCTAATGAGAACTTTAAAGTCTACCTGCGCCTATTAACCATCAGTAATAATACAAACATTACATATTAGTATTAGAATGTTAAGGTTGAAATTTGCATATGTTTTAATATTAAATGTGTGGTGGTATATCAATATGCAAGACAGCGGGTAGCGGTAGTCGTTCGCAAATTGCCTAATTGAGTAGATAATCAATAAATGTATTAATCAGTGCTCGCATTTTATTCATTACACTGGAGAACCTAAAAATGTAAAAGGAATGGAATGTTATAATATGGCTATGATAGATATGTGCAATAAATATTACAAAGAAAGAAAGATTTATTACAACACAAATAAACTTAAATATCCTATTTATCCACACAAAAGGTTTCGATCTAATGAAAGCATTTGTTGAAATTCATGACTGTCTGACGATACCGTAGCCTTCTCTACATTGGAAATTAATAGTTGACTTTCGGTCACAAGCGACATTAGTTTAAATAAATGGAAGTCATACATGGTCCTAGTCGGACAGTAAGGTACAAACTCCAAACCGTGTGAGGGTATATAGAGGGGGATTCGATTACACAACAGTTGTAATTGTGGATCACTCAAATTTGTCTCAGAGCTAAGATCGAACCACCGGCGACCAGTACCTACTCTAATTAATTATGTATCAAGTGTTACTACCTCTTAACGGTGCAGCTGATGTTCCGGTATATCATAGAATTTCTTTTTATTTCATGATGTGATAGGTGGCGAGTCGCTTAAATAAATAAAAATCAGTTGATTCGTTGAGTTCGCCTGATGGTAAGCGATACGCCCGCCCATAAACAGTAGTAACGCCGCACATAACTTTGAATTACAAAGTACTGCGAGGCACTCTACTGCGCTCGTCACCCTGAGACATAAGATGTAAATTCTCATAATGCCCAGTAATTACGTTGGCTACAATGTCTTTCAAACTAGAACACAACAGTACATACACATTGCTGCTTGGCGGTAGGAATAGACATTGCGGTGGTACCTACCCAGACGGCCCCTCGCATATGAGAGACTTTCCACCAGTAAATTTAAAATATATGAATTATTAAAATGCTAATGCAAAGCAATGACGAATTCAATATATAAACTTGAATAGCATAGTTGCGTAATAACAACTTACATAATATTATTATCAGATTCCTACACATTATTATTTTAATAATCAGTACCGAGCGTCTACGGTAAAGTTACGACCTGGACATAACCAGTTCACGCTGTTATACCACTGTTGGAGCTCATTTTAGAGCCTTTGACACAATATTGACATAGGTCATAAAACACTCAGTGACAAAAATAACTAACATAAAATGTATCCATCATCATAAAACGGGAGCGGCACAAATCTTCGCCGCTATAAAGCACGGCCTGTGGGAAATTGACGTGGGATGCGATATATATCACGCGGATTATTAGAACTGCACAGATAAATCTGCGGATTTAATCAGACAGAGGCCAAAGAGGCCATAAATCTCGCAGGTAAAGCCCGAACACAAGTGCGCCACGAGCTGCCCGTGTTTTATAACAACAGATATCACTGTCTACAGCCTACGCGCTCACTGTGATGCCTACCAGGTACTTGACGTTTTCCGTAGCTTATTAACGTAACTTATGACGCGGTTGTGCTACGAACAGCGCTACGCTACAACGTAGTAGATATTATGTACATATAGCGAAGTAGACACGTTGATAATATTATGTTATTACGTAGTAGCATGTAATTATTAACATAATAACATTATAATCTGATTTTTTATGAGTTAAGAAAGCGTTAATTATAATGTATTTATTTACGTTATAATGAACATGCCATCATTTTGACGGCTATGATTATGGTTTCTTCGCTTTCATAATTAATGATACGATCATACATTAATAATTATAATTGTCCGTTGCATTTACATAAATTCATACAACAATAGACGTAGCATGCGACAAGCATGACAAGTTCTAGTTAACGTTATGGACATACAGCAAATGTAAGTTACGCTAGCAACATTTCTCGTCAAGTTTTGCATAGTGAAGAAAACAAGTTATTCTATCAAACAAAACATATGAAGACTATTCTCAACGCACTGATTCGCATTAGCATGAACTATTAGCCGACCGGAGAGGACGGCGGGGGGAGCGGGGGGTGAAGCCAATTACACGCAGCATTAACCATTCTATTGCGTGCGACGGAAGCTGGCTGTTATGCCAGTCGATGTACTTGAACGGTGTTTAAATTCTTGTATAATTCTTGGAGTGATAAACGGCAGTGCTTCAGCACTATAGTTTTATGGGTGTATTCTCTGAAGTAAGTACTGATGAATAATTAGAATACAATTTCAATTTAGTTTTTGTCTGTTAGGATGGGACTGAGTTGCTCGGTATGAAATTTGTGCTTCAAAAGCCGTTATCTGCCAATCTAATAAGAAAACTACCTCGGTGGCAAAGTTGTATTACGGTACTACTGCAATGCTGAGGTCTTGGGTTTGATCCCCGGGTTGGGCATAGTGATATTGGATTTTTCTATTCAGTATCGCCCGGAGTCTGGGATTTGTGCCCGATACGGCGATAGGCTCGCCCCTATCACATCATAGGACGGAATACGCACGGCGAAAAGTGTGTGAATTAGTTGCGCCTCTGCCTACCCCTTCGTCGATAATAGGCGTGAGTTTATGTATGTATAACTCCAAATGTATGCAAATAAGAAAATGGCAACGAGGTTTAACCATTGGTAAACAAGTTACACTTCAACCTAGTACTTCGAGAAAACCGGCGTGAATGTATTGTATTACAACATAAATATTTTAAGTAATTTAACCACTTCCTCAGTTACTTAAATTTCTACTGAAATAAATCGTATGCCAAGCACAATATACTGTTACGTGTTCTGCGCCCTTGAGTTTATTTCCGTAGCACGACCTCGCCGACATGTGCCTACAAAAGAAATACATTCCGAATGTCAAAGGCCTCAACATTCGAGGGAGTATACAAACGTAAGGTAAAATTCTGAATAAACGATGAGCCGCGTCGATTCTATACAGAAACAAAATTATAGTTCAAGGTGTGAGGCACATTTTGTGAAAACTTTTTACTGTCCCAAATGCAAAAATAAAATTATTTTAATTTAACTTGGTAACTAAAACTTAGAGGCATTTTTAGCTTTGTGTGATCTGATTGCCAAGTTATAGACTTAAGTATACATTAAGGTACGGATTGAAGTTAACATCATTGAGGCGTGGACGAGCGAGGGAGACGGTAAGTATTGCCACTAGGTGCACCTGTGTTATAAGTTCATGACAATTATTCTGTTATATTTTCACACAAATTCCACGTTAAACTATTTCATTGTTAATCAGTCTAACGCTGCAAACGATGAAAACGGCTCGGGGCCTCAGACGTTATTTTTCTTTTATTTTGTCTTCAACCATGCGAAAAATTTCGCGTGTAAATTAAGCTTTAGTTGCGATAGACTAAATGTACATTGAAATAATTTTAGTTTCATCCCATGGAGTCCCGGCCGGCGGACGACGGGCGTGACGTATAGAGCCGGCTTCGTACACACCCGTTGGATTCCTTTTGGGGAGATTGGAAATGGATATCGCGAGAGTAGGGAACGGAATTAGGGGTTTTAAAAGGGGGCAAATTAGTCGAAATAGTATTTAATACGTCTTATCTTATTCATATTTGATTTTATTTTTGATTGATTGATTTTATTTAATTACCAAATAAAAATACTATTACAAGTTTCAAGGTGGGTATAAACCGATATCTTTCGTTTCTCTGTCCGCTTTTATCATAAAACAGTTGTACTTGACTTTAAAATTATACTTCGTCTCTGGGAAAGGGTACGACTTTTTATTGGTAAAATTATTGTCATAATCCATCAAGAAGTTCCTAAAATATTCCCCACAAACGAAATCACCTCATGATCATATTAGTATGTATGATAACACTCAACTAAGCATTAAGCAATCTTGTACAAGTGATACAAAAGTTGTTAACATTGTAATGGGAACAGGTATGTCTAGGCCTCCACCCCCGGCCGAGCTATCTTTAACTTGTGTTCTAACTCAGAAAATACAACCAATTAAGAGGCAGGAATACAAAGTATTGCCACACTAACGATCCGGGTGTTGGCAGGACTGCGCGTTGTTAACAACATAAATTATACATATGTATACATTATATTGGAATGAACACTACAAATATTAAAAGGGTTAAATTTTATTAAAAAATGTGGCCGACAGTACTCGTGGAATAGGTTGTTGTTGGGCAGTCGGACAAGTTAATAATATATAATACTGTTAAGAAACTCCGTTGTAATATATGTGTTATAAAATAAAATATTTAATGGGCAGCGAGTGTGGATGAGATTCTTTTTGGCGCTGTCGGGCTAAAATGTACCTATACATATTATAAAACTTGATTACAAACACCCTTCGTTTAAAGTCCGAAATTATACATCAATGCCACTGTCCCGGTCCTGTCAGTACCCTGAGCCTGCCCGGTAGTGTGTGACCAACATAATATAATAATGGAGATAAATATAATGATAAAAAGATTGCCCAAGTTTATTTTCTCTGGAGTATATTCATCATAATGTATTTATTTTCTGATTAAATCTATAAATAATACTACAGGTTGCCCACTGCTTGAAATTCGACCGCAATTCATAAATTGTATTTTTCAGCACCCTCTACCAATGTGAATTTTAATCCAAATGCCAAATCTCACACTCATCCGTGCGCACAATGTGCTTAATACATAATAGTTTAAAACAACTTGGCAGACTTCACATACCCTCGAAATTCTTTTAGAGAACTTCTCAGGTATGTAGGTTTCCTCACGACGTTTTCCTTCACCGTTAAAGCGAACTATAATTGATAAACAATAAACACGTAACGTCGAAAAGTCAGAGGTGTGTGCCTTGGGTTTGAACCTCCGGACGTTGTCTCGGTAGACCGTTCCATTCCCAACACGGCTATCGTCCATAATATATAGATTTTTAATTAATTTATACAGACTTACTCCTAATACAAATATTTTACGATTATAATCTGATTATTTTGTTCCTGAGTTGTAAAGCCACGGTCTTAATAGCTCAGTCTAGAAAATGGACACCAACGTGAAGTAGCAGTTTTCTGGTGAGTTTCTGACGAAACGACTGACGTCAGTAAAAATTATAGCCTGACCAGGAAAATAAAAAGCCACGCCTTGTTGTGCTAAAATATGGAACTAATTTCTTGTAGTGAGAACATTAACACGAAAAAGTAATAGTGGCGCACACGACGCTGGTTCTTTATTTTCGTCGTCAGGCTATTATTGTAATTAATTACGCAAAATTGTATTACTATGTTAAGAACCAAGGAGTATCGTTGTAAGTCGGTAGTAACCGACTTACAACAATAGTATTTCTCAACTTTGACAAAGATTGTATTAACCCCCACAAAATAGACCAATGTGTAGAAGGAGACAAAGCGACTGAGCAGCCAATACGTATTCTTTTTATCTAAGCGGCATGGATGTTCTTTGAAACATGAGTTTCAAAGAACATCAGCTGTTCAGCCGAACGATCACTTTATCTCTCTCACACTTTTCAGCCCATAATTATTCACCGGTGAGGGATTCTCGGTCCATTCTCTATGCCCGTGAACTACGTCAATATGGCCATGCTATTCTTCTTCTTCTTCTTCAGCCTTTAGAAGTCCATTGCTGAACATAGGCCTCCCCCAAAGATTTCCAGACCAACCTGTCAGAAGCGGCCTGCATCCAGCGGGTTCCTTGTAGGAGGACGTCCCACGTTGCGCTTGCCAGTACGTGGCCTCCACTCGAGAACTTTTCTACCCCATCTGTTGTCAGTTCTACGAGCTATGTGCCCTGCCCACTGCCACTTTAGCTTGCTAATCCGCTGGGCTATATCGGCGACATTCGTTCTTCTACGGATCTCTTTATTTCTGATTTGACCACGTAGAGAAACGCCGAGCATTGCCCTCTCCATAGGTCGCTGAGTGACAGTGAGCCGTCTTATCTTATCCTATTATAATACCAATATAACCAATGCCAAATATATAAGATTGCTATCTCGCACTTAATCACTCGTTGATATATTTCACCGGCATTACATTAGCGACGGCGGATACCAATTTATTTTTATATTACTATTCATGAACTGATCTCTGGGAGGGAGACACCCCATTTTCATTAACATTTTGACCCTGAATACAATGAATCAGACGTAGACATTAATACAAATCCCCTATTTATTGAACATCTGTCGGAACACACCATCGTGTTAGAAGTAATTACATTACAATCTAGTGGGAGGGGAGGACATGTGATTGGCAGTAGCAAGTGTTTTGTTTGTTGAAGATTAAATAAAATAAATCAATGTCACCTATTTTTCATCGACCTGGTGCTATTCTCCACAGAGAATCGACTTGACGTGGTTGTTTGTTGTTTCTATTGATGCAGACGGGGAGATACGATTCAGAGGACATATCCTCCCACTTTCCATCCTTAATATAAATATATATAACGGCGCGTGTATTTTTAAATAATGAAATGAGTTAATTTTAGGAGTTATAAATGATTTTGTTATTATTTCTATCGTTGGTAAATGGTTCTGTTATTATTATTTTATTAAGAGCGGGTAACACCGAATGGAGTTGCGTAGATCATGGCTGGCGAACGTCATGTCATATTCTTCTTGACCAGTTGACAGCGGTCGTACGTTGTGATTATTCGCAAACCCATTGGCTCTGAATTGCTTCTTATTATTGTACCCATCTAATTATAACTGCCATCTAATTATAACTTAGTGAATAAATGCCTGTATAAATAAAATAGTGAAAAGTCAACATTGCAGTCTACTTATTTCAACGTTCCCTGAAGTCTAAGCGCCCACCATGGATTCCCGTGCTGACGAGCGCACTAATCAACAACCAGATGCGACAGCGCGGCGTCCCGACGTCCCGACATATATATATATATATATATATTAAGTTGGACAATACATCCAGGGTTGCTCTAGACTTCCACTAAAACATTATGAAGCGAAGGAAAGCGAAGGCTGTAAGTGCTAAGTGCTTTCAAGACAAAAAATTCTTATCCATTCGAAGATGTACAATTTTTCTGAAAATATCTCAAGGACATATAGTTGAGATCAAGGAGGTAGGCTACCTCCAAACTGAGGGCCTAACTCCGCGCCTGTCAGCTCGGAGTCAGCAAACCGTTGCCGCAAGTAGAGCGTGATGTTAAATGGTTCTTGACCGCACCTTCATCACGCTAACCTGTCGATCCATTGCCACCAAACCTGTGATCCAGACCGACTTCAACCCTTCACTAACGGCTGAGCTCGATTACCAAACGTCTGCTTTATCGTCACGTCTGTGCCTAATGTAATCGGACGGTGACCGCGAGGATTTGGTTTTGATTAATTACATTTGTTTTTGATACGTAATACTTGTTGAGTAGGTGTAATTTTTATGAAGATTAATTCCTCGGCCGTTTATAATTAAGAGATATACCAATAAACAAGGTTTCATAAAGTGTCAATTGCATGATAAGAAAATGATGGTTTATATATTAATAATAAAAAATGTAAGATTTCACAAATAAAAAGTACTTGGTCACAATAGGTTTTATTTTTGAGGTAAGCGATACTGCAGTCGACACCGGGGGAAAACTGCGAATGGGATACTGGAGTCCCCCAGCTTGACGACTGCAGGGGCCTGGGAGGGGAGTGGAGGAGGAATATAGAAGGGAAGGTGGGGGGAAGGGAGGAAGGTTCCCAGGATGGGTGGAAAGAGAGGGTGCCAGGAAATGTTCGCGGGCCCTTTTAGGCCTCAATGTGATTTACAGCCAAGAGGTATACACACTGACTGTGTGCCTCGGCCCGCGACTAATGTCCCCCTGCGCATGGGCGTGCATTGGGTGTGAAGACCCAGCGCACAAGAATTGCCTCGGGGGGCGGGTCACAATAGGTTAGGTATCAGTTTTATAAACCTTGACTTTAGAATTGATTGAAATCTTAAGAAGTTGTTCTTAAAAATAATACCTCTGACAAGGTTTTGGGTAATTAAAATTTTTATACCATTTGATTTACAAAATAAGTGATGTAAACGTATTTTGGTTTTCACCAACCCAGATACTATTACTAGGTTAACAACTGAACAATAATAGGGGCTTCTCAGGTGTTATTTAACATAGAACGAAATTTATATTATACATCGCGGCGTCACGTCGTGCCACACATTCAAACTGCTCCATGTACACTTTCTAAACGAGTCCATCTAGTAGAAAACACAGTAAACACAGAACAAGAGCGTCATTCAAAGAAAACACATTCAACAAACGGCGTCATTAAAGCCCACTTTTCACTACTTAACTCAAAAAACAGCGACGGAACTTGCCAATCTAGCACTTCGCGCGGAATTACCGCGCGCGACACAAGAGCGCTGTTACTTGTGCAATTTGTAGAGATAGTGGGCGCGCCGTAAACACGGCGCGTTGGCCCCGGGCCAGCCCCGGCCAGCGTGGGCCACATCGGCCCATCCGTCCGCTGATACACGCTAAGCGCGGCCACGCGTCGCGATCTGCCGATGTCATTTCGTGTACTGTTTGACGGTAAGCTTGAGCTTAAGATATATGTGGCGTGCTGTGCGTGCACATACATAATATTCGTATGATATGGGATAATAATACGGGAACGATTTACAAGTGATAAAACAACCGTTCTGATGAGCGCTTTAATTGCAACTAAAAATTTACATAATATATCTTGTATAATGTGCGGTGACCCGTACAAGATATAAAGAAAAGTCAAAAGTAAACCTTTGCAAGTATAGGGAACGTGCACGTCGTAAGTACTGCCATCTAGTGACGCAATCTGACGCATTTTCAGCACATCGATACTTGGCGTTGACATACAATATTCATTAAAAGGATGAAAATTAACATTTAATTTGTTGATAATGTATCGCTGTGTATCTGGATGCTCCAAAACATATAAATAAACAAATCAAATGGTGTGAAATTATATAAAGTTCCCAAGAATAGTACCTAAGTACTTACATTCCATGGTTATGTGAAAATCGACAAAAATAATAAAAGCTATATAAAACATAAATAATTATGAGTTCCAAAAGCATTTAGAAATGTTTAGTTACGTAATTTATAAAAATAAATATGTTTTGAAGATAATATTCAATCCAAAAAAATCTGTAATTAAGGGAGCATAACCTCCTAATTTTGCTTAAATAACTAGCTCCCATCTAAAAAAAAGGATATTCTGGACACGCTGGGTATAAATAACATTCAGCCGGAACACATATTTTATCATTTTTGTCATATTAAAAGAATATATAAACAAATTATTGTGCTAGTTTTAGTGTCTTTTTTTATCCACCTGTGGCTCTGGTGTCGATTTTGTGCTGCCCCCTACAGTTCGTGCACGCTCCCTATAGCGGATAAAACATACGGGAATCAGCCACCACTGAGAGATAAAACGCCTCTAGTTCATCGAAATCATATTTGAACTGCAAGTACTATCAGATACATTCTATCTATTCGCTTAGCCGTATCAGGTTAGAATTTCAGCCACCACTTCATAAATGAAGCCTATCGACAGTCGACATGTCCACCGTGAAGTGGACGTTGTTACAAACGACACAGTGATGGGTACTGGAGAGCGCCCGCGTGTCCACTCGTGCCACCCGCGGTACTCGTGCCACTTGCGCCACTCGCTGTCACGGATCGACATCGAGATTTGTTCACCTAAATTACATTTAAATGATAATGGATTTGTTTTCGGAGAAGTTTTATTTTGAGAGAGGCTATTATTTGTTTTATCATGTGCCTAAGGAATTTTGGAATCGTCCTGTATTCGATTCCAGGGTTGGGCATTATTGCATAATTGGCTTTGTTTTTTAATTTGTAGTTAATATAACACACGTCACACATTATGGTTCAATTACGCATGTAGTGAACTTACTAGCTGCCCTCCTTCTCACCCCTTTGGGGATGCCGTCTTGGGCTTGTCATCAATACTTGTGAGGCCGCCGCCCCATGCCTCGATAGCTATTTAAAGTCGTTACGCTGACGTGGCTTCGGATATAAATATCGATACCTCAGGCTTTTATTAAACCCCTGACCTATAAGGGGAGACGGGGGATCGATGAACCAAGCGGATCTTGAAAGCGGCATAGATCAACACTATTTTATATACATTTTGTACCTGTAGTTACATTTGAAGATGGCCATAATATAACCTCGACAAAAATAGAAATAATCAAAATATGTCATTGTAGATGAAAATATTTAGAGAAATACTAAACCATACTAATGATGAAAAGAAATACTTGTATTATGGTTAGATTTCTAAAGAGCAACAAAAAGTAGTCATTAGCTGAACACATTTATTCTGACCAACCCCATCTTAAGTAGCAGGGCTTCCTAATAAAAGATACTCAACAAACGACATCCGAGTGAAGCCGTAAACCAAACCTAGTATCATGTAATTGTTGTATAGACGGCACGGCAGTGAAATGTCGAATCTCCGACAATCGTAGCTTGGAGTGTTGTTAGAGCGATTGCTCATTAGACTTTTGGAGATAACTGGAGTGCCCTCAGCGTCCCTCCGTATCGAGATAGATAAAGCCGATTTAAAGAGTTCGGGTAATTGGGGGGTAAGAGGTTTTTTTCATGTCTGGCTTAGAGTTCAAGGACCTCCACTTAGCATATTTTGATTGGGGATCGAATCGTTTATGTCTGGGGCGGGCGAGGAGGAGGGGGAACGGGGAACACTTGTAATCCACTTGTTTTACTCTGCATTCATTCTTGGATTTGTATTATGTTTACGTTAAATGCCGTTCGTAGACTAAGAACTTAGTTTAGCTTACTTGTCAGCCGAGATATTTCTTAATACTTGTGCAGACTGCTTTATAATTTTGTCAGCTATGCGTTACCTAAACGAATTTACCTTAGTCCTTGGTCTGAAGCCCACATAAATGACGAAGATATGTCACTCGCCTCAAGGCAAGGACTATTTGGATTCCCTATAGTTATTGGCATCTATATTACCGTCTATACCATATGGATAGCTTTAGGGGAGACCTTTGTTCAGCAGTGGACATCATGGGACTGATGATGATGATATTATTTTAAATCTAATAACAAATACTACGCTGATAATTGAGTAAATATAATTTGCTTCTACAATTGTGTTTAACCTTCACGAGACTTTTTTTGTGATTATATTACATTTACATGGCGCTCGAGGGCTTTTAATATTAACTCAATAACTGCAAGTTTTCGAACTCAAATTTACACAACTTGTGAGATGGATTAATTAAATTCTTGTTTAGGTATTGTATTACAGAATTGAGAATTAAATTGAGTGACTATAATATCAAACGTCTAGACGTGAGTATTTATTACTCGACCCGCATCCTAAGTCTGTTTCCTAATAATTAAATTGAAATTTTCAGAATCGGAACAGTAGTTTTAGAATTTGCCCGTACCCGAACTGAAATAAAAACTGCCTCTTAATAACAATTATTCATACAGATAAAGCAGACGCATATTTATACCGGTAAGCCACGCGGCCGTGTGGAACGTAGGTATAGTTTTAGAGTTTGATCAGATCTTTAGTCACAAAACTAGATGACAACAAGTAGATGCATAGTTCTAACACGAACATCTATATAAATACCTTGCCACACTTGCTAAAAGCGCAGCGCCCGGCTCGCCACAGCCCGCCCTGCACAGCTGCGTAGCTTGGAAATAACATTTTTATATCAAACAACGTGCGGACGACGCGACGTGAGCATTAAAATAAAAATGCTAAAATGAAACTTAAAAGCATATGCTTTAACAATATGCATATTAAATGTATTCTCCCACAGAGGAGATCCAGTGGGGTATTCCAGCATTTTTATAAATTTCTCCGAGCTGAAACGTTACGCGGCCATTGAGGTCATTCTTATGGCGGGATTGCGAGACGTGTAAACATCCACTGCGTTTTCAAAACCCACATTACCTCACTTCAGAACACCGCTATAGTTCGCCACTTTCAAACGAATTTATACTCTAAGTCGTATATGCTAGACTTGGTATTCCATTTGTTATGTGTATGAGTTCCACGGTCGGGCTGGGCGACAGAGGTATCCCCACCTTTGTGGCGATGGCCGGAGGCGTCACAAAGTTATGCTGCTGTGATATTCATTGTTTTGAATACAAGTTGCGCTAAGCTGGATCACGATATAACTGGTGTGGTGAGTGGAACTGGCGCCTTTTGTGTTCGTTAGTGGAGTTATGTTAAAACTTGAATTTGTAGTAGTAACTCAAATTCATGCGGACAGTAATTATATATTTCCTCGTAGAAACAATTATCCAACCATTTCCTGAATAAATTGTCCTGCTATTAAGCACGGTCCTCGTTTAACATCGAGTACTACACATATCTTAAATTTGGGGAATTCTTCAATGATTTCTTATGTAATAAGCGAATGCTCGACATTGCCATAAAACTACTTAACGGATTTTTTCACACACACTCACGCTTTTAAACTCTGTATGCGTAGGCAGAGGCGCAACTAACGATGAAAACGTGTTTATTAATATGAAATGAAATAATTTATTCGAACCCATAAAATGTTATACATTATTTAGATTCCGTCAAAATTAACTCTACCACCAGTTCGGAAAGCAGTTCTCACTAGAGAAGAACGGGCAAGAAACTCTAGTGTTGCTCTTTTCAAAATCAGTTCAAGGTATAAAATACATTGCATTATGTAGAGAAAAAAAAATATATACAATTCAGTATTTGTTTACTTATGTTTAGAGCAGTTCATTTATATACTCGCAAAATAGGTAATAAAAATTTAAATTCCAACACGAGTGCATAACTATCTCAGGAATCATGTAATAATTTGATCTGAAATCTTCAAGATGTCGTTATTAATCTAAGTTTAAGATATACCCCCAATACTTATATATATAGTAAGCGAAAAGGGCAGACCAGTCCACACAAGCAGCACCCGTTCACGAGTATGACGCATGTGCCAGCCATCGGCCTCCTCAACCATATTACAGGGAAGTGGCCGACCCGGCACACGACGCCGCCGCAGGCACAGACAGTTAAGGAGTATGTCATACCCAAGCCGCTCACAGATGGAAACAAAGAAACTTTATTAAAACGAAAGACATGATTCCAAAGAAAATCACATGAAAAATTTAATCCCAGGCTTTTTTATCCTCTATGTATTCTGAAATCTTGTAATAAGCTTTATTACATAACTTTCGCTTAATAGTTGTTTGGAATTTACCAATGTTTAAACACTTAATTTCAGTGGGAACTTTATTATAAAAGTGTATACAGTAACCCTTAAAAGATTTGCTGATTTTTATATGTCTTTAAGACTTACATTATTCGTAAAGTATTTTTTTTTATTTACTGTACACACACACGCCTTTTATCCCCGAAGGCGTAGGCAGAGGCACAACTAGTGCACCCACTTTTCGCCGTGCGTATTCCGATCCACGATGTGGTTGGGGGCGAGCCTATCGCCATGTCGGGCACAAATTCCAGACTCCGGGCTGATACTGAATAGAAAAATCCAAAATCACTTTGCTCGACCCGGGGATCGAACCAGATATCTCAGCATTGCAGTCGTACCGTAATACAAGTACGCCACCGAGGCAGTCAAGGCAGCACGGATTTTTTCGTGATATTTGTATTGTTACCCTCGACTTGTCAAAGGCTGAAATGCATGAGAGTTTTATTTCAATAGATTCATCTATTATTTGATTTCTTTTGTATCAAAGATAATATTTTTTTCCAAATAATATACATATAACGTTATAGGCATATTGTCCCTCTCCGCTAAACCATCTCTCAGTTTTTAGCCTGTATAATTATGTTGGTAAATCCAAAGCAAGCAGTAACCCCTACTGTTGCTATCCAGCGCGGTGGAGCGCGCTCTCAGCTGTTTAACTCGCGTTATGCTCATACTGCACTCGTACAACTTTACCTCGTTTAAACGCTAAACTGTGCCCCTTACTAAGCAACAAAATTGGAAACCCTGTTACCGTAGTTCCGTTTTACCGACGAAATATGAAACTGGCTTTTGTTTGCGGCTCCGCTATTGGTCTTTCCACGGAATACATGTACCATAAAATGTGTATTTATTTGACTGCCTTGGTGGCGTAGTTGTATAGCGTACACGTTACGAGTGCAATTTGCGCGCTGAGGTCCTGGGTTCGAATCCCGGGTCGAGCCAAAAACATTGTGACTGGGTTTTTCCATCTTAAAAATTACTCAGTCGCAGCTCGGAGTCAGGAAGTTGGCGGTGTGATACCCCCGTGCCTCGGAAAGCACGTAAAGCCGTTGGTCCTGCGCCTGATCTCTCTCCGGTCGTGTCGGATTGCCGTCTCACTGGACTAAGAGAGTGAAGGAATAGCGAGTGCGCCTGTGTATTGCGCTCACACTTGTGCACTATAATATCTCCTGCATAGGTATGCAATCGACCAATCTCAATAGTAGGGGGGCGAGCATATCGCCATATCGGGTACAAAATCCAGACTCCAGGCTGATACTGAATAGAAAAATCCAATATCACTTTGCCCGACCCGGGGATCGCATCCGAGACCTAAGCATTGCAGTCGTACTGTAATACAACTACGCCACCGAGGCAGTTAGTCAGTCTAGAATAAAAAAAATAGAATAAATAGTTTGCTGGTGGTGGGATATGTTTTGTATCCGCCCGGATAGCGACCACCGTACACAAGGTGTTAACTCCCACCATAGTGGCCCACGTAAGTGTGTCGCGTTCCGGAATCAGTCTGTGTATAGCAAGTTTAAGACCTCTCTTGGTTTACCATCAGGTGCAGTGGGTTCAGTTTGCCGTACCCGAATAGAAAAAATAAAGAAAACTCGTATCTAAATATTATATTATTTTAAGTTCTGCTAAAAATGCATAATGAGTACCTATTGTGTTTTTCAACTGCTGCAATACGCGATAGTTGGAAAAAAATATTCAAATATGTAAATATAAGAACCTTTTGTATTACGAAAAGGATTGTAGAAAATTCAAATCTCGTGTAACAGCAGCCATCCAATATGTAAAATGCGTGAACATTATCTTCTGAACCTTACATAGCACAAATATTATGCCTACGTGTGCTGAAAAATATCAATGACTTTTTAATGGTAACTATATCGCACTCTAATAATGTCGACTAGGGATCTCTCTATGTATCTACGTTGCATTTCTCGATGGTTACCAGGTTTAAGTTTCTTTTTTTTTTTTTTTTTTTTTTTTTATGGCATAGAATGACGAGACGAGCATGCCGTTCGCCTAATGGTAAGCGATACGACCGCCCATAAACAGTAGTAGCACCATACAGCACCTTGAGTTACAAAGTACTGTGTGGCATTCCACTGCGCTCGTCATCCTGAGACGTAAGATGTTAAGTCTCATTATGTCCAGTAGTTATACTGGCTACAATGTCCTTCAAACCGAAACCCAACAGTGCATGCACACTGTTGCTTGGCGGTAGAAATAGACATTGCGGTGGTACCCACCCAGACGGCCTCTTACATAATGAGAGACCTACCACCAGTAACCACCAGTTTACCGCAGAAGATAGCGAAAAGATGTTTATAGTGAAGTCATTATAACAAGGCTTTCACTATGTGTATACACAGATAAATATATTGATAATCCTATAGCAAATTGGTTACAAACTGCTGTTTTACTTCATTTATGGTAAAATTCGTCTAAAATTCCGCTGTTCGTGAGTGAGATGGCAATGCATGAAGCGTGAGCCGCTGTCTTGTGTCGTTCCATCGCCGGCTTGAAGCACCGGTATTTATATTGATCGCCCCTGAATCAAGTGAAGTAAGTAGTCTATTAAATAACAGTTGTCAGACATTTTAAAACCATTGGATAGGTAAAAATGTTGTCAGTATACGACCTGCAGTTACGGGAAAGTCGATAGCAGCGATTTTTGATACTAGTAGACATAACTTTATTTGACTACTATAATGAATACAGTGTATTCATTATAAAAAGTGAATAAAGCGCTTATCTACCTTGTCTACATTTCTAAAACACATTCAATTAAGTAGTAACTAGAATTTAGCTATAAAAGCCAACAGTACTAAACAACTATTGATTTCGAGATCGAACCCGTGCGTCCAGATACGCCACGTCTCTCCTCGAGTGCTGCGATAAATATTTTTTACTTTCCCTCGGACCTGAAGTGTTCCTTTACAATTGGGAGGCAGTAACCGATTGCAGAATTTGTTTTACATACCACGTAGCTCTAATAATGTTGCACATAATGATCCCATATTACGTATGTGTAGAGCACATAATGATATTAGTAAAGATCTCGATATTTTCTTATTTAGTCTTAATAGTTATGTGAATAAATGTTTAGCTAGAGTGATTGTATAACGCTCAAATACTATAATTTTTAAGTTAATGTTTAGTGTTGTAAGTTAGTTAATTGTAATGTTGTGCGTAGCTTTTATCGGAGTTTAAATTTAGCACTGTTACTACTATTATATGCATCCTCTTTGTATAATTATATTTTATACTCTGTAGCTATGCCTAAATAAATAAAATAAAAAATAAAAATAAAAATAAAATAAAATAAAACTACGCGTATAGTCCCGCCTTTTATCCCCGAAGGGGTAGGCAGAGGCGCAACTAGTGCACCCACTTTTCGCCGTGCGTATTGCGTCCCATGATGTGATAGGGGGCGAGCCTATCGCCATATCGGGCACAAAATCCATACTCCAGGCTGATACTGAAGAGAAAGATCTGAATAGAAAGATGTTTCGAAGGTTTTGCAGCACTTCACGGTCACGGGGCGGACTGAGATGTTGGTGGTCCGAAAAGTTAGTGTTACAAATCTACCTTCAATTTTGAGTGATGAAATTTAAAAGTTAGTTATTTTTTACAGTCCGAAAAAAACCCGTAATAGTAGTTTAATTTCGACGTCTCACATTCGTGTCAAACGTAAGAAATCATTAAACTTTTAATAATATTATAATCTCTTTGCTTTTTTTGAAACATTTTCTATTATCGAACAGAATTGTACTGCAACTATATAAAGGTAAATACTAAAGTAGGTAAAGTAGAGCCCAACGGCAGGTGCCGAAACTCGTACCCTCTCGGCGGTCGCCACAAAATCATGAACGCTCTTCACCAGGAGTCTCACGGAGGATGTATCAAGAGGGGTACAAGTACAAATGGGTTTTATTAGCATTGATCGGATTATAATTATAATGTGCTGTAAATAATAATAAACAGGGCATTACATAAGACGGCGTATCCGCGGGTTTAAGACGTCACTAGCCGATAAATCGTTCCCGCGGAAATAATAACCGCGAACCCCGCCGCGACAGGCTTGCAGGGCTGCCGCAATCTAGCGATGAGTTACATAATACAGCTCTTTAAATATAGTGATGATGAAAACTGTGTCCGGCAGAGTGGCACCTTGGTCTTGTAGAACGCAGAGATATCCTTGTCGATCAAGTAAACTTACTCGATTTAGTTTTTTGCTGGGTGAAAGCATCGTAAGTATCCATTTATATGTCGCGGCTGAGTAAGTATATGAAAATACTGCAACCATTTGCCCAGTTTATTTATCCCATGCCCAGTGTAATCACAATACACATTCCTATCACAGTAATTCAGCCTATTACCAAATCGGGGATTAGCTCCACTCATTGGATAATCAAGCGCGTTACTCCAAGCCCACGTGAATTGTCATTTGTTCGACTTGGGATTTTCCAAGACCACTAATTCTCAGCCCTGTTCTGCAAATCATTAAGAATAACTCCAAGCAGTAAGTCTGCCAGCCCTGTGTTGACATCAGCCTGCGCTATTGTTGTCTGTTCGTGACAGACCAATGAGTTTCAAGCTATTGTGGGCGCCCGACATCGCTCCCCTTAAGCATCCTTACGGATTTGTATTTTTACTCCGCTAAATTATAAATAACACTATTGCATTGTCTGAAAGGGCTATCGATGGCGTTGCTATTTAATATGCATTATATTTAATAGAAGTTTAAAGCGAAGCGGCGATAGCCTATTTGGGAGTGGAACGGACTGCCGAGACGAATGTCCGCAGGTTGAAAACCCAAGGGCACGCACCTCTGACTTTTCTAAAAAAGTAATGTATGTATTCTTTGTGAATTATGAATTGTGAAGGAAAACATCGTGAGGAAACCTGCATATCTGAGAAGTTCTCTATAGGAATTTCGAAGGTATGTGAAGTCCGCCAACCCGCACTAGGCCAGCGTGGTGGACTAAGGCCTAACCCCTCTCAGTAGTAGAAGAGGCCCGTGCTCAGCAGTGGGCAGTATGTAATACAGGGCTGATTGCATTGCATTTGTATTGCACAGGGTAGTAAGCCCGTAATCCACTTGCTTGATTGCCGTTTTGCTATAGCTCGAGGCAAATTACCATCTTCTGCTCATCCGAAATGAATGTGAAATGAATTTGAATACCAAGCATCCATGTTTAATCTTGCAATCTGCGAACTAGAACGCTGGAGAACCAAGTCTATTGTCAGAAGCACGACATTGTAAGCTATGATTAGAAACATGATAGTTGTAATAAAATCCGTTGTTATAACTAATTCAGTAATATAGTCTGTAGCAGTCTGCTAGGTAATAGCCCGGTCTAAAGATAAAACGTTCACTTGTTCTAATCAGTACGCGTCAACGTGTTCGAAGAAGCGTTTCACCCCTTGTCCTAGGTGAACGATGGGACGCGACGCGACGTAATGCGACCAATACTACACCGCACATTGATTGAAGCGACAACGTAGGCCACAAGTACAATCAGCCACATAAGTAGCTGAACACATTCAAAACTTCAAATAACTTACACACTGTTGTGTTCTTACCAATTCTTATTTTCTCTACAAAAAATAAAATAAAGGTAATTTAGTTTACTTCACACAAAGAAAAAAAATGTTTCAATTAAACTTAATGCGTAGAGGCGATTTGTAATTTTAAATTTGTTCAGCTACTTATGTGGCTGACTGTACATACAATGACTATTAATTGATATCTTCGCGTCGCGCCGCATTGTCGCGTTTGTCGTTCACCCAGGACAACAGGTTACTTTTATATTCGTCTGTTGTGTATCTGTGCTACAAGCTGCTAGTATTAATATAATGCTAGTATTTTATTATTAGTTACTGCACTTAAAATATATGTTTCTTTTTTATTTGTACTCTTAACAGAACTAAATCTACTTAGATACACAAAATAACCTTCACTATTAAAATAACCCATATGTTATTAGTTGATGATCCCAAAGAGGCTAGTATAGCTCTATAACTGACCACCCTGGACGCCTTTATCTTTTTAAGCAACGGCCCTGAACGAGATCGTATAAGTGTTCTCCAGTTTAAAATTGCTTTTAAATTTAATTGTGGCAAGAGCGACCGGTAACTCATCCGGAGGCCGTGCAAACCCTTAGTGGCTAACACGGCCTATTAAAAAAACAGCTAAGCGTGTGCAGTACTCGAGACTTTGAAAAGTTTTATACGGATAAATTGTAACAAGTATTATTTTTTACAAGATCCACAAAAGTGCTATTTATCATAATTTAATCCTTTTTTGTTCCGTATGCGCCAAGTAAAATTTAAAGATTCTTGTTATTATATTTTATTGTTGCGATTTTGTGATCTACATTCGTGCACAAGACTCCTTCTTCATCTTATTAGGTTTCATCAAACGTCAGACTCGAGAATTTAGGCGGCCCGAAACTAGAACGATTCTTTTTAATGCTTTGGTTCGGAGTCATCTGGAATACGCAAGTGTCGCATGGAATCCTTTTTATTCAGTAGATTCACAAAGAGTTGAATCCATCCAAAGAGCGTTTACCAGATACCTTGCATTTATTTCTCCGGATATTAGCTATCGACGACCCTACACTGATCGTCTAATATTTTTTAAAATGAAGTCTTTACGTGAACGTCGCCGCTTGCATGACCTAATTTATCTTTACAAAATCATTAATGGATTGATAAAATGTAGTAATTTGGTTGAGTCCTTGTGTTATTCTGTTCCTTACAAAATTCCTAGACACCCCATCAATGACATATTTCACATTCCTGTTTGTAAAACTAATATAGGCTTAAACTCACCTATAACAAGAATGTGTCGAGAACTAAATAAACTGTATAAATCTGATTCCAGCGTTGATATCCATGCAGATTCGCTGACACGTTTTAGAAGAGCTGTATTTTCAATTGATTCGGCTGTGGTACACGAATTTAAGTAATTTTGTTTTTGTTTATGTATAAAAAATGTTTTTATTTTTTGTCTATAAGTTCCTATTATTTTTAAGTTTTAAGTTTTCCGTAACACTAATTTTGTTCATCTGAAGTGTTGTTGTTTGTTAGTTTTATTATACCATTTTTTTTTCTGTGAATGTTGTGTATACCTGTAAGTGGCATGCATATCAGGTAATTGTTTAATTGAATTTATGTATTATAGACTTAAGGATATGTATGCTGTTGGTGTACCTTATTAAATAAATAAATAAATAAATAAATAAATCTAGTACCTATACTTATCGATTTGTTGTTAAGTGAGTTGAAAGGCAAAACTGCATATGTTTTTTTTTTTTATTGCATTGAATGTCGAGACGAGCATGCCGTTCGCCTGATGGTAAGCGATACGACCACCCGTAAACAGTAGCAACACCATCCAGCACCTTGACTTACAAAGTACTGTGTGGCATTCCACTGCGGTCGTCATCCTGAGACATAAGATGTTAAGTCTCATTATGTCCAGTAGTTATACTGGCTACAATGTCCTTCAAACCGAAACACAACAGTGCATGCACACTGTTGCTTGGCGGTAGAAATAGACATTGCGGTGGTACCCACCCAGACGGCCTCTTACATAATGAGAGACCTACCACCAGGAGTTATTTTGGTGGTGCTAAAAACATTTACTGCAATACAAAGATTAATTTAAATTTTATCCGATATTAATTTTAACTTTAGAACTCAAGTCCCATAGAGAAAACCATGCAAAGCAAAACAACAAAATATGCTGTAAAACACAAGGGTTTTGTTTTCCATTCCCACTTACAGAACCCTAATACACCACAATTTAAACTCTTTGTAAAGTTTATTTTTAATTAAACAAAGCTGAAAATGTATCGCTACAAAGGCAAATGAAGATATTGTGATCGCGCCCTTGTAAAAGTTTGTCGGGGCCGGCGGCAAAACAACGGTTTTATTATGGACACAAATCGACAGATTTTATTACCGTTTAGAACTCGCGTCGAAAAACTTTGCTTCCAAAGTCCAAACACTGTTTCATAAAATTACCGTCATTTTTAAGGTTCTGTATCAGACTGCAGTAAATACAAGTGGCTTTTCGATCTACAAAGGTATTTTGAAGATACCATTGTACCTTTTAGTTTTATATCATTTTGTAATAACCTTTATTACAGATAACGAGAAAGTTTAAATTAATAATCTGATCCTGTATCGTTCTTTTCTCATTTTATAAAGACCACTTCCAACCTCGCGCCTCCACGTCTTCCTATTACAAACAACTACGCCATTCGAACCCAAATCTTCCATTACTTAATTACACTACGCAGAGATAGCTGTACCTTGACTTAATGCTACCAGTGTACAGTTTTTGTTCGTTTGGAAATATATTTATAGATAAATAGGATTAGCGGTCCGCCTGAAAAGGACTTTGACCCCGGGGCACGTACTTCTTACTTTTCGAAATTACTTGCATATTAGTTGTTAATTATCGCTCGTTTCAGTAAAAACAAAATATTATAAGACAACCTGACATGTAGAACCTATACCTATAGGGTTCTGTTTATTAATTTTGAAGGCCGTAAGAAAAGAAATTGTAAGCCAAGCCAGTAAGCCTTGTTCGTAACTAACATTCATTTTATAGTAAGTACCCAAGTTTTAGTTTGGAGACATTAAATGAGTTTTAGCATAAAAACAACCAAGCTTAGTAAAATATTGGGCAGCGCGCACAGTACACACTAGACAGTTTTATATTGCTAAAAACAAATCGACGTTTTCGCTGAATAGATCTAAAAAATAAAACATTAATATTTTATACGCTTGTTTCATTTTTTTTTTTTTTTATAGCATTAAATGACGAGACGAGCATGCCGTTCGACTGATGGTAAGCGATACGACCACCCATAAACAGTAGCAACACCATCCAGCACCTTGACTTACAAAGTACTGTGTGGCATTCCACTGCGCTCGTCATCCTGAGACATAAGATGTTAAGTCTCATTATGTCCAGTAGTTATACTGGCTACAATGTCCTTCAAACCGAAACACAACAGTGCATGCACACTGTTGCTTGGCGGTAGAAATAGACATTGCGGTGGTACCCACCCAGACGGCCTCTTACATAATGAGAGACTTACCACCAGTAAATACCTATATATCTGCAACTATCCAGCAGTATTCAAACATTGTCGTAAGTCTTCTGCTCGTATCATCTTGTTATATAAGCAAGAATTAAAAATTATAAATTTACCATAAACTCTTTACAAAGCAACATAAAGTTACGCTCTTTAGTAACTGTATAACCAGAGCTTTCGACTAGCTTCAAAGAGTTGTATAATTCCCTCATATATCATTAATATGCGAAATCAGCACGAGTCACGAGTTCCACGTTCTCTTTTTTTATCACTCCGAGCTATAAATTAGGATGATGTACGACCATTATATTATTCAGAATAATAAACTCATTTATTAGTTAGTTTAGTTTTATGCAAGAGTATTTAATAAATTCAAGCCGAGAAGGCCAGAATATTTTTTTCGCAAATCCAACTATTTCCCACCCTTGCCTTGACTACCTTGATAGCGTAGGTGTATTGCGTATACGGTACGACACCGATATGATGTCCCAGGTTCGAATCCCTAAACGTTCCACCCACCCCCTGATGTTAGTAGCGATAACGCATTTTTCCCTGCGATAAAAAAAAAGGTTCGAATCCCGGGTCGAGCACAGTGATATTGGGTTTTTCTGCTCTGAATCAGCCCGAGTTTGAAATTCGTGGCCGATATGGCAGTAGGCTCGCCTCCTATCACTTCGTGGGACCGAACACAGTTGGCAAAAAGTGGGCCCTCTGGTTATAACCT
Organism: Sphinx pinastri; assembly: GCA_947568825.1. Taxonomy (NCBI): domain Eukaryota; kingdom Metazoa; phylum Arthropoda; class Insecta; order Lepidoptera; family Sphingidae; genus Sphinx; species Sphinx pinastri. Next base: position 279,819 of record OX387623.1, read on the forward strand.
CTGCCTACGCCTTTAGGGATAAAAGGTGTAAGTGTGAGTGTGAGTGTGAGTGTGAGCGTGAGTGTGAGTGTGAGTGTGAGTGTGAGTGTGAGTGTGAGCGTGAGTGTGAGTGTGAGTGTGTGTGTGAGTGTGTGTGTGTATCTCCCTACCCTTGTGGGTCGGAGAGTTGAACTATAATCACCGTGCTTCCGTTCTAGTTTTGCTGGTTCGTGACCCATAACTAGATCTGTAATTTGATTAACATACTAAAAGGTGACGGGTTGAACGGCGCAGCCTATGTAGCATACCCAGGGGTATTCTAATTATTAGACCTGAATGCTGCTGTTACTAGAACTTTCTTTGTCTTAGTATATAGATGACAAGCATTAAAATGGTACGTAATCATATTTCATTCGAGAGTTATTTAATCAAAAAAATATATTATTACATACAATATGGTCTTTAGTGTCGCATGCAGGACAAAATTCTGAAGACAAATCGTATCTCAAAAATTAAGAGTTAACTTGTAGGTGTCATTAAATCAATTCTGTACATGGGTCGTTACTATTCTACTGGCGCCAAATTAAATGGGTTAATTATTCATAGCAGACAGCTGGAGCGTCATAAATTAACATGTACTGAAGAGTTACTCCTTCCCACGGTTCGTTCCTGTATGTGTTTTGAGTTTCTTTTTCTCAGGCCAATGAGCGTTGTGTTGATTCGCGACACTTTACGACCTCACAATTGCTTCTATTTAGATAAGGTCCCTCACGTAACGCGTATCATATTAACTTCTTAATTAATGCTTAATGATACTATTTTTACTATAAAATTATACCAAATGTCAACAGACAACACATTAAATATTAAAGAAAGGCAAAAGTTTGTTAAAATAAACGCAGGATTTGTACTGCTTTGGATGAAATTAGGCATACAGATAGACCCTGTCCTGGATTAATATATTATAGGCTATTATCCAAATAAGTACACAGTGGGACCGACCGCTAAATGTGACGCAGGCGGAGTCGAAAGCATTTATTTAATAAATAAGACAAAGCAACTTATTTTAAACAGTAACAAACTTCACCAGTCAGTAACAGAAATATAAAAAGGCAGATTGTTAAGCGAGCGTTGATAGCGCGCGTGCCCGCGACGTCTCGTCTCTATATCTAATACGCCACAGTAGTTAATCTGTCGCGATTTATCGCTCGTTGCTAATGGATCCCGCTGGCTCTGACACGCAATTACACTCGCATTACATCCAGGCTACATTCTGCTTCTAGTATCGACCTTAATCTCATGTGTTAGAGTGCACATTCGTGATATAGTGCGCGAGGATGCAGTTTCGATTGATTTGCCAATTGCGTGTTTGAACGTTAGTTTTTCTGAATTGGCCAAAGGTTTGCTGCTTTAAATGGATTTATAGAAATGTAATTGAATTTACCAGGTATTATTCAGATTATATAATTCAAATAGATTTTTGCTCGCGGCTGCGCTCGCGTGAAAAGCCTTTCCCGCCACAAATATCTTCTTAAACGACTGTAGCCATACATAGCGCCAAGTGTAGGTGGCCAGCGCCATCGGCTAAAAAAAAATATTTTCCCCGGGAACAAATTATTGGACTGCCTCGGTGGCGTAGTTGTATAGTAGTTTTAAATTCAGTATCAGCCCGAAGTCTGAAATTTGTGCCCAATATGGCGATAGGCTCGCCCCCACCACATGGAACGGAATACACAATACACATTTCGAAACGTGGTTGCACATGTGGCACCTCTGCCTACTCCCTCGGGGATAAAAAGGCGTGAGTGTGTGTAAAAAGACTATAGTACAATCCAGGATATTGTGTATCCATGTGTCAAGTTTCTTCCAATACATACCATTCAGCAGTTTCTGCGTTTACTGTTAACAGACAATCACACATTGCACAAACTTATGTATTTATATTATACGTAAGTATAAGTGAGAGTAAGCGTAGCGTGTAGCGGCGATAACCTAGTTGGGAGTGGAACGGACTGCTGAGACGAATGTCCGCAGGTTCAAAATCCAAGGGCACACACCTTTGACTTTTCTAAAAAGTTATGTGTGATTATTTGTGAATTATCGCTCACTTTAACGGTGAACGAAAACATCGTGAGGAAACATGCATATCTGAGTAGTTCTCTATAGGAATTTCGAAGGTATGTGAAGTCTGCCAACCCGCACTAGGCCAGCGTGGTGGACTAAGGCCTAAAACCCTCTCAGTTGTAGAGGAGGCCCGTGCTCAGCAGTGGGCAGTATATAATACAGGGCTGGTATGGTACAGCCTGAATGGACCGCCTCAAATAGGGTAACATATTTCTTGAGATATTAAAGGTATTTATGGAATGTGTAGATTACTACTACTACTACATCAATGTCTATTTTTGCCGCCGAGCAGCAATGTGCATGCACTGTTGTGTTTCGGTTTGAAGGACATTGTAGCCAGCGTAGTTACCGGGCATTATGAGACTTAACATCTAATGTCTCAAGGTGAGGAGCGCAATAGAGTGCCACGCAGTACTTTGTAATTGAAGGATTTGTAAGGTATTGCTATTGTTTATGGGCGGTATCGCCTACCATCAGGCGACCGGCACGCTCGTTTCGTCATTTGGAAGTAATAAATAAAAAAAAGAAACCAAGTGACTCACGAGCTCGTAGTTCGATCTATTTTATTTACAGCATGACCGCCTCAGCTTGACTGGGGTACAACTGTCTTATGTAGAACGAATGTGTAGTAACATTGACCCGCTTTTCGAACGAACAAAATACAGCATTTTCCTTAAGGTTTTATTTACACGGTGAGACGAACAGAGAGAAAAAGTAACTTCGTTTTACTTACCTCAAAACATGCCATCAAAAGGTTCTCGAGTATAAATAAATGTTAGGTTTTCATATAAAATGCTTGTTACCATGAAAAACCTCGTGAAAAACAAGTTTTAACAGGTTGCCGGCGGTTACTCGCTCAGTTGAACCCTATTTGAACCCGCTGGAGCGTGATCGAGATTCAATATAACTACATACAACTGCACTCTGCATACATGACACAAATATCCAACCTGAATCTACACTATTGAGTTAGAGTTTAAAGCTTTGTGAGTTTGTACGTAGGGCTAACTCGAACAACTATTGCATGAATTTTATAAATTCTTTCAGTAATAGTACTATTCAGTATTCTGCGGTAATATAGACTTACTTCCACTAATACCAAAGAACACTGAATGGCACCGCGTACTAATACAAAAGTTATATTTTATTTTTAAACCCCGACAAAAAAGAGGGGTGTTATAAGTTTAGGGTGTGCATCTGTGTGTCTGTGTATGTGTATGTCTGTCTGTGACATCGTAGCTCTCAAACGGATGGGCCGATTTTGATGCGGTTATGTTTGTTTGAAAGCTGATGTGATCGAGATGGTTCTTAGCTATAATGTATGAAGATCTGTTCAGGCGTTTGAAAATTATCGGCTCATTTCCAACTTTCACAACTCCGATTGATTTCGAATTTGGTATACTGTGACGGCGGCAATATTTATAAGATATGTTAACCTTGAGCTGATGCTGCAGCATCAAGTAGCCTGCGGGATACCCAACTCTTTAGCAATTTATAGCAGATATTGCGTGTGTGGGCTCATAAGAATGGTCTCAACGAGTAGGTGTTAGATGGTTGATTATCAAGGCCCCGTGATGGAAAATATAGTGATTTAAAAAGTAAAAAAAAATAATTAAATAAACCCCGACACAAAAAACCTCTAAAAAGTAAAATAATAAAAGTGTCTTTGTCGTTTAAGTACCTAGTAATATTTTGACCCAGACAAGAGAGATGAAAATACTTCCTTAGCGGTCCCCCGACGCGAGGACTCTTGGGTCAAAATATTACTAGGTACTGAAACGACAAAGACACTTTTATTATTTTACCTTTTAGACGTGTTTTTGTGTATCAAGCCGCGTACAAATCTAACGCATAGTCACGCCCTTTATCCCCGAAGGGGTAGGCAGAGGCGCAACTAGTGCAACCACTTTTCGCCGTGCGTATTCCGTCCCATGATGTGCTAGGGGGCGAGCCGATCGCCATATCGGGCACAAATTCCAGACTCCGGGCTGATACTGCATAGAAAAATCCAATATCACTTTGCCCGACCCAGGGATCGAACCAGAGACATCAGCATTGCAGTCGTACCGTAATACAACTACGCCACCGACGCAGTCTACTTAGAACTAATATCACTGTTTGTAGTCAAGTATGCATAAACAGCTTAATGCATGTAGGTTTGACCACAATACACCAAGCCGCAGAACATAGGCTACTCTTAATGCGTAAAAATAGACTGATTTTGACATGGGCATAGCCGCGAGCAAAGGCTATATTACGAAAATTATTATCGTTCGACCGTTTCACTGAAAGGTGTGTACCATCTTCCATCAGACGAGCGCCCGTCATTCAGCTATAATATAAAAAAATCTTCCCCAGTAAAACAAAGCAGGGTAATCGTATTCCACCGCGGACATTATAAACACGCGCCCCCAAATCCGACATCAATCAAGGATCTGTCTTATTTCGGCATCTGCTAACACATTTATCCATCAGAACATACACCGTGTATCAATATATATACAGTTTATTTTCGCACGTCTACCGCTGCCGAAATGGATTTCCGCGTTTTTCCACGCGATTTTGGCCGTTTGACGTGCGACAAATATACATTTATCGTGACGTTTATTATGTGACGTTGATGTATCGTTCGCGCCGGTTCGGTTTGTTCGCCCGCCGCGTCGCGCCGCCGCCGCACCGCCGCGCTACACCGCCGCTGCCGGGTTTATTTCCCTCGGGGCGGCGCGATTATTCAGTTTGTACGTCTTGTTTGCACGTGCTAGTGGGTCTAGACTCTAACCACATCTACCCGACTATTGTGTCTAGATTAACTGTTTATGTGCCACGTGTGGATTGAGCGCTTCATCTCGATATTCACATTTGTGGAATGATATTCTCTTTTGCATTCATCATCATCATTCATCGTCTCATTTTTATTTCTTTGTTTTCGTACATAAACATATTCCATCTATTAACTTAAATAATATAATCTTGATCATTCATGTCATGAAGCTAACAAATGAGTGGAGAGAGGATGGTTTTTACGACCGAGTGCCGGCTTGTCGTCAACTCGCCTCTAAGACATTTTACGGGCACATTTCGAAAAGGTACATAAACTAGTACCTGAAGTGGGATTTGAACCCACAATGGTCTACAGCTAATATACCGCCATTAGACCGAACAGCATCCTCACTTCTTAATTTAGTCACATAAAAAATACAAAACACAGACCTATAAAACGTGTACCCAGCTTACGTCTTTATTGAACAGCAATATCAGAACCCATTACATTCCGCGAATAGTTGCAAAAACCTTTTGTTACAAGAAATAATGCCGATCGAAATCCCTTCCCTGCTGTACCTAAATCTAACTGATTGACATGAGCCTCCGCACAAAGAGGCAATTGATTTTGGGCACAAATTGTAATGTCTTTTATATAACCTAATAAATATAATTTGTAAGGAAACGACCTTTGTAATATATTATTTAATGCTAATGATGCGAAGAAGGAGCATGTTTGAGTTCTAGATTAGCATACCCAGTCATCACATGGAATTATGAATTATGTAATTTTGGGTGTTTATATAGCAACTAGATCAAGTAGATCACTTGATGTTAATAGGGTAGTTTCCAATGTTTGATTTTTAACAGAAAATAATACGAAAAAGAAATTCTTCTGTGAAACCACCATCAAAAATGGTTAAAAAACAAAGCAGTTAATCAAATTTAAACATTGTTGTGAGCAAATGTGGGGGCTTGGTGGGTATATCGCGCTATCTCTTTCGCACGCAGGCATCGCTACGGTAGGTGACACCCGGTGACGTCACCGCCTGATATTACTGTAATTTGACAACTACCCCTTCCACCAAATTTGAAAGCTTTAGAACTTTCTTATTATTGTGCCAATTTCGAAAATTCTTTTTCCGTTAAATTTAGGATGACATAAATTTTTGATAAATGTATTTTTGAAAAAGTAGTCTACTACCCCATTGTAAAATCATCTTTACCGCTCGAAACACAATACCAGAAGAATTACGGAGGCGGTGTCACTCATGAACAGAAGGAGTAAGGATTAGGAAAGTGGCGGTGGTGTTTGGTTCCCTGGAAATCTCGTTCAACATAATGATCTCTTATGTTTACGAATATTCGACTTTGAAATAAAAGTAATTAACGGATTTTTTTTACTCCCCGATACTTTAAGTTGTTTTATTTCAATCTCGTTCATCATACGAACCTCAGCTCTGGGCTGGCACTTAAGCTCGGTTTGTGTGCGTCAGAATGCGTTTTCATCAGTCGTAATTGACGATAAATTCTGTGCAGTAAATTTGATCCGTTGGACGGTGCATTAGGTACCTACATCACGATGATCGCCATAACGATGGCCTAATTATTTATCAGTTATCAAGCACCACTTTAGAACCAGGTATAATGAACAGAATACGAATAGAACACCTCATGCAGACCCCAAAACAAACTCTTCATAACAAGCTGACCTCAAACGATCCATACAATTTTTTGTATGAATGGGCCGCGCAGACCGTCCATATCGAGACGAAAATAATTGATATCAGCCGCGATGCGAATGCAGGCCATTTTTTGAATCCCTGCTCTATATAGTCTATACTGACGGTAAATAAAACAGTTTCTATTGTTCTAATAGTTTTTTGTTTTCATTGGTGTGCTATTTTGTTTAGTACCTATGCAGAATAACACGTTTATTAGCAATGTATTTTTTTTTTATTTGCAATGTATTTAAAAGTTTTTACCTATCGTAAATTTCAACCTGCCAAGGTAAATATTTATAGCGCCACTTAGTTACGCCTACATCCTGACGTCGCCATATTTTTAGAATAAGATGTAAGACAAGAATATTTTCTTACTTTTTTAATTTGTTGAGTGGTTTATTTATTGTGAGCTCCCGAACTTTCGGTTCGAATACGTAATATTGCGGATCAAACACAGGGATTCTCTTGTTTCACAGACTAGTTCTCTAATGAAAATAAAAAAAATATTTAAGAAAAACAAAAAACCCGACTGCGGCAATATCTGCCATCTTTATTAAATTCATTAAAGAACTGAAAAGATAGAAACAAGATTTTAATTTGAATATTTTATTTTGGTTTTGAATAATCTTAGTTGACAGTGTTATAAACCCTGTCGGAGGCATAACACGCTCACTTCTCATAATTTGGTTGGTGATATAGGTAGAGCAACAAAAACTCGGAGTGAGCATATGCCGACTCGATGTATTGTGAAAACATGTTTTTTTTTATTACTTTTTGCCGCCAAAAATCCTTAATTTTGCTTTTTATTTTGATTTACTCAGTGTTACTCTCACGACTAAGACGAATCTATTGACACCATGTTATGTTATGAGGCGCGTGGTAAGTAAACACTTGGAGTTTTCTTATAGTTATTTATTATTTGATAAATGTACACTGGACAGACATTGCAGACATGTTACAGCGTGGGGAGCCGGAACAGGAAGAAGGAGGCACAGACAACGTATATTGAGATACAGTCTACAGATTATATATGATTACGTAACATCTCCCCTTTTTTAAGTTACAGACATAATTATTCTTAACTTAGTTATAATATTCTTAAGTAATAGATACATAGCGGGTCACATCACTATTTTAATGGTGCATCACTATTCTAGGATGACATGTCTGACACTATGAAATTAATATGACAATTGACAGTTGACACAACAAAATAAAAACATATTGGTTACATACATTAATGTTCTTTGATTACAAAATTTATGAGCGACACAATTTTTTACAGGCTTTCCAGAATATATTAACTATTTACAATTATTCAATCTTCACAGAATCTAATAGGTTTTCTAATTGCTCGACCAAAAGAAGAGTATTTTGTTGGTGTATGGTCTGATGGTTGTGGCTGTGACTGTGTAGTAACATCGTTGTTATTTGCTACTGTTTGTAATTCACTAGAAGAATGTGTTGTAGTTGTGACTGGGTTGTGCGGGGGTGATGATGAGTACTTAGGCTTAAGAATATGTTGCCTGTTACGACGGAAAGTACCATCTGGTGTTTGTATATTATAAGAACGAGGTTCTGGACCAGACTGTACAATCTTACCTGGTATCCATATGCTATCTGGCATTTTTTTGAAATATACTTTATCTCCTTCTTGCAACTGAGATAAATCTTTTGTATTTTTATTATAATAAACTTGTGTGTGTGTATTGTATTTTTCATTAAATATCCTTAATTTTTTATAATTACAAACTTTAGGTTTGAGAGATTTTTCTAAAACTGGAATCTTAGTTCTTAAAGACCTAGACATTAGGAGTTGTGCAGGAGAGCATAAGCTATCCTTGGGTGTGTTTCTGTATAACAGAAGTGCAAGGTATGGGTCAGTATTATCTACTAAACATTTTTTTAATATGTTTTTTATAGTACCTATCGTCCTTTCAATCATACCATTGGAGCGACTGAGGTATGGACTAGACGTAGCATGTTCTATTTGCCATGAAGACATGAAATTTGAAAATTCTTTGGAATTAAAAGGGGGACCATTATCAGATACAAGTATCTTGGGAATGCCGTGCCTAGCAAACACTGATTTCAATTGTACAATTACATGGGTACCTGAAGTTCCATTGCTTAGCAAAGCTATCTCAACATACTTAGAAAAATAATCTACTATAATAAGATATTTCTGCGAATTAAATTCAAATAAGTCGACACCTACTTTATACCATGGAATCATTTTGTAGTCATGGGGTAGTAGGGTTTCTTTAGAGTTATTCCGCCTATAAGTAAGACAGTTGTGGCACATGTTTACATACTTTTCAATGTCAGTATTTATATTAGGCCAATATACAGAGTTTCTGGCTAGACGTTGACAACTTTGAATACCTTGGTGACCTTCATGTAGGAGTTGTAAGACGTCATTTCTTAAAGACTTAGGTACAATAATGCTAGAGTTTTTAAATATTACTCCATTCATGACATGAATTTCATTCTTAAGATGAAAATAGGATTTGACAGAATCTGGCACAGATTTCTTATGTTCTGGCCAACTGTTGCGACAATATTCAAGAATTATAGACAAATCATCATCTTTAGAAGTGTGTTTTTGAAATTCCTCAAATTTTTTGGGATTAACTGACAGTGAATTAATGATTAAATTTACATGTAAGTCAATGTCAGAATCTAAATCTGTCAATGACTCATCAGGCAAAGCTGCTCTTGATAGAGTGTCTGCGACATAAAGGTATTTCCCTGGTTTATATGTGACATCAAGATCATATGGCTGGAGCCTTAGCATGATACGTTGGAGACGAGGAGGTATATTATAGACTGGCTTATTAAATAGAGAAACAATTGGTTTGTGATCTGTCTCAACAGTAATACGGCGTCCATAGACATACTGATGAAATTTTGTGCAACCAAATAGGATTGCAAGAAGCTCTTTTTCAATTTGTGAATATGATTGTTGACTTTGACTTAGGGATGCAGAGGCATAAGCTATAGGTTGTCTTTCATGACTAATGACTGCTCCCATAGCATTTTTAGAGGCATCTACCGACAGTGTTATGTCCTTGTTAGGATTATAATAAGTCAATATTGGGGCTTTAGTTACCATGTCTTTTAAATTATTGAACTCTTTTTCATGTAAATCATTCCATATCCATGTAGTATCTTTGGACAAAAGTGTTCTTAGATTAGACGTATTTTGTGACATATTAGGTATATAAGACCCTAGATAATTTATCATTCCTAAGAAACGTTGGAGTTCAGTAATGTTAGTAGGTACTGGCATATCACAAATAGCCTTGACTTTATTTTTGTCAACTTGCACACCATCTTTACTGAAAACATGACCTAAGTATGTGACTTCATCTTGACAAATGTGTGATTTTTCTATGTTGAATTTAAGGTTAATTTCCCTAGCTCTAGACAAAACTTTTTGTAGTCTCTCATCATGTTCATGTTTTGTGCTACCGTAAATTAGAAAATCATCCATCATGACTTTGACACCATCTATATCACTAAATCTTTTACACATTTCCGCATGAAAGATCTCTGGAGCTGCATTTATCCCAAATGGAAGTCTAAGGAATCTATATCGACCCTGTGGTGTGATGAAGGTACAAAGTTTTGACGAGCTCTCATCCAATTTTAGCATCCAGAAGCCTTTATTTGCGTCGAGTGTGGAGAAGTATCTAGCTCCTGACAGGCAAGACTTAATTTCATCTATTGTTGGAAATTGGTAATGTGGTCGCATTAGTGCTTTATTAAGTTTTCGGGGATCTATGCAAAGTCTGAGGGAACCATTTTTTTTAGACGTTATGACTATAGAGCTAACCCAACTGGTAGGCTCTTCTACTTTTGTTATTATTTCATTTTGTTCTAATGCTTTAAGTTCTTTTTTCAGGTCTTCGAGCAGACTGAATGGAATTCTACGGCAAGCATCTACAGATGGAACTGCATCAGGCTTAAGAGTTAAGCGACATTCAAAATCTTTTAGACATCCTATTCCTTTAAAAAGGTCTGAATTTTCCTTTATTATATCTTTTTCAGGTATACTAGGATCAAAGCTGACAGAATGAATTTGTCGGACTAAGTGCATTTCACTACAGCTGTCATGTCCAATTATATTTTGACAAGGTAAGTCAAGAATGTGAAAAATAATTTTATACACTTTGTTATTGTGTTTTACATTGAGACTACACTTACCAATACTAGGCAAAATTTCTCCACTGAATGTAGACAATTTATGAGTACTTTTACTTAAAATATCAGTTGAAAGACCAAGCTTCTTAAATGTGTTAAATGACATGATGTTTGTGTCGGCGCCAGTATCCAATAAAAAGGTAATGGATGTGTCATTCACTGATAATTGTGTATGGAATGGATTTTTTAAATTTAAGTTTTTTACATACAGGAGACCTAAAAAGTGTGACTCAAGATTACCATTACTTTGTTCTACATTTATATTGCTTACTTTTCTATAATGACACATAGATGAAAAATGATTTGATTTCTTACAGATATGGCATGTTGCTCCTTTGGCTGGGCATCTGAAGCGATGAATTTGACCACAGCGATGACATTTGGACTCTGTGCTGGACTGCTGTGTTCTGGACTTGCTGTTGGTCCTAGACCGGCTACTTGGACTCTTGTTTCTTGAACTGGAATACTGATATTTTTGGCCATTTTCTTTGACACTAGAACGAATCTTCGCTAATAGGACGTGTTCGTGAGACAATTTCTTGGCGTCAACCTTCGTGTTACGAATGGTCTTCGCGAGAGTTACAGATTCCTCGAATGTTTTGGGCTTTTCTATAAGTATTTTTTCTCTTATGTAGGCACTACTGTCATTTAAATTCCAAGAAAATATATCCTTTAAAAGGTCGTCTGCTAGATTGTCGAAGTTACACTGTAGTGCAATGTTCTTGAGATCTGTAGCGTATGTCTCTATGTCTTCATCAGGTAATTGTTTTCTGTTAAACAATTTATGGCGTTGCATCGAAGTATTAGCTTTTGGCGTGAAATATTCTTTGAATTTTACTAGCAGGTCTTGAAACGATATTTTATCCATCTCAACATCAAACGAGTAGAAAATATCTAATGTATCGGAACCCATAGCATTCAGGAGTATTGCGACTTTACGTTGATCCGCCTCTTCATGGAGATTGTTAGCGGTCATATATATGTGCAGTGAAGTATTGAAGTCCTTCCATGCTTTTGCGAGGTTTTCGCTTGGCTTAAACCTTGGCATAAAGCCACATTGTAATAATTGCGTATAATGCGAGTCCGCCATTTTCTTGCTTGAATTTTCGCACTTTTGCGTTTTTTCTATGTCCATTTTGTGTAGACTTTTTCTTCGCGCACTTCTGACACCATGTTATGTTATGAGGCGCGTGGTAAGTAAACACTTGGAGTTTTCTTATAGTTATTTATTATTTGATAAATGTACACTGGACAGACATTGCAGACATGTTACAGCGTGGGGAGCCGGAACAGGAAGAAGGAGGCACAGACAACGTATATTGAGATACAGTCTACAGATTATATATGATTACGTAACACACCACTCACATAAAAATACGACAAACCGTTTAGGGTGCAGGGCGTGCCAAAGAAATATACAAACATACATACATACATACACTCGAAAAACATAACCCTCCTTCTTTCGCAGTCGGGTAAAAACGCCTTTATTGATATTATTTTAAACAAGCTTTAGTTTTTTCTCATTATCTCTCTTATAATCATATATCACTATTTAAACCAACGCGCATGTTTGAAGTCATGATTGTAATGCAAGCAACCCAAACTCTAAAGCATAGTATCTTGGCTCCACGCGTCGTGAATAGCCCGGTTTGGGAGACTCAGTATTTATGTACTGTCACGGACGGTGGACGGTCAACGCCGGGACGGCCGGCCGACCATCCGACCGTCTTTTCGGACTCGGTGAGTTTTGGACAAATAAATAACACGGTTCGTTGAACGCGACGCGCTGGAAGTTTACTGCTGCCTTACTGTTCCCGTGTAATGCATGGCCGCAGGTCACATGTAAACTGTTTATTTATCCAATTTATGCCGTACTAAGTTTTGGCCACAGTCTACATTAGATTGAGCTCTTTAATGTATGTTATAGGGTAGTACGGATAGGTCAAAACGTTTGGTTGTCTGACAGATTTTATCTAGTAAATGTTTAATGTAATAAAACGAATTTGGTGGCTTTCGTATAAATCAATAATAAAAAGTCAAATAAATATATTATGTAATATTGGTCTTTTGTCGAAATGACCAATTGATTAAGATTTTATTCCTCTTCACAGGCCTGGTAATCTGCAAAATTCTGATATAAAATTGTCTAAGACGATCGAATTTTCAGTGTTTTTTTTCTAGGACATTTAACAATTTTAATTATCTATGTAACTGGAAAATCGTACATATAAATACATATATAGTATCACGCCTTATCCCTTTTTAGGGTAGGGTAGGCACTAGGCAGAGGTACAACTCTGCTGCTGGCGAAATTTGGGTGTATTATAATACACCCCCATTTCGCCAGCTATGTTAGGTCCCATGTAATAGGGGGCGAACCTATTGCCATTAATTGGGCACGATTCTGGACTCTAGGTTGACACAGTAGAAAAACCCAATATCACTTTGCCTGACCCGGGATTCGAACCCGAGACAACGGCGCGATAGTCGTACCGCGCACACAATACAACTACGCCCCCGAGGCAGTCGTAAATCGTAGACAACACCACTAAATATAGATATTTTTTTTGTATTTCCAGAAATCAATCGGTTTTCATACCCATACCAACACGACCTCGTTAAAATGATAACAGTGTTGACAGAGAAATAAAAGGCATCTGAAGAGCACTCAGGAAGAATTCCTCTCGCCAAGAGTGCACTCGCCAAATCCCAACATTTTCATTTGTAAAGGTAGTATACACGGTAGGGTGTACGATACAATACAAACCAGGTGTACCTGACAGGTTTGCCTGTACAGTTGAATTTTACAGATAACCCTGAGCATGTATATTGCATAACTGTGCAGGTATCCACGCCTGTTCAGGTAGCCTAAAAATATGAATTTTGATATTTTTTGCCCGTGGGTATACTTGTGCAGCTTAACTGTACAGACAAAACTAAGCGTGTGTGGGGGTCGTTCGTCTGCGCTGGCGTAAGTTGCGCGGTGATTGCGAGAGAGGAGGCGTCGAGATCTGCGCTCGCCGCTGCCGGCAGCCCCGGGCGAACTCTCAGTTGAAGCGATGGCCCCGGGGCCATCGCTTCAACTGAGAGTTTGTACAAGTTTACTTCTACGCCTGTGTCATCTACTCAGCTTACCTGACGGGTGTAACTGTAAAGTCAAACCTGTCAGGTGACAAACCCTACCGTGTATGGCTACCTTAAGTCAATTTGTTTTCGAGTTTTAAGTCACGGTTGTGGCGCAAATTAAGATGGAACTTATATCAAGAAACAGTATATTCGGATATGTCATCGCAATAATTATTTACGTTGGAATGGCATTTACTAGTAGATAATATTTTTTTAATTCATGCTATTATTAAAATATATCAGTAAAAATATTGTGATGAATATTTCAGTTAGTAATACTCTAATGCCTCATTTAGATTGTTGGCCAATAGCTTGGCGAATAATTTGTGCACGAATACGTGACTATGAATTATGAGTGACGAATACACCCAAATAAGCCGTTTACACAGTCGTATTCCCGACTATTCGTCTATACTCGGCAAGTATCTAAATCATGGGTTATGTTTGTAAAGTTCTTGCTTGATTTCAAATTTCAGTACACGTCACGATACGCGTCTTGACTCTGTCTGCAAACTTGACCGTTACTGTATGTACAATAACTTGGGTTGTCGCCCATTACTTGCGGCGTGTAAACTTCAAGCGTTTATCTTCGAGGGGACAAAAACAACGCTACAAACTTCACTTTGTTTATGGAGGGGTCGCGGCGACATTTATTGCTCTTATTTTCATATATTTTTTTATTAAATCTCAGTATTATTGCTTTTTTAAATATAGTATACTTAGTTACAATTAAATTAGTGCACAGTTCTTTGAGCTACATACATTTTTATTTCGGAATTCGCAGTATGAATTTTATTGGTATTGATGGAACTTCAATTATCTTTTGTTTTATTATTAGGATTCAGCTTCCAAACTGAATAAAATGAAGATTCTTGTAAAAATAAAATCTTTTTTTTTCTCACAATGTCATGTTTGTTGAATATGATGTTATAGTAATGTCCAATATTGTGTATAACAAAGTTTCCTCTAATTAATTTACCAACTAATTGGTGAGTCCTAAATGAAAAGGTCTGTTCAGATAAATTGATTACGCGAGACAAGGGTTTCACAACTTTCACGTAAGTACTCTAATTACAGTTGTCGACTCATTAGTCTAGCAAAAATCTATCGGGTTCGTAGTTAGATTCTTATATTTTGCAATCATATTTTCTTTCTGCCTCCTTTGTTGATACTAGCATGGGCTTATAAATCACACAGAATGTATATTATCTATCATCAATCTATAGATACTAGTCTAGTTCATGTAAGTCTGCACTCCCAAAATGCAAGTCTTAAGGCGAGTTTATCAAAGGAAACACCAAAGCGACCTTTTTATATTTGTATAGGATAAAGTGAGCTAGCCACTCGACTCTTGAAAGGCTTCTTCGGCCGCCTATAATCGGCCATTGAGCGTATGTGGAGCGACGTAATGGACACACCGTTGTGCCACAAAAAGGATCGTCCTGTCGCGCACCCTGCGTCGAGCGCACGGGTTACCGCTCACTGCCGGCTTTCCTGACGTGTGTGACACATAATACAGTCTGTAGCGATGCCGTGATTATCTTCTCTATGAGAATAAAGTACGAGGATAAAGCGATAGGTTCAGTTTGGATTTATTCGAAAAACATTTCTTTTCATATCTGAACGAATAAATAGTTCTTGGATAGACTTGGTATTTGATATCATCAACTACAAACATTTATACGAATAATATCAGAAGTAGTTTGGTTAAATCAATAAAATATGTTTGATGGAGTGGTTTAGTATATTATAATTTCGTCTTCGTATTTGTCTGGAATATTCGTAGACAGTGTTTACCATCAAGTCTGCTAGTTTTATACAAGATATCTCGTATCTCTTGCTTTGGACCAGCGTATGGTGTGATCTACTGGCTGTTCAAATATTTGCTGAGCGAGGCGGTGCAATATGGCTCCTTGGACGCGCCGGACACACTACACACTTCGGGAGGGCCGTTACATGCCTCACGGCCGCGCCTCCACCGAGTTTCAAATGGGCAATATAATCGGATTTCTCTGATACCTATCGATGACTACATAGGTTTTAATATGCTACTGGTTTCGTTAAAACCTTTTTAGTACAGCAGACACATATAAAAGTCTCTCGTATTGGTAGTCACATAGCGAAGAGCGCAGATCGATGCCGAGCAGTGTTGTGATTCGAAGCTAAGTGTTTCGTATTGTGGATTTAACATATAACGCCTCTGGGTGTCTTCCTCTCACAGTAACAGATGAAGTCCGTGTCCGGTAGTGGGATAGTATGAAATACAGGGCTGGTATAATAAGTGGTTTTATTATATTTATTATATCTCACGAGTCACGACGAGCTCAATGTAGTGCTACATAGTGTTAATAGTAAATCCAAATATAATTCACAAATCCTGGGTTGAGCTGCTACTATTTAGAGGCTTAACGCTGGGTCGAAAGGCACGATGAACCCAACATAAACATCCAGTCGCCCCTTCAGGGCTTGATACTTTGACTTTGCGTAGAGATGTAACATCGCTCTGCATTCTCTATCGCATTTACCACGGGGAGTGCTCTGAAGAATTGTTCGGACTTATTTCTGCTGATGAGTTCCATCACCGTACAATGCGGCAAAACTCCAAATGCCATCCACATCACCTCGGAGGTTCGCAATCCACCACAGTACGTTTCTACCGAGATTTTTTTACCACGTACTACAAAACTATGGAACCAATTGCCGCCAGCAGCATTTCCGGATAGATACGACCTAGCGACTTTAAAAAAAAGAGTACGCTCTTTTTTTGACAGGCGCCAGGTACCCACCTAAAAAGCCGGCAACGCATCTCTAGGCCCTAGTCTCTGGTATTACTGATGTTCATGGGCGGCGGTGATCACTTACCATCAGGTGAACCGTGTGCTCGTTTGCCCCCTATATCATGAAAAAAGGCTAGGCGGTAGTGGTAAAGACTGCACTTTCTCCACGAAACTAAAAAAAAGTCGTAGTTCGAATAAAGCGCGAGTAGCTAGTCTTCTATAATTATCGCACAAAAAACCAAGTGCAATATATTAAACATGAAACATCCCAAAACAAGCGAAATAAGGCCCGCATCGTAAATATTGGGGAAAATTAAATGCCAGCTCACGACGTTTATCTACAAGGGGCTATAAGTTAATATCGCCTCATAGCGGGATAGCGGGTAGGCGGGACGCTGTCACGTCGCGTGATATAGTGCTGGGAGCTACATCCAGCGCTCTGCTGGTGGATAGTGCATACATTACGGGAGAACTACTGGGCTTATTGATTATGAGGTAATGGTCTGGTGGTATTTTATGGGCCGAGAGATGGGATCCGGATTCGGTTTCTTAGACATTAAAGTTTTAATGTTTCAGATTTGCGTGTAGACTACCAGAAAATTGAATTTGACCCAAAGAAGGCGATAGGCTCGCTTAATGTTACTATCCTTACATAATATTAAACAAAGTCCCCCGCTGCGTCTGTCTGTCTCTTTGTCAGTCTGAATGCGATAAATTCAAAAACTACCGAACAGATTTCGATGAAATTTTGTACAGAGAGAGTTTAAGACCACGGAAAGGACGTAAACGCATACGCATACTCACGCCTTTTATCCTCGAAGAGGTAGGCAGAGGCGCAACTAGTGCACACACTTTTTGCCGTGCGTATTCCGTCCCATGATGTGATAGGGGGCGAGCCTATCACAAATTCCAGACTCCGGACTGATACTGATTAGAAAAACCCAGTATCACTTTGCCCGAACCGGGGATCGAACCCGAGACCTCAGCATTGCAGCCGTACTGTAATACAACTACGCCACCGAGGCAGTGTGAAAGGACGTACGCCGTTTTTTATCCCGAGAAAATATATAACGGGACTTTTATCCCGGAAAAACTTTCACATGGGTGAGGCTGCGAGCAAAAGCTGGTTAAATATAAAATGTTTGTGCCATAGTAGCACTTTTATCTGCCCCGTCGTCACGTAAGCTTATTACGTTTATTTCGCATATAAAATCTAACAGCAGGTATGACAATAGTTATATTTTCTTTGAATTCTCTTCAAAGGTACAAAAGGAAGGTGGTGGGTCTGTCTGCTCCCTCAAGCGTCCTGAATACACATTGTGCGGTATTAGAAATACGACAACTTCATTTATTAGTAAATGCTGCAATAGCACGCGTAACGCAAGATTTATTAAAAAAAAAATAAGAGAATTTTGCTCTGTTGTGGGACATGTCTACAGTACAGGACTTATATTATAAAAGTTTTTAGCCGGTTTTGCCTTCAGCATGTATGGTAATGGTGCTCATAAAAAATCGGTATGGAATAAATTTTGTATAAATACCCTTATACGGTTAAAGAGATTGTATGAGACCCAGAGCGCTTGAGTCATCCAAATTATTTCGACGGAAGGCAAGGGGGCTGGTTATTTAGTTAAGAAGCACTTTTCAGTGACATACACATATCCGATTTGTTCTAGCGGTTATCACAACTTTGTTCTGTGGTTATCACTAACAAAGTAAGGTGACTCACTTGTTCATATGATTTTGGTGTAAAACATCCGAATATCTGTATTGTTAGCACTTAAATATATTGTGAGGGTATTTTTGATATCAAACTAGAGGTGGAAGTGACAGTAGGATGTATAAAAAGGGTGCCGTATCGATGTGTAGGCTCATTCTAGCTGGACTTCGGTCTCAGTCTTGGCTCAGTCGTAGTGTCCTATATCTGTCTGAAAGTATTTCTGTAAAATCATTGGTAGATATTTTTTTATTTAAATCAAAATCGCTACAGTTTCTAACAGTATAATATATTTAATTTCAAGATTATATTATGGGTACAACAAAAAATATTATACCTTTTTTGCACGACTGTAGCCCAATCCGGGTCGACGAAAAAATAAGAAGAGGACAAAATGGTGCGAGATTGCGTCGGCAGCGGTCCCGCCGGACCCGGTCGTCCGGAATTACCCATTACCGCCTCCCGCCGATCCGTCTGATAAACGATATCTAAATAACGTGATACCATCCTGCCACCTCAGCTTCCCGCTAATCATCGTCAGCCATCTTTATTCTTATTATACGCAGAAATCGCCCCTATTGATAGAGTACTTCCCTCCCCTAGGTGTGCTTATTTATCCACAATGGCGTATTTATCACGGAATTAGCGTGAAATACTGTCGATTGTAAATATTGATTGGCTGGTGTTTGCTTTTGTCCTTATTCTTTTTATCGTAATGAGTTTTTGTTATCAAACCAGCATATAGTGTAGTCGATTAACGAGACATTGTTACTGTTTTGTTGGCTTGTATCGTTGGATTTATAAAGGCTGAATCTTGTGTGTAGGGTGCTTTGATTTTAAGAGCTCGAAGATTCTTCTAGCATTATAATATGTGGATAGGTATGTTGTGTTCAATGGTCTTGACTACCTCAAATTCTAGGCTAATCTTTCGGGCAAATCTGTCGGCCTAATATCACTAGAATATGTGTGCTGTGCAGTATTTTTACGTTGCAGAAAACATATGCCTAAATTTTAATGACCGCTCATCTGCCAATAATATTGACTCACTTGAAGGATTAAATTCCGGGGATATGGTGTTAGAAAAACTCACGCAATCTTTTGTCATTTAGAAATCGAACGCTGAACTCAGTCTTCAAAGTTACATAGACTACTATCAAGGAGAGGTGTATAAAATACTTTATTCTTTAAGTACATATGCGAGCCGAGGCTAGTTACAGCGTGGATCAACCTGTGCCGGTGGTACAAATTAATGAAGTCGAAGTATGATGGATGTTTGGGAAGCGCCCGTATTTGCCACTCGTCGCGGGGCGCTATGACCGCCCTATTTGCACACCGCTTGTTACGGCTCATCATACATTCACAACTGTTTGGGATTCGACGACAAAATGCTAGTTGATATAGTAATTTGGAAGTATGAAATGCTTTCAAGTCGTTGGTTTGATTGTACATTTGCAGTGTGGACGGTGGGGCTCGGCGTTCAATTGTTGGGTACCTATATGTACCAGTTTCTCCATTAAATATTTGTCTTAGTTACCCAGAGTTTCAATTTGTATCCATTAAAGCATATTCGATCCCGATCACATTATGGGATCAGAGCCCAAGTGGTGCGAGGATGCATGATTGATGAGGATGCATAGAACCTCTGAATGATCACTATGAGAAAAAACGTGAGCTACATTGCGGCGGCTGTGCCAACCATTAATGAATTTGGATCAGCGGGAGAACTATGTTTTAATACATCGCAACCCTATCAAAATAAGGAAAAGAATTGAAAAAACCCTTTGTAACCCCACGTTTGAATAACGACGAGCAATTAACAAACACGCATCAATAGAATGGGGCGTATTTCTTATCACAAAGAAACTCTCATAATGTGTGTAATTTGTACCAAGTGATTGATTCGAGAACCGAAATCCAAATTAAATTCGACCCTTGTATAAATCCTTGTCCAAAAAATACTCCCGAATAAATCAGTGCAAGTAAAAGGTAATATTTCATGGGATGATGGAGTGCCGAAAGTCACGTATGGTGGAAATCCACTTTAGTGGCGTTTTCTGTTCTTCTTCAGATTTTGGAAATCCCCTGCTGAACATAGGCCTCCCCCAAAGATGTCCTGACTATCCTGTTAGAAGCGGCCTGCACCCAGCAGATTCCCGCAACCTTTACGAGGTCGTCTATCCACATTGTAGGAGGATGTCCAACGCTGCGCTTCC
This sequence comes from Sphinx pinastri, assembly GCA_947568825.1. NCBI lineage: Eukaryota > Metazoa > Arthropoda > Insecta > Lepidoptera > Sphingidae > Sphinx > Sphinx pinastri. The sequence goes on from OX387623.1 coordinate 300,448, forward strand.
TGGTACGTGCTTTAGTGGCATTCGTCCGTTTTGCGGTCAGTTGGTGTGCAGGACAGGCATTTTGGTGAGTTTGGTTTGGTGATACTTGTTGTATGTACAGTTGAGTCACTTTACCGTGCAGAATAAACAACACAATATGTACCTGTTTTTTTTTTTTGTTTTCGCGGAGAAAGTGACTTATTTATACCGCCCTTCAAGAGAGGGCGACTGAGCGGTTATGTTGGGTTCACCGTGCCTTACGACCCGGCGTTGAGCCGCCCGGAGAGATGTAACCATCGGGCGACCGCCGGGCCGAGTACCTATGTGTAGCGCACGGCATACCAACCAAAACTCCGCGGTGGCCATCTTCGGCGCATTAGGGACGGCTGCGGGCTTCCTCTGACGGAAGTGTCGTAAGTTGTCGTCCGCAGCCGCCCCTGCGCGGTGCCGCCTAGTGCGGCCCGTATCCTGTTGTGGGGCGGGTTCAGAAGCCCCCGCGCACCGAAGGACGCCAACACAATATGTACAGTCAGAAGCATAAATATCTGTACAAAATCAACATTTCAAATCGCCTATATACGCGTTAAGATAAACCTAAACCTTTTTTTCTTTGTTTGAAGTAAAGTAAATCTCTTTTATTTTATTTTTGTGAAGAGAAAAAAAAAGATTAGTCAGAACAAAAAAGTATGTAGGCGATTTGAAATTTTGAATTTGTACAGCTAATTATGCTGGTGACTGTACCTACACTTACTACACTTTACTCACACCTATTGCTAACCTGGTGACCTCATAGGCGAGAATCTTTATTTGTGCCGCGAAGATGTGTTTTTTCTGTTTTCAAGGACAATACATCCAGTATAATAACTGTGCATAAAACTTCTAATATTTTAGGGTCATGAGCGAAATGTAATATCACGCCGTAATTTGTAGTTCAAATGTGTTAGCACTGATTATGACGAGCTGCTTCGTCGTCAAGTCATTCAGTTGTATAAAAACCAGTGTTTTTATGCAAACACTGGTTTTTATACAACTGACATTGCCTTGCCAGGTAATTGCCTATCCTAATTATAAATTCAAAGAGGCAAAATAGACGTTAAACGATAATAATAAAATTTAAATTACTAAGGGCCTTATCTTGTTTTTTCAGAAAGGTTAATAGATTAAGCTCAACATCATTCAACATACCTTCGATACATTACGGCACTCACAAATGGGTGAATAAATAATTCGGGTGCCTCCCGCCCTTCTGCGCGTGAATGTTTAAGCGTATACGTCAAGGTCGGCCCTCCCCGACACCCTCGCACCACTCCCCACCCTCCCACCGGCTTCTTTGCTAGTCTGTTGGGATTTCAAGAGAATGCTGTATTGTCACATAATATATTAGGGCTTTGACGAGAGGACTGTGTTTACAAAGAATAATTGTTCAACTTATTAGTGATAACGTATTTAACACATGCATTAGCGAGGTCTTGGACGTGATAGAGTAACCCCGTATCACGTCATAGGACGGAGGCAAAAAGTGGATGCCCTGATTGCATCTCTTAGTGTGTGTTTGTGTGTGTGTGGCTGTAATCCACAATTTATTCAATATTTGTGGGAGTCTTTCGATTGTCGAAAAATATATCCTTATATAACGCTGGATTAATGCGGGTTGATCTACCAATTGCACTTATTAAATTAATTGGAATTTCCATGGCGAGCTTGAGTGCTGCTCGGCGTGACGCACACGCTAAATTTGGACACACCTTTAAGTTAAAGCCGATTTTTTGCCGTCAATCAGAAACTAATTAACATTTCTTTAAAGAAACATTTGCTTTTATTATACCTTTAATATAAACAATTTTGCCAAAAAAGAGCTAATAAATCACGACCGCATTTAAAAGATCATTAGATTTAGATTTCAATAAAACTGGATTTACACAAATCTCAGAGATGTGAAGCATTAAGATCAAATGTAATCTGTTTCAGAAAACTATATCAAATTCATTACAGTTTCAAATGAAATAAAATATCAAGAAGAATCGACGATGTTACTCTTCAATATTAATTTTATTTTTAAACGGCGCTGTATTTTCTATCTTTGGTGAGTGCGAATTCGTTCTGGGTAGTTAGTTGGATCGCTGAGTATGTGGTGCGTTAGGTACTGTTGGGCACTATGGGCCGTAATAATAGATACAACTCAATTTAGCTCTGAAGTGCGATATCAGCTGAGAAGCTGTCAAATTAAGGTCAGCACCTTAAGAAAGTCACTATTTAATAAACCCATATTAACATCGTCTCAAATGACATCTTAAGTGTAATGTGACGGATTTATTTTGTGTAACAGCGCTTATTCAGCTGAGAACAAGCTCTTAAATGACAGCTTAAGCTTGGTTTATTAAATAGTTCAATACATTAAATGTCTTCTTGAGATTTAACTACCGCCCTAGAAGACTTAAGAAGCACTTTGGCTCTTAGGTCAGGTTGCAGCGTATTTACCCTTTGGCTATCAATTGGGAAGTGTCGGTTGGAATCCCAGTGCCGGAAAAACTTCACGTGATTTTATATACCAGTATTTGTCCAGAAATAGATGGCTCGGACATCAAGTAGACGTCGGTTGTAAAAACATGGAACATGCTTGAAAATGTTTTGCGCCATCCTTACATTGGTTTGGGGTTAAGGCGAATGGGAAAGATAAAGATAACATCAGCTAGTGTCTTAGGGAGACAAAATTTGAAGTAAATAAATTGTCATCTAAAATTATCTAGTTGTTCAATCGTATTAAATAAAGTATGCCATCCACCCGATGCCAATCGTACCCTTCCCCGCATCTCGTGTTCTTTAGATCCCGTGGCCAATTTCTTCCAATGTGGTCGGAAGTAGGTCGGAGGCGATAAGTTATGGTCCGGTACAGCGGCGGCGCGCTCCCCCGCAGATAATGATCCTCCGATCCAATTAAACGGACGATATCTCCGGCTCAGCACTATTAATAATACGTTTGGCTTCTGCTGTAAGGGATTGAGCTGCGCGCGGTGGGTTAATTTTATGTGAGGTACGATTTTATTATATACCTACCATCGGTGCTTGTGAATTTGTCTGCGTGGACTTATGGTTATACTCGCTCACTTGTATCAAGCACTGCTCTCCGACACACCGCCTCCGCGCGTGGTTGAGACGGGGTGCTCTAGAATTTCTGACTAAACTTAAAATTTGATATAGTGAGTGTATTTGATGCTAGTTGACAAAAAAAATTAATTAAATACTTTCGTCAAAAGTGTATGTTATCCAAAATGTAACTGAAAAAGAATTGTTAAAATTAGTGCAATAATAAGAATGCTTTGAAATTTGGTAGAAGGGGAAGTTGTCAAATAACAGTAATAGCAGACTGTGACATCACCAAGTGTCAACAACCATAACGCTGCGTGCGTGCGAAAGAGATAGCGCGATATCCCCGCTACGCCCCCACTTTTGCTTACAACAATATTTCAAATATGAATAACTGCTTTATTTTTCAACCAATTTCGATGCAGATTTCACAAAAGTTTTCGTATTCGTATTTCTATTTCGTATTATTTTCTGTTACCTACATATAAAATAATGTACGAAATCAAATATAGGAAACCACCCATATTTTTCTGTGAGTCGATTTTAATGGAATAATCACTAGTAATCACTAAAAATGACTCAGAATTAAGCTTCAGTTCTCCAGTAATGATATTTTGTACTCAATTCGTGGCTATGTCGTTGCGTTTCATGCTGTCAGTGCTATTATTGGAGGCCTATTACAGTTTGTCTCAGCGATATTTTAGTACTCGTTTTACGATTCTTTTTTTACATGTCACTTGCCGGATTTTAAGCGCCGTTTGCAACGTCTTTTGGCTGTTTGAACTATATACATAATTCATTATTCGCACACTTTACACAAACTTTACATATTAAATCTCCTAATTTACAGTAATTGCACTATCTGGAATATCATTTAAGGCGATATCAATGTCGTTAGAAGTTGAGAATACAGTGTCACCCGGAGAGACTCCAGCATCCTACATAGTGATGATACGCCTTATTACTCAAACAGCACTCATAACAGGCGTCCCCAACTGACCCAGTAGCTCGATAAATCAATAAATGAATTTTTGAGAGTTTATTTGACGCGCGGGAGTTCCGGCTCTGTGGGACCGACACCAAAGTCAATATAAAACCCAGTGTGGACATTTATTCGGGCGAGGATAAAGCTGCAATAAAAATCTGACGGCGCGGGGAGGTTTGAACTGACGAGGGTCTGATACTGGTGTCTACCAATCGCCCGGCGTCGTAGAAGCGCTTGTTGTACTTGCTACTTTAAATAAACTTTTTTTTCGAATAATAGATGCGGAGTCTTCCTGATAGCAAGCGATGATAAAGAATAATTTATCAAATTCATTTATAACTTTGATTGTTAATATTACTCGGTAAAAAGGTTTGCTGGTTGTACGACATGTTTCGTATCCGCGCGGATAGCGACCACCGTACATAAGGTGTTAACTCCCGACATAGTGTACTACGTAGGTAAGTATGCCGCGTTGCGGTATCAGCATTTATATATCCGGTTCAAACAACGGCATATTTTTTTTTTTTTATAGCATCGAATGACGAGACGAGCTTGCCCTTCGTCTGATGGTAAGCGATACGACAACTATGGGTATAAACAGTAGCAACACCATCCAGCACCTTGATTTACAAAGTACAGTGTGGCATTCCACTGCGCTCGTCATCCTGAGACATAAGATGTTAAATCTCATTATGTCCAGTAGTTACACTGGCTACAATGTCCTTTAAACCAAAACACAACAGTGCATGCACACTGCTGCTTGGCGGTAGAAATAGACATTGCGGTGGTACCCACCCAGACGGACTCTCACATATGAGAGACCTACAACCAGATAAAATTGTGTCGACTGACGAGTGATAATTGTTTCTCGTCAATTGACAATCTACATATTTGGACTTCTCTCCGCTTACCATCAGGTGCAGTGGGGTAAGGTTGAAGTGCCCGTATGAAAAAAAGTTTCTGTGAATCTCACCGCACGACCGTGTCCGTACAAACGGTCGGAGTGAAATGAAATGAAATGAAATAATTTATTGAAATGAAATGAAAAAATCCATTCGAACCCATAAAATGTTATACATTATTTAGATTCCGTCAATATTATCTCTACCACCAGTTGAGGTTGACCACCTAACGGGCATTTTTACATAAAAACGGATAAAAACATCGCATTCTTGTTGAATCAAACTGCCTACAGCGTAGTCTCGCGCAGTTACCAACAAAAAAAAAAATAACATTTTTCGATCCAAATAGGATTACTCTTACTGCGTTTTTATTTTATCAGTTTTTACTGATTTTAAATATATTTATGAAATCATTCTCGTTACTGAAATACATTAAATAATAAAAAACAGTATTCCGATTTCATTTTAAAGCAGCTCGGAAATGACGCGTGATATATTATAAATTAATTTCAATAAATATAAACATATAATTCCATTCCGTGTACTCATTACATGTATAAGTGCATGCAAAGGTCTATTTATTGAATAATTGATTGATCATTTCATTATTTTAATCATGTACTATATATCGTCAATAATAAAATTACAGTGATCTTTAGTAGGTGGGTTGTAATTAAATTAAGGATTTTTATAATTATTACTGCAATCTTGTAAAAATAATTGCTAGGTTATTTTATAAAAGCAAAACAAAGTAGATCGGTACTGACATAATTTAATCACATGGAGTCACTTATATACCTAAAGTTGAATGATGGGTCGCAGGTTCAATTCCTAAACCGATGCAAATCGCTTTATAATTCAGAATTATTTCAGGACGTATAGCGGTTAAAGATTTTATTTCTCCAAAGAATACAATTATTCACTAAACAGAGAAACACTTGGTATCTTAATCTATTACATATAAATGAATTAGTGGCAAGCAAACAAACGTAGAAAAACGGTAGTAACAAATTATTTATCACATTTTATCATTATTAGATGGCGGTAGGAACAAAACATTCGCCAGATATATCAGCAATGCACGCGCACGTAATAGACAATGGTCATAGCAAAGGTTTCATTACGTATCGGAATTTTGTTATTACTATAAGATCGTCTTATCTAAATTATAATCGTTCGGTATTTAAATGTGCATATTATTAATTATAAAGTGTTGATTCCTTTATTAATAGTAGTTATTGTGTATGTTTTGTATTATATAGAAGAAAAGACAAAAAGAAAAGTCTCTAATAGCCCTTGTACTGGTATAAATGTTTTTAGAGGAACGGGCGAATTATAAAGGTCACCTAATGGGAAATGGTTAGCGTCGCTCACAAACACTCACAATATACGAGGAGGATCAAAGCGTCGACGGTCTTTAAAATATGAACTAGCTCTTGACAGGCTCTGACTGTTCGTGTATTGTTTAAATAAGTCCAAATATTTATCCTAGAACCATATTATTTTCCCTTTCGAATTAAGCGAGGAGTAACCCACTTTCAGCCAGCTTTGTTAAGACCCATGTAATAGGGGTCGAGCTTATTGTTATTTTATATGTAGAATTCGAGACTCCCGGCTGATACTAAGCAATATCACTGCCTGATCCGGGGATCGAACCCGACACTTCAGCACAGTCGTACCATGCACACTGAATGCAATAAAATATGCCAACGAGGCTGTCAAAAATTTAAATAAGAATATGTTTATTTGTAACTTTGATAGCAATGTCGGTGAGTGGTCTACGAACACGCACGGTTCGGTGAGCAGGAGTCATTTGGTTTTTGTGCAAGCTGATAACCGCCGTGGCTTTGTTTCGTTCACTTTGCCTGTAAAGTTTTACTTACATGTGTGCTATATCTGGGTATCGTGAACCGGTGGGATATAAGATTCGTGAATTCCGATACTATTATTTAACAGAAATTGGATTTTCCAGTCCTCTGTGTCGGTATTATAAAAAATATATATAAGAGTTATGTAGTAAAGTATTATTTGTGTCTGCGTTCGCATGTGCTTGTGTGTTTGTGTGTATGTAAAGTCAATACCTACATCTTCTCTTAGTTGCCTTTATCCCTGTCCAATATGAAGAGGAGAAAAGGTTTCGTTTAGTTTTCTTTACTGACCACCTGCCTGATATCAACGTTCTCCAGAAGATACAGGCCCAGACAAATTTTATTATAAAAAATAATACAAAGTGTTGCCCGACCTGGGAACCACAGCTCTCAGTCCACGGCTCATAATCGCTGCCACAAGAACAAGCAAGTAAGTGACGGCCGCGTTTACTTAGGTACCTACCACAAAAAATAAAATAAACAAAGTAGTTTCGTAAGTCATTATATAAATTACTGCAAAAATTCCTTTCTCAAAAGAGCCAGCAATCAGTTTAACAATATAATGTATGATATGGACTTAGATATTTTTTGTACAAGTATTCCAAAACTTAAAAAGATTATGAGCGATGCATTCTTCCTCTGAGTTCGGTTCTATGCGTTGTTTAACTTAAATAAATATATTTTTAACGGTTGAATTTTATATAATATATAACAATTTCTTAATATCTTGACTCTAGAGTGTACCTAACCTATCAGTGAAAACTTTTAATTGGCCTTTTGTCACTATTATAATCTTATATATTAACATTTGTATTAGCTGTAAGTTTTCTACAACCAATAAAATAAAATAAAATAAAATTTGGTTATAAGTAAGTTAAATTGCCCACACGCCTACGCGGCGCTCAGCACGGTTAACCCAACTGGATCGTAAATCCCACATAAAAGCGTATTAAAACTTGAACAATGCTGAAAACGTAGTTATTAATAATGTCACTTTTAATGAAATAAGTTGGGAAATCCATCGTCCCACTAACTGTGGTGTAACAGTTTTAAAACTACACCAAGCTTGCGGCTGTGTGAATTTTAATATTATGGACATTTGAATGACACGGCATAACCATGTTGTATCAGATGTTAGAGGAAGTGTGGTGGTTAGGATGGTGAACAGCGACGACGTTGTGTTCGGTGACGATTAGAATTGTGAGCTTGACTTACTGACTCTTTTATTGCCTAGGTACGCAAACGAACATGCGGTCCGACTGGCGGTTATAAGTGTCGCCCGTCGCCCATGGACTTATGCAATGCCAGGGGCACATCAAAGACCCTGCCTACCGGCAGGTGACTACACCGGCTGACTTTGAATTCGGCTCAATGTCAGAGCCAGTAACTGCAGCAGCTTTTTTACACTCGTGGAAATCGATTTCCCGCTGAGTTCAACCGGTAACGACTCATCAAAGGTTAAGTCATTTGATTTTCTTCACATGATGTAAATGATATCGATCTTCATGAGCCAAATATAGAACTGATCGCATGACCAACATTCGAAGAATGGTATCACACTTCGGTCATCTAGTGGTCTTTACGAATTGCAATAGAAAAATTTACCTCGATTTTCTCTGGACCAGCTAACATGACTCGGCGGCCTAGTAGCGTTCACTTACTTTATCTTACAGAAAAACTACAATCAGGCTAATAATGTACATTACTTATCCGTATATTATTATGATGTACATATTTGATATTCCATTCATTCCATTAGATCACCACGCTGTCCTAGTACGGGTTGGCAGACTTCACATACCTTCGAAATTCAGAGAACTTCTCAGGTTTGCAGATTTCCTCACTATGTTTTCCTTCACCATTAAAGCGAACGATAATTGATAAACAATACACACGTAACTTCGAAAAGTCAGAGGTGTGTGCCTTGGGTTTTGAACCTCAAGGACATTGTCTCGGCAGACCGTTCCATTCCCAACTAGGCTATCGTCTCCTTTTTTTAACATACTAACACAATAACCCCTCTCAGTAGTAGTGGAGGCCCGTGCTCAGCAGTGGGCAGTGTATAATACAGGGCTGATTGCATTGATTGCAAATTAAATATAAACGAATAATATTTTTCAAATGACTGCTTCAGTGGCGTAGTATTATTTAACGGCTACATTGCTGAGGTCTTGGGATCGATCCCCGGGTCAGGCAAAGTAATACTGGATATTTCTACTCAATATCAGCCCGGAGTCTGAAATTTATGCCTGAAATAGCGATAGGATTGCCCCTCATCATATAATGAGACGTAATACACACATAGGTGAATATTGTTTAGTATCTTAACGTGTATTTTACACTCTATGATACTAGCAGTAAAAAGTATCCTCTATTAAGCTGGCTCCTCCACAGCACGATCTCAGTATGTGTCGGTTCGTTTCGCAGTTCGGCATACGCGCCCAGTTCCGCATAAGCGGGTTAATGCTTCCCACCGCGTGTTTATAATGCTAATTTTATTCTTTCGCTATTTTATATGCCTTTCAACTAGCTTTGCTTTTGTTTTTTTTTTGTACTTCGGGGCTGTATGCGTATTTCTTTGTTGTAATAAAATAGGTTTACAACTCTCGCTTAGTGTGTAACGCGACACTACGAAAAATAGTTTAAAAAGCCGCAGATATTCCTGTTAGAATCTTCGTGGCATTCCTCGAGTAAATGATTTTTAAATAAGTACAGGTACGATATCCGCAACGAAATAGTTCCCGTTCAATGTTTCCAGCTATCTGAAGCAATATATATTTTATTATGTCCAACATTTAATCAGTGGCGTGCCTAGTGTTTTGGATGAGGGCAAGCCAAAGCAGACCTAAAAAAAAATCGCACCTCCGATACATATAAAATGTGCAACTATAAGAAAGAAAAGCAATATCTAAAAATAAAAATGACTACCCGTACCGGGATTCGAACCAGGGCCTCAAAACAATACTCGAACGTGTACGCAATACAACAACGCCATCGAGTCGACTAAATACTATTTGAAATTAGGTAACTTTATTTAAAAACGATTTTGACCCATCGCGACTTCTAAACAAAGTTCTTGTAAAGATAAACTATTTACATAGATTTTACCTGTATCAAGTAATTTAAAAAAAAAGTAAAAACACTACAATAATCATTATTACTGTCGACGCACAAGTTTTGTTTAGAAATTTTCAAATTTCGTCACAGCTACTGTACCTATTTAATTGGACGAGATAATCAGGTTACAATTCGCTGTTTACCGAAATTATGAAATGAAATGAATGCATTTAACATATGTTTTTGTGAATTCGAATTACTTTTGATAACACTGATTAATTAAATCATTTTACTAGCCAGATGTATGTACCTACCTATTCCAAACACTTGTTTTGTTCGAGAAAAATATGAAACACCAACAATGCAACTTAATATGTAGTCGTATAACGTATTAGAGCATCCAATAAGACAATAAGTTTTGTTGTATACTGATCTAAATACCTTTTATGATTCTTCAGACACATTTCGCGCCATTCGCCAGCTCGTTAAAAGTTGTTTTTTTCCATCATAACCTAACAAATTTAACTTATTCTCGCCGATAAAAACTTTCACACACTTTAAACTATTACAAGAAATATATTCACTCATCTTTATTGTGCTTAAAAGTTTAAAATAACTCAAAAACCACTTAATAAACACAAATACTTTGAAATGTAGATCGCCGGCTCAATCAAAACAAATAACTGATGTTGCCTAGTTGGAATCAAAATTACACCACAAAATTAATGCTAAAATTGTCAGATAAACTTATTGATAAATAAAATGATAGTACAATACCTTAAATAATTATAATCAGATATGTAATTTTAATTATATTATCACTAAAATCTTTACATATTCATGATAAATAAAAAATACACATTAAAATAAGCAAAATAATGCAACCATATTAGAGGTAATTCTTTTAATTGGCAACCCTGTATTTTATACAAAATCCATGGATGCATTAAGCCTGGATTATTTTCTAGTACTGATTGCTATAGAAACTTACTATAGCTATACGTATGTGGTAGTAGTTTATCCCTTAGTGTGAATGAGAAAAATATGGCGGCGAAAAGCCAGGTAAAGCCCAACGAGAGAGAGAGTGATGAGTATATTTTGTGCGCATCTAGCTGTTTTGTATTAAATATGAAATGAGTGTACGGCGCGGATGTGGTTGTGTGTGTGTAGGTGTAGTGGTCTTTAGGTGCGCTCGAGGCGAACCGGTTCAGCGAACCGTAGCGCGGGAATTTTAAAATTTTAAAGAAAATTATTTCGAAGCGTTTTGTTACCGTAAAATTTTGGTTATTGTTTCATATTCGGTTTTGAGTACTTAGGTAAATAATGTTAGGGCAAGCCAGGCTTTTCGGCTTGTATGAAAGGACCGCCACTGCATTTAATGTTGCCTCGTAGTTACATATATATACATATAAGTACATATGCACTCACGCCTTTTATCCCCGAAGGGGTAGGCAGAGGCACAACCAGTGCACCCACTTTTCGCCATGCATATTCCGTCCCATGATGTGATAGGGGGCGAGCCCAACGCCATTTCGGGCACAAACTCCAGACTCCGGGCTGATACAGAGTAGAAAAACCCAATATCACTTTGCCCGACCCGGGGATCGAACCCGAGAGCCTGACATTGCAGCCGTACCATAACACAACTACGCCATCACGGCAGTCCTCGTAGTTACACAAGCTTCAAATCGAAAAACTCTTTAAACATCGATATCCAGCCGCAATAGACGAACTCGTGCTTTTGACTTACACAACTCACTTGCCATCTAGCCTTGAATTGTAGCAAATGGTCTTTTGTTACATATGTATTTTATCTTATGGTTAATCATTATGTTAGGTCGCCTTACACCAGTTTCTACTACTATCAATAAGCTGTTTAAACCCAAATATTGATTCAAACTTCAATTTCCCTTAAACGGACTGATGATCGTTTCCTGTCTTGTTTCCCGAATATGTTTGGTTATTTACATGTTAGCAGTGAGCCAAAATACGAAGAATTTCACCGTTAACTTTGACTTGCTAATGACATCGTAATATTGTTTTAATGTTTATTAAAGTGTACACTTTCTTTACAGTAGTTTTAAGTACAAACTCTCATTAACTGTTTGGAGGTAGGCATGGGCAGGAGAGCGGTGCAAAGGGGTGCTCTTGCACCCTTCTGGCAGGAAAGAAAATACACAAAATATTACTGTGGGAAGATGATAATGCCAACTATCGACTACACAGGTTGTAATAATATAGTGAAACATATTCAAATACCCGTACAATTTGAATTTGAAATAAATTTAATGATTCAAATAATGTGTTATAAGTGTGTAGATGCAGATTTTGTACTTGATTAGACAACATTGAACTTAACGCTATAGTGGCTCTTAGACTTCCGCGGTCGGACGTTATACAAATCCACAAAGGCAACAAAAGCAAACCATTGCAAGGCAACGGTCTTTTGTCAATCAATGTCGTGTGCACGCGTAGTGTGTGTCTGCGTGAAGACAAAAAAGAAAATGAAAGAGTAACGCAGCATCTAGACGTGTATAACGGTTTAATTGAAACTTTCCGCGTGTTACAATAACAAGCGCTCGGTGAGTCAGGCCGCCGCGCCGCCGGCCGACAATTAAAATATATTCAAACAAAGCGATCTTTAAAACAATAAACGGAGCGTACACTGTGCCTTCAGTTAGCTTTTTGGTAATTGGCTTTATATGTGAATTTACGCTTTTTTTTATAGCAGAAAGTGGGAAACCAACCCGTGCTTCACCTGGTGTGCTTAAAGTTGGTACGTTAGCACAGCCTGTGGTTTTTAATGATTAATTTTGTTGTGTAAATCAGATCTACGTGTTTTTATTCGCAAAAAGGGGGAAAACCAAAATATAGTAAACGTTCTTCACCATCTGTGAATACTCATAGTACCAAGGGAATTGTGGTTGTTCTACTGTTGAAGGCGTAGTTTTGATTCGTGACACATTTTTGTCTTGGATTATTTCAGCTCAGCAATTGCGGTATTTTCATACTAAATAAGCGTGAATCAATTTATTTTCTCATTTAAAGCTATCAATGACCAACACTCATTGTTTCAATCTAATTTGAAAGTCGTCGGAGTACGTCCAATATCTGCGTCTCATACAATCTCGGAATGCATACGGTGTAACACTTAACCTACTTCCGTCAGTTTAAGTTTCTATCTCCGCCATATTTCGAATCGCGTTTTCAATGTTCTTTCATAATGATTTCTTATATTTACCTACGCGATTGTGAGACATTGAAATAAAACTATTTTACGACTTTTATCGTGGTTTTTTAATTTATATTTTCTCCCGGCGTTTCGAAGACTTTACAGCCTCCATGGTCACGGTCACGGGGCGGACTGAGGTGTTGGTTGTCCGGAAAGTTAATGTTACAATATACAGCGTGTAAAAGACAGCCTACCGAAAATTTTAAAGTAAAATAGCATTATATGCCTATATTAAAATAAAGATGTCCGCGGGTACCGGACATGTGTGCATATCAATTTCGTAATTCTTGGGCCAGAAATGTATGTGATCCATTGCGTAGTTATCGAAATAAAAAAAAAAAAAAAAAAAAAAAAAAATCTACCTACACTACAGTAGCCGGCGCGGGGCACCGCGCGAATACGTTCTTAGGTTAAAGCACCGCGGCGTGATACGAGGATTAACACAACTCAACTCGACAAAATAATATCGACGGCACTGTCCACTCTACGATTAAATAGCACAATTTCATTGGGCTTACCTACATCGAGTCCTCTCGCTTCTAATGAGATAAGGTTCGAAGTGCCCGCCACCAACTCGTTCGCAGAGTCCCGCCCGTCGTAGTGTCTCGGCATGAAGCCGGGACATAAAGCTAGGGTCACGAACACACTCTGTATGCAGTTTACTCAAAAACTCCTAAAATACGTTCTCGCATTTCTTCTGCGGTATTGCACTCACTAGTAAATACACTTTCTTTTATGTAAATACTGGCCCACACATTTACACTCCATCGAGTCTGAAATCCTCTTTCTTGGATGGCAAAAGGATTTTCGTGTGCCCATATGTGGGAATTACGTCTGTTCCACATCCCATATCTTGTGAATGTGGACTCATCAGTCCATATCACGTTCGCAGCGAAGTTGGGAATTGCGCGCCGCTGGTCTTGGAACCAATGGCAGTACGACACACGTAGACTTCTGTCAGCGCAGAGCAATGCTTGTACCTTGCGAATGTAATACGCTCGCTGCTGGTCTTTCCGTAACACTTTATGCATATTCGTATTCGACAATCTACATTCATAACGGATACGTATCACACGAGCAGCCGTGCGTGTTCCCAACAGTGGGGTTGCGCGTATTACAGCCAGAATGTGGTTTTCCGTACGACTTCACACGGGTCTTCCAGACGTTATCCAAAGTACGTTGATACGCCCGAGTTATTACACGCTTATCAATTGGGTGCCGATTATAAGGATACTTTACTTCATAAAGTCGAAGAGCTTGTTGCTCTTTGCCTCGAGCTTCACCGTAACACATTATCATTTGTCCATATTCACATGCACTGAAACTGTTAAGGTATTTCACTATTCCGCTCGCGAGACATTAAAAAAACATTTGTTCTTCCTGGAAATCCTGAGAAAAGAACAAACCCAAAAACCACAAATCCTCATTAATAAGAACGTCACGAAAAAATACAATCCGCACAAGATGAAAGGTGCGTCGGAACTAACAAAAAAACCGCCGCGCCACCCGCCAGGGGCCAAAAGTAGGTACTTGCGAGTCGCACGCGTCGCTCAAAGAAATTACCTAGACCTATAACATTTGGATCGGTCATTTTCATTAAATTTATTTACGTCTTGAAGTACCTAATGACGAATAATTTGCTGGATCCATATTTGGGCATTTACTAAATAAGATTCCCTGTTTCGTCACAAATGAAAAGATTTTATTGCTTAGTGCACCCAAGTTTTGTAATGATGTGGTAAGTATGGTAGTTGATCACATTTACGAGTTTTGGAAAATTGTGATATTCCTTCACAGTTAATACTAGCTAACAAGGCTATTTTTTTTAAACTCCTACAACTGATATTGTAAATACTTTTTAATGTTAAATAAAAAAATAATTACAAGAAGGCTTACTTTAGTACTAATAAAAATCGTTATTTCATTATTCTTTCGTAAAAAACACAACTTCGCGTTCATAGCTAATGAATTGACGAGTGGAATTAAATAAGTCCAATCCACATTTTCTATAACCCGAAATTCGCCACGTTTGTCGCTCGTAGTCAAAGGACGCCGCGCGCGTCGGCGCGCCTTTGGGCGGGCGGCCGGCCGCCCGGCGCGGCGCAGCGAGGCCATTGCACGCGGCGCGCGTGGCGCTGTATACCTATTTCAAAACAGCTGATTGGGGGCGCGTGCGTACTTTTTATCTTTTCTACATACATTTCTGTTATCATGAAAATAATTTACTTCTTGTTATTTTAATGAAAGTGGGGTTGTGTTAGTGAATAGTATCGATTTTATTGCGTTATCATTGAAAAAAAATATCAAATATTCATGAAAAGACCGACGAAAAATTCAAACGTAGGGGGTTTCAGAATCATGTACTGAACACCTGGTATCAGTTTTCGGTAGGCTGTCTTTTACACCCTTTATAGAAAATATAAATTAAAAAACCGCGATAACATCCGTAAAATAGTTTTATTTCAATGTTATTTCATTTGGAATCTGATGGCGACTTTCAAGACTGTGCCAAATGGTAACTCGAATTTCATAGATGCCGACCTCAGCATTGCAGTCATACCGTAGTACAACTACGCCACCGAGGCAGTAAAAAGGGATTCAATGATGGAATATTAATCAATATTTTGTAATTTAAAATACAAGAAAATACATTTAAAACCACCAATAGCAAACAATTTTGGGGCAACATGCTTCGTAACTTTTTGCGTGTATATGAAAAAATCATCGAACTTTCAGATCTCACTGCTTGTTTTAAACTAAATTCTAACTTTTGTATACGGGTTTTATTGCAATAAAATGGGTAGTTTTATATTGCGAAAAAAAAATTTTTTTCGTTAAAAAAACGCAACTTGTTATTCGAATACAAGTCTTATTAATCTGACGGGAGTGTGGTTGGGTACAACATACCCGGTAATTTTTAATATTGTTCAGTGGATCTCGTAGTTTCAGTAGCTGGAGTTAAGGGCATGTAGATGAGGCTTTTTTCTTCAGAATATTAAGTTATCAATAAATGTAAGATTTTTAAGATTGATTATAAATTACATAAGCTTACGCATACGCCTTTGTAAATGGAGCGGACGGTAGGGGTGTACCTAACTCTACTGTGGGTGTACTAAGGAAATACGACAAGTAACAAATCTATCAACATCTATGGTTCAAATTCCAATTTCAACTATCAGTTTATCTATCAAAAACAATTTTTGTTCAACCTCAAATTCGAACTCAAGTCTTGACCGATTTAACAGGTAACTACGGCTCTAGACCCTCGATTTGGTTAATAATTTATAGCGCGATATTACTGCGTTACGTAACATAATTCTGAAACTACATTTCATGAAAGTGTCGGTCCCGGATGTATCCCCGCTTTATCTACCAAGATGTTGTAAAACAAGCCTTAAGTACCTTTTCAGACGTAAGAGAAGCCTCGTTTATGTTTTACGAGGGATGGGTCACGTGAGACGCGTACGATGTGACGGACACCCATCATGGCGGTAAATCTCTATGAGAAACTGCGTCAATTCCAATGAATCGTCAAGTCGCTGAGGTACCTAATTTAATGTGCCTTCGTAGGGTTGTTAGTAACATCAGATATTTTATTTTATGGCATGTATACGCTTCCGTTGTCTTTTAGCATAGGTTGACTAAAGAGAATGTGGGTCACCCGATATTAAGTGACCTCCATAATCCATGGACACCAAAAATGCCTGAAGAGTCAAACGATGCTGGTTTTAAAAGAAAGGCAAACGTATAAGCATAGGAATAAGGGAAGTAAGGTGGATATTTGGGCCCCCACATATCTTTGTGGAATCTCAAGTCACAGAGAATTCACTCCTATGCCTGCATAGGTAACATTTAAACTGAAAAAACTGTATCAAAATTTTATGAATAATGTAGTAGTCAAAATGTTTGTAATGGTAAATTTACTTGTATTCCATTTAAATGCTACTGAATAGTAGCATGTTGTCACGTTTATTTACCTGCACAGTATTTCATTATGAAAGTAAATTTATTACACTTTTATCATATGAGGTCCCAACGAATCTTCGGGGCTCCATCTTCCCTACAGTGTAGTATATTTTATAAGCTAACAGACGAGGCCCAAGAGACTCATTAACGAGTCACAATGCGATAAGTTATAATGTAAATCATAATCGTGAGATATAGAAAAAATATACCCTAGTAAAAAGATTAAAGAGCCTGAGCGTTAAAAGGATTATAAATAATCACCACTCTTGATTCCACACTAAAACTTTAAGCACTGACTAAAGTTACGAATATAAAGGAATCTGAGAGCTAAAACTAGTCCCATAAACGTAGCAAAACAATTACCAAGTCTTAAGATGCAGTAGTAAAACGCATTAACTTCGCGCTACGGACTGCTACGGAGCTACGGAGCGCTGCGTACCGCTACGAATTGCTACGAGCCACAAAACCGCCAGCCGCAGAGCTAACTCGCGGCTAATCTCTAAATGTATGTTGCTATTATATAAATTGCAAGAGATCCGACGGTTAGGACCGCTCCTCCGCCACCTTTGCTTTAATATTCAAGATTCACATGAGGATCTCATACATACGAGTACAAATCATTACGTAGTCTCTAATTATAAGGTCATAAAGTCTTATATTAAATTTGAGAGCTTTGTTAATAGCATAAATAAGCCGGCTCGGCTAGACTGGTACCAATGCCACACCAGACTAGCATGAAGTGGCTGGTTTCTGGTCGGTGTACTATCGTTAGAGATACTTAGAAATCCAACAAAATGCTTCCAATTTTCTAACAATAGCACCAACAATATTTACATGTTTTATACATTTTAGGCTATAAAAAACATGAGGATTTAGATTTCTTAAGCATAGCTGATTGAATAGAATTCGAAATATAGGCAAAAAATACACTGTAAAAACTTGTTTACTTTCAATACAAAGGTAAAGAAAGAATCACAACGTCTCGGCTTTATGTACATCGAACGACACGGAAATTACTGTAGCGGCATGAAATTCTCAAATGAATAGCGAAACCTTTGTGTCACTTCTGTAATAAAACATTCCCGAACGGCACGATGTGAGCGACAGTTCAATTCGCTCGTGTATTTGTTATCAGCAAATACATGCCTTCCAAGGTTTGGAAAAATGTATATTTCCAGCAGAAATGGGCCTGACGTTAACAGCCACTATGGCAGAGGAATCGCACGCGTTTCTTTAAAGAAAATATCAGCTTTGAGGAGATTTGTTTAGCCCCCGGCCAGAACGTACACAAAAAGCTGCCGGGTCATTTTGTATCTTCGTATTCGGATTAACACTATAAATAAATACAACGCAAACCTCTGCTGTTTACATTTCCAAAACTGACCACCATCCTATATCACTACAGGACTGCATCATTAGGTTATTTAAATAAACAGTAATTACAAATATTTACAAACGGTTGTAATCCATAAATTAATTCAAACTGAATTAGTCGTAAACAAGGTGATTGAGTAACAAACAGACGCACATTAACGTTATTAGTTAGCGCTCGTCAATGCTGTAGTGATTTATGGGATGCCGCCGATTGGGCCCGTTACAATGTACTCTGTCGGCACTTACAATGAACGAGCGTGATGTATCGCCGGTTATCAATTTACTAACGTGTTATAGATTTGTACTATTTGTCTACAGAAAAAGATATAGAGAAAAGAGGCATTATGTTATTTACTGATCGAGACAAGTTTACCGTCTGTAATGTAGCAACACTATAAAAATACAAGTTTCGTTTATACAACTAGTATTGGGTATGCGTTGCTTATATCGACGGTGGTGGAATAAGGATTTGTTGATCCTTCAGAGTAAATAGAATGCAATAGCAATATGCTCACGGCAGTCGTAAAACAAAGCCAAATCAATTCGGTAACATATGTAATTAATGTGTTTTTCCGACTCCAAATTGGAGTGATATAGGAGAATTTTCAATATTAAAATATCTTTATTTAACGTAAGCAGAACATATTTATTTAGGAATTTATGGATTAGTCGGCGTGAGTAATAAATACATTGACGTCAATACAAGTAATGCATCAAAGTAATTGTCGACATGCTATCACGTCGCGGCGGGCTGTCCCCAACTCCCTTGCTTGATTTACATTGTGCTCTATTACAGTGTGCACTGTCCAGAGTACACAGTGGGACCCGCTGAGGTCGCCAGCTGACCCCAGCCGCCTCACTTATTGTCTCGCTTGGCAGTACCTGTTTGTTTTGTTATCAGTGCCGTGCGTATAAGATAAATATTATTATAGTTGTTTTTTAATTTATTTTATCTGTGTTAAAGAATTGATATGTTTACTAGTTCGTTTTGTTGTAAGTTTGTTTTTATGTATAAGATTTAAATCGTTTACCGATTTGATGTCAGTGTATGTCTCAAGGGCATCTCATTGAAAACCAGCGTTGCGGTACTGCACTGGTGGTACCGTGGAATTTAGCTGAATGGGAGGCCCATTGTTGGTGCAATAATTGCATTTTTATTTGATTGCAGTTATACTTCTTTTGGCGCGTTAGGGAAAAATGATGAGAGTAACTTTTTTTTTTTTTTTTTTTAACACCGTCACGAAAAACCGACACCCTGAAGTTAGCTATAGTGAACATTTTAGTTTTGAATTTTGAACATAGAAAAACCGACACCCTGAAGTTAGCTATAGTCAACATTTTAGTTTTGAATTTTGAACGTAGAATAAGGTGACAGGTATTGAAGTTATACTTCGTTTGGCGCATTATTTAAAAAGATTTTTATCTTGTTACGCCAAAGAAGTATAACTTCTAACGCGTGTACATAAGTACACACACACCTTTTTTATTATATGAGATGTGTTTTTGTTTTCCGTGTGCAATATTGGTCCAATAATAAACTTCTTTCTTTCTTTGTTTCTTTCTTTCTGGTATTACGTAGCGGTTGTCAAACCGTGTGTAAATGTTTTGCGTCAGTGGAGAGCACTGATCCATGAAATATATTTTTATTTATTTATTAGCACTGCCACATTGTAATTAATAAGTTTATTATTATAGTGAGATTAACACAATCTTGCTGATGTACGTATCAGTTATATTATATTTTTCATATTTTAATGTGGAAGAATTATGAAATATAAATTTTGTTATTGCTTTCTCTGATAATGTGAACGTTTATTGCAAGATAAAAGAAGTATTCTTGTTGTATGCATGTATGATAAAATTGATCACGAAAATCTAAAAATATTACACGTTGCTAATGTACTGCTTTTTCTCAATGCAACTTTTCCTGCACTAAGACATTAATATATCTATCTGCTTTGGGATTTTGTGGAACGTAAAAAATTAATACGAACGAAATTAACGAATTACGAATTAATAAAACGAATACCCCAACCCGAAATAAATCTCGTATTTGTATTGTGTCATTAAAGTAAGTGAAGTCGCGTCGCTTCATGTGGCGGTGTCTCTAGCAGTATTCATGTGGAGTAAAACTCTCGCCCGCGTCTCGTGCAATTCTATACCTCATTCGCTACAGAGTTTAGAGTAACAAGGAAACAAACTTTCAAGACGTCTTTGAGTTTGTGGAGCTATTTCCGATGCGTTCCGAAGTTTCAATCCTTTAGTCAAATTTAGTGTTTGCTACAGAACTGTTAGATTTTTAAAACTAATTGCCTTTTTAATTGAATTAGAATAGGTATGTAGTGGAACTTTATAACCTGTTTTTATTTGAAATCATAATTAATTATGTAAATATTATATTTATTTGAATTATTTTGGGTCGTATTCAACCACTGACTGCCTCGGTGGCGTAGTTCTATTATGGTACGACTACAAAGCTGAGGTCTCGGGTTCGAACCCCGGGTCAGGCAAAGTGATATTGGGTTTTTCTATTTAATATCAGCCCGGAGTCTGAAATTTGTGCCCAATATGGCGATAGGCCACATTATGGGAAGGAATACGCACGACGAAATGTGGGTGCACTAGTTGCGCCTTTGCCCTACCCCTTCAGGGATAAAGGACGTGAGTGTGTGTGTGTATTCATCCATGAGAAAAGCAAATGCCATTTGAACATCTAAATATTTAATTCGATTTGTATAATTATTTTCCATTTGATAGTAAATAATTCGCGATAATACTTGCGCTTTATATTTGCGTTACATCGCGTGCTGGGCGCGCTTCTGTCGCACGCAACGCGCTCGTCGGAATACGTAGCCGGGCTTGGAAGGCGTCCAAATGGGTACAATCGCGTATTAGCGGATAAATTGGCCATCATTCGTGCGCATAACAGATGGCCCGCTGGGCCGGCAGGCGGGATCACCCGAACCCCTACTATTTGTCGTCTGATTTCTTATTGATAGGAAACGATTTTGTGAATCTGTTACTGTAAAAGCCCGTATATCGGTAAATCTTAGTTTTAACTAGTAAATCTTACAATTTAAAGCCGTAAATTGGTACCTATCTATTAGTCAAGTCCTTATGGTGAGCCCGGAGCCGAAGTACTTTTTGCGACGAAACTAAATCGTAACCTGAAAATGCAATCGAAGTTTTTTATGTCTAAATATTTTTTGGCATTCGCTGGCACACGCTAGCTACGCTTGTTCAGGGTGGGCATCAGTGCTACAGTTCCAAATTAGCCTAATCAGAGGATTACTGTAACATTACTTTTAAGACATAGTGTGTGTTTTAAGGTGCCAGTAAAAGTTCAAAATCTTTCACTTCGAACTTTTACTGGCTACTCATCTCGCATTTCGGGCTTTTACCATTAGATTTGTAAAATCTTAGGTTTTACTGGAAAACTTTAGAACGTGTTGTAGTTTGAGGTTAACAGTAACAAATCGATGTGATACACTTTTATAAAATAGCACGAGATAGTACCGTGCACTTGACGGCGAGTACAGTCCGGTCCAGATACATTACATACTTTTTCTGCAATTTTTTCGGCGATTAAATAATTACAATGGTATTAATTTTTATTAAAATGTATATGCTATTAGTAGTGGCCAATGAGTCAATGTTATTTGCGTTTATTTGCTACATTTCAGTATTGATTTTGTATTACCAACGTTAACTAATTAACCAATATTGCGAAGTGGGTGTTTTTAATAACTGCTACTTACTTTGTTATAACTGCTCTGGCGACTGCGTCCACCTTTTTGCTTATTATAATGGGGCATTTTAAAAAATACATATATGATTTACAAGAAATAAGTTCAATACAGTACTGAAACCAACATCGAAGTTATTTAGTCGTTAAACCATTAAATGAAATAATAGAGATGTATTTTTACATACATGAAAGATTAATTATTCCTCGCCCTTTCGAATAAGTCAAATAAATTAGTTATACTTCAAAGTAAGAAATTAGAGCAAGAATTAAAACGTTCCTTCAAAGGTGAACTATAAATAGAAATACATTTCTTTGACTGGTAAGTAATGAACAGCTTGTATGTATGTACATGTTAATATAAACGTAAATGAGTGGTGCTCGGATGTTATATTTATTTGATGCTTTATATTTTTGAAGCGCATTTTGTGAGATATAACCTTATTTTCTAGAATTATGATTAAATTTCTGACATAGGGAATGTAGTAATCAATACCATCACGAAATTGACGAATCAGTAAAAAGAGACATCGGGGCGGAGGTCTGCCCAAAATTCGTCGGGAAATCATTGCGCTTCACCAGGAGAATTGGAAGAATCCTGCAATCATTCTAACCCCTTGTTCTGAGAAGGTGGTAACGTCCTCACGCTTCTAGCGTTTTGGCATTTCGTGGTGAAGATTTGTTCTTATCCGTTGACGCAGCTACTCGTCTAATTTTGTTTAGGTTGATGACGAAAATCAACATTTTCTTATAAATGGCGCTAAAAATATCCGGAACAGAGGTTTAAAGGTTACTGAATGAATTAGAAGGCCTCGTATTCCAATTTTAGTAAAGTCAAGCAATCACTTTGAAAAATATTAGATCACGAAGGTTTAACCTGCGCCGACCCGAGCTGCGGTTTTGTTTCCAAATTAATCAGCTTTTTAAATATCTTTTACGAAAACAAGGATCGTCTGTTTATCCACGAAATGAGTTTTTTTAATGATATTTCCTTAAACATTAAAAGGTTTGCGTTAAGCGTCCTTAGAACGTTTCCGTAAGCGGCCTCCCTTGGCGTGGATAATCGAGTTGTTTGCATTATCATTTATTCAGCAATTTTGTCCCGCGACTTTTCCGTTCACTTTTGAAAAATTCTATTTAATTCTCAGTACCTTGTGTCCTCTAAGCTTTTGCTATCCTTGTGACAATTATAATCATAGAATCAAAAAGTATGAAGCTTTGAAATAAAACTATTTTGCGGATTTTATCGCGGTTTTTTAATTATTATTTTCTTCCGAAGTTTCTAAGGCTTTGCAGCACTTCGTGGTCATGGGGCGAACTTTCAATGTCTAACATTCGCGTAAACATAAGAAGTCAATATGAAGCTTATTAAGTTTATATTACCCAACTTTATATTATGAGTAAAACTTATTGCAATTCACCTTATTTGCCCCGAGCACCTGATGACTTTCGGTGTAGAGTGTAAGTGGCTCTCCAGCCAGCGACCTGCGCCTCAACTACTAACTTTATAATGGTGTCTCAGGCAAGTTATAATGGCGGACTCGACGCTATTATCTACCATGAGACATTCAAAAACTTCTCAATTTTGAATACTAAGGTGCTGCTATTGTCATAAGTGGGAGTGGCGACGGGGCATTGTAATGTTAGGATTGGTGTAGACACGTGTGAATGGTATTAGTTACTTTATTAGACTGTAATTGAACTGATCTATTCTACAACTTACTTCTACTTATATAATAGTCACACATGCGACACACTACAGTATAATCTATGCGGGGCAATGATGATTTTACATTGTGTAGATACGCTGTCAATCCTGCTGTCATTTTATTGAGTCAACGCGCAACTAACTACTAGGGCTTTGAACAAGAATTGATACACATTCGTATTCTATGAGTGAATGCGCTTCATTCGCTGCTGATTCGTCGATCTCTCACACTGATGTTTTGGTTGAAAACGAATCTACAAGTGAGTGCGTAGGTTACAGCAATTAGCCCACCCACGATCACTCCGCTTTCGCTTTAAACGCGAATGCGGTGTTTATGAAACATATTCTTAGAGGTTGACTGTCTCGGTGGCGAAGTTGTATTACGGTACGACTGCAATGCTGAGGTCTCGGGTCCGATCCCCGGGTCGGGCAAAGTGATATTGGATTTTTCTATTCAGTATCAGCCCGGAGTCTGGCATTAGTGCCCAATATGGCGATCGGCTCGTCCCCTATCACATCATGGGACAGAATACGCACGGCGAAAAGTGGGTGCACTAGTTGCGCCTCTGCCTACCCCTTCGGGGATAAAAGGCGTCAGTGTGTCTGTGTGTATTTCTAGAGGTCACTTATTAAATGCACGTCAATTGTTTCATACCTACTAGCGTTCATTGGCTTTAAAATTCTATGAGGCCAAAAGGTGAATAACGCAAGCATTTGGACACGGCTTTCTTCTTATTACAGCTTAGTAAATGGGCTCATCTTTAGGAAATTAAATGAAATGAAATCATTTATTCGAATCCACATAATGTTAAACGTTACTTAGATTCAGTAAATTTTTACTCTACCACCAGTTCGGTAAGCAGTTTCCACCAGAGCAGAACTGGCAAGAAACTCTATGGTTGCTCTTTTCAAAATCAGTTCAAAGGTATACCTAATCTATAGATTAGGTACAGTGTACAGAGTGTTTAGAGCAGTTCATATATTGACTTGCATAATAATACATATTCAACTCTTATCTGAGGGTAGAACCCTCCATCCACAAGAGGCCTATATTCAACAGTGGACATCATCTATCCTTTTCGATTTCCAAACTGGATCATTATGTTATCTCCACAGTTATTATTAATAAGAGACTCGAATCCATTATTGGCGCCAAATCAATTATTTAAACCAACATTAGTATAAGGAAGTAAGTGGTCAATCAATAACATTAAGTGAGGGGTCAATCCATCACCAATGTTTCGGGACTCTGTCTTGGTCACACGGAGTAAGTTATCGTATTGAGTAGTTAGTGCAGTGTAGCATGCGAGTTACTGCACTCAGTTTTAGTAAGAGAAGGTAAGCTAATGAGTAGATGATCATTTGGTGGTTATTTTTCACCATCACTGAGTCACAATCACAGTAATGATGTGTTGCCATTGGAGAAAGAATGAAGATAAGAAAGAGGAAGAGGAATTATATGATCTTACTGACATGATATATAAAACTTTCTTAAAGAATCAGTGTTACGTTCTTATCCTGTTGAACTAATTCACACTGGAGATAAAATGGGTAGGTCACGATATTTTCCTTCATCGTTACAGAGGAACGATAATTGATAAACAAACTTCAAAAAGTCACACGTGCCTTGGGTTTTAACTTGCAGGTATCCGTCTCTACGGACCATTCCGCTGTCAACTAGACTATCGTGCATTGTAATCCTCCTAGCCAGTGTCGGCCACGGCGGCCAATCTCAACGGAGATCAGCCATGTACGCAAGATATATTAAAGTGCAAAACTGTGTGCGCAATACACAGATGCACTCGCTATTCTTTCACTCTCATAGTCCGGTGAGACGGAAATCCGACATGACCGGAGAGAAATCGGGCGTAGGCTTTAAGTGCTTTCCGAGACTCGGGGGTATCACACCGCCAACATCCTGACGCCGAGCTGCGAATGAGTATTTTTTAAGGTTGAAAAATCCAATCACTATATTTTTGGCTCGACCCGGGATTCGTGAACCTACATTGTGACTATCAGTAAAAAAAAACCTTTTAGTTGTTTGGCGGTTACTCATGTTCATTTCAGATTAATATCAAGGCAAGTCGAACTACAAAGATGCAAATTCCGCATCGACTGTCAGCTCAGCTCGACGCGCGTAACCAATCCCTTACGTGCATTGTATCATCCGCACTCCCGTAACATAGCTGGGAGGGTATCGACTATCGAGTGGCCCATTTTCGTCGACTTCCCCTGGGATTGCGCCTCAATATACAGCCAGCGACTGCATCAATAGCTGTCCACAAGCGACTCCGGCCTCTAAGATAAAGGAGATAGGGTGGAATGAGCCGTGACACTATATGTCATGAGTCCCGCGTGGGCAGCGTCGACACTCGATAAATTTATATAGAAATTGAATTTTAAAATATTATTACTCGTTCTACAAGCGTATTATACGTGACATTGAATAATGAATAAAACATATAAGCCGCTCAAAACGTTTTTAAATTTATTAAAATTATTCTGAAATGAAAACTATTTTCGGTTTTTAAAAAACGAGTGAGTTTATTAAGTATTTATCGATTTATAGTTTATCAGGGCAGCTGATCTGGATCTTCGGGCTGATCAGTGGTGTTCTAAACACGACCCCATTAGATAAATGAAGATTGCCGTGTGTTTTTCGATGAAAATGTACAAGTCGGATTGGAATTTGTGTCTGATATAACAGACTATAACCTTTCATTTGTTGGAAATAAGCAGATTAACCGTGATTGCAATAGATATTTGCCTACTTCTCTGCAACCAGAGTGCGAGCTTAAGCTCATTTAAATATATTATTAACTATTTATTGAATAATTAATGTTCTAATGGTGGAGTTGCATTAGTTGATGTTTATTGTATTTAAATATTTATTAGCCCTAAATCTGATGTCTATAGAGTTGAGAGAGATGTTCGCCGATCGTTTTTTTTTTACTGGAGCCATATTGAATACATAATAAATTGAAACTGCCAGCAGTGTTGAGCTAAATGTTACCTCTTGTCAGTGATATCATTTTTGTACGGAAGCCATACTAGCCACAGGTAATTTGAAAAGAGGATAAAAAATAAAAATACGCTCACGGAAATAAATTATGCTGCCAGTTTTAATTAAATACAAGAATAAAACTAAAAATAAACTTAAGGTAGGTGACTGCCTTGGTGGCGTAGTTGTATTACGGTACGACTGCAAGGCTGATGTCTCGGGTTCGATCCCCGGGTCGGGCAAAGTGATATTGGATTTTTCTATACAGTATCAGCCCGGAGTCTGGAATTTGTGCCCGATATGGCGATAGGCTCGCCCCCTATCACATCATGGGACGGAATACGCTTGGCGAAAAGTGGGTGCACTAGTTGCGCCTCTGCCTACCCCTTCGGGGATAAAAGGCATGAGCGTATGCGTATAAACTTAAGGTACGGAAAAGATTATTTCAGTAAGGAATTAGCTAATACAACAACTATAGCTGATTGAATAAGTACCTGTTAGCGTCTCTTAAGTAAACATACAATAATAATGAGAAATACACATAAGAAGAAATAACTTAATTTCTTTGTGCATTTGGCTTTAAATATATCAAAGCTAGGGTTTAAACAAAAACACATTCAAAATGGTCTCCTACACATAACCATATATATATCATACACACAAACACATTGATATGTAAAAAAACCTATAAACATAAAATGTCTACATGCGTTCTGATTGAAATATTTCAAAACAAATTAAAAAGGAACCCAAGCAATAATGTTAACCAAAACAAAAATACGTAAAGATATTTAGATGTATCTAGTCGTGCCATATTTTTGGGCGCATTCCAATGCCGATGCAAGCGATGTCCGTTCACAAACGAACAACACTTTGGCACGACACCAGCCCGGCTAACGCTTCACACTGTGGTATAAGATCGTACAGTATGCCATGGAGTTTTTTTATCCCCGCGCAAAGTATGAGAGCATTATGAAACATTTAAGTATATCTACGGTATTATCGCTGACGTAGTTTTATGTAAATATATTTGATTTAAATATAATATGTACCTACGTTCCTAACAGACGGGCATGAGCAGGTTAGCAAATTTGATGTCGCCGGAATAGCTGACGACGCATGCATGCTCACGCCTTTTATCCCCGAAGGGGTAGGCAGAGGCGCAACTAGTGCACCCACTTTTCGCCAAGCGTATTCCGTCCCATGATGTGATAGGGGGCGAGCCTATCGCCATATCGGGCACAAATTCCAGACTCCAGGCTGATACTGAATAGAAAAATCCAATATCACTTTGCCCGACCCGGGGATCGAACCCGAGACCTCAGCCTTGCAGTCGTACCGTAATACAACTACGCCACCGAGGCAGTCTCAGCGATGACGACTCAGCGATTAAAGCTACTCATCCGAGGAACATTGTTGCGACGGCTCCTAGTCTGTTTGCTCTGCACTCTTCGATGACAGTCTAAAGATACTGCACATAAAACGATCGTCTGTCAACCTATATCACTACAAAACTAACCACATGATCATTTTATGATAAAAAATGGTCCGGAGTTCGGTCCCCCGACGTGAGGACGCTTGGGTCAAAATATTACAAGGTACTTAAAAGACTTAGAATCGGGCTTTTTAAGTTGGAAAAGAGCTGATAATCTTCAAAAGCCTGAAAACATCTTCATAAATTATAGCTAAGAACCATCGCGATCACATCAGCTTTCAAACAAAAAAAAACCGCGTCAAAATTGGTCCATTGTTGTTGTAGTATAATGTAGTTTTTTTTAGTATAATGTTCCCGAACATTATACTAAAAAAAAACACATACTGAAAGTTTCTAAAGCCGTTGCCTATTATTGGCTTATCGGAAATTAAATCAATCAAATCAACCGGCCTCCCTTCGGAGCGCAGTCAATATCCATTCGTCAGGAATTTGTCTGTATAAATGAGATTTTTCTCAAAGGAATTATTCAGAGTATTTTTTCAAGTTTCTGTACAAATTACGAGTGATTAGGATCCTCGTTTTATGCGCTACGCGTTTTGGATTGAACTGATAAAAGAAATAGAAATTGGATTGAAAATTATGCCTTGCTGTAGACAGTTTTGTATTATTTTTATACATGCACTGCAGAAGGTCCAGCCTTTCTTTTTGGAGGCATAGTCAGATACATAGATGTCGCGATAGTCGTTCGGTATTTTTTCCAATGGCTATAACTTAATAGGCGAGAATAATATTATGGATATATCGCGCAGTAATTACAATTCCAAGTAAGGCACGTAGTTTTTCAAACAGAAAAACCCTCATTTTTTCACCTGTCCTGTGAATTGAACATAAAGTCCACAGCTCTAACCACAAGCCGCCACTCAGATCTCTGATAAATATCGGCATAATGCGCCCATTTATCGAAAGGCAAATCGTATATATCCCGGGATCCCGTCTCATCAACATTATGCCCCTCGCGTAACAAATGCGCGGCCCGGCCCCTCCTCCTCCATAACTCACTGCCGGCTTATTGAATGTTTTTACAAAGCTGACTGACAAGCAAGTTGCTCGCCTCGCATTATCTTTCACATGCAGTCGTGTTTGTCTTCAGCAGTTTTAAGCATGTCGTTAAATGAGTAAAAGTGTCACCCATAAATACATACAATGCTAGAAGAATAGTTGATAGCTAGCTGCGCCTAGCCTTATAAAATAGGTATTAAGAAGTAGAGGGAGTATTTTGGGTGTCCGCAAATTAATAAAAATCTAAAAAGGCAGTAGTGTTGTCGCGATTCCAATGGTCACTTGTCTGTTTGACACGTTATAAAGTTAAGAGAGTATTGAACATTTAGCAAAAGGAAGGTACGGAATATATTTGTACTCTGTTGTATAACTCTCAACGGCCACATGGCAAAATACCCAGGGCTAGCATAGCTCTGGCAACCGACAACCGCAATATCTCTTAAAGTCCGTCGTCTGTCCGAATGGTTAGCTTCATTAGCTACACTCAACCATCATGGGCAGTCTAGTCTCTTCACCGGTCTCTTCTCATAATATACCTGTAGCGTATTTTCTGCTGTTTCGCGAATACATCTAATCGATTAATCAAATTGCGTACTGTTGTGTCCCTACGTTATTGCCGCGCGACGCCCGCGGCGGCACAATTTACATTCGATTGTTCATATTGGGATTTGCCAGTTAACTTTTATACGCACTACAGATTAAAATTAATTATGTAATCACAGGAATCGGCGAAATAAATTGTAATTTTATAAAAAATATACCAATATAATAGTCCTTATTCGCAAGGGTTAAGCAACAAGTACGTTTGAATTTCACCCACAATATTTTTGACGTATGATGTAATATGTAAAGTTTTATATCGACGGTAGAAAGCGGAAATGTCGTATCTCGGAAAATGGCCAAAATGACTTATTACTATATTATTGATCAGAAAAAAAAGCCGCATCGAATGGTCTAGGTCTCGTCTTCTTACGACGAAAAAAAATTAAGATACGCCATCGATTTTTTTCTAGTTTCTGTACAGTTTATACAAAAAATTGCTGTAAATAGAGAAAAAAATGTTACTTTTGAAAATAAAAGAGATACAACAATACGCGCAGTGTAAATAATTGTTACAACATTATTTTTCAATTGTGGAGATTGATTTTCGGAGATACAGCATTTCTGTCGGCCCAAAATTTTACGTTGCCAGAGATGTGCGTATAATTATTGAAAAGTTACTACATTTCAAACATTGAATCGATAGCAAAAATCACACTTACGTCATAGGAACAGAGTATTGTTTTTTTGTACAGTGATTAATACTTTGTCAATACATCATTCTAGCCAGACCCGCTCCCGTCACTTCGCTCCTACCCCAGCGTGTACCTTACCTACGCCATTCCGAACCAGCTTCTCGACTTCCAAAACACTTCTTGAGCGACCGCTGCATCGTTCTCTTGCTAAACCCATAGTTTTGGCGTAGCGGGTGATCAGGGTGTACGGCACAGTTTCTTTCGAGGCCTTGCTTGTTGATCGGTTTCTTGCTTTGGGATCTGGTCGCCCTCTTCGATGCTTTTCATTGGTGGGAGGAGGCATCCGGACATGGGCAGCATCCGGCCCTGAAGAAGGTGGAGACCATGAAGGCTTCCCTACGTCGAGCTGACGTGGAGGAGTGGCGTGTCAGGCGGGAGGCCCTGACAGCGGGGTTCAGGGTTGTCGCGGTAGTGCGCCCGGTTTACTGCGTGGCTGGACAGGCGCCATGGCCCAGCCACGTTTCACTTGATACAGATACTTACCGGGCATAGCTGCTTCGGTGAGTAACTGTGTCGAATAGTAGGCGCAGAGGTTTCGGCTGTTTGTCATCATTGTGACAACTGCCCGCTGGATATGGATCAGCACACATTGGAGTTTTGGTCAGTCTGGGACGAGGAGCGCAGCGCTCTCAGAGCAGTCGTCGGAGGAGACCTCTGAATGCCGGCCGTGGCCGGTTCCATGGTCGGCAGCCAGAGGTCATGGCGTGTGATGGCCCACTTCTGCGAGGTGGTCCTCTAGCAGAAGGAGAGTGCCGAGAGGGATCAGGAGCGCGAAGTTACCTCCCGCCACCAGAGGAGACGTAGAAGACGCTAGGTGGAGGACTGACCGGCATCTCCCACCGTATGGATTGGGGGCGTTTGGAGAAGTCCACCATGGTACGGTACGGTGCCTGTCGTAAAAGACGACTAATAGTGGCCACCGGGGGTGGCGGGCGGGCGGCAGGGGGTACTATACCATACCATATCAGCCCTGTATTATATACTGCCCTCTGTTGAGCACGGGCCTCCTCTACAACTGAGAGGGTTTAGGCCTTAGTCCACCACGCTGGCCTAATGGGGGTTGGCGGACTTCACATACCTTCGAAATTCAGAGAACTTCTCAGGTATGCAGGTTTCCTCACGATGTTTTCCTTCACCGTTAAAGCGAGCGATAATTTAGAACTAAAACACACATAACTTTTTTAGAAAAGTCAGAAGTGGGTTTGGTCAGAACCCTTGGGTTTGGAACTTGCGGACATTTGTCTCGACAGTCCGTTCCATTCCCAACTAGGCTATCGCCGCTTCAAGCAGGGTAGTTCGTCTTTAATGTTGTATTATCTTTTAGTACAATGTTGCGATCTCAGTGATGGAAGATAGCGTGGAAAGTAGGTCTCACGCTGCCCTTGACGCCGATTTTTTCCAACTCCTCCCTATGTTTCTATTTGATTGATTTCATTGCGGGTTAAAGATAGATTAGTGTTCCCTGAGATTCGCCGAGCTTCACCGCTCGGTACCATAAAATGCGTGCCACTGCTGATCCTGGCTTACAAGAGTTGCAGTGGCGGGCGTGAGGGCGGGATAGTCACTGCGATTGATGCCGAAAGCGTAGTTCGATACTTGGGGGATTCTGAGCCCCCCCCTCCCCCCAACAACAGGAGACGAATATAGTTAGAGTTGAATAGAAAAATTACTGTTTATTTTGTTTATTTATTTGTTTTTTTTGTCCTTACATTCTTAAAAAGAAAATAAAAGCGTTTAGTAAAAGATACAGCATTTTATTTTTATAACTTTTATGATACTGCTTGTATGAAGACGTGGTATTTTCATAAACTAGTTCGATTAAATCATATACAGCAAAATAAACATGATTCGCATGGTTTTTATTTGAGATACAGCAGATCCGTCGCATCGAAATCTTTATGTATCTTAGTTGGTCATACATTTCACCTCACAGATAAAACATTTCTGCTGCTCGACATTAAAACATCGACTGCTGTAACTAGTACAAAATCAATGAAGTAGTAACTTTAGGATATTTCGGTTAACCGTGGAAAGTAAGGTTTAGATTTTTGGAAATATGTTCCAAATCTCAACTTTCTAACTTCATAAATTTACGAGTTATGAATTTTTTAAATCGTTTTTTGGCTCTGGTGTAAAGTTGGATATTTCGAGATACGACAAAATCGCTTTTTACCGTCGATATATTGGGGTGAATCGAATCCGACCCTCTTTTGTTTTCTCAAAAGACAATGTCCTACGTCATAACTTTGATCCCAGGACGCCAGGCGTGAGTAATTCCGTCACAGACTGTGAGCGTGAATAATTGTATTATTAATGAGTGTTGTAGTCTATTGAGGCGAATTAACACATTTCTAATTACCATAATAGTATTGTTGTACACATGGTTACATAGTGCGGATGTTGTGACATCTGTCACCGAGAGATGACTTTACGTCAAATCAGTTCGATACATGATTAGCGACATCTTCTTGTACCTATTAGTGTATCTTTGTTAGTATGATACATTATTTTATGACTATATTTTCTAATCATCTTTCGGCGAAGTGACTATTTCGTACTTGATAACAAGCAGTCCAAGAATAATGCCGACAAACGAGAGATGTATCCCTTGAAAGTCACCTGAACTATACCGGCTTGTCTGGCTGGTTGTAATCCGTCTGAATCTGCAACGCTAGTCGCACTATAGGGCGTTCTTTATTGTGTGCGGTGGTACTTATTCTGTCAGTTGTAGAATCAGATACCCTTTCAAACATAACAGCATTATTGGCTTAAAATGACTTTTGACATTACGTGATAAAAATAAATAAACCAGATAGGCGTCCGTATTTCACAATTCGTCCGCTAATCCAGTCCAGCGCTCATGTTCGCAGTAAGTCGACGGGAAACGCTTCCGGAAGGAGCTTTAACGTCGCTGCGATATAAGAAAATTTTCCTTCAGATATTTTTACGTTTAGTCGCTGGTTGGCAGTTTTTTTCGCTTGTCTTCACTGAGTGAGAAATGCTCCGATAAGAGTTGGCCACGTTTGTGCAAACGTTTTTCTTCGTCTTTTGGAATGAATTCTGTTGTTTTCTTGTTTTATTATATTTGCTGCTGTCAGCTGTAACAGCTACTATGTTTAATTATATGAATTATTTTTGTCTCTATTATATTTCTTCGTGGTTTCTTGGACAGACGACTTGATAAAGATCACAGGAACACGCTAGATGCAGGCCGCTTTTGACAGATCCGTCTGGAAATCTTTAGGGGAGGCCTACGTTCAGGAGTGGACGTCATGTGACTGTTGATGATGATGATGTTTTCTGGTGTACTAGCCGTGTGCTCCATAGCAATTACTATCCATAGAATGGCATACAACAAGTAGCGTCACCTAATGTTAGTTTAATCTCTGCCACCCATTTAAAAATCAAAGCAAAGGGATGATATCTATACTAATATTATAAAGCTGAGGAGTTTGTTTGTTTGTTTGAACGCGTTAAACTCAGTTCTTTCACTAATAGGTAGCTACATTACCCCTGAGTGCTATAGGCTATTTTTTATCCCGGAAAAATATTATTATCTCGGAAATACTTTTTCACGCGGGCGGAGCCGCGAGAAAATAGTAACAAATATATAGTGACTTATTTTTGTTTTTGTTTATACATTTTTTTTAATCAATTATCCTTGCATACTTAAAACAATCAACTTCAATAATAAAGTACTTCAATAACTCATTAATTTCCTGTACGTACCTTATTTCATCTCCTTGCAGAATGAATTTTTAAAAAGCCTTAAGTGTTGTTCATGTATCTACTCATTATACAATGTGCTTGACAGCAAAATGTTATGTTTCTAAGCCCCCCGATTCAAGCTATGTGTCTGTCAGTCCGAGTTACGACTTTTCTTAAGTAAAATGTGCTATTAGAGATATTATAGTGCACAATTGTGTGCAACACACAGGTGCACTCGCTATTCCTTCACTCTGATAGTCCCGTAAGACGGCAATCCGACATGACCAGAGAGAGATCAGGCGCAGGACCAACGGCTTTAAGTGCTTTCCGAGGCACGGAGGTATTTAACTTCCTGACGGCGAGCTGCGACTGAGTATTTTTTTAAGATGGAAAAACCCAGTCACAATGTTTTTGGCTCGACCCGGGATTCGATCTCAGGACCTCAGCTTGCAAATCGTACTTGTAACGCGTACGCAATACAACTACGCCACCGAGGCAGTCTGTTTGTAAACAGTAATAAAACAGGAACCCAATTTAAATCTACTGCATGCGACATCGCATGTCAGCTAGACCTCAGATGGTAAACCTCACAAAGCCCAGTAGTCACACTGGCCAGCTAATGAAAATATATCTCTTAATTAGAGACTATCTCGCCCTCACACCCGCCACTTCAATTCCTGTAAGCCACGATCAGCAGTAGCACGTATTTTATGACACCAAGCGGTGAAGCTCGGCGAGTCTCAGGAAAAACTAATGTGTCTTTAAACCGCAACGAAATAGAAAGATAGGGAGGAGTTGGAAATACTATAATAATATATTTCTTCATGTCGGAAATAGTTCAACAAAATTAAAATGTGATCAAGAGTGCTCCGACATAATGTAGAGATGACACAGAGGTCGGCGCGTGCCCTCCCGACATAATTGCATACTCTCCATGAATTATGCATACAATAATGCCTTATAACTCGCTCGTCTTATTTAGTAAGGGGATGAGTTAAACATGTACAGACAGTGATCAAATTAAATACAAATACAACACATTTATTCGCACAAGACCATGACACAAACAAATTGAAAGCACACAAAATTAAATAAAAAAATTACAAAAAAACAAAAAACATTACACCTACAAATGGATTAATCATCATCATCATCAGCCACATGACATCCACTGCTGAACATAGGCCTCCCCTAAAGATTTCCAGACGGACCTATCAAAAGCGGCCTGCATCCAACGGATTAATGTTATTATAATATTATTTATTTCTTTCAATCAATGCATTCACACACCAATTGCATGAATTGATTTTTAAGCTTGACTCGTCAACGCCCGCGGCGGACACCGGCGTGCGGGTATATAGGGCAACCACGTATATATCTATATATAAGAAAAGAAAGAAAGAAAGAAAAATAGTTTATTGTCACATCTGGTGCATGCAATACATGACAAACGTGGGCATATAAGCGGGCGTTGACGGGTTAAAGATACTGATGTTCACAAAATTTCAAATGAGATTTGGCACTCGATTAGGCCGGAATTTTACCCCGAAAAATGTGTGATGCGAGGAGAGCATTCAATTAATTAAAATACCTTTCCTACATAAGCGCATAAGCTTTTTGTCGCGTTAATTAAACTAATTAGTGAATTTAAATCGACTTCATTTAATGATAACATTGTTTAATTGTTCGAACTCTGTCACATTTATCGATTACAATTTAATCAATATTACATTATTGAATATTTATATTTCTTTTGTTTTTATTATTACTATTTTTAATACTTTTAAACGTGTAACGATATTGTAATAATGAAAACAATATTTGCTGTTTCAGCAATAAATAATAGAACACGAAGGAATATTCCAGAAAAAACGTATGGGTTGTATTGTAACTTATAACGTTTGAATAAATATATTTAATAATACAGTGTACATATTCTTTTTATTGGTATTTGTTTTTTGACAAAGTAGTGTCCTAAGCATGTTGGTGGCAAGGATTTCCACCAGCCAAAAGGATGCTCTTGCATTGGAGGTGTATAGAGAAAACTACTAACTACCTACTCCATGATTCTTTCACTCAACTGTATACCCACAGAGGTGAAAGGAATTATTCGTTTCGACAGGTTGGGTTCTGGTGTAGGTATAATGTCTCAGCATAGTACAGTCAGCAGCATAAGTAGCTGAACAAACTCAAAATTTCAAATTGCCTACATACTTTTGTGTTCTTACTAATCTTTTTTTCTCTTCACAAAAATAAAATAAAAGAGATTTACTTTACTGCAAACGAAGAAAAAAATGTTTCAGTTTAACTTAACGCATATATAGGCGATTTGAAATTTTGATTTTGTACAGATACTTATGCTGCTGACTGTACATGAGAGAGTAAAGCAGGAGCCCATGCACCTTAATTTAATATTATAATTGATATTAATGATATCTCCAACCGTCTCCCAAGTGTAATCCCCTAAATTAATTGATTTCTAGAGGCTACTATAAAGTGACAGACTATTTAAATGATAAGGATATTTGGAATCAGTCCTGCCGGCACAGCACCAAGGCACTGAGCATTCACATTGAACGCCTATGAAAAAAATATATTTTAATATGACATTTATATGGCTATGTCCATAATATTATATTTTTACTTTTTTTTTTTTTGACATTTAAGTTCAATTTTTTTAGACATTTTGACATTGTTTAATTATAGTGACGACCGATCTATAGGTATCTATTACTATTAATGATTTGTAAACGTGGGTTAATGCATCATGAACGCCAATATATTTCTATTTGGTTGCTTCCAAATAGTATTTTATTTATATCTTAGGGCTACATCCATGCATACATTAACCTGTGTAATAATAATACTGTCAAATATACATTTGAAAAACAATGAAGAAAATCATGACAAATGATGACGAAAAAATTAAGCCCGGAGTTTCTTTCTGCCTTTCTTCTTCGGGTCGTCATCGCTTAGGTAGCTAGTGAAAGGCTGGTAGGTTAGCTAGGCTAGGACCTTTTTATCCTCGCCGGCGAGGACCGTGGCGTTTCCTTTCCTCGTAATGTAAAGATACTCCTTCCCTTTCTTTTATATCAGCTCCACTTCTCCTTACCTAGCCCTATTCCCGTCCCCAATGTCCGTGTCCTCTGTACCTATCAGCCCGTGCTGGTTGTTCATTATTTAATCTAGGTACTTTAAATTATTTAATTGGTATATGTACCTTTGTTATTGTCTCTACCTTGTCATGACTTGTCATAAGTGCTTTTTTATAAGCCTACTTGATCAATAAATGATTTTATTTTATTTTATTTATTTTAATTAACACTAATTCATGCTCCAAAGGAGTGATCCTGCAGACTTAAATACGGTTAATTAAAATTCAAAAACAAATCCTAACTAGTAATTTAAAAGTATTTATATGTAAACTTTGGTTTGTACTCCAGAGCAAACACAAACCATTTATTTTTCAGAAATAAATGGATATTCTAATTCAGTTACAAAAACTAAATGTCTAAGCAGAGCGACATTACTTACGGCGCGTCGGTGAATTCCCAAAGGGAATAATGTTTTTATTCTGCCATCACGAAGTCATAAATTAACACTTATGGATAAATGCAGTATAGTTAGATTAAAATTTTGAAAATTAAGAAAGGTTGCAAGTCTCTATGTGCTTTAAAAAATGAGCCGATAATGGCGCGCTGACTTTTTAATATATGTATATTTCGTTCACTTTCTGCCGAGGACTAAAATGCTAAATGTATGAGGAGTCATTATTTTGTTTGGCATTTTCCGACAGATTTCAAGTCTCGCCGTAATATGCTCGTATTTACATTTCTTAGAATCCGTGTCGTTGTCCGTAAAGCACACGTTTCCCTCCTTATCTCTTTTAACAATGGCAATATTTTTCCCAAAGATGATATTCCTATTTCTCGAGTTCTATTTATACCACAATAATATAATTTTTTTCTTGCTGATGTCTTAAGGTAATGCAGTGGAACATTACTATGTCACTAATTTTAAATTATGTTACTACGGCTTTAGGGCACATAATCAATAAAGACATAGCAGCAACCTCCTTAGCAATGGAGTACACACAGCAATGGACAGTTGCAGTGTCTTCCTCATCACCCTCGTATCCTTGGCGACTGTAATGACAAACCCATCTACTCAGACCTCAGATGAACTCATGAACAAGTGTCTTGGCATGTGCGGTGAGTGTAGGGCGAAGGCGCTGACCCCAGCCGGTGGACGTCGACTGTACTATATTGTGTTACAACGACCGCAGGCGAGCCCCGAGGCCCGGAAAATATAACCTCGATTTCAGCATAATATTCCTCTTGTATGCAATAAATGCATTATATTTTTGAATTTTTCTTTGTTTATTTTATGCTACATTTTAAAATTTCTCGTTTGCGGACTAAAAATAATATTTACTTTGCAAATCGACTACAGTAGTATTAGGTATTACATACGTTACCTCATAGGTGGTATGTACTTGGTATTAAAGCTTGGTAAACATTTTATTCCGTTAAGGACCAATTTGCAGCAGTTTCACTTTGAAAGTAATTAAAACCAGAAAGGTATTAGGATGAAGTATCATGAGGTTTTTATGATTTTGCTACTATTTATAGACTGATGAAGTGAACATAACAATTCAGTAATCAATTCAACTAAAGAAATATTAGATCTGTGACAAAAAAACGTCGCAATGTTGCGAGAACCTCACATTAAATTCTACTAACACTGATCTTATATATGAGAAAGTTTGTGGAGATGTTTGAATGTTTGTTAAAAGCAAACAAGGGAATCGCTGGCCTAATTTGGATTATATTTGGTATACGGATAGACCAAATATAATCCAAATTATTATTATTATGACATATAAGCTACTTTTTCCCGGAAATCTGTTCAGAAGATTTTTTATTTGGGAAACGTCTTATACGGTAGCGGATCCGCGATCAAACACTAATATAATATGACACATAGTTAATGAAATGGGCGAGTAATAATTATTTTGCGTCGAAAATTTGTGATTTTTCCCTTTGTATTTTTCTGTAAATATTCGTGTTGTATTTTCTCTTAGTAAATTATGTACGCTTAGTAAAATACGAGTTGAGTTTTTTCTATTTTCTTACGCATAATTATTTCCAGTACTTGTACAAGTAGCAGGATGTTGTTCTACTTCTAAAGACATTATACAAAATGATTTACGCGTATGTTAGACATTGATATCATACAATGTTGAAATAAAACTATTTTACTAATCACATCGCGGTTGTTTAAAGTTTTCGAAACGTTGGGAGAAAATATAAATTAAAAAACCGCGATAAAATCCGTAAAATATTTTTATTTCAACATTGTATGATATATATATATATATATATATATAAAGTTATAACTTTATGTATATTTCTGTTTTTACACGCACGAAAATGTGACCCCACTGCACCTGATGGTAAGTGAAGTGTGGCAGAGACTAGAGCCTATTTGAATCCGGGTATACACAGGCTGATCCCGGAACACGACACACTTACGTGGGCCACTATGGCGGGTTTTATCGCACTATGGGCACTATGGTGGTCGCTATCCGGGTGGATAAAATATCCTTCCACCAGGAAATTATCTTTTAATATACATAATATCTTGTTTGTGCTTTCGTATTTCTTACCATCAACGGCATGCTCGTCTCGTCATTCGAGAGCAATAAAAAAATGCAGGTGTATTAATTACACCTCTGCGTAACTCTTCTTGGACAAACGAGTGTTATGTATAATTTAGTAACTGTCTGACCGTACTTTTTATTAATTACAATAACCAGAATTGGTTTTCAAGTAATCATTTTCTGTGAGCCTCCAGAGGCTTTAGTGTTGCTAGGGACGTCAGCGGGCGCTTTGGGCGCTTTGGCCAAAATAATATTTAGCTACAAATGGGTCAGCTTGCCTGCTGGGACATTTTTGTCACTGAAAATCCGACCTTAATAGCTCAGTAAGTGACAAAACAATTAATTTGGGTTACTGCGTTATTTTTAAGTTTTCGTATCCTTGTAGAGTTAATCAATTATTTTAATGACGTCGACACTTACAAAAAGATTCGTGAAAATTTTACAACGAACAATATAAGCCACTACACATATAAACTAAAGAGCGAAAGGGCCTATAGAGTAGTACTACGCGGCCTTCACTCATCACAAGATACTGATTTTATTAAACGTGAACTACAAGAGATTGGACATGATGTAAGACAAATTGTCAATGTAAAACACAGAGTGACTAAAGACCCACTACCTCTTTTTTACGTAGATCTGGAACCTAAACACAACAATAAAGACATTTTTAAGGTGAACAAACTAGACTACATGAAAGTTACTATTGAAGCCCCATATCGAAAAAAAGAAGTACTGCAATGCAAAAGATGTCAAAGATTTGGGCATAGTAAAAACCAATGTTGTAGACCTTACAGATGTGTAAAATGTGGCGAAATGCATCCGTCAAATGAATGTACAAAACCACCTAACACTGACGCAACATGTGCAAACTGCCAGGAAAAACACCCCTCTAGCTACAAAGGATGCAAAAAGTACCAACAATATAAGGAATTCATACTAAAGCCGAAGTTCAAAGCCACTACAAACTCCATAAAATTGGCCACTACAAATGTTCAGGAAACACATGTAAACAAAGAAAATACAAAGAATCGTGATAAGACACGGACAGCGGCGCAATCATATGCTGAAGTCTCAAAGAATAGGGCCTATAATGACATAAATGCAGACAAAAGCTACAACTCAGACAGCCTAGTAAATCTTCTGGATAAAATGTTTGACAGGTTCCATAACATCATGAGTAATATGCTCGACAACATGATGGATCGTATGATCCAAGTTATAACTCAAATAATGCAAAAATGCCCCTAAATCTTCGCATCGTCACTTGGAACGCCAATGGATTGACAGAACGTCTTGCTGAATTCAAAGTATACCTAAATAACGAGAAGATCGACGTTGCCTTAATATCTGAAACAAGGGCCACAATCAAGTCTCATATCAAAATAGAAAACTATAGCACATACCTCACAAATCACCCGTCAGGGAATTCCCATGGGGGGACTGCAGTAATAATTAAAAACAACCTAAAACATTATCCTCTAGAACAATATAGCACAGAGAAAATTCAGGCAACATCTGTACGAATTAAAGAAAACTACACAGAGACTACCTTGTCAGCTGTATACTGTCCTCCGAGGAACACAATAACTAAGGAAGATTTTATTACCTACTTTTCGGGACTCGGGAAAAGATTTATATGTGGCGGCGACTGGAATGCTAAACATGTTTTCTGGGGATCTCGATTAACACTCCCAAGAGGAAGGCAGCTTTATTCTGCTGCAAATGATCTCAATCTTGTCTTCTCTAGTCATGGCGTACCTACTTACTGGCCTACCGACTGCAATAAAGTTCCAGATCTCCTGGACTTTTTTATTTTAAACAATATTTCCCAGAGTAATATTAGTGTGGAAGAATCTATCGATTTATCATCGGACCATACCCCTGTTATCCTAAACATCAGGTGCAAAGTAATGGAAGTCGAAGTCCCTACCAAGTTATATAACAACAAAACAAACTGGACAGTATTCAAAAATATAATTACAAATAACGCGAACCTAAAAATCCCATTAAAAACTTCAGACGAAGTTGAAACAGCAATTGAATCTTTTAATAAATTAGTCCATCTGGCTGCAAAAAACTCAACACCTACTCCCAAGACCAATAATACCCTTAGGGTAAAAAAGTACCCAAAGATAATTAAAGACAAAGTCAACGAAAGACGAAAACTAAGAAAAATATGGCACAATACCGGCTTCCCCAGCGACAAAAGAAACTTCAACAAGGCATCTGAGGACTTAAAGAAAATTATTGATCAAAACAGTAATGAACAACTTCAAACTTATCTAAGCAGTCTCTCCTCGACAAAAGACACGAACTACTCGCTATGGAAAGCTACCAAAAATTTGAAAAGGCCAAAAAACCAAATACCGCCACTTAAAACTCCCGCTGGCACGTGGGCCAGATCAATTACTGAAAAGCTAAAAGCTTTTTCTGAACATCTAGCAATAGTTTTTCAGCCACACCCGAGTGCTTTTCCAGAAAATGACGAGAAAGTCACAAAACACCTAGAAAGTCCCCTACAGATGTGCTTGCCACTCCAATGTGTGACTCCAAAAGAAGTTCAAAGAGAAGTTACTAGGTTGCAGGAAGGTAAAGCGCCAGGTTACGACATGATAGACGCTACTTTGCTGAAGCACTTACCCAAAAAGGGAATAATGCTAGTTACCATAATTTTTAATGCATGTCTGAGACTGTCAATATACCCTGCCCAGTGGAAAATCGCCCAAGTAATAATGATACCAAAACCTGGAAAACCTACACACGAAATTGGGTCCTATCGACCTATCAGCCTCCTGCCAGTGGCTGGAAAACTCCTGGAAAGAATTATATTGAACAGAATGCGTCCACACCTAGATGACGTAATACCTGGACATCAGTTTGGTTTTCGCGAAGGTCACGGGACCATAGAACAGGTCCATAGACTAACTGACACCATAGGACAAACACTCGAAAATAAAAAATACTGTTCCGCCGTATTCCTCGATATTGGACAAGCTTTTGACAAGGTATGGCATGAAGGCCTACTTCACAAAATTAAAAACATGCTTCCCCATTGCTTCTTTCTAATCTTAAAGTCATACCTTAGTATGAGAGCCTTTGAAATAAAATACAGTAACGAGACCTCTCAACTGGGTCACATCCTATCGGGTGTCCCACAGGGAAGTATACTGGGCCCTATCCTGTACCTTCTGTATACTGCCGATCTACCGACACATTCCGAAACCATAACTGCCACATATGCAGACGATACGGCTCTACTATCTGTGAGTGACAATCACCAAACTGCCTCAATTAAGCTTCAGCAACATTTGTCATGCGTGGAAATATGGCTAAACAAGTGGCGCATAAAAGTAAACCAGAATAAGTCCGTCCACGTAACCTTTACCCTGAGAAAACAAACATGTCCGCCCGTCCGCCTGTATAATATGGAAATACCACAGGCCGAGGACGCCAAATATCTAGGTATTCACTTAGACCGACGTCTTACTTGGAGGAAACATATTTGGAGCAAACGTAAACAACTTGACACTAGAATGCGAACCATGTACTGGTTGGTAGGTCGTAACTCACGACTCTCCAATACAAGTAAAATTGTGATATATAAAGCTATCCTCAAGCCAATATGGAGTTACGGGATACAGCTATGGGGTACTGCAAGTCACAGTAACATAGAAATTTTGGAAAGATTCCAAAACAAAACTCTGAGAACTATGCTGAACATCCCTTACTATGTGAGCAATAAATATATCCACATGGACCTGGGTCTAAATACAGTTAAACAGGAGATTACGAAATTTAGCAAGAATTATCAACGAAGACTATCCACACACTGCAATGAACTGGTCACGAGACTAGAAGGTGAAAGGAGTGCGAGGCACACTAGGTTGAAGAGACACAGTGTCTACTCACTAACAAACAGATTCAATTAAATCGGACAGCATATAATAGGAGGAGTCTCACTGGAGACTCGTTCTAACGACTTAAAACATAAAACAGTATTACAGTCAACGGAGTGGCTCATTGTGTCAAACACAGATAGCCATATCGCAGAAAGAAACAAAAAAAAAAAAAAAAAAAAAAAAATATATTTTAATTTAAGTAAATCTATCGATAAAATATTTATTATTTGTAATACAATATTATAAACTACATAAAAAGTGAATTAACAATGAAATACAAAATAAATGTATATAAAAAGTATGATGAATGCAAAATCAAATGTGCATAGCACATCGAAATTCGTCCGTCGGTTAGTACACTCCACTTTCAATTCCAATCGAAATAATTGAATTTTTCAAGTTTAATTGAATAGCAAAGCAAATTTTGTAGAAAAAATATTATAGCGTAGTGTGTTATACTCATGTTATATGGATATCGCATCGTTAATGT
This sequence comes from Sphinx pinastri, assembly GCA_947568825.1. Lineage (NCBI taxonomy): Eukaryota > Metazoa > Arthropoda > Insecta > Lepidoptera > Sphingidae > Sphinx > Sphinx pinastri. Next base: position 344,900 of record OX387623.1, read on the forward strand.
TTTGGCAACGTATATGGACTAAGGAGACTTAATAACACGATTTATAATAATACCAGCTCTGTATTATATACTATCCCACTGCTGGGTACGAGCCTCCTCTACCACTGAGAGGGTTTAGGCTTAGGCCACCACGCTGGCCTAGTGCGGGTTGGTATACTGGTACATTGGTACACATACCTTCGGAATTCTTATAGAGAACTTCTCAGGAATGCAGGGTTTTTCAGCAATAATTCACAAAGAATACACACTCTTTGAGTGTTGCTTGACTTTTTGTTCCCTTTCTTCTACTCAAGAGTCAGCAAAACATCCCCCATTCCATTCATACACGATGTCTTATGGACAGATATTACTAACCACCAAGGGACTTGCTTATTCCTTAGCCAGTCCCTAGCGATTTAAAAACCAAAGTAAATTGTCTTAATTAAACGTACAACAAACAAAAAAATAAAATATTGCAGACAACGCTGCGCGGTTTAAAAGGATCTTTACTTTGTGAAATTCGTGTTTTTTTTACAGAACCCAAGACAAACGATTTACCAAGTCTGAAGGTGCTTTTTGTATAAATATTTTTCTTTATTTTACACGAAGACAAAGGTTCTCGTATTGCTAAGACTGAACAAACATATCAAACTTACAAGATTATTTATTTTATACTTGCTATTGCACGTGGCTCTACCCGTGTGCAAGTTTTTACAATAACTGTTCCACGAGGACCGTAAAATTTTCCAAACAGTTCCTTACTTTAATCATAAAATATTGCTATGCAAAAATAATGCCTATGCCTATTGTTGTTGCAGTACAGAAGGAGAAGCCAGACTAGTTCTAACAATCCACACATGGTGTTCCATTAATTCCATTCTAGTGCACAGCCGTTAAATCACTGACAACCCTTCCGAATTAGGGAACATAATATCTATGCCGTATTCTACATGTCAGTAAGACGAGCAGAATAGAAGCCGTACAAATGCTCGTTTGAAACCATCGCCGAGCCGCTCCCCCACCGCACGCGGTCACTGACACGATCATCCTCTATCGACCTCTTTGGATTACGTAACTGTCATTCTGACACTTGTAATGTTTCACTGGTCTAGTGGCGTACAGTACTCAGCAGTATGTATTGGGCTATGAAAAACGATATAATACTGCGCGGTGAATACCACATAAGGGCTTAAAAAAGATAATTGATTAGCTTCGATAATGTAGAGCCGTCTCTCTCATACAAACTTGTTTGAGGTTTTGTCAATGACTTGCTTATTCTCTTAATGATTAATATTGATGCTGGGTAGGTACTGTATTGGAAATATATTAGGTCTTTACAAAGGTAAAGATTCTGTATACTAAACTGTATATTCTGTATACTAAAAAGAAACTTCATAGAAGCTGCCGATTAGAAAGTTGAATTAATCTTTATGTAAATATTTTTTATTTCTATCAATTACAATATGAACCCAGGCTATCGATGCATCTCTGCCAACGCAGTAGTAGTTTTTCAATGCCCTTCTTGATAAAGTCAGGTGTATGGGAGCCAACAAACTCTTCAAAGGCATTTTGTACTGCCTCTCGGGTATAAACATTTTTCCCTGCCAAGAAGTTGTCTAAATTTTGGAAAAAAGTCTTTAAAGAGTTTGTAGGCTCCCGTGCACATAACTTCTACAAGAACATTAAAAATTACCACTGCGCTGGCAGCGATGCATCGACAACATGGGTGTATATTTTGATTGATAGAAATAAAAACAATTTATAAAAAAATTACTATCTTTCTATGTACTGAACGGCAATTTCGTAGGTTTAGACCTAATACTTAGATCCAGGAATCGGTGTCGTAGTAATATGATGACATAAAACATACAGGGGCTTTCAATTAAATGTCTGCAAGCGATCAAATGGCATGATGACAAATCATCAGTGCCTTTACCAACAATGTAACAAGTCGACGTGAGTGTGTAGGTGGCTTAAAAAGATGGGACAGGGCAACAAGCTGTTAATTGGATACACGAAACAGTAAAGTGTCTCTGAGTCGGCGATACGTTACCATTCCAGTTGAAAGTGCTACTTTTAAGCCAATCTTCGCAAACCTAGGAATACAAAACACCTATAATGTCTACTACAATCGGAAGCACGTATTCTAAATTTTCCCATAAGTACATCGACCGGCAAACTCATGGGGCGGCAGCAGTAAAGCGGAGTCAGGACAACTCGCACGTTTACTCGCTTCGTGTTCCGCGCCCCCGCGACGAAGCTCTCGGTCACACACGGCCGCACTGGATGAGACCGGTTCTGACGGGTGTATTTTGAAATGGGGTAGTAAGGGTAGCAACCTTAAGCTTAGATTAGGCTACAACATAAATGTCAGGCATTTTCTTTGCTGCTACGTTTCACATTATTCACGCAGCCGTGGTTTCGACATTATTGTATCACAAATAGAAATAACACACAAATAGATATAAATGTATGATTCAGCTCTATTCAGTCTGTTTCATAAAATGATGAACCCTAAACCAAGACATATTGAAATGGGACCACTTCGAGGCCCTTATTTACTAAATAAAGAAGGAATCAAGGAAATACGCTCCCAATTTTCAGCGAAATCAGTGTACATACATTAAAAAAAAATACAAACACGCGAATTGATAACCTCCTCCTTTTGGAAGTCGGTTAAAAAGGGTTCAACACTCCCCAGCATTCCAAAAACGTTTGTCATGCTAACTAGATTCAAATTTTGCTATTACGGGAACATTTTGACAAGTTGATACGTTAACCCCGTTAGCGGAGTGATGATATATGGGCGTCCTAATTGTGACACTTCGCCCACATAAATTATGATCAAGGGCGCGAAGGTGGCGACCGATAGCAATACCTTCGGTTAACTGGCTTTGCGCGGAATCTTCGAGGTATTTGCAATAAGCCGCTCTGCTTTCATTGCCCCTACGTGTGGAGAAAGGGAATTGGGTCTGCTGTTATATAGTTATGTAATGGTTGAGGAATATGAGGAAAAATGAGGGTCCGAGTGTATAAATAGTCGCTCATGTGCTAACAAATTTGTGTGTATTAGAAATAATGAAGAACTTATGAGATTCGTGAGTAGCGTGGAGGAAGGAACAAATAACATTAAGAGTAGAGCTATAATATAAACATATTAGTGTATAGACTTATGTGACTGCCTCGGTGGCGTAGTTGTATTACAGTACGACTGCAATGCTAAGTCTCGGGTTAGATCCCTGGGTCGGGCAGTGATATTGAGTTTTTAAAATCAGTATCAGCCCGGAGATATGGCGATAAGCTCGCCCTCTATCACATCATGAGACGGAATACGCACGGCGAAAAGTGGGTGCACAGTTGCGCCTCTGCATACCCCTTCGGGGATAAAAGGCGTGAGTGTATGTATGAGTGTAGTGTATAGTATGAATAGAGTGGCTCGACTGGCTCATACCACTGTCTTAAATATTTTTGCATTTCCTACACCTCTCCATCGACAATGGATGAAGCAGCCACACTACTAACATAATGTTTTGATCTTCAAACATATGGACGTGGAAAGTTCAATAAAATACTATGTTTTTATGCTGATACAGTAATTAACGTCATTTTTCATAACCTCCCAGTATACATCTCTATAGTTTGCATCTCAATTGTCGACAAACATTAACCCATGGCTTCCAAAGAAGTAGTCAGAATCAGTCAACAAACTTAGCGATTACTGAACAGGTACCAGTAATAATGCCCATCGGGGCGCAAACTTTGTGGTTACGATAGTTTGAACTCAGACCTTTACTTGGAATCGCTATTGTCTCTGTATGGGATAATTGTCTTTGGTAAGTTCTAATTGAGGGTATCGAGAGTTTATGATGTGGCGACAGGGTCCGGCGACGGTGACAGCGATTAAATACCCTTCGCTGCTAGAATACAGGCAAAATTATATACATGATTAGAAGGTATGTATGGTAGGTCTCTCATATGTAAGAGTCCGCCTAGGTGGGTATCACCACAATGTCTATTACTACTGCCAAGCAGCAGTGTGACTATGCATGCAATGTTGTATTTCGGTTTGACGTTGGCATTAGCATTTGTTTGGCATTGTAGCCAATGTAACTACTGGACATAATAAGACTTAACATCATATGTCTCAGGATGACGAGCGCAGTGGAATGACTCTCAGTATTGTAACTCAAGGTGCTGAATGTTTTTGCTACTATTTATGGGTGGTCGTATTGCTTACCATCAGGTGAACGGCATGCTCGCCTCGTCATTCAATACAATAAAAAAAGGTAACATAATTAATACCTGCTAAAGTTAGTCGTATGCCAAAATTTATATTTAGGTGAATAAGTAAATTTTATATTTGTGCGACATATTGTAATCATGATTTAGATGATATTAATTTGGCCTGCATTGCATATTATTAGATATCGACAACAATGAAAGAGTCACTCTTGCCTTCCAGTGACCATAAACAACAACATTTTGGAACACACATTTAGAAGGTGAGGAGAACGAACTGGTAAAAAAATTGGACATAGCCCCTTGTAACTGGACATCAGGATAACTACTGCTGTACGGACAAGATATGCCATAATATGCAAAATCCTTCGCTTATGTAAAGCAGTTCACAAAGATACATGAAGAGTAGCTGTTATATTGCGCTCCGCTCGTCCGTCGACAATAAAGTACTGGTGGGTCGACGTGGTATCGGTGGAGAGGCGACTGAGAGGCGACGGAGCGGCGACGCAGCGACGAAGTCAAGTGAGCTATTAGACGGTGCGTCATTAATATGCGGAGGACGTGAGGCGCCTCCTGCCCTCCCGTAACCTCTTCACTCTTGCTTCACTTTCGCCTGATTATATGTACAAGAACTGAATTTTTATGAGGGCATAAGGCGTGGGCTATATGTTTAATTTTTGTTAAGTTATGGCTCTTGCAAATAAAATCAGTGTGTACAGCGAGCACTAAAAAAATATGATACATTACGCATTGAATAGTTCCGAGGACCACTTTAACTTGATTTCGCATCAGTACGCAGAGCTGACTGCCGTAAGAGACTTCTCAATCACTTGACTCAATCACCATTGGAAAATAAATCTCTGTGAAAAGTGCTAAAAGCGTACTACAGAATCGTGAATAGACGAGCAAATTGGGGCGGGGGCATTATCCCACAGTAAACCATTATGTTTACTATTGTCTTTCGTAGAGTCTGTGTTATAACCGAAGGATAACAAATACTACCCCAATCCTGATTACTTTCTGTTTATAACGCACTAAAAATTCATTTCTATTATATTATTATCACTATAAACAAAAGATCTATTCGCTCAAAAATCATTATCCTCTTCAAAATAGTGTCGTCAGGGGTACCGCATATTACCTTGCTGCGATACTTAGCTAACCAGTGGGTGCAGGATGTATCAAACCCGCGATATAACGCATTTAGATACTCCAATACCCATTGCTTCACGACGTATCCATGGTAATATTATGCAGAGGAGCCGTGAAGCGTATATTCGCGTCTTACGAGGGTATTACGGCTCCAATTCCATTAAAAAAGTCTGTACTCCTGAGCTATTTCTAGGAACTTCATTACTCCCACTCACCTCACAACCCTCCGCGGTATATTATGAAGACAAAACTGCCAAGTTTTTACTTACAAAGTAAATTAGACCCGTCGTGAATCAGCATGTTCTCAGAAACAGTATTCGTTCTTGCTCCCGTTATTTAGGGCTTGTTATTGATCTCGCAAATTCTGCGAAGGGTTTTTGCTTGTAACGCACCCAGTGGGTTCGTATAAATAAGTTTTTAGTTTATTTGGGTATTTTATTAAACACACATAAAGAAGAAACGTTTAGGACCTTTAATGTTCGTATAAAATTATGTATATTATGTAACCTACGCCTGCCTGTAGATAATTAATTATCATCATCATCAGCAAGCAACAGTGTGCATGCACTATTGTGTTTCGGTTTGAAGGACATTCGACATTGTAGCCAGTATAACTACTGGACATAATGAGACTTAACATCTTATGTCTCAGGATGACGAGCGCAGTGGAATGCCACACAGTACTTTGTAAGTCAAGGTGCTGGATGGTGTTGCTACTGTTTATGGGTGGTCGTATCGCTTACCTTCAGGCAAACGGCATGCTCGTCTCGTCATTCTATGCTATAAAAAAAAAGTGTGTGTGTGTACTTATGTACACGCGTGAGTAGTTATACTTCTTTGGCATCATTAAAAAATAGTTTTTAATTGCATCATCATCAGCCACATGACGTCCACTGCTGAACATAGGCCTCCCCAAAGATTTCTCGACGGACCTGTCAAAAGCGGCCTGCATCCAGCGTGTTCCTATGACCTTTATCAGCACTATAGCCAATAGACAGTAGCCACTTAAAATTACAGTAATTGAAGTGGATCCATTGGGTGTAGGTAGGTGTTCACCAATAGCCATGAGCCATAAGAATAGAGTAAATGTAGGAGTGTTTCGAAACTTTATGAAAAGAGGTACTAGAAGTAAACACTTTCTCGCTTATTTTCTCATAATGTATTAAAATAGAGTTGTAGGTTTTTTTTGCCCGTCAATAACTTCTAAAATACGACGCAGCAAATGATCTTTTTACGTTAATTCTAAAGGGTGTCGTCTTGAGTCGGAACATCCATGCAGTTAACCAAATTAGCCAGAGAATAGCGCTCAAGCATAATTAATATAATGAAGTTCCTACTAGCTTACAACCATACCAGCTCTGCCCGTATAAAAGTCCATTAGCTAAAGAAGCAAGTCTCATTGTGCATTTAGAAGTTTTAGTCTATCTGGGTCCTTGTCTATGCAGCGGTTTATCAGTTTACTTCTAAATCACTTACACATACAAATATATTTCCAAATATTCACAATAATGATATACTACGAAGAAATACTGCTATGATACCGTAATTGTGTCGCGTGCGCTGTACAACTACGGCTCTCAGGTCCCGGGTTCGAATCCCAGGTCGGATAAAGTGATATCGGAATTTTCTACTCAGTATTAGCCGGAGTCTGGAACGCATGCGAGTTTGTGTGGGTGTGTGTATGTATAAGTAATATAGTTTCTTGAAATTAGAAGGTAGTTCGAATTTCAGTGTTTTTGACAAATTGAATGTAGTGCCGGCCGGTAACGATGTAGATTTGTCCTATCTCGGCCGGTTTCAGCGTGCTCCGACAATGACAAATCGACTATTATATCAATGGTCTTGGCTATTTGCGACACAGATTTCTATTAAGATATCTATCCTAGCGGTGTTAAATAGTTTCCATATCTAAATAATAGTTTAGCCTTACTATACCGTAAGTACTCTCAAATAAGAGAGACAATGATTTCCGGTAACTGCAATGACCTGATGCGATTAGCTAGATTTTCTATAGCTTCGAAATTCTAATGAAAGTCCTAAGGATGCAGATTTCCTCTCGAGTTTTTCCTTCATCGTAAATGATATGGATAATGTATAAACTCGTTATTAATAAAATCCAATCATGCTGGTGCGTGCTTTGAGGGCGTGTAGAAATATATATAGGCAATAAAGACGAAGCTGTAGACACCTCTTTTGTTTAAATCGGCCAACTAAAAGCTACGGTTTCCCAAAATAGTCGAATCGTATGGCCAAAATATCGTATTGAATATCGATATAGCGCTGTATTAGTATATGAATATATCGCATAGTAATGGGAAACCTTACTAAGAGCGACGAGTGGAACATAAAATGGATACATATATATGTATATATGTATGTACATAGGGTGTTAAAAAACCTACCCTTCCTTCCTTTGCAATGGTCGGGTATTTTTTACCCGGCTTAAAGATGAGATATTTTAGGTTTCAACTTGTATTAAAATAATTTACACATTATACAGAATTATCTAATATTATAATAGCAAATAATGCCTAGCAAATAATCTAGAAATATCCAGTCACAACGAAATCCAACGCACAAAGTAAAGACTATTAGACTAGGCCACAGACATAATGACAACTGTGATCGCAAAATTCAACCCAGCGCTGCCTTCCAGAAATATTCATCTGGCATTTGTTGAATTACAAAGCCGTGGAGCTGTTCGGTGAAACGCTAAACGGGTTTGTGCACCGAGCAGCGCGGGAACAATGCGGCGTCCCGTGACGTCATACTCCGACACCGTTTAGTATTAATTGCGCCGCGTTTAATTTACATTGAGAATCTCAGATCGCATATTGCACGTCTGAATCTGGTACGAAAGCGTGTGTAATCAAGCGACGTGTCGGCACGTATCTAGGTGGTAAAATAGAGCTGTTGGAGTGGAAACGCCTTTGAGTTTATTGCGACGTTCATCGGAATCGCTTATTGATAAGTGGAGCTTGAAACAATTGATATGTCATGGCAGATAGCAGAGGAGCGGGGAAAATTTAATTTCTTTCCATATTTTCTAAGCATTCTGGGCTCGACTGCAAGCTTTGAGACGAGTTCTTTAAAGTACCTAAACTTTCAATGAAATCGAGTCAGGACAGTCTTAGATAGTAATTACTTTTTTAAAAGCGTTAAATTATTAACACATAATTTACTTATATTACCTATAAATATTAATATTACTTACTTATAATGATTTAGACAGTTTATAAAAAAGTAGAAACTGATTCTTTGAAATAGGTTTTGAACATTCCTGTCTGATACATGCGTTTTACCTACAACTGCTTTCACATCTGTTCTTGGCTTTCGTCTCCGCATAATGAGTGCGCACCACAATGCTCTTTAAGTTTCCGTCACAGGCCCTCAAACTTCCTGGAAGACACATGAGAACTAATTATACAAGACTGCTGCGGTCGGTACAAGTGACGAGAAACCGCGATAGTTGACAAACAGACGCCACTCTTGACTCTTTTAACCTCATAGAAATGACAGATTAAATACTGACTCCAAACTAGTAGTAGTTTGTGATAGGATATTTTTATACGCTCAGATAGGGACTAACGCACACATTGACGCCTTTGTACCTATATGCAGTTTCGAACTGGCCTGCATAATTGTATTGACTGACGAGACATAATCGTCTAGTCATTCAATGCTCCGGCTGGATGTCATTCCACTTACAATCAGGTGCAATGGAGTCACTACTGTGTTCATATGAACATAATATTATGTGTCATGCAAGTGACGGATGACCGTTTTGGAATTGTTTTGTGAAGACACTATACTGGATGTTGAGTTCCTAGAATTCGAAATGTTTCACGGCGGTGACTAGAATGCAGAATCATAAACTAATTAATAAATCAAATATCGGCGTGGCCTTGCCATTTATGGGTTACCAACAGGCAAGCGATGCGTAAAGTCGTATTTGTGCATCTTATGTGAGTGTAAACACAAAAATAGAGATATTTTAGTACTTCCTACTAATACTATAAAAGTAAAGTTTTCCTTACAATCACTGGCTACTTCATTATTCCATTAAGCATAGTTTTACGTAAACACCAAGTATGTGTAATTTAAAAAATATCATAATACTACGAATATAAAAAAGCAATAATAATATAATGAAATACAACTGACGCTGACGCACGTTACATATTATACAAAGTAATATACCATATGAACTGCGGTGGGCAATTAGTCGTGGATACATTCGTTACGCCCGTTCATTAGTTTTATTAGCGGGGTGAGTGACCTACCTGCTCCTCTGTAAATAAAACCTTAAATAAAATAGTTCATTAATTAACTCGCGAGCGATGAGTGCTGTCTACAATAACATTACGTATATATGTAAAGGTCGTTGATTGTTATTTCGTTTGCAATTTGTGTTGGTTGTATATTTTAATAGCACACACACTCACGCCTTTTATCCCCGAAGGGGTAGGCAGAGGCGCAACTAGTGCATCCACCTTTCGCTGTGCGTAGTCCGTCTCATGATGTGATATAGCGAGTCTATCGCCATATCGGGCACATATTCTGAACCCTGGGCTGATAATGAGTAGAAAAACCCAATATCGCTTTGCCTGACCCAGGGATCGAAACCGAGACCTCAGCACTGCATCCGTACCGTAATACAACTAATCCACCGTGGCACTCATTTTCATAGCAATGGGGACAAATTAAGTATTTTAGCTGACGTTAAGAGGTCAGATGTCGACAAACCATCAGAACCATCAGTACGTCAATGCTGTGGCTAGGAAAGGGGCTGGCAGCGAGGTTACGCCTCTGAATTTTTTTACTGGGTGAGTGCGTGTATCAGTATACAGGGTTATTTTTTAGACACTAAAAACCTCGTACAAATATATTACTAAAATTTAAAACATCTTTCGTTCTATGACTTACTACGAAACATAATAAATTTATCAAACACACACTTCCAAGTTTTTGTTATATTATTATGATACATTTTTAGATGTGTATTTCGTAGTATTTCATATAATTATGCAATGTCTCCTGTCATTCTTATCTAGTGTCTTCTTTGCGTACGATTATTAATATTTAGAACACGCAATTAAAATTATATAAATATTAGTCTGATTAATATTAAAAGGCATAAAAAAAATCTTGTTTGTCATGGTATTAATATTTATATTATTGTTCTACTTTCTTTAGTCTCTGCACCACCTAAAGGTTGTCTGGGTGAAAATGCCTCTGACATTGTCCACTATACTTTATACTATAAAGTGTAAATAAATAAATAATACCGTGCTACAAAGTTAGTCTTAAAAATAACTCTGTATAATATGTTAGTGACTGGTCTGTAGTTCTACGCTTAACCATAATCACGCAATTTTATTACCACCCATCAGAACTGTGAGCATGCATGACGTTGTTCTGCGCGCCAACTACAACAGACGTTAAGTTTCATTATGCGTGTTAACGAGCTGCAATTTTCGTACCGAAACATAACAGTACTTAATACTTATATGACATCACAAATGGTAGTAAGTATCTCCTGTATTTACTCTCTATCATTACATTAACGAAGACAAATAGACGGTTCAAATACGCGAATAGTTTATAACGACGCTTGAAAGGCAATAATATCTAAGCGACATTTAGCAAATTTTTCAGTAGAGCGTTTTAAAGTTTTGATTTTGACAAAAAAAATCATAACTAATTAACCATTTGCTGTATAAAAATAATTGTAACTGTTTTAGGAACCTCTTAATTTTTGACGTTTTTTGAGTTAAATTAACAGCCCTGAAGATTATAAATTAAAAAGTTTACGTCGCTTAGTTAAAAATTACCTAAATTTACAAACAGGTAAAATCATCTAAATGGATCATCTTATGAATACCGTAACAAGTAAATTTAATGAAATACAAATATTTGAAAATGCACAGTTGGTAAAAGTCATATAAGGATATCTAAACATATTAATAAAATCAAGTAAAAATATCTATATCTAAATTATTGGGTCACACGATCGTGGAGAAACATAAATACGTGCATAATATTGTAAATCTTGTTATTCCTACAAACATTGAACTATTTAATAATCAGTCAATTTTAATAATAATCAACATTTTATTGTTAGATAAACATACTTACATCCAAAATATAGCATAATGATATAGAATTTGTTAATAGCCAACACTTATTTCTTTGGAGGGAGTTTCTCGCCTCAAATATACGATGAGCGGAAGGACATACAAAATTGCCTTATCTGAACATTTACAACGGCTTGCTTAAATATCTCTGTGTAAGCATAACTCGAAAGCAATAATATAAATAAATAAAATAAAATAAAAAAGCCTTTTATTTATCCATGCAGAAAAACATTTCATAATTTATACAATTTATAAGTTATAAATAAATAATAAATATGATTTTTTAAATTTCATTTTACTGTATACACTTCTCTAATTTAATAAATTAAAATAATTTTGGAACTAGACTTTGTATAAATATTTCATATATTATGCTAATCCAGTAAGTATTATAATTTCCAGAAGTATAATATTTACTTTTTTAAAATTTGTTCTGCTTATTATTTTAATATATATTTACATTTAAACTGTTAGTTACCTATATATTTTGTGTTAAGTTTGAAACAATGATTTTATTATTTATTCATTCATTATTTTTACAAATTTTAATTCAGTCTAGTGATTTTTTCTATTACAATACCTGCCATTTACAATACATTTATAAGAATATATTTAATTTTAATTTATAGATATAATTATGTATTTACAATTTTAATATAATTAGAATAAAATTAGAATATAATTTTTTATTTCATAATTATTCTAGGTAGGTACAATTTTATTTAGCATGGTCCCCTCTCGGGTAAAGGCCTCCTCCAAGGATTTCCATTTGTCTTTATTTTGTGCTGTTATTAGCCAGTTTTTTCCTGCGATCTTCTTTATATCTTCCTCCCATCTAGTGTAGGGTCTCCCTGCACGGCGTTTGCCTGGCGGGCCCTTCCATGTAGTGACACAAATGGTCCACCTATTATCCGCATAGCGGGCTACATGGCCGGCCCATCGGAATTTCAATGTTAGGGCATAAGCCAGCGCATCTATTGTTTTAGTGTACTTTCTTATCTTTGTGTGTCGAATTTTGTGTATTTTCTTTATATTCATCATACTACGTTCCATGCCTTTTTGGCACGAGCTAATTTTGTTTTTAATTTTCTTCGTAAATTTCCATGTCTGACAGCCGTATGTTAAAGCTGGCAGAATGCATGAGTCCATCGTTTTCTTTTTAAGATGTATAGGCATGTTGCTTTTAAAAATTTCTTTAAGGTTCCAGTATTTGTTCCATGCATTTTTCAGTCTACGTTCTATCTCCAATTCATTATGGTTGTTTTTGAAACTTATTTGTTTTCCTAGATAGATATATTGATTTACATACTCTAGCGGCTCATATTCGATCCGTATACACTCCATGGTACTGTTAGTCATGGCTTTTGTCTTTGACAGGTTCATTTCCAATCCCACTTGCCTGCTGATTGCGTGAAGTGTTTCTAGCATATATTGTAGGCCGCAGCAAGTTTCTGATAATAATACAATATCGTCGGCAAATCTTAGATGGCTTAGATATTTACCATTAATAGATATGCCACATCTTTTCCAATTCAGCTTACTTATAATAGTTTCCAGTACAGCTATAAAAAGTTTTGGCGATAATGGATCGCCCTGCCTTACTCCTCTTTTTATAGGAAACCCTTGGCCAGTTCTATCTAATTTAACTTTACTAGTGCTGTTGCTATATATGTTTCTTATCACTTCTACGTATTTGCTGTGTACTTTGTGAGCTTTTAGCGTTTCCCAGATACTTGCGTGTGATATCGTATCGAATGCTTTTTGATAGTCGACAAAGGCGATATAGAGTGGTCTCTGTCTTTCTTGGTATTTTTCAATGACTAGTTCTAGAGAGTGTATGTGGTCTATCGTAGAAAATCCTTTGCGGAAGCCTGCTTGCTCTACGGGTTGCCAAGTGTCTAGTGTTTCACTTATCCTCCTATTGATAATTGAAGAAAATAGTTTATATAAACTCGGTAAGAGGCTAATAGGTCTATAGTTGCCAATATCATGTGGGTCACCTTTTTTATAGAGTAAGATAATGTCGGATTCGGACCATTGCTTAGGTATAGCCGCAGTTTCTAGGATGAGATTGAATAGGTGTGTCAGTGGCATGGCTAGTAGAGTAGCTCCGCATTTTATAGCCTCATTTGTGACTTTATCTGGCCCTGGACTTTTATCCGTTTTCAATTTCTTTATTGCATCAAGTATTTCTGTTTCGTCGAACGGTTGAATTTTGTCTGCAATACTTGCATGTAATGTCTCTGTATTACCCTGGACTATTTCATTGGCTGGAAGTTGAGTTTCTGGACTAGCGGTGTACAATTCACGGTAGAAGTTTGTTGCAATATTTATTATATCTTTGCGTTTATATGATGTTCTCCCCACCTGTTTCAGACCCTCGATCCAGGCTCTATTGGTTTGTAATGTCTTAAAGGCTTTCTTCAGACTCCCGTCCTGCTCTAGGTGCTTTTCTATAGCATTAGCCCTATGGTTCATATAATCAAGCTTTATATATTTATTTGTTAACTTATATAGAGCACAAAGTTCGTTTTTTTGGGTACGAGATTTATTTTTGGTATTTTGAAGCTCATGCCTTCTTTTTAAAAGCGATAGTGTTCTTTCTGATAAAATGTTATGTTTCGTAGTTGATTGGTTTATTGATTTTGTGATTTCCAGGCTTTGAGTTATAGCAAGCATTAGTGAGTCGTAACAAAATTGAACGGAATCTTTTGGTGTCCAGTTTAACAGTAGATTTTTTAGATTGTTTTTATACACATTTATTTTTTCATCACATTTTAGAGTGATTGTTTGTTTATTTGAATATGACACTCTGCTCTTTTTTGGTTTGGATAATGTAATTGTGCTTCTGACCATTCTATGGTCTGATGGATAATTTAAATTTAATGTTTCTATGTTTTGAAATAATTTTGGTTGGTTAGTTGTTATATAGTCAATTTCGTTTTTATACTGTCCGTTTGGAGAACGCCATGTCCATCTGCGATTTAGCTTTTTCTCAAAGTAAGTGTTTATAATCGATAGTTCATTTTCCAGAGCAAAATTTATCAATCTCTGCCCTCTTTCGTTTCTATGTCCATATCCAAATTTTTTTGTTATTAAATATTCTTCCTTTAGGGGCTGACCTATTTTCGCATTGAAATCTCCCATTATAATAAGGTTTTTATGGGCGCACTCTATAGCTTTGTCTATCGATTTGTAAAAATCATTGATCTCTTCTTCTTCCGCTGATTCTGTAGGCGCATATACTTGTATCATACTTATGTTGTATCCTTGTATATTGAGATTTAATAATGCAACTCTTTCTGTAATCCCGGTAAAACTTTCTACGTTTTGTTTTAAGGATATATTTATCAGAAAACCGACGCCGTGTTTTCCTGGAGTCTCGCCCATATGGCATAGAATGAAATTCTCATATTCTTCTATTTTACTACCAAGGCGTCTCATCTCTGATATACCAACGATATCGTACTTTACCCCCTTTAGGGCAACCTGCAGTTCAATCAATCGCTCATAGGAGGATAGAGACCTTACATTGTATGTTGCCACGTAGAGCTTTCTAGGACTAATTTTTTGTTGTATGTTAGCGGAGGTTATTATATTCCTTGGAGGGTGGTGGTCAGAATCTTCCACGGTGACCAACCGGGTTGGAAGATGGGTTTTATTGCATGTTCGTATATTGAGTGCTTTTTCAGAGTGAGAGGGGGTTAGTAATTGCTATTTATTTGTGGATTTGTTTTCTTGAATAGTCGCTGCATTGTTAGGATTTTTGTTGGTTAGAAAGTTGAGCATGCCTGGTTTCAAAACACCCTTAGTTATTGTGCTTGGTGATCTTTGTGTTGGTGTCTGAGTTTTATTTTTCTTGCTAACTTGCGCCTTTTTTTCGGCTCTGGAGGAGTTGACAATTTCAGGGGAACTAGAAAGATTTCTTTTTTTGGTTTCTGCTATATTATTTTTTTGGGTAGTATTACTATTTTATCATATTTGATTGTTGCTAAATTTCCCTTTTCCCTCTCCATCTTCACCTGTTCCTGTAATATCTTTCTTTTTTCTAATATATTTTTAGGGTAATCTGCTTTGATGTAGTATGGAGTGTCTTTTAGTGCGTCTCTTTTTTTAAATATCTCTATCTTTGTACCTAGTGTAGATAGCGTAATTATGGTTGGCCGGGGATTTCCCCCTCTTTTTCCTATTCTTCTTATTTCTTGTATATCTCGGCGGTCTAAGTTAATAGAAAAATATTGTGCCACAAAGTTGACAATATTTGTTTCTAAATTCGAATATGATGTATCATTATCTTCCAAACCAAAAAGTACAATGTTTCTCTGTCTAGCTTGTTTTTCAATAAAATGCAGTCTTTTTTCTTGGATTTCCATCTGTCCCTTAAGATTTTGGAATTTTTCTTCCCATACTTTGAACTTTTCTTCTATCATTGTGTTTATATTTTGAGTTACTTGCTGCGTGACTTTTTCGCCATTTTTTAAAATCATTGTTTTTTGCTCATCTAGTTCGCTTTGTATTTTAATGAGTGCACTCAAGATATCTTCCATATTTTCAAATAAATTTATATTAAAAATGTTTTGGTAGATACCACTAGAGCCCTCTTGCGGGTCGCCGGCGTATTATTTGCTTAGCTTTGTCGATTTGGGTCTCGCCGCGGCGTCTCAAGCAGTTGTATCGAGTTTATGTAGACGGTACACGCAGCTCTCAATAGATGGCACCAGTTGCTTAATAATTTTTGCAACTCATGTTACGAACGAGGTTATGTTTTATTGCTCAATTTAAAAAAGTTAAAAAAGTTCACTGAGTTTATGATGGTCTTTAGTTTTTACATCACTTTATACAAATTATTAATTAGTTTTGACCGATTCTGCGAAAAGTCTATTTGTCCATCGAAAAAAGAACCACGATTGTCACTAGAATGGTTTCACTGTTTATTGTTTTATTAATTGTTCACTAACACTGTCCACAGCATATGACCGGAAACAATATATTTTTTAAACGTTTCACTACTTTTTGTTCCTTTTTTTGCACTAGTTACTATTTTAATCAATATTTTATACGGAGCCTACGTCAACAGTTGCGCAGCAGCGCCCTCTCCTGTATTTACTCTCTATCATTACATTAACGAAGACAAATAGACGGTTCAAATACGCGAATAGTTTATAACGACGCTTGAAAGGCAATAATATCTAAGCGACATTTAGCAAATTTTTCAGTAGAGCGTTTTAAAGTTTTGATTTTGACAAAAAAAATCATAACTAATTAACCATTTGCTGTATAAAAATAATTGTAACTGTTTTAGGAACCTCTTAATTTTTGACGTTTTTTGAGTTAAATTAACAGCCCTGAAGATTATAAATTAAAAAGTTTACGTCGCTTAGTTAAAAATTACCTAAATTTACAAACAGGTAAAATCATCTAAATGGATCATCTTATGAATACCGTAACAAGTAAATTTAATGAAATACAAATATTTGAAAATGCACAGTTGGTAAAAGTCATATAAGGATATCTAAACATATTAATAAAATCAAGTAAAAATATCTATATCTAAATTATTGGGTCACACGATCGTGGAGAAACATAAATACGTGCATAATATTGTAAATCTTGTTATTCCTACAAACATTGAACTATTTAATAATCAGTCAATTTTAATAATAATCAACATTTTATTGTTAGATAAACATACTTACATCCAAAATATAGCATAATGATATAGAATTTGTTAATAGCCAACACTTATTTCTTTGGAGGGAGTTTCTCGCCTCAAATATACGATGAGCGGAAGGACATACAAAATTGCCTTATCTGAACATTTACAACGGCTTGCTTAAATATCTCTGTGTAAGCATAACTCGAAAGCAATAATATTATAATTTATTCATTGTGTTGGAAACTCATAATTTTCCCTCTAAATTTATTTTTGCTGAAAGCAAATACATACGTACACACCCACGCCCTTAACCCACAGGGGTAGAAAAAGACTATTGAGCACCACATTCTACGACCTTGACATACGTCTTCCACAAAGGTTTTTCATAGTACTTCGCAAAAACAAGTAAGTGTGTATAGTGTATACCAAAATGAAAAAGAGAGTTCAGAAAATAGTTGAGCAAAAGAAAGAAAAAGGAACTAGACCACAAACCTCGTGAATCCAAAGCGAACCTTTCACTATTCTGGAAACAAATATGGTTGATCAGGGGAGAGTCGGGGACTTCAAAGATAGGAGTCATCAGAAATGAAGATGGAAGGGTGTTTAGAGATAAAAGGGAAGTATTGCTTGGAAGTCCTACTTCAAAAGACTTTTTAAATGAGGCGATGGGGATGTAGCAGGTGGTTAAGAGGCTATAGACCTGGCTTACTCTCAAAACGAGGCTAATAATGAGATTACGGAAAATGGAATAGTGAATGCGATGAAAAGTATGAGGTTAGGCAAGGCTGCTGGGTATAACCGTTAAAATGCTGAGATACGGCAAAGGCGTAGTAGCAAAATTGTTATGGCTACTTTTTAATATCTGTTGCAAAACCATTATTATATCCATTTTCAAGAAGAAATTTTCACAGCAAGAATATAAAAGCTACCGCAGAATAAGCCTTCCCTGTGCTGCCAGTAAATTGTATGCCAAGGTCCTCATTAAGAGAGTGATTAATGAGACTGAAAAAAAGTGTGGAATGTCCAAGCAGGTTTTAGAAGAGGAATGGGTTACACACATCAAGTCTTTTACATAAGGTGCATAGCGAAAGAACATTTGGCTAAGTCCAAAAAAGTCTTTTACACCTTCGTAAACTTGGAAAAGGCTTATGATCGTATGCTGAGGAATGAACTGTTGTTAACATTGTTATTTATTTATTTATTTAAGCACTTCATATACAAATGTATAAAGGCGGACTTAATGCCGTAGGCATTCTCTCCCAGTCAACCTTAGGGTGGTGCAGAGATTGTTAACATTGTCTTTAATATATCGGATTGAGAGTCACCTGGTGAGGACTTTGAAGTCTCTGTACGAGAACATCGACGGGAGAGCTGCAAGACGAAAAATTATCTGAATGATGTCTTTAAAGAGAAGGGAATGAAAATTAATGTGAGCAAGATAAAAGTGGTTGTGATAGAAAGAGATCTGGGCGCGTGGAGAGGATGGATTCAAGACAGGTCATGAAAGGTTAAATACCTTTCGTAAGCTTTCGAGCTAATGTGGATGGTACGGCTGGAAGAGGGCACCCTACGAGAGCGTGCATTTATCAAATAAATTATCTCCAAAAAGGGTAGGTCAGGATTAGCCTCAACCGGCAAAAAAGTATACGGAGAGAATAGGAAAAATTTTAATTAAATTATTATTAACATATTGTAATACACAATAATGCAACATATATATATATATTTATTACAAAAATAAATGTTATTAAAATTATAAAAGTCTATTTATTTGTAAAAAACCCACCATATCTACGTAAAATTGACGCAAAATCATAAAAACGTCGGACGGCTGTCCTCTCTTAGCGACAACCAATACGCGCTGTACAGGATCGCGCGCATATACAAATGACACTTTCAAAACACTAGGTGGTTCGCAAGCGGGTGTATTTACTTTATTATGAACAGGTAAATATCTCTTAGCAATAAGTATAACCACCTGAACATACCCGGTAAAATTATCTATGCGACATGACTGAAGTTAAAGGTTGTCAAGTAAAAATATCTAAGTATAAAAAATAGAACTTATATTATTCAGGTAAAATTATCTAACCGACTAATAATTATTTATTTTATTTTAGGTAAAATTGTATAAATGTACTATTAACAAAATATTTTATTAAGCTGAAAATATCTAAGCACATAAATATGGAGAGTATGGGTCCAGGTAAAATTATATCTATGCCAAAGTTATAATTTTTTGTGTAGGTAATAAACAACTAATTAAAGAGCGAGCAGTTTTTTATTTCAAGTAAACATATATTAATGCAAAACAGTAATATCATGATTTCATGTAAAACACACTAAGTTCAAAATCAATTTCCTTAAGCGTACCAACTACTGTAAATCCAAAAAGTCGTAAAAATTTTGGCGGTAAGTGAGAAAAAAAAGTGAAATTTACCAGAATCATCTAGTATCTAACCGCCAAAAAAGTTGTCCTAGAGCTACGAAACCCGGATCAATCGACGCAGAAAAATCTGGCGATTCCAAATATGTATATAACTCATTTTAGGTATTTTTGTCGCTTAGATATTATTGCCTTTCAAGCGTCGATAAGTTTCCTAATAGTCTGGTAACTGTTGTAATAGAATTAACAATAGGTGTCTGCCGCCGCCGCCGCCGCCGCCGCTCGGCAAACTTCTCGCCGCGAACTAATCACTCCAATTGATTTAATATAAAAGTTTAGTTTAGTTTAGTGAGCCATTACTCCGTCTGTCATTTTCTCCGCGTTGATACAAAGAACGCGATGATAAATATTTCATGGAGACGGAAAACGTTTCAATTTTTTATGTCGGACGTTATTCCTTAGCGCGTCAGTTTTATGGCCGATTTTCCTTGAATATCGAAGTAAAGTGAAACAGGAAATTTATAGAATCTCTCATTCACACTTTTGTTACTTCATACTAATATAACAGCTATTATTATAAGTGCCAGATTTTGTGAAGATGTTACTTCAACTCGTTTGATAGTAATCCTTTTAATTTTTCAATAAAATATAACGATATTTGATTCTATTTTCGCCAATTTGTATGGTGTTGTTAACAGCGGCATTTTTGTTAAGAGTCTAGCATAGGTTTTACGGTAACTGATCAATATTGTTAAAACATCGATATATAACAATTACGTAGTATCGATAATTGTGAAAATTTGTGTTTTTTTTCCGATCCGATATCGGTATTGGACGCCAATTTATTCGATATTCGCCAGGTATGATTGTGGCCGGTCCGATATCCGATATCGGACTGGACAACGTGAGAGGCAGGTACGTATTTCATACATTTTGCTTGCCCCGATATCGGTACCTACGAAATGTTATTTACGAAAACCTCACAATAAAGAAGAATTATTCTTGCTTTATTTGGTAAGTTATTCCTTCTCCGTTGCGTGTAATTTTCACTATAATATAAAATAAAATTAAAGACTTCAACACACAAGTGGGCCTTCTCCTTTGGTGGCCGATATAAAGCCTATGATTAATAGCTACTCATTCAATATAATATGGAAGCGCAAAAAAATGAGAATTATTTCGGTATGATAAAGTGAAATCGGAAAATACATATTAAGAAAGAGTGATATTAAATCCATCGAAGTTTCCGAAAACGTGTCGTAAAAATGACCTTTTTAGATGTAATCCTTTGTGAATGTAAGCCGGCTGACCCTGGTACAATATTCATTTGCACTATCTGTTATCCGACTTTTTATGTCGCTATCCTAAGTATACGATACCCGGTATCTCCCCAATAGTATATGGTAAGTCTTATAACAAATATGTACTGTGTTACCTATCTAATAAAGCATACTAACCGATAATCGGTACCATTCTACCAGCGAATATAAAACAGAAATGTACAAACAATGAACAGTAAAAGGCGTCAGCAATGCCACTTGTTGAAACTAAGACAAAACAAACAGCTAATCTCAATCACCTCTACAATGTACAAACTATTCGTAAGCCATTTAAAAAGGAAATACTTGGGAGCATCGCCGTGCCTCGGCTGGAGGCGTTGAAATTCCCAGTAATTAGCCGAACAACTTCCGAACAAAACATCAAAGAACACTTCCGCTGTGTCGGTAGGATCGGTTGATGAAGAGTTGCGTTTAAGTTCTCGGTGCTGTTTATTATAGAGGGCGACTTTCAGGGGACGATCTTTAAGGGCGTTATTTGATTGTCATATTATACGGTTTTAGCATGTGAGACGCGTTTGACAATGTGCGGCAGAGCATGAATGCTTCTTTATACTTATTCTACGTGTTTACAATTATATTTCGATGCGGGCAGATTACTTGCAGAAACGGTCTTAGATATGATTTCCGCCTCAAATGAAGGTCATATTCACTGTTCAATACTTTTAGTTTCGCTTAGTCATACAATCGAGTGCAGTGGCAGACAAAAGTCATATCCATTCATTATAATCTAAAAGTATCTAATCCGCAAATGAATCATCAATAACGGTTCCATATAAATCGATTGTGAACCAATGAAAGTCATCACTTATTCCTCATGACTAAGAGTGCAAAAATGCAACCCACTAATAAAACTTACGATTTGATCGAATTAACGATCCGTGCGGTTCAAAGTGTGAGTCACTGGCTTTAACGTAAGGCTACAGAGTTATGGCACAGTGCGACAATAAATCGCGCGATTCTATTGTCGCAGAGCGCGGTGGCGTCTAGAACTCCTTCGCCTAGTCCTAATTTGCTGTCACAGTACGTCACAGTGTTATCATTGGCCTACTATGCTTACAATCGAATAATTTTTGCGTATCAAAAATAATCATAATATGGAATTTTCATTCAGCATGTGCATTTATTTCCGTTTACAGCAATACGAATATCAAGTCTTATGATCCTACGACTTGACACTATGTAGGCATTAAGCGTAAACTTGCAATTTACATTTACGGCAATCGCGTTGCGAGCATTAAGGCAGAACTTGGCTTTCTATTCTTGATTAGCGCGATTTTTGGTCGCAGTGCGCGTAGTCCGTGTTTTACTAACGCGTTTATTTTCTACAATAAAAATATCGCTCAAAATAAATCGTAGTGCGTAACAACTCATAAGCTTTAAACATACTCGGTATTAACTGTACGGTCGCAGTTTGTAGAAATAATCTGTCTTTTATTATGGTATTGTTTCCAAGAAATTACTGCACTGAGTCTGGGCGTAAGGCCAAAAAAGGAGAACAACTATTAGGTGGGTAACTAACTACATGTATTTTAAAGTTGTGTACGTGTATTTTAATACTTGCTTGCAAAATTGTTTAGAATGGATTGAATGGAATAAATTGTTGGCATAACTGATAACCATGGTAGTTGTGATAGAAAACTCACCTTAGTAATACTTTCCACAGTCTTATCTCCGATAACAGGTGCGCGTATTAGACAGGTTGATATAATATAACGAATATTGAATGATGCAGTCTCTTAATCGTCGATACTACTAGATTTAGTATGAATCACGTCTGATCCATTGCAGTTATATTGCAGCAACAGATTTTGTTTTTTTGTAAGTGAAAATAATATTTTAATCTGAACAATGAAGGGTGACATTAGTTGCGAGTAATATCAGTGAAGTAGGGAGATTTATGTATGGTCTCATTAAAACACGTGTCAGTCTGTAAGGCGTGCGACGTGCCGCCTTCACGTCGAGAGCACTTCACCATTGAAAGCCCCCATCTCCTCCTAATGTCAGACTTTTTCTTTAATTACTCACTATTTAATGACTGAGCAATTAAGCGGAGTAAATGGGCCTTTAAAGAACGTACGCTTAAATCTTTATACTCAAAGGAGTCGCAGACGCAACTGTTACTTAAACAATTTGATGAGATTTTTCGGTCCCATCAGAAAATAGAGTGAGGATTGTTCTAGCACGACAATAAATAAAAAAAAAAAACAAAAAATATTCCCAATATCACACTATACAATGAAGCAAGTGAAATTACTGGGCAAAATATGTAGTCTCTTAAGCAATGGGTATAATGTGGTGCCCGAGTAATAGGTAGCAATTTTTCTAGAGAAATGATGCTCATCACAAGGCGAACGAACTGCTGGTCCTCATTCAATAGTATAAACAATCATAAGAGAAAGTACCAACTCCGGTATTCAAAATAATGACACCAGAATCCTCTTAAACAACCGAGCTTCCTAACGAAGCCGTTCTCACAGTGTAATCCTTTCCAACCTTTCCATTGTTCGAGTCACTAAGAAGCGTTGATCGAGACAAGCCGATAGCCAGCACAAAAGTAGCGATGCCGCGCCCCCCATCCACCCACCCATCGGCGGTAAAATGAACCCGCTTTGTTTAACCATGAACACTTCGAGTGTGAACAAATTGATTTGCCTCTAATGGAGGAAGTGTAAAAAGTGGCATCGACTGTTTAGTGATCAGATCCTTACCTGATTCAATTATTGGCTATTAGATTTTGCGTCGAGAATTTACCGCTGTTTTATAAAAGTAAGGGTTGGAAGAGATACAGAAAAAGTCGCGACGACATTATCTATTTGGCAAAAACAAGCGGACTAGCAAGTAGTATTCTTGATGGTAAGTGGTCAACATAAACAGAAACATTTTCAGAAGACTTGCAACTGGATCTCTCCAATTTGAAAGATTTTTCGTCATAGCTCCAAGTCATTATTTTTATTATAGATGATTGCGGTGAACTTCTGGGCTTCCGACAATAATACCTATTTATAATTGACCACACGAAACATATCAGTAACATTTTGGCTTTATGTCTGCAAGATAGTGTTACCAACTGGTTATCCAGGCTCAATCACATTGTAAACAAAGCGGCCAGTTTCATGGGACGGTAGTGTAAGGAAATAGTACAAATATAGGTAGAGTAGAAAATAAAATAAATGCCTATAGGTCATTATTATTTCGTTTGCAATTTGTGTTGATTGTATTTTTTTTTATTGCTTTGAATGTCGAGACGAGCATGCCGTTCGCCTGATGGAAAGCGATACGACCACCCATAAACAGTAGCAACACTATCAAGCACCTTGAGTTACAAAGTACTGTATGGAATTCCACTAAGCTCGGCATCCTGAGACGTAAGATGTTAAGTCTCATTATGTCCAGTAATTACACTGGCTACAATGTCCTTCAAACCGAAACACAGCAGTGCATGTATACTGCTGCTTGGCAGTAGAAATAGACATTGCGGTGGTACCCACCTAGACAGACTCTTACATATGAGAGACCTACCACCAGTATATTTTTATAGCACACATACACACAGACACGCCTTTTATCTCCGAAGGGGTAGGCAGAGGCGCAACTAATGCACCCACTTTTCGCCGTGCGCATTCCGTCCTGTGATGCAATAGGGAGCAAGCCTATAGCGTATGGCGATCCATACGGGCACAAATTCCAGACTACGGGCTGATAGTGAATAGAAAAATCTTATATCACTGTGCCAGACCCGGGGATCGAACCCGACACCTTAGCATTGGAGTCGTACCTTAATACAACTACGCCATCGAAGCATTCTTTAGAAGGTTTATAAAGTTAAAAAAAAAGAAAATCACACATACGCTGTCTCAAAAGGCTCTAAGGTCTCAGGCCATAAAATATTATTGTAGTTGTAAATTGTGGTAAAAGAATTGGAAATAAAAAATATTTCTGACGTAACCGTTTTATAAATTGGTGAATATTAGTTAAATTTATGAGAGAATAAAATGAAATAATGTAGAAATATGGTGTTTGTGAGAGGGTGTCCCCGAGTGCAGACTAGTCGGCGCGTGACTCTGCATCGCCCTCACAAAAATAATTTTATGTAAATCTAAGTGGGGTAGCTCTTCAGACGTTGTACACTCGAGACGTCAGTTTTTTGGTTACCTTTATAACGACTGAATTTTGGGAGCAGAAATATTATGCAATTTTAAAATGAATTTACACGATCATTTTGGACATTGCAAAGATCGCAGAGTACTGTTAGAAGTGGCATCGAAAAACTTATTTCATAATGAAGAACTGTTTTAGTCGATTTGCTTTTCCACAATCAATTTTATGCTTTTGATAAATTGAATTCATCGCAACTCATAGCTATAAAAGTAAAACACAGATTTACATCCACGTTAATTCATCCCATGACACTAATCCCCTTGTTGCAAACATAACTAGCTGGAAACAATTTGTTGGAGAGCAGGTGATCGCTTACACAATGACAATTATGCCAACTAGACTACCCCACTCCCCAGACACCTGCGCCCCTACCGGCTCCTCTCATGCCTCCCATCCCGTGTGTATCAATCAAAGGTGCAGTTTGTCAGGCACAGAGCAATCGCGGTTTAACCATGAGGGGAGTCAGTCACCTCTCAATGACAAAAATGTTCGATACAGATTTATTTTTAAAAATTTAGCTGCCATTGTAAACAACCTATGGTTCTTTTGACGCAGTAGTTGCAGTAATGTACGTAGATTAATTAGGAAGTTAATAGGTGTATTGTAGTGTCAAAAGAGATGTTAATCGTAATTTGGTATGTATGATCGATAACCGAATTTTAGATATTTGGACCGAATCGAATAATTTAATTAGCTTTATATATCATAGATTGATGTCATGGTGTAATGCATTTTAGTAAAAGATATAAAGATCGCAGCGACACGCTGGATGCAGGACGCTTTCTAGGCTTACCATCAAGCATCAGTCTCGCCAGTATAAAAAATCCTTTAAACTGATTTTCCATTTCACCGGAATCTAGCAACAATCAATACAAACAGCCAAACGAGCTCGCGAGGCGCACGGGTGCTCAGATTTAAGCCTCTCATCGTGTTTGCTCCCCATGCGGGAATGCGGACCACGTCGCTCCACCGCGCTACAGTGTCGAGGGCTCTCCACAAATATCGCTTTTAAAATGGTTCTATACGATGCAGTCCTTTGGTATAGTCGCAGGTGATATCAGGTAACGTAAGCTCTAGCCTTTATTGGAAGTGGTACCCAGTGCGACAAAATTTCACCAAACCTAAATCTGTCCCATGATGTTACCGACGAACCGCAGTCAGAACCTTATGGTACACAATCGAAATCTTCTTAAATTAGATTAATATCAAGGAGATCTCGCATGGTAAAGTTACCATTGCCTCTATAAGTAAGTAAGTAGATACTAGTACTATAGTATAGTATACACTAGTACTATAAGTAAGTACAGCGAAGACCTAACATTAAACCGAAGACAGAGTTACGTCCCTGAAAGTTCGCGAAAATGATGCTGGTCTGATTTACTCCATGTATCTTATCACTTGTTTTCCTTGTTTTCGTCACGTATACTGTATATGTAGTGTAGTACAAAATAATCCAGCACCCAACATAATGATGAATCAATTAAAGAGCTTTATGTAGCCCGCAAAGCCAGTTCGATGCTGGTGTGTAATGAGCTAAGTTGAGAAGAGGAGTGGAGACGAATTAAATTCTCTACTATAATAATTAGATACTGGCAGTTGGCGTAGTCGGCAGATGGACATCAACCACTCCCCCACTACCACCCATTACCCCCACTTGTAATTTATTCGTAGTAATTAATTAACTTAGAGGTTGGTTTAAGCACTAATGGACACATATTTTCAGTTGTTT
The DNA here is from genome assembly GCA_947568825.1 of Sphinx pinastri. Lineage (NCBI taxonomy): Eukaryota > Metazoa > Arthropoda > Insecta > Lepidoptera > Sphingidae > Sphinx > Sphinx pinastri. The sequence continues at coordinate 371,676 of OX387623.1, forward strand.
TACTGACCGACTTGGAAGATAGCTTTGTGGTTTGTTCCGTTGTGGTAAATAGCTGTTATTCTTTTATAAAGGCGTGTTTTTGTAGGATGTTCAGCTAGAGGTGCACCTAGGTTCACAAGTGCTGGCCGTGGTTATTTTCAATACATTCCTTACTTTGAATTCATCAAAGTAAGGAATGTATTGAATCCTTATATTTAAAGTTAGGCAAAACTAATTCCCTGATAGTGCAGGTGCAAATGGCAATGGTGTCCATCTATCACCAGGCGATGAACTTGTTGAAAAAAAAACAATCTACAACTCAAGACTAACTCATAACAAATAAAGCAAGAACCTAGTGCTCATGTATCAGAAGGCAACACTTAGCGCGATGAGCGGGGATCGGGAGAAGCCGGCGGTGACTGGCGGATAATGGCGGTAGATGAGGCCGTTGAGCCCTGCAAATACAAACCGCGCCGGCCATTGTTCATTAGCGTGCCCTTTGTTCACGCCGCCCGCAAAAAAATTATTCGCACCAGGTCGAGAAGTCATCAGTATGTTAACCTATGACTCAATACTGAGTCAAAGACAAAAGAACGAAACATTTAAGAATGCATTCCGTAGGAATTACGTGTAGGTATATTTGTTTGTGATTTAGGTAAACGTGTGAATAATATGTGTTTGTATAAAATTATAGTTTTGTACGAGTATGTGACTCAAAGAATTCCGTCATTTTTATATTTTTTTGTTTTCTAAAGAGAATATATTACAATTACTCTGTTATCAATCCCCTCACTATGACTTATAAATGTTTATCAATTTAGTTTCCTAGAATTTAGAGGTAGAGTAAATTAATATGAACTAGAGATCAGTAGGTCCCGGGCCGGAATACTAGCTCGGCCCTCGGGTAACATTTTGTGAGTTTTTTAACACTATTTTCTCGAGACAAGAACTTCCAGAGCGCATTTTTGCCAGGCAGACTGTCATAAACAAAATAAGTAAACATTTTTTTACGACATACAGGGCATGGCAAATAACATAAGGGCAAATGAGAGGGGATTTGTAAAAGAGATTAATGAAGAAATTTTATGTCAAGATAAACAATGCTTGAAAATAATAAGCCTCTATTATCATAATATTAAGTATATTAATTAAGTGAAGTCATTTAGATCTAATTAAATCTTAAAATCACTAGCACATACTTAATAATTATAAATATTTTACGCGTTAATTTAATCACCTTACCGTACACTCCTATCTCATGCAAACGCAGTTAATTAAATTAATCAAAAATAAACCTTGAATATCGTTCACAGGGTTTGTTATTCCTCGCGATGAAACATGCTTCAGTCAGCACCATTCGTCGCCCTCAGAAGAAAGGCGGAGGAGTGCTAATCGTGGTAATTGGCCGCTCACGGTCGCCGATATCCTCTGATTTCTTATCTTTATTGTTTTAGCCTAAAACTGGCCCTTGTGACTCATGGTCGTTGTAGTTTTTAGTACGTCGGATAAGGAAAGAGGTTTTTTATTGATAAGGATCACTCGACCGATGGTGTGCGCTATTATCGTTCACAGAGAAAATTATCTTGAAATTTGAATTATAAGCTGATTCTGCTCGCTCGACATACTTCTTATGCCATTAATTCAATGTCCTTCAAATTAGAATTCGACAGCGATTAATCGTTGCCCTTTGGCACGCGTGATAAGAAGGACCTATGATGTGTTACCAACGTTTAAAAAGTAATAAGGAATAATTTTATTAGACCTCCAGCACTGAACTACGGTTGTGAAGAAAATACTGCTTTGTTTATAAAATGTACAGGGTAGAAAACACCTAAATGAATACAAAGCTTTAAAATTTTTAACAAAAATTAGCATTAATTACGTACAGAGGAGTATAATTGAATCTCCGCTGTGGAACCCGTAGATAGAAGCGATGCTAACCATTCCGTGGGTGAGCTCTGTCCCGGTACACACAACCTGTTTGTCTGATTGTATGAGAGATAATACATAACGTAAATAGTTTGCTGACGGTTGACCAAAATGGGAATCAAATTTGATTGATACTAGAAGCTAGGAAAATAATTATGCTAATAGAAGATCAAATCGGCATTGAGGTCTTCATCAAATCAGTCAATGAACTTCGTAACATTGATGTATTGATTGTGAATGATGAAATTATGAAATGATTTATTAATATTAAGATATTCTGATTTACCACGTCCACCTGGGTTGGACTGATACTAGATGGACGGTGGTTAACAAGAGACGTATTTGTGATACCTTAAAAATATCTTTTTACTCTCAGAAAACTTAAATAAACTGTACGATTATCTAAAAAGAAGCGATAAATATGAAAATTAAAATGGTCGTCCACATGGCGGACCTCTAGCCTACTAGTAGGCGTCTATATGTAAATAATGATAACGAAGAACGCAGACGACCGATACACGACTTTACAAGACGCAGGAAACAAATGATCGCGTCGTACAAAAATAAAAATAGGTACACCTAATTTAACTAATTTAAAGATAAAAATTCGCTCTTTTATGTGAGAGAATAGAACAAAGACGTGAAGAATTTATCTCGGCAGGAACCATCGTATTGTTTATTTCTGCCTTTAGGCAATTGACTAACTTTTGACTAATGACATTGTTTTTTTTTATTGCATTTAATGACGAGACGAGCATGTAGTTCGCCTGATGGTAAGCGATACGACCACCCATAGACAGTAGCAACACCATGCAGCACCGTGAGTAACAAAGTACTGTGTGGAATTCCACTGCGCTCGTCATCCTGAGACATTAGACGCTAAGTCTCAGTTTCACATAACCGTTCCACTCACCCCCCAGTGGTGGTAGCGATAACGTTTTTTTACCCCGCGAAAAAAAAAAAAGCCTCATTATGTCCAGTAGTTACATTGGCTACAATGTCCTTCAAACCGAAACACAACAGTGCATGCACACTGCTGCTTGGCGGTAGAAATAGACATTGCGGTGGTATATGGTATATTGACATTGTATATCGTTCCGAAGATATTGTGGATAGTGTTGCCGGGAATTATGAGAACATATTGTGTTTGAGCGTGTCGAGAATTACTATTTTATAATTTAACGATATTCATTGACTGGTACTTATCACAAGCTGAATTAATTGCTTGTCTTCTTACTTGGATAAAATCGTGCTGTCATAAATATAGGGTGAAGTCGAGAGTTGTATAAAAATCGGTAGTTTATGTTCAGCATACCGCTACCTTTATATCACGCCAAATAATTTCGTCTGCGCAATTCAATTTTTTTCATCAAAGTTACACAAATATTTCTAACTTCAAATACGTCTAGATACTTCAGAGAGAAGTAAAGAGAATAACAAAAAATAGTTATATTTGTTTTGTCGCAGAATTTTGTATAAAGCAACCAAAACTGCGGGCATTACAATGTTCGGAGTAATGAGATAGCACGCATCACAATTTATTCCCGCTCTGTATTTTAATTATATAAATGGAATGTGTGCTAGTTGGTATCGAAATAGAGGGAAACATGTGGATGCTATTGATAAATTGGAGTGCCGAGCGATGTTATTACTCTTGCTCAAATCTCTAATATTGACGCTAAATACTTTAAACATAATATTATAGATAACACACACACACACCCTCACACACACGTACTTTAATGCAAATGCGCTACTGAGGCAGTGTATAACTGGAACAAACAATGGAAATAAACTTAAAAAAACTATGCGTACGATTCTGCCAACCCTCCGGGGATAACCCACGATCTTCAGAGTACATCTATAATTTGCAACAGTACAAGTAACGAATTTCATTAGTCCGACGATGAGTTTATCATCATATCATGTACAAATTCTATCCCTATCTTCGGTCCTATATTATTTCAAATCGAAGAAGCGCTTTTTATATCAGTCTCGAGAATTGCATCTAGAACTCTCACGAAATAACACTAGACTGCAATGCATCCAACCATTTGATATCAAAACAACCAGCCGAATAAATTTAACTTTCCGTAAAGGGCAGCTAAACGCAATATCGAATCGTTCTTTCTAACACATTATCGCGGGACAAGTTCGAATCCCGGCAGAGCCGCCTCACTGCATCTGAGTGGAGCTCCTCGTGAAAATAGAACAGCTATCCCGGAGATGCACCCAACAACCGGCTCAGTACGTCGCAATACCGTCTAAACTTCACTTGTATTTAAATAAAGTGGCTTTTATCGGAATAAAATGAAATAAAATCTAAACATTATCTATTTAAAGAACAATTGCTATTCGTTAGTCTTACTAAAACTCAAAAACGGGTTAAACGATTTAAACATATTAATCGATAGGTCCTGCGTTTCAACTCCTAGAACACACCGTGCATAGCAATTGCTCTGGTGTGGAATTGCTCTATATGACGATAGACTCGCCCTGTATCACATTATGGGATGGATATAAGTCCTGGGAAATGTAAACTAATTGCGCTTCTAACCTTTCAGGGGTAAAGGCTATTGTAAATCAATTTTAAATATATAATGTAGCATAATATTATGATCATTATAAAATACTTACCAATTTAGCTTGGTGAAAAAAGTTTTAGGTCTTTAACGTGAGGATTTATAGTTATTTGAATAAACCAAATCTGTTCAAACAGCCGGAGACAAACACGTAGAAAAATACACGCGAATATTCTCCTTCGACGAATTTACCGATGGCGGTGCGGCTGTACGTTCCTAAAGAATAATATGCCGGGTGAAACCCAAAACTAAGTTTATAACTTGGCCTGCCTCTCAGATTTATCAAGGTTTTTTAGAAAAAATAAGTAAGACTTCTATCGAATTACCGAAAGTTGGCGCAAAATGATGCTTCAAAGTCTTTAGCGGCTACAAGTAATTTTGTTAGCGGTTTTTGCTTACGAGCACTATGGTGGGATGTTTACCACATTATATACTTATAGTGGTTGTTATATAAACGAGAAAATACAAAATATAATATCTAGTATCCCCAGTGGATATTCTTTGACCTTAACATTTGGAAAATCACTGACAATTCTAGATATCCTACACCCCGAAAAGCGCTAGCCTGACATTATTTTGGTATTTCTCGTCTTATCCCCGTTCCCCGAGGAGATCTTGTAATACGCTAACACTGGTTTTGGGTATTGTATGTCATGGCTGTGTTTCAAGCTAAATGTTTATGGAACGTTAGTCTTTCGCACCGATTCTTAGTATTAGGAATAGTAGGGAGGGGATAGTGACCGTGGTATTTAAAAGTAAGCGCTGATTTTTATTAACAGGTGTTGCTTGCGGAATCGCACGCGTAGATAGCCTTTACAACTACATAAGTCCCTACAACACTAGTGGTTTATAATGCCATCTGTATGACATCACCGACATGTATTTAAAAAAAAAAACTATCGGTAATTTTACAGAATACTAGGTGTTGCTCGCGGCTACGTCCGTGTGAAAAGTTTTTCCTGCTACAAAAGTACCTAAAATGCCATCTATTTAAAAGTTCAGATGAAAAATGACCATTATTTTCCATCGGAGCAAATTATCGAATAAAAAGAAGCCTATATGGTAATCTAGGATACGGTCTACCCGTGTACCTATTTTCATTTACATCTGTTCAGCTGTTTCTGCGTTTACTTCTAACAAACATACAAACAGCACAAACTATCGCATTTACAATATTAACCAGTCAACGCCCGCTTATATATAGCTATAAGCTAATTTCCTTATATAAATGGACACCGGTGTCCACCGCGGGCGTCCAAGGATTAATAAGTAAGATATGATTCATAATGCATTTTAAGAGGGCTGTAAATACTGGCTACGGTCTTATAATTAACTAGCTTTTGCCTGCGGCTCCGCCCGGGTGAATGAGTTTTCCCGGGATAAAAGTCCCGCTTTATATTTTACCGGGATAAAAAGTAGCCTATGTGTTAATCCAGGACATAATCTACCTGTGTGCCAAATTTCATCGAAATCCGTTCAGTAGTTTTTGCGTGAAAGAGTAACAAACATCCATACATCCATACATCCAGACATCCATACTTACAAACTTTCGCGTTTATAATATTAGTAGGATATTTAATGTATTCTAAATTCAAACACGGCCCCGCATGGGAAGTCTCAGCAATAGCCCTGGCAGTTACATACAAACCAGCCGGAGTAGAGCTATTCCTATCCTTTGGATGCAGTTTGTAGTGTTTCGATATTGAATCTAAATAAACGTTGCCGTGCAATATGTGGTCCGGATAACAGCGCCGCTTTGAAGGTAACGTAACTTTTCGCTTTTTTACTTTTTCGCCATAGTAGTGTTTGTAAAATGGAATTTATTCCAGGAATGGTAAAGTAACCCGTTTGAAAATTTATGAACGAAACCGATTTTCGCTTCAAAAGTCTGCATGTGTAGAGCTTTGCGTTATTAATGCGACAATTGCGTGAGCCCATAAATTCTTTAATCCTTATCAATTTCCGTTCATCTTTAAAGTTCAGACATGCATCTAAAATTTCTTTAGACTTATGTCTCTTGTAAATAAAAGGTAACATTATTGAGAATATTTGTAATGTTTTACACTACTACTGGACATGTGTCGTTTTTATAAAAGGCATGAGGGTAATCATCAAAGTGACCCAACCATGTTGGCAACTACCATCAAAATATATACAACCAACCTTTAATTAATTCATGTCTAATTAATCAAAGTAACCAACATTGCCAATTAGTAGGCATATAGATATCAAAAGCTTTGAAGCTAATTAATTCTAACCACATTAGCTACGAAGCATACCCAGGTACAACCTGCAGTAGGCAGCGGCGGTGCTGCGTCCGACCAATAACCGCACTAGTTCGTTCCACAGCGCGCACCCATTTCGTGGTTTCGTACTTTTGTTGCGTCCATTTCGAGCGTTGTTCCGCGTGCCCTGAATGGACAGATATTGGGAAATCATTTCACTGCGGTTTTGTTTTGGGTTTTTAAATTCTTTGTCCGTTTTGCGAGCCGCTGAATTAGATGTGTCGGTCGTGGTGTGGTGTATGAGTGGCGAGAGCCTATAAATAGTAGAAATGCTACCTTTTAATGACCAAGCACTACTTGACACTGCACTATAATTGTTGTTAAGACGTGAGATGTCAAGTATAATGTTGTTGAGTTGCGAGTTGTCAGTCACTCGAAGTAGTCGTGAGTTCAGATCTGCCAAATTTTTATTAAAATTTTCTAAAAGTTATCATTCAAACATAGTTCATAGTGCATCATAATTAAAACTCAATCTGGATTGTTATGTGCCAAGGTGCAAAGACAAGACTGTGTACGAAGCGCACCCGCACCCAGCGTACCTCACCTCTGCGAAAAGAGTAAAGTTGCTATTTTTTGGCTCGCTCTTGCAGCGACTCGGCTTGAGCGTAGTGTACAGCCCTACGCTCAGGTACAACCATTAAATATAACTACTTCGGTTACTTTCTACAGATTAAACCTACGTTGCACAGTGTACAATATGAGCGTACAAAGGTCGCCAAGAAAACAACTCGCGGGCGGTGTGGGTGGATCGCAACCGGACTTATCAAAACTAAGTACGTTGTCAACAGACTCGCAAATAATTACCCGAAAAAGGAAACATCAGTTAGAAAATGCGTGCGAATGTTCCAATGAAATCAAACAAATCCAGGGAGAGATGACCCGTATTGGTTTACTATTGGAAAAGTGTATAGGATCTAATGAGCAGATAATGAATAAAATGCAGGAAAATATAACAGATCTTAAGAATCAAATGACCAGTCTACAGCTAACGAACGAACAAACTATACACCTAATTCGTGAAAATGTTGTACAGATAAATGAGATAAAGACATCAACATTTAACATAGTTGCGGAACAAAAAGAAATACAAACAGTTGTATTAAAACTAGAAAAACAAATTACACAGGATGAACAAAAAATAAAATCACTTGAATCAGACCTTAGTATACTTCAAGACTCTTCCCAACTGTCATTAGCTGGTCGACTAGACACGAATGAAATATTAATAAAGGAAATACAGGATCGTAATAATAGAGAAAAAAATATTATATTTTCAGGGTTTACAGAACAGACCTTGCCTAATGCAGCGGACAGAATATCAAAAGATGAGGCAGATGTCATGTATATTACCTCCCTGGTGAGTACTGATATCCCAAAACCAATTAAAATAATTCGAATCGGCAAGTACTTGCCAGGAAAAAACCGTAGGATTAAAGCATGCTATGAAACACCATTGCCTGTCAAACAACTTTTGCGAAATAAATATAAACTACCAAGTAATATAAACATATACTCAGACCAAACTCCTACCCAGCAAAAATACCTTAAGTGTGTAAAGGAAGAATTAAATCGTCGACAAAATAATGGAGAACAGGAGCTCACTATTAAATATATTAATGGTACACCTACAATAATTAAAGTCCCTACAAAAAACCCGGAGCCACAAATGTCACGACAACTGTCACCGTAAATAGTAATACTTACCAAGTCACCAACGAGTATCAAAAAATCGACACCTGTAAATCACGTCTTAGATTATTCTACATAAATGCTCGCAGTATATGCAAGAAAGGAAAACTTGACGAACTTAAGTGTATTATTAGGTCATTACCCAAGACTATTCACGCTATCCTGTTAACCGAAACATGGATATCTTCAGATACACAAGCAATGGAATTACAAATCGATAACTACACCCACTACTACAGTTATAGAACTGATTCAAGAGGAGGTGGAGTCTCAGCCTATATACACAATGATTTAAAGCATTCCCTATCCGAGTCAAAGTACATAGGTGGAAATAACTACTTATGGATAAAATTAGAAAGATATGCACTTGAAATTGGAGTAGTATACAACCCCGGTGACACCGATTTTAAAGCATTCTGCGAAGAATATGATTCCCAACTGCAACAAAGGAGAAGGACAATAGTCTTCGGTGACTTTAACATTGATTTATTGACTAAAGACAAAAAGACAAAAGTTTATAAAGATCTCATTGCGGAAGCTGGACACGTAATAATAAATAAAATAAGCAAGAGTTACTGCACAAGAGAATCTCTAACAAGAATGTCTATAATAGATCATGTAAGCACAAATTTGAAAAATTATATATTTCATATGGCAATTATTGATTCCTCGATGTCAGATCACAAACAAATTTACATCGAACTCAAAAAAACCAAAGCCCCACCAAAAATAAAGACTCAATATGAAGCAATAAATTACACAAAGTTACTCGATTTTCTCAACACAACTAACTTTATAGAAATACACGATAACTATAATCAACTCGAAAACCAAATCAAGCAATCTCTAAGTAAAAGTAAAACAATAAAGATGAAGACTCTTAATCCGCCGAAGGAAGACTGGATAAATAAGGACATCATAAATGAAATAAATTTAAGAAATGTTTTATGGACAGAACTCAAGAAGAATCGTAACGACAAGATTACGGAAGAAAAATTTTGTACTAAAAGAAATTATGTAGCTAAATTGATTCGAGATACAAAAAGCTCCTATCATTACAAAATGTTTACAAACTGCATTAACAAACCGAAAAAAAATGTGGAATCTAATTAACTCGTTAACATACAATAAATCCAAACAAAGGTGTGCTCCTCCAAAACTGATTATAAACTCAGATCACATTACTGATCCAATTAAAGTCTGTGAAATATTTAACAATTACTTTGCAACGATAGGGGTCAATTTAGCGGCCGAAATACCTAAGAAATTTCATGACGACAACACATTCGCTTTACCAAACACTGTTTTCCAAAATTCTTCAGAATTCTCCAGCTTTAGCCCATGTTCACCGGAGGAAATAATTAATATAATTACGAACTTTGACCCAAATTGCAGCACTGGGTTGGATGGAATAAGTACTAAAGTATTAAAGTGTATAAAATATATAGTTGCTAACACCTTAAGTAAATGTTTTAATAAACTATTAATAGATGGCCATTTTCCCGACTCACTAAAGTTAGCAAAGGTTACTCCCATTTATAAATCTGGACCAACGACAGATCCAGGTAACTACCGACCCATATCAGTCCTACCGGTATTATCGAAAATACTGGAAAAGATTATACATAACCGCGTAGAAGAGTACTTACATTCAAAGAAAATTATCTCAGATTGCCAGTATGGGTTTAGACCGAGACGTAACACACTTACAGCCACAATAGATCTTGTTACCAAAATTAAGCATAATATAGACAACAAAAAAATTGTACTCGGTATATTTATCGACTTAAAAAGGCATTTGACACAGTATGTCACAAACTACTACTAAAAAAATTAGAAACCATAAATATTACTGGAAGTGCTTTCAAAATGCTTAAATCCTACTTAAGGAACAGGAAACAGGTAGTGAAAATAGACAAACACCAAAGTGGGGCATTACCTGTAACATGTGGAGTTCCGCAAGGATCGATCCTTGGCCCCTTACTGTTTTTGATTTATATTAATAATTTGCAAGAAATCGGCCTACATGGCCATCTAACCCTTTATGCAGATGACACCTGTCTATTCTATTATTCACCCTCAATACATGAAATAATTTCACAAGCTCAAAACGACCTAAACACACTATTTTATTGGTTCCAGCATAATCTTTTAACGATAAATATCTCCAAAACATGCTATGTTCTCTTTACAGCAAAAAATAAAATAGTACCCCACTATCAACCACTTAAGATTAACGATATTCCTATACAACAAAAAAAGTCTGAAAAGTATCTGGGTCTAAGAATGGACAGCGCTCTCACATGGAACAATCATATCGAACAAATAAAAAGAAAGTTATCGTCATTACTCGGATCACTTCGTAACATTGTCACATGTATACCAAATAACCTACGCTACACCATTTATAATGCCCTAGTCAAACCACATATTACGTACCTAATTGAAATCTGGGGTAGTGCTTCTAAAACCAAACTAAAGTATATTCAAACTGTCCAGAATAAGATTATTAAACAACTTTTCAAATACCCATACCTAACCTCAACAAATAAAATTTATAACGACACCAAGTTAATGAATATCAAGCAACTATATATTTATAATACATGTATTCTCATTCGTAAAGTTCTGAGCACAAATATCCACACAAATCTAACATTCACTAAATTGAAGCAAATTTCTCACCGTAGTTCCCGCCGAGCTAGCTTTTTAGTTTTACCAAAGACCAGAACTAACTATGGAAAAAAGATGATTACATTTGAAGGAGCACAACTTTATAATAAAATACCTTCATCAATTAAAAATGTAAATTCATTTAATACGTTTAAGACTCACTTGGCTAAATATCTGATTGCAGACAATACCTTACTTTAGCAAAATGTGAATGTATCAAATGGATAACCCGACGACTACTGTGGTTGGCAACTTTGTTAAAGTTATTTAGTACACATAAGTTAAATATTGTTCTCAAGCAAGTGACATTTGTCTTATTGGGAATAAATATCTTTAAACCTTAAACCTTTTATAATGAAAATTCATTATAATGGCTGCAATGCCCTTTCCCAACTATTCAGCTAACGAAAATTGTAGCTCATTCAATTCCCAAAATGCAAATACAAATTCAGTTGTTCACATCAATTCCACTTAGCAAGTTCGATTGGACAACGTTCAGCGTGTGCCATAGCACTGGCAGTAAAGCCACTACATAAACTGTACAAAGTAACCCACTGCCGGCGAGTGATTCGGTTAAAACTGTTACACATGTGTTAACATCGTGTGATGTGTGCTGAGATATTCTGTGTAAAGTAAGCTGGTAGAGATACTATTTTCTTTATATCAGCTAGATGAGAATTCAACGAGAAGTGTCATCGAAATTTGTGGAATAAACGGGGTCGAAACAAAAAGGATTTAGGCTTGCGGAAATGGAACTCAATGGAAATACAAGAGCAAAGCTGTGACTTATGTGTTCTGTGAGATAGTACCTCCCCGTTCGAGTCCATTTATCGTTGGCCGAAACTATCTCGTATCATAAAACACTAGGAACATATTACTTAGTACGTACTTATCACATTAGTCATACTAAAACTAGCATTTGGGACGTGGCAGCTGTTTCGACCTCGACGCAGTTGGCACAAAGTGAATTACAGAAACAGAGCGTGTCCCAGCGGGGGACTAAACAGTGCATTTTAACGCGAATTGAATTCATATATGGCTCACGTTAACACCCTCGATGCTCAATGGGCCGCGCGGACCGACCCACGGCTCGTTAGCGAGAACCTTTCATTTGATTAACTACTGGCCTTAACAGTTATTAGTTAACACTGGCTCCTGATGCAGTACTGAACTCACTCACACGCTCCATACGAGCTGATAATTGTATTCGTCGGCACGAACATAAATATTCATACTGTGCGAAATAAAATATAACTATTTAACGTGTATGGAATGATTGATGAAATTTTAAATGAAATCCTTTTGTGCGAAGCTGTTTGAACGTTATGCCGCCGCGAAAGGAAATGTGGCCGCGGATTATTATTGTTTGGTACGAATGGTCGGTTAATTTGCTTATTTTAATATACTTTTCATTCATGGTTTGAGCAAATCTACACTAATATTATAGAGGTAAAGTTTGTACGTTTGTGAGTTTGTTTGTAAGAAGTAATCTTTGATACTACGGAACTGATTTTCATGAAATTCGGTATGGAGATAGTTTGGGATCCTGGGATGAAAGCGGGAATTTTATCCCGGAAAAACTTCATCACGCGGACGGAGCCGTGATCAAAGACTATTACATATATAGGTAGATTTTGGTCGCTAACAATATCGTAAAACGCGGTACAATAGGCCTCAATGATTGCAAAGACATTTCCAATACCCTAATTGTCTATTAAGAAGAACGACATTCCCCAGCCAATCTAAACCGTTCTAGAATAGATTAGTGATAAAAGAATCACACAACGATGATTATAGCAAAAAGGGATGTTTAGCGTTTAACTTCAACGTTCAAGTGTCTGAGAGAACAAAAGGTTGGATTTTTGCTACTAACGACACTATTATCACGTACATCATTGACGGGTACAAAAGACCCCTTCTCGACTCATCACACAATTGACAATCTACTGTATCATTAAACTATTAACGTGCATTTTGCCGTGACTGATTATGAGGTGTAGTGTTTTTCCCCCGGTAAGAGGAATCACTCACGTAATATTTTGCTCGCAGTCAAAGAAAATGTTTCCAAAGTCATTTGTCTGATATCCAACGGCGTGATGTAATTACAAAGGGCTGGCAGTGATTATATTCAGTTCGAGAGGTGTTTATTTTGTTATACTTTGATTTTTTTTGTTCCATACAAATTTGGTAAACTGTAATAACACTTAAATCATTCACCGTCTAACCATATCTATATTTTTATTCGGCTTATGTTCGTGGCATAAGCCGAATAAAAATATAAATAATGGTAAGACGGTGAATGACTTAAGCGCTAATTAGGTTGTCGAGAAGATCTCAAAATCAAGTCATTGGAATACTTACATTCTCTATTTTAATGGGCGTTCAAAAAATCGCATTCTAGAAATGCGTCAATTTATCAAAAAGTCCCAAAAAAAATTGTCCCATGTTCACCCACGAAGTCTTGTTCAGTTTTGGTGTATTATTCCCTCAAAGGTATTTCTAAGTCATTAGTTAATACAAAATGATTGTGATTGTACATAAACGTTGCAACTCAAAAAATATTTGGTTCAAATAAACAGACAATTGAATTTAAGTCCGATCCAATTACATTGAAAAGCCACAAATGAGAGCGCTAACAGTCGACGTTAATTACGTCACAATTCATCATAAAGTCGCCTCGCATTAGCTCGCGTAGCTCTACAAAGTTATTAACGAATGGATCTCGTTTCAAAGCAAAGCGCAAAAGCTACGCATTACCGCGACCTCGGCGGAACTTTCAAATGCATTTGTTGTTTTTACTAATGTAGGGATTGGTGTTTTTATTAAGTTTATTGAGGATTTATGAAGTTATAGACTATCAGTGAATGCTGGGACTTTACGATATCAGTGTAATCATTTTGTCAACACTCGCTTCTAAAATTACTGAAGATAATGTAAAGAAACATCTATACTTGAGACCTTTCTATAATCAATCTGAGACACGTGATCTCTCGTCTGTATTACACTTGACGTTCATAATAATTCCATAGTATTATTAATGCTTTGTAAACGAAGGTCTAACTTGAATAGTAGAAGGGCCCACAGTAAAGCAGACTGACAGGGCTGATTTACAACCAAATATTATCCGGAATTTCAAACCAAAGTACCAGGGTAGCAGAAAGCACAAAGCACTGGCACAATAGCCGAAGTCACGTACGCTCCGCACTCGGCATTGTTTCGGCTTTCCTCACGCCAACCGGCAATCAATCGGCAGATCGTATCGCTGTGATTGGTACGGCACACGGCAATGCATGAATAATTATAATGAATGCGGTCGACGATTTGAAACACAGCAATCATTTTAATTATTTGGCTTAGGTATTCTAATTTTGTTAGTACTTTAATTTTATGTTATTTATCGTAGTTAAAAAGGTACCTACTAGATTATATTACAATAAACGAGAAGATACGAGATTAGTAGATAAAAAACATAATTAAGGAAAGTACAAAGTTAATTTTATTGTAACAAACAAAATTCCTATTCCTTCGTAATTCCAATGTTCAAGTTGTTTTATATTTAATACACTTGGGAGATATATCTCGATTTTGTATCTCCAAGTACGGAAAGTTTCAAGTTATCAGGCACAACGTTCCTTTTTAAGCTGGTAATTCAGTGTTGGTTAATATTTTTATACTTAACAGTATTATAACCGAACATAGCTACGATTTCGTTTAGGAGGCATATTTAGAATTTAATCTATTCTCAACTAGCTTTTACTCGCGGCTGCACCCGCGTGAAAAAGTTTGCCCGGGATAAAATCCTGTTATATATTATACTAGCATTGCGCGCGGCTCCGCCCGTGTGGAAGACACGCCTATAGCATTCAGGAGTAATGTAGCTTCCCATTAGTGAAAGAATTTTCAAAATCGGTCCAGCAGTTCCTGAGATTAGCGCGTTCAAACAAACAAACAAACAAACTCTTCAGCTTTATAATATTAGTATAGATATGGGTCTTTGCCCGGGATAAAATCCTGTTATATTATATTATATATGGGTCTCAAACTATTTTCATAACATATTTTATCGAAATCTGGTCTATAGTTATTGAGTTTATAGCGTTCAGACAGACGGACAGACGCGGCGGGGGATTTTGTTTTATAATATGTAAAGATATAACCGGCAAAATCAACACAAAGCACTAATCAGTAAAACGTCAAATTGTTTTAAATAATAAGAATAATGTAGGAAAGTGAAGCTATGAATTCCAACTAAAACACATTGAATTACCACACTCACGGCCGTTGTTAACGACAAAGGGTCCAATGAATTTGTGAGTCCCGCGCCCTCGGAACCGAATTCAATTTTAAGATTCGAAAACACGTTAAATGTAATTGCGCTGCGACCCTTTTCACTGGGCTTTGTGATTAATATAAATAATACTGGAATAACTTTGTTAATGTTCTTTTACTGCTGCGTTGTACATTTTATTATTTTTAAGAAGCTAGCTTTATGGCAAGTCTCTTGCATACGATTACGCCCGAGTGTGGCCCTGCTAGCTTTTTTAAATTCATTAATTCTGCCGCCATAAGTAAAAATTACGTCTACATACGTACAATTTTATATGGAGAAAAAAAATGTTGTTAGATACGCTTTTTCATTATGACGGCATCTTTGTACAAGCACAGGTGTTTTGATTTGAAGGAGATGATAACTTGAAGTTACTGTTCAAATCACATAACATTTTTTTAATCACTTAATGTGAGAGGAAGAAACGACTCGCCTATTACGCACAACAACTCAAAGGGTAGTCACTCTGAAATTTACGTAGACTTCGAACCGTGAACTACAAAGCTGTGTATGGTATTTAATAGCGCTCGTCACGTTAAGAAACTAGTTGTTAAGTTTTAAATGTTTAGTAATTTATCATTCTAGTACATACACACACACACACTCTCAGGCCTTTATCCCCGAAAGGGTAGGCAGAGGCACAACTAGTGCTTTTCGCCGTGTGTATTCCCATGATGCGATAGAGGGCGAGTCTACCGCCATATCAGCACAAATTATAAACAGACAGACTCCGGCTTGATACTGAGCAGGAAAACCCAATACCACTTTGCCCGACCCGGGTTTCGAACCCAGGATCTCAGAGCGGGGTCGTACAGCGCACACAATACGACTACGCCACTGAGGCAGTCATTCTAGTAGAATATGTTATAAAGTACTCAATCCATCAACTATTCACGCAAAAATGTGGTCACATGCGACAAAAAAGCTCAGCTCACGTAATTGTGTTATCGGCTCGTTCCCACCAGATATTGCTTTTTCCAGTTAAAATTTATATTTTCATGGCTTTTTTTGGTGAGTAAAAACGAGTGATATAAAAGATTATTTGGTGCGTTTGCAGTGCCTTGGGATGCCGACATAATATTTTAAGTACAACAACAGATTTTGGAGTCATCCGAAGATTTAATTGCACATTCAATAACCAAAATTGATAGAACCTTAATAGTATGTTATCTCTGTTAGTGCCAAAATTTTCAAATTTATGAAACTCTTATTTAACTTTACATACATATACACTCACGCCTTTAATCCCCGAAGGGGTAGGCAGAGGCGCAACTAGTGCACCCACTTTTCGCCGTTATCCGTCCCATGATGTGATAGGGGGCGAGCCTATCGCCATATCGGGCACAAATTCCAGACTCCGGGCTGACACTGAATTTTTAAAAAACCCAATATCACTGCCCGACCCGGGAATCGAACCCAAGACCTCAGCATTGCAGTCATACCGTAATACAACTACGCCACCGAGGCAGTCTTATTTAACTTTAGTTCCAATTTAAATCGAAACCCTTGTATTGATTGCGTGTATACCTTTACTGATTACTTTAATTTCGCACCATGTTAACAAAAAATAAATTATTTACATTTCGTTGTCATAATATACGAACCATATAACCATAATTGAACGCCGAGCAATGTATAAATAAGGACGATTTACATCGTTTTATTGGCAGTTGGTAGGTGCAAATGCGATCTGCCCGAACACCGTATGTTTGCTGACAGACAATACAGCTGCATCGCTAGCTTAATTAAACCCGCCCATTATGGAACTGATTTACTCCCAAAATATATTTAAAATTGGAATTGCAATTAACGGCAGCAATGTAGACCACGTATGCGATAAATCGCCACGATCAAAATGTACGATTCAGATAGTACCGACAAATTTTAGCAGGCTCTAATCGTTTATATTTGTAGGTATGATTATTATTGTGTAACTTTGGACTGAGTAAATCGAAGTAAGTATTCATTAAACAGTTTTATCGTACCTTTTTTTGCATAATATAGTTGAATGTCTTGAATGTACACAAATGCATATATTACTGTATAGCTAAACGATGATACAAGCTGGCTGACGGTAAACACCTATTTTTAAACAGTGGCAACATCATCCCAAATTTGAATTGCTGTAACATATTGTATTACACTGCGCTCTCCTGATAATAATTAATTCAAAAATTACGTCTTCCGATATCCAATAATTACAGCGACTGCGTTATTCAAACTATAAGACGGAAAATGCCACACTGGTGTTTGGTAGAATGCAGAATAGACAAATCGGTAACTTTACACAGACAAACTGATACCCATTTTTATCAATATACTAGGTGTTGCTCGCGGCTTCGCTTGCGTAAACAGCCTTTCCCGCAACAAAAGGCCCCAAAATCACTGTAGAAATTCACCGGGACACAGAAAATCAGATTACCGGGATAAAAAATTGCCTATGTGTTAATCCAGGACATGGTCTTTCCGTGTGCCAAATTTCATCCAAATCCGTTCAGCTGTTTCCACGTATACTTCTAACGAACATTTTCAGGGACTTTCGCTATTATAATATTAGTAAGCGGTAAGATTTGCAATTAAAAAAGTTTTATAAAAACAATTGCTCTGTGTACCCAGTTCAGTTGCATCAATTACGCGAACCGGCGACATTAGTAACTAGAAAAGAAGTGAACCTTTAAATTGTATTATACCTACGTATATGTTTTCAAACAATAGTTTTAGTTATTTGATTTTTTTACGATAATTAAAAAAAAATCTATTTCAAATGATTTACATATCATGCATACGGACTCACGTCGTTTATCCTGAAGGTGTAGACAGAGGCGCAACTAATAGAAAACTGAATAGAAAAATCCAATATTGCTTTGTCCGACCCAGGGATCGAACCCGTGACCTCAGCGCTACAGTCATACCGTAATACAACTACGCCACCAATGGAGTCAAACGACTTCTCTTACAAAATACCTACATTTCCTCAAAGTCTCTGAATACTTTATATTTTAGTTTAAATTATCCTTAACCACATCTCTGCGTTGACTATTTGAACATAATATTTGGTTCTCGCAACGGCTGACAAATTGTGGTTGTTTTAGACTGGACAGTTTGACGGACAGTGCGGTACAAATTGGAGTTACCTTTGTACCACCGAGCAATATGCACAAAGTGATGCTACAATATTTTCGTCTCGGTGGCGTAGTTGTATTTTGTGTGTAACTACCGTTCTGAAGTCCCGAAAAAAATATATTAGGATTTTCTTTTTAGTATCAGTCCTGAGTCTGAAATTTGTACCCGTTATGGCGATGGGTTCGCCCCATATCACATCATGGGACGGAATACTTTAATCCGTGAAAACGTAGTGGAGTGTACACTAACCTAATCTTAAGATAATTTTATTTGTCATTTATCTGTACACTTATTTGTTTTCCTAATAAAACAAAATAAATAAAATAAATACGCACGGCGAAAAGTGAGTGCACTAGTTGCGCCTCTGCCTACCCCTTCGGGGATAAAGGGCGTGATTGTGTGTGTGTGTCAAATCTAGTTCTTTACTTAAAAATTTCCTTAAAATTGGAAAACTTAGTTTATTTTTACCGAAAAACATTATACTGTGTTTCAGTAAGAATGAACTTTCTAAAACCAATCAACATTAAACTACGCAGTAAATCAAGTTACACTGAAAATAGTGTATAGAACCCGAAATATTGGGTAACAGCAAAATGAAAAGGCTTTTATTAAGGAAAACGATTTAATCGACTTACACAAAGCGAGTGGCTTAGCTCGGAGGCGGCGCGGTTGTTGCATGCCAAAACCTGGCACTGGACAGTTTTTTCGAAAAATATTTATTTTTGCTTAATATGTTGCGTAAAAGGACGTAAGAGTAAAATGTTGGTATTAATTTTGTCAATTTTTGTGTAAAACGAAATATATTGAATCTCATCGGATCGGATTTAACATTTCTAATCCTAGTACCATGCAGTATGTATTAAGTGATAAAATTCATCTAGTACACGGAGTGAAAAAGAGTTTGTTCCCAATTCCATTGGAAAGAAAACACAAATTTTATTGCCTAGTTGAATTCAATCCGGTAACTTACCTAAATCAACAAAAATAAAAACTGTTTAAAACTGATAGCTACTAAACTAATCAACTGTTGCTGCTTCATATTAAATGCAGGAAAGTTAAATATCGACAGCTCCTTTTCGTCATTTTGTGTTACGTGTTTGAACGTGGCCCTATATTGGTATAAGTTAATTTATTATTAAATGGATATAAAAAAAAATATTGTCTCCATTGCTAAAGTTTCTCATGTATACATGAGAACATCACATTCATACAGTTGTTTGCCGGCTTATAAGCCAGCAAACAACTTGAGCAGACTGCCGTAGCGCGGTGGCGGATTTATTTTGTACGTCAGAGTAGCTACACTTACGTACAAAAAAAAATCCCACGCGTTAGTGTGCTCACTGACTGTCTCGGTGGCGTAGCTGTATTACGGTACGACTGAAAGGTGAGGTCTCAGGTTCGATTCCCGGGTCGGGAAAAGTGATATTAGGTTTTTCTATTCAGTATCAGCCCGGAGTCTGAAATTTGTACCCGATATGGCGATAAGCTTGCCCCCTATCACATCATGGGAAAGAATGCGCACGGCAAAAAGTGGGTGCACTAGTTGCACCTCTGCCTATCCCTTCGGGGATAAAAGGCGTAAGTGTGTGTGTGTGTTAGTGTCCTCAAGTTATTTGCCGGCTATTATAAAGAGGTTTGAAACGTTGCTAGGTTGTGATTGGTGACAGTGCGAGTATGCAAGCGGTTACGGTATCGGGGTAATTGCCTTCCGCTGCAACGTTTTCAGCAGCGCGTTACATGCTCCCGCTAACGACGTTAGATCACAGGACTTTCAACTTCACTCTTTATAGCTTAGCTTAATGCACTTAATGAGATATAGCTGCTTATGGGTTATTGATGAGATACATAGGTAAGATACGAAGTGATTATGCAGTATTTAAGTCAAGTTTTCTCAATTTTGGTTCAGCCACTTTCAAAATAAAAATATTGATTTGCGAAATAATAAGTGGTAAAAGATTCCTTACGGACCCTGATTATTACTGTTTATTCAACTTAGAGACAAACTCTTAGAAATACCATATTATGAAAAGTGATTTCTATTAAATAAATACTGCTTACCTCATCGGAAGTGATGTTAACCCGAAAAAAGTCAATTTTGTTAAGAAAGAATAACATAAATATTGACAGAAGAAGTCTTAATTTTAGTGTCTCTCAATTATGTTGGTTGCATATCGAAAACTAAACTAAGTAGCTAAGCTGAACTATTAGCTTAGCTCACAAAGTTGAGAAAAATACATGTAGTACATGGGTTGGTTCATATCGTTTACGGTCTACACATGAGTATGTAATAATATTATCTAAACTAAATCAACTTTGCTTTTGTTCCGGATAAATCTATCACGCGGACGAAACCACGAGCTAAAGCTAGTAACAAATAAAATAATCGCGTATTTCTAAGCGTGCCTAGGCTCGGTATAGCTATAAGTACTAGGATCATTAATGAGCAACAATAAGCGTTATTAATGTTTGAGTCGCGAGCGATTAGACGCGCTGGGTCAAGTGTGCGATCGATTCGCACTGCGTTCACAAAGCCAGTGTCACAATATCAACTGGATATTATGTATTGTACGAAAACTGTTAGATACTATTGGAACAGACTTTACGCTCACACTTACAGAGGTTTTATTTGTGAATTATAATATTACTAAGATTTTAATGCTACTCACGTAGGTACTATTGTTAGAAAAGGGGTTGCCGTGAAATCCTTTGAAATTTTATTCTTATGGTAAACTCTCAAACGATTTTTTTTACCGTTAAAATCAACAATATAATGTTTTATAATCAATATACATTTAATTTAGAAATGCTTATCGTGTAATTGATAGTTCTATATACGAAATGAGCTTTAAATCTAAATTAATTGGATTTTCCGAGACATTTCCTTTCTATTATTATTATCAAAATAATTTACTTAAATCCTTATCTTACTTCCTTGTGTAAGTACAAAATATCTCCAATTTCCACCGAAACAAAAGCCATAACGTTTATTACAACTTTGTAAACAAACTAATAAAAATCTAATGATGTTCCCGGTGCTGTGAGAGTAACTATTCATTTGGACATCACATGAAACAATACATTGTTTTGCGACAAAACGCTCCCTCTAACCTCTTTGCGTAATCCGACAAGCCAAAATCAACTTTATCCCAAATAGATGACGTTGAAATAAACAGTACCATGGTTGTGTGGGGTCAGTACTCCGCCATAGGGTTGTCACATCAAATTGTTAGCTGGAATTCAGAAGTAATTTGAACCGCTATGCATCAATTTTCAGTCAGACGATTGTTTTAATAGCAATGGCTTACTAGTAAGTGGGTCCCGAGTGGAAAGGATCACCGCTCCATATATACACGGAAAAGAAATTGTGCGTTAAAAATCTATACTCACTCACACACACTCACGCCCGTTATACCCGAAGGGGTAGACAGAGGTGTAACTAGTGCACCCACTTTTCACCGTGCGTATTCCGTCCCATGATGTGATAAGGGCGAGGCTATCGCCATATCGGGCACAAATTCCAGACTACGGGCTTATACTTAGTAAGAAGACAAACGCAATATCACTTTGCCTGACCGAGGGATCGAACCCGAGACCACAGCATTGCAATCGTACCGTAATACAACTACGCCACCGAGACAGTCTATCAATATTATATATATAACTAAAATTAAGAGTTTGCTGAAGAGGAAACTTCATCATAGCTTTCACAGAATATATTTGATTGAAATTTTTTATAGGAATGATGAAAGTGAAATTGAGCGTGTATTTACCAGAGTGGCAGGGAGTCGGGAGTTCTGAAGAACCCGGATGAATTATTTTTGCGTTACTTTTGAGTGCTGTTACTGTATTCTCGGAAGGCGAGTGTTAAACCGTTATAATGATTTACTATGCTGGGGATATAACGAGAACATCTTTACGTTTCTAAGCTTTGAGGTTCTGAGTAATTTATAATGAATATTATTATTTCATTGTTTTAGCTTATGTGGCGTAGAGACATTTTATAGCGAGTACAAAGGGCCGTCTAGATTACTTCACCATTAGCCCGTTGCAGTGCACTGCTGGACATGGGCCTCTCCCAAGGTACGCCACAGAGCCCGGTCTGCTGCTTTATGCATCCAGTCGCTGCCGGCCCTCTTGTGCAAGTCGTCCCGCCATCTGGCCAGAGGGCGTCCCACGCCACGTTTGCTAAGACGCGGTCTCCACTCGAGAACACGCTTTCTCCAGCGGTTATCTGTTATGCGACATATGTGGCCAGCCCATTGCCACATTACTTGACAGTATAATATTATGACCACCATGTAGTAATATGAATGCCTCTGGCGAAGTTGTTTTTCGTATACGGTACGAATGTCGTGACAAGGTCTTGGGTTTGATCCCTAGGTCGTGTAAAAAGGATTATCATATGTAACACGATAGCCTAGTTGGAATGGAACGGTCGGCCGAGACAAATGTCCACAGGTTCAAAACCCAAGGCACACACCTCTGTCTTTTCGTAGTTATGTGTGTATTGTTTATCAATTATAGTTCGTCTTAACGGCGAAGGAAAACATCGCGAGGAAACCTACATACCTGTGAGTTCTCCATAATACTTTCGAGGGTATGTGAAGTCTGCCAACCTGAACTACACCCTCTTAAAGTAAACAAGGCCCGCGCTCAGCAGTTGGCAGTTTATAATACAGGGCTGGTATTATTATCATATTATATTATTAAAATATGTAAGTCATGGCAGCCCTGCGCAAGCGTGTGGTGCGTGTGTGCGTGATATTGCCGGGTCATGCATCATGCTGATATATGACGTAATGAGATTAGAAATTTAGCGACACAATGCCCGTCGGGGCAGTATCGACCTATTTGAACGGTTATTTTTATGTTTTTCCTTTGTCAAACTTTTTGTGTACGTTTACTTTGCTGATTGTGTCGCAAACCTTAACAAACAAGGTATGGTTAGAAGTAAAACGTATGTGAATATTTTATTAGCTTATGTCAATAACACGTCAGTCGCCTTATTTATAGAATCGGCGTGTATTTAGTCTTCAAGACGATTTTTTTTTCGATAGTGATGAGCACAGTTTACCGGGCCTCTCTCCTATGCTAGTCCCGCTTAGTAAGAACTGAATAGTTGAACTTCGTTTTGAAGAACAATGTAACCAGTGTAATGATAGGTTACTATTTATAGTGCTGCGTGGTAATTGATACTCAAAATACTTATGTTGTTGCTGTTGACAGTCAATCTACCATACTGAGACTACTGAGGTAGCGATATACTTATCTCAACATTCTATTGTATAAAAATTCAGTCAAGTACTCTATACTTCGTATGAAAATACAGATGTCAGTGTAACGTAATAAATGTTGATCTCCCAACGCATTCGTGTTGCAGACGGGCACAACAGGCTGTGTACACATCACAAGTTCGCGACAAATGAGTTTCCTCCCGTGTCCACCGGCTGACTAATGTCAGCAGCACTGTATAAATTAAATCTCAACATAGGACTGGGTTAATGTGGTATTTTAGGCAACATGCTAGCTAGGTTTTGTAAACTGTCCTTTAGCACCTTTTTATTATCTATTTTTACTAGAAATAAGTGATCGAAGTGTTTTGTTTCCTAAAGTCATTAATATTACCAGCTGGTCGTAAAGACAAATCCTTTGAGCAACAAACTTGAAATGCAGATAGCTTCAAACAGGTTTGTATGGAAATCTTTAGGGGAGGCAGATCATCAGCAGTTGAGTCCAAAGGCTGAAGAAGACGATGGTAATGGTGACCTCACATAGGTGTAGCATAAGGATAGGTAATAAATGTGAGTTAATGACTTTTTTTTTTTTTTTTTTTTTCGCGGAGAAAGTGACTTATTACTACCGCCCAGCCTTCAAGGGGGGCGGCTGAGCGGTTATGTTGGGTTCACCGTGCCTTACGACCCGGCGTTGAGCCGCCCGGAGAGATGTAACCATCGGGCGACCGCCGGGCCGAGTCCCTAACTATGTACAACGCACGGCATACCAACCAAAACTCCGCGGTGGCCATATTCGGCGCATTAGGGACGGCTGTGGGCTTCCTCTGACGGAAGTGTCTAAGTTGTCGTCCGCAGCCGCCCCTGCGCGGTGCCGCCTAGTGCGGCCCGTCTCCTGTTTGGGGGGGGCTCAGAAGCCCCCGCACACCGAAGGACGCTCTCAGCGTCAACGGCAACGTGAGGCCTACCAGCCACGCTGTCGTCCATCACAGGGATCGCAACAATGTGCCACTAAGAACACAAAATTAAAGACGGACAGCCCCCTGCCGCCCGCCTGCGACCCCCGGTGGCCCCTATTAGTCGCCTTTTACGACAGGCAGGGGATACCGTGGTGGAATTCTCCAAACGCCCCCAATCCACAGGGCGGAAGACGCCGGTCAGTCGTCCACCCGGCGCCTCCTACGTCTCGTCTGGCGGCGGGAGGGATCTCCACGCCTCCGATCCCTCTCGGCACTCTCCTTCCGCGAGAGGACCACCTCACAGAAGTGTGCCACCGCACGCCAGGACCTCCGGCTGTCGACCATGGAAGCGACCACGGCCGGCAGCGAGAGGTCTCCTCCGACGACTGCTCGTGAGTTAATGACTGCAAAATAGAGAAACGACTCCTCTTCCTTAAAGTCGGCATAATTTCTCTAGCTTTGTGAGTATGAATTATTAATCACTATCCATCGGATGACCTACTCGCTGTACTTTTACCTCCAAATAGCCAGAATCAAAATTCGTCAGTTAACGGCCAAAACGTCATAAGCGACATTTTTTACGAAATAGAGTTATATATACAGTTAGAATCGGCTTTTTTTTTCTCCGTCGTTTGGTCTAAGTTTCATGACGCTACAAGAATTTTTTTGTCGCTTAAGCGGACACAAATTTAGGGCAATACCATTAAATTTGTCGTCGTAAACGACGGATATATTTGCGTTTTTTTTTATTATGGTAGTTGAACGAAAATAGTTCTTCAAAATTGACAGTTATGCTATTTAGGCTTTATGTAAAATATTGTTTCTTGCACGTTAACCTGTTTGGGCTGGAAACATTTTTTACAAACTAATAGATTACTCCAATTTTGCTTACATATTCTTGGTCTAAATTTCTGGTAAGGACATAAAGTCTCATTCTTAGAAGAAAATAATTATCAATTATCATATAGTGCCGGATAAAAGTTTGTATTTAGTATTTTAAGTAATGTCTGTAATATTATAAAATGTCTGTTATGGGTCCTTTGTTACCTGATATAAACAAATAAATAAATTTAATACGTTTAGACCGAATTTTCAAGACTTTATTTGGCGTTTAGTCCTTTTTTTCGAGTCCCTATGTCAATTATCGATGACGCTTAATATAAATCGCTCAAACAAACCTCACCTAACATATTGTCGCTTATCCTTTTTTTCCCCCCCGAAAAATTTTAACAGAATGGTGGTTAGATTAAAAGGTAAAACGAAAATTAATAGTTAAACCAATTCGAAGAAATCTAATCGTGAAGAATTTGGCGATTGGCTTGTCCAACAAAAATGAAACTCTTTCACTCGTTTGAATCAAATGGGGTTATAGTTGAACAGCAAACATCCAGTGCTCATACGACTACGGCATAAGCACCACATGTGCGCGTGAGTAATTTTGGCGCGCGGTCATGTGTCTACTTAACCTGTAAAAAGGTAAGTTCATAGTTTGTCTTATTGATAATAATTGTATGTAAGTATTGCCATTTATTTATTTAGATATAAATCACACATAATGTCCCACGCCATTGTATCATTTTGTGAAATTCAAGGTCAATTTGTTGTTGCAAGTAAAAAGCTATTCTTTTGCTACCTTGTTCAGACAATATGAGTGGTTAAATGCGTATACGCTATTATTAGGATAAAAGTTTTGTAACGGTATTTGTAGCGTGCTAACCAGATATGAAAATCAGTCGAAATGTCAAACTAATAGTGGAAGTGTCAGTTGGGTGTATAAAAAGGCTGCCGTATCGATGTGCACTCTCATTGTGGCTCATTCCGGCTCATTCTGCTCATTCGTGCTGAGTCTTAGTAGCAGTTCAGTAAGTTGATCATTGACTTTCATGCTGGTCGGCTAGTTGCTGATATCTTTGTAAAAGTATTTCTGTTAAATGTGTTTATGTAAAACCAGTGATAAATGTGTTAATGTAAAAACAGAAATAAATCGTTTTTATTTAAATCAAAATGGCTTCTGTTTCTAACTTCAGAAGTGGGATAAACAATCACTGCCCACAGAAATAGATTGTGCTCACTACATATGTACGCTATGTGGAATACATCGTACGATGGAGATATTTGACTACCCGCAATTTACGTGAAGAAAAAAATTGCGCTGAGTAATGTCTGAATAAGAACTAGACTACAACGTGAATAAAAGTGGACACGTGTGAATCATAGCCATCGCATGTTCATTTCTGACGTCATGTGCTTACGGCTTCAAATGAACAAGGATCTGCGTGTGTACCGTGAACTAACAGTTGATGCTCAAACGCTCCTGTTGGTATTCAAACGTTCCTGTCGGTGCTCAAACGTACCTATTGGTGTTCAAACGATCCTGTTGGTGTTCAAACGATCCTGTTGGTGTGCAAACGATCCTGTTGGTGTGCAAACGTTCTTGTTGGTGTTCAAACGCTCCTATTGGTGTTCAAACGTTCCTGTTGGTGCTCAAGCGTTCCGGTAGATGTGCTGCCGTATGGTGCATCGTAGTTGGTGTCCCGGGCAACGTGACTGCACGGTTGTGTAGTACCGGTTGATGCTAACTGCTGCATCACATATCACGTGTAGCTATCTGTGACGACAGACATGATGCTTACTGCAGCGGTAGACGAAGTCTGGTATCGTATGACCCATAACCCTTGTTTGAGGGTTCTGGTTTCTTTTATTTCTTGGTAACCTTTACAAATATTGAGACCTTGTTTAACAGGGCATGTGCAAACATGGATTAACGACCATTTTGTGGTTATTGTTGGTACAGAGCTGTCCCTAAACTTACGGACTTGGAGAAAAAATACGCGTTGTGGTAAACTATGATTGTACATGGACTTGGTTGATAAAAGTGATCTAAGTGTATAGTATTCGGTCCGAAGGATTGCTGGCCTTCCTAGGTCAAAGTATCGGATCGTAGCACTGCACTGTTTACAATTTTGGATTAAGAGCGTGTTATGCGATACTTTTTAGGTTGTCCTCATATTAAGATGACTACTGAACTCCTGGTCAAAGTTTGATGTGACATTTGATTGAAGGCCAGGATAGAGTGAATGATTGATGCCGCTGTGTATTTTTGATTGCAGGGACTGAAGATCCTTGCGGGGGGGTACTTAATGTTTTCAGCGTTAGAAGACCCCGTAAAGCGTGACTACTGAGGAGCCTCTGTGGGATCCTTTGGTGGATTTGACGATTGCTGCAATGATTGAGGATATTTGGTATCGTATTACCCGTAATCCCTGCTTGAGGGTTATGGTTTCCTTTATTTCTCCATAATCTTCCTAAATGTTGGGATCTCGTTTTACCACGTGGTGGTGACTGGAGATTCTGCCCAAACCACTTCGCAGGTGGATTTGCTTGTTGTAGCAATGAGATGGCTGTTCAGAAAGTTTAACGCCAGATTTTATTTAAGGTCAGAAAAGGCCGAACGGTGTTTTTGCTGTTGTGGTTCTTATGTTTGCAGGAATTGGATATTCATGCAGTGTATGTGCCCTATCTTCGCAATGCGGAGCAGCGCGCAACGACTCGCTCCAGGCTGTACGAGTGCGGATCGGCGCGCTCTGGTCCTTGCGGAGTAGCGGTTAACAGGCGTTGGCCTGGCAGATGCATTTTTAATGCATAACAGGCGTAGTCCTGGCAGATGCGTTTTATAATGCATATCAGGCTATGGCCTGGCAGACACTCTAGCCGTGGTATGTAAACTGTTTTGAAGTCTACGCGTGGTGAAAGTCATGTGTAAATTATTGTAAGTAGCGAAGGCCATGTGTAACCTTTGTAAGTGACTCTGGACCAGTCCTCTTGACCTTTTGCTATACGGACTACAAAACATGATCGGTGTATTGTGGATGATTGAAGTCCGGAATTCAAGCAGTCGGAATACACCTTCTTTTGTTAATTTTTGTTAAAATGAATTTGTTCAAAATTATTTTTGATTAGGTGGTTGCTCGTGAAAGCTCGAGTGCACGCTTGCTTTCGTGAGTCATAAGATTTTGCCTGAATGTTACTTCAGGGTACATGTTAGGCGTGCGGAGGCATGCTCCAGGCGGCATGCAACGGTACGGTGCGCTCTATGCGCTGCGGAACGGTGCGCCATATGCGCTTCAGAACGGTGGGCCCTATGCGTTTCAGAACGGTGCGCCCTATGCGCTTCAGAACGGTGCGCCCTATGCGCTGCGGAACGGTGCCCTCTATGCGCTGCGGACGGTGCGCCCTATGCTCTTCAGAACGGTGCGCTCTATGCGCTGCGGACGATGCGCTCTGTGCGCTGCGGACGATGCGGTCTGTGCGCTGCGGAACGGTACGCTCTATGCGCTGCGGATCAGCGCGCTCTGGTCCTTGCGGAGTAGCGGATCTTGGTCTGATTCGAGAGTTTCTTTGTAAACGTACACGGACTCTGTCCGGCAGACACAAAGTGGTTATGCGTGCAGACCTAGATCCAGCTGACACATTTTGTAATGTGTGATAACTTTAGTCTAGTTTTGGGCCCGAGGCCTCCACGGACTCTGTCCGGCTGGCACTTTTTAGTGCGTGGCGGATCTTGGTCTGATTAGAGCGTTTCTTTGTAAAACGTACACGGACTCTGTCTGGCAGACACAAAGTGGTTATGTGTGCAGACCTTGATCCAGCTGACACATTTTCTAATGTGTGCAGACCTTAGTCTGGTTTTGGGCCTGAGGCCTTCACGGACTCTGTCCGGCTGGCACATTTTTAATGTGCTCACGGACCTTGGTCTGATTATGGCGTTGCTTTGTAAACGTACACGGACTCTGTCCGGCAGACGCAAAGTGGTTAGGCGTGCAGACCTTGGCCCGGTAGACGCACTGTGTGCGTGTGGACTTCGGTCCGGTAGGTTGTACGTGATGCGGTGCGCTGCTGTACTGCGCGCTCCTCGCGAATACGGAACGACACGCTCCACTATGTTTACAGTGGCACGGATATCAGGCACAGGCGACTGGCAAGCTCGACTCCGGCATGCGCGGGCCTTATCGTGTGGTCAAAGCGCTTTCCCATGGCCGATATGAGCTAAAACTGCTGGCAGGCTCCTATGGCAAATCAACGCAAGCTGCGGCCGAGTTTATGGTACCGTGGCACGGGGAGTGGACTCCTGAGACGTGCGCTGTATACTTCGAGGGTGAACATGCATGTGTATGATAAGCTAACGTCGTGCCTATGTCATACATATGTAGATTTTTCATGTTACGCTAACGTCGTGCCTATGACATGTGTGTGAGAAATAAGCTAACGTAGTGCCTATGTTTCTCGATTAACGGAGATAGCTAACGTAGTGCTTCCTCTCTGGTGTGTGGTGAACATGCATGTGTATGATAAGCTAACGTCGTGCCTATGTCATACATATGTAGATTTTTCATGTTACGCTAACGTCGTGCCTATGACATGTGTGTGAGAAATAAGCTAACGTAGTGCCTATGTTTCTCGTTAATGGAGATAGCTAACGTAGTGCTTCCTCTCTGGTGTGTGGTGAACATGCATGTGTATGATAAGTTAACGTCGTGCCTATGTCATACATATGTAGATTTTTCATGTTACGCTAACGTCGTGCCTATGACATGTGTGTGAGAAATAAGCTAACGTAGTGCCTATGTTTCTCGTTAATGGAGATAGCTAACGTAGTGCTTCCTCTCTGGTGTGTGTGAGAAATAAGCTAACGTAGTGCCTATGTTTCTCGTTAACGGAGATAGCTAACGTAGCGCTTCCTCTCCGGTGTTTGTGTGAACTATAGTACTTATGGTTCACTGTGTAAGATGATATAAAGCGCTGAAGATTTATTTTCAGTGTTTCTAATTAAGATGTTGTTTATGTTCTCAGGCGCAGATAGCAATGATGATAATTCGGAGTCCACGCCTGAGCGATCCGCCGTGCCCAGCGGAGAGCCTTCTGACGAGAGGATGACGGAGCCTGTACCTGGCACTTTCAGATCTGCAGAAGAGATCGAAACACGGGAGAACGAGGACGTCCTCCAATCAGGAGAGGCCGTATTAGGATAAAAGTTTTGTAACGGTATTTGTAGCGTGCTAACCAGATATGAAAATCAGTCGAAATGTCAAACTAATAGTGGAAGTGTCAGTTGGGTGTATAAAAAGGCTGCCGTATCGATGTGCATGCTCATTCCGGCTCATTCAGACTCATTCGGCTCATTCGTGCTAAGTCTTAGTAGCAGTTCAGTAAGTTGATCATTGACTTTCATGCTGGTCGGTTAGTTGCTGATATCTTTGTAAAAGTATTTCTGTTAAATGTATTTATGTAAAACCAGTGATAAATGTGTTAATGTAAAAACAGAAATAAATCGTTTTTATTTAAATCAAAATGGCTTCCGTTTCTAACACTATATTCATTTTTGAATGCTTTATTTGTTTGGTAGCTTTGCTATGCTTTGATTTGGTTGTGATCATCATTATTTTAGCTAGAAAAACGAAGTATAAGTGTATGTATACTGTGTCTTTAAAACAAGTGGTAACAGGTGGCGCAACTTGATGAAGACAAAGATTACTCCATGTTCAGGGGATCACGACCCTCAGCACTGAGGAAAACGATGCAAGGAGGAGGAGGAGATACAATTTTCCTGTGTTACTGTAACGATTTTATTGAGATAAAAAACATTCTGCTAGGAAGCTGATTCACTCATCAACGCTTTAGTGTATTGGTGATGTAATGTAATTATTGTATTGCGGTACAACTCTCATGCTCAGCTCTCTGACTCGATTCCCGGGTCGAGTAAAGTAATATTTTGATTTTGTGCTCAGTATCAGCCTGGTAAATGGCAATTGACTCGCCCCCTATTACATGGGACCTAACATAGCTGGGTGAAAAATTGCTGTGAGAACACCGCTGCCTACCTTCGAATGTAAGTAAGTATGTATACTATTGTATGTGTGCCTATATACCTCGCTATTACATAGTATTAGTGACGTCTTGAAAAACACTTGATTAGTAATTGCTAGATTGGTAGGATACCTTATCTTCTAGTCCTGGAGAGTATCCTTGATGTTTTAGCACTTGTTAGATTGTGATATTGTACCTATTATATTATACTATACAATATTATATAGACAAAATAGCCCCTGACAGAAAAATATCTAATGAATTCGGTCCCCCGACGTGAAGACGCTTGCCTCAAACTATTACTAGGTACTTAACCAGTCAACGCCCGCTTATATATAGCTATAAGCTAATTTCCTTATATAAATGGACACCGGTGTCCACCGCGGGCGTCCAAGGATTAAACGATAAAGACACTTATTATTTTACTTTTTAGAGATTTTTGTGTTGGGGTTATTTTAATTTTTATTTCAAACTTTTTAAATTACTTTATTCTCCATCATGGGGCCTTGATAATCAACTATGTAACACCTACTCGATGAGACCATCCTTATGAACCTAAACACGCTATATCTGCTATAAGTTGCTAAGGAGTTGGGTATCCCGCAGACTACTTGATGCTACAGCATCAGCTCATGTTTAAAAATATTGCCGAAGTCACAGTACACCAAAATAAAATTCAATCGGGCTTTTTAAATTGGAAATGAGCTGATAATCGTGAAACGCCCGATAAAAACCTTCATGAATTATAGCTAAGAACCATCGCGATCATATCAGCTTTCAAACAAAAAAAATCGAGATTGGTCCATTCGTTTGAGAGCTACGATGCCACAGACAGACATACAGATACACATCCTAAACTTATAACAACCCGCTATTTTGTCGGGGGTTAAATATTGAAGTACTTAAATCATAATGTATCGCTTTGGATAGTTGTTTGTAGTAGTATTAATATAGGTATATACCTAATTAGTTTAATTATAAACACCCATTTAGTACGTAAACCCATAGAGTATAGGTGTTGTGCGACTTCATCCGCGTGAAAGACATTTCACGGTGTAAAACTCCTACTGTGTAGTTTTCACTGTATCTATCCATAGCGTTATCGGTACGACGCCATCACCATCAATTAATATACTCAGATAAAAAAAAAAATTGCCTACGAGTGCAATTAACCATGATAAAAAGTAGCATAACATACGCTGGTCTGAAATGGTCTATGTCTGTGCCAAATATTATACAAATCCATTCAGCAGTTTGTGTTTATTTCTCACAAACATCCAAATTTATACAAACTTTCGCATTAATATTAATAATAATTATTATATTATAGTAAGACAAGATTTTTCCGTTTCAGGCAGCCCATTTTGTCTCAAAAACATCTGGCATTGGACATCATCGGCAAAGCATTACATAAATCAAATATAGGCCTCCATACTCGAAGAAAACTTTATTTCGATAGTCTAGAGAAAATAAAGAGTGATTTAAGAAAAACAATATTTTTATTATATCCTAGGTCTCTGGGTGCAGATCCTATAGAATTATGGTTATTTTATAAGAAAATCACACAAAGTGCTTTCTGGTTTTTAAAGAGCTGAATGTAAGTTTTCTAAACTGTTCATTTATTACAATTTCCTTGTCTGTTTGTCACTACCCAAGAGTCGGTTATATGATATTTCGTGCTACTGGATAAACAAAAAAACTCACAGTATGCTCTTTTTCCATCATTTAAACAAAATGAAAAAGGCAGTAACATCATTTAGGCTGGAAGAGGACCAGTGAGTTGTCTCATTTACGACGTTCTTCCTGTTAGTAAAATCAGGTAAATTTGAGGGTAAGCGACAGTAAATAGTGTTAAAACGGTGATTTATATTAATTAAACAATGCAGTTTTGAAGAAATACATTTAAAAGCTATATGGTTAAATTTTGAAACTTTTGGAATCAAAGGAAAAATGTATATGATTTTTTTTCGGTTATTTTCAACTTTAAACTCCTGTAAAATTTGTAAAGTGGCGGTTATTCCCTTTTGGCCGTTAACCGTCGAAATATACTTTGATCGTTTTTAATTATCCCCCTTTAGTGCCCGCATGGAACCAATGAAATTCTCGGAATTCATTAGCTTTACCCGTTTCCTGAATTTTCTGAAAAACAATTTTATTAAATGCGCTTAAAATTTCGTAGCTTATTTTCCGTACAGACTTTTTATTATCTTACGTTTATAACACACATAACACAGCCAATAGTTGCATTCAAAATAGCGACATATTATTGCCAGCGATCGTATAATACTGCGTAACTACTACACAAATTGAGACTGATATAGAAAATACAAAGTCAACACATCAGGTTTCAGTTTTAACACCTCTGATAAAAAACCATTTGACACTTACGCGGTATTTACCAATTATAGTCACGCGGCTTTCTACCATCCCCGAGTGTATCGTTTAGCCCTCTGAAATATAACTAACTATCTTGTCGAATGCATTTACTACTATAGATTTTTGATGAGAGAGTTTCCTGCTACACAAAAAAATTACGTACAAACAGGCCATGATGCTCAAATCGAACACACGATCTCTCGTCCACAGCCGAATACTCTCCCACCGCGCCATGGTGCCTCCATAAATGGAATTTAAATAGCGTGACATAAAATTTACTGCTGCAATTTGGGTTTATTCAGTGCCAATTGTGTCGGCTTCATTTGAGAATGAAAAACCACGGGACGTTAAAATATTAAAGCAAGGTAGATTGTACTTTTTGAATGAGTTTTATGTGTACTGGCTTTTGCTCGTGACTCTGCCTGCGATAAAACTTCTTTGTAAATAAAATATGGCCTACGGTGACCGGATATACTGTAGCTTCCTTTAACTAGTTTTTTTTTGAATTGGTGATGTTTGTGAAGATAGTGGCTATCTTAGTCTAGTAGCTCTTTACTAAAATAGAACAAGTCAATAATGTACTTTACGAGAATATTTTTTTATTTCAACTCCTACATTGATAGCCTAGCCATTGGGCTAGGAGGAGGAGGAGTGAAGGCACTGTGTCAGGTGTATTTTGTATAGATTAGAAAGGGATGTACATAGTATGATTTTCCGGAATCCTAGAAAATTTGAATTTTCCTGTAAATGCTCATTCCTTTCCATGATCGCTCGCCTGGTGTTTCTATTCAAAGAACATCGTATTATGTAAGAAATATAGGGACAACTGTCTCCCTGAGCCAACAGCGAGTGCTACATGGCATTTACACATTCAAGCGGCCAAAAAAAAGATCTCATCTCCCAGTAACTATTCCCAAAATTGGTATAACACTAAAATTACCCTGTTAATTGTTTCCAGGTATTTTCACAGAAACATATTCTGATTGTCTACTACATAGTATAGTAGAAATGATCCGGGCCACGCTGACCCACATACTCGCTCATATTTAATAGAGTAATCCAGCGGATAAACGCGCCGGCGCTGCGACCGATACCGCGCCTTCCGATCGGATGCCGTGCGATACACCACATCTGTAACGTGTTTGCGGAAAAATATGCAATTCAATGCAATCAGCCTTATATTATTTAATGCCCACTGCTGAGCATGGACCTCCTCTACTCCTGAGAGGGGATAGGTCTTAGTCCACCACGCGGGCCTAGAAAAAATAAAGTAACTATTTATTACAACTCATAAATAACCCTTTATATATTAGTATTTAAAGTATTTATTGTAAGTTGCCAGTGGCACCCAAACTAACTTGCGCCTGTATCTTAGACTACATACATATTACTACTTAAATCAAGAGCCCCATGTGGACTGCCATTTTCAATACTCATATTTGCTAAACATAAAAATATTAAATAAAAATTTAATGCATTCAAAACGGGAATAACGGTTAACGTTCACGGGATAGACCTGCTCGACTTACCATTCAATACTTTTAGATATTTTTTAATCAGCAGTCAGACGAGTATAGTCCAATATTTTTTCTCTTCCAAATCTCCATGTCCAACGCCAGCGGGCAAAGACCCCATCCCGACATAGTAATGTGTGAGCGTCCCATATTATGTCCCTCAAATATTTGCAAAGGCCAACGAAAACATTATTTTTTCATCAAAGTTCTGTTTGTTTACTCTACTAACACACACATGTCTACATTTAAGATCAATGTTCGTTTACTGACGATGTTCGCTAGAAATTTTCGGCGAATATTGAAGAATGGGCTATTGTAGATAACATTATGTAATAGATATTTTTGATTTTCTGGCCCATGGTATCCTGTAACATATTACAAACTGCAAGCATTACGTTTTCAATGATTATTAATGCAATATTTAATACTTAATTTCAATATATCTATAATATTTTCACTAAGCTCTCAATGCTCTTCTAACCTTGATATATTTCGAACCAAACTATAGTGAGATGATATTGAGTTTCAAATATGCGAAATATTACATTTCCGATTATCAATCGTTTATGTCTTCAATTGTATTATTTCTATCTGTTTTTATTAAACCAATAATGCAAGAAATGTGTAAAGCAACACCAAATTGGAGAGACATACCATCTGACATAGAAAAAAAATGTCACGAGGCGAGTTCTTCCAATGCACTTATCTGTATTAGTGTGAACAATGACCAGGAATTTGATATGTAAAATTATTGTTAATCAGCAATAAGATGCAGTAAGAGATTTAATTCCTATTGGCAACTTACGCACATTTTTTTACTTGCTTCCATTCCTCCAATTAGCATTTAGTACATTAAATAACCAACCCAACCTACCCAACCTCCACATGGCGAGCGTGGTGGACTAAGGCTAACCCCTCTCAGTAGTAGAAGAGGCCCGTGCTCATCAGTGGACAGTATATAATACAGGGCTGATTGCATTGCTTTGCAAATTAAATAAAAATAGATATTCCTCGAATTATAAACACTGGAGTTTAGCAAGGCTGTAACTAATAATAGAGCGTTGACTAAAGACATCGAGTATCGAAATAAACCATTTTATAGATCCTAGCTGTGAGTGTCAATATATTACAGGATTTCTTACTCAATTCCCAGAATCTGATCTATGGAAATTCGGCTTTGGGTTACATTAATAAATAGGACGTCAACTTATATTACTACGGGAGTGGTTTGTTGGGTTTGTATGTAGATATAGAAATAAAGGCTTGCCTTTGACGATAGTTTTGTACACAGAATCCATTTTGAGGTTCTTTACCAAGTCCTGTGAAATAAAATACTATAAATTGAAAAGCACAAATTAAAATATTGAAACAATAAACGTTGAATTTCCCCAATAAATCATATAACGATTCCATAAAGTAATATAGAAAGCTACTCTACGGCCATTGCTATACGCTGTCGGCTGTTATTCAAAGCCATGCAGGCGCAGGCGGTTATGAGCTATAGCCTGGCTCTGGCCGGGGCTCAACCCTAGCCATAAATCGGCCGTCCAACGCCCTAATCAATCACAGCGGCTTCAACAGGCCGGCTTTATTTTAACGTCGCCACGAGGTCAACGCTCTGATTGATGCAAATCCAACTATAATGCAAGTGTTTGGGGTTGGAACTTGATTGGCATTAGGTAAATACTCGGTGGATTGGTGAAGTCGTATATTTCAATATGTTTGGTATTAATTGATACCCATTCGTCGAAACTCTTAAGTTGATTTAGTACGAGGCATTTTATTAAATTTTAAGCAACCGCATACAATATTTTTTCTTTTTTCCGCCACATAGAGACCTTAGAAGACTATATTCTAGATTAGTGCATAGTTTAGACAGTGATTTTTGAATTTGGTCGACTTATACATTTATTTGAACAATAGCGTTTATCAGTAAGCGGTGAAATCGGCCCTTAGTCTCATAATATCCGGTAAATACAATAGCTCTAATGCCACTTAAAGTAGCAAAGGACATTTAAATGACTATACTTGAGTTCTGGCACAGTACCTTGGAGGCTAGTAGTTGATTAGTCTGTCATATCACGTCATATCTTACTAGTTTCTCGCTAACTGCCATTTGCTTTGAACAAGCGGGGACAAATGTTAAAAAACAAAATTTCTAGACTAGTCGTATATTGTAAGATTATACATATTCTATTTTGGTTATAAAATATCTCGCTTTCTGATGTTACGCGCTGTTTCGAGGTCAGGGAGCGAGCGCGGTGCGTGCCACATTCTTGTTAGGGGCG
This sequence comes from Sphinx pinastri, assembly GCA_947568825.1. Classification (NCBI taxonomy): domain Eukaryota; kingdom Metazoa; phylum Arthropoda; class Insecta; order Lepidoptera; family Sphingidae; genus Sphinx; species Sphinx pinastri. Next base: position 409,495 of record OX387623.1, read on the forward strand.
CGTCGGATCTGTGCCAACGAGCCTTGAATTTCCATCGGCTTTACGGGGTTTATGTTTCGAGTGGTTTAAGTAAGTCTTTTGGGTCGAATCACGTTGGTTTGTACACTAACTTTTTAACCGCGAATACTGTCAAGTTATTACGTAAAGTGACAAGACACACACAGAATATCGGCAAGGAATTGTTAGTATTTCGTTCTCTTACAATTAAAATGACACTACTCTGTTATACATAACTAGGTGTTGCTCGCGGCTTCACTTGCATCAAAAGCCTTTCCCGCTACAAAAGTCTCTAAAACACAGTACGACGCCATCTACTTAAAGATTCAGATAAAAAATATTCTTTTTTCCCATGGGAACAAAAGACCGAGATAAAAAGCCTATGTGTTAATCCAGGACATGACCTATCTATGCGCCAAATTTCAGCCAAATCCGTTTATTTTTTTCTGCATTTACTTCTAACAAAGATCCAAACATTTTCACAAATTTTCGCATTTATAAAATAAGATAAGTTTTTTTCTTTATTGCAGTGAATGACGAGACGAGCATGCCGTTCGCCAGATGTTAAGCGATACGACCACCCATAAACTTAACATAGCAGTAGCATAAACAGTAGCAACACCATCCAGCACCTTCAGTTACAAAGTACTGTATGGCATTCCACTGCGCTCGTCATCCTGAGACAAAATTATTTTTTGTTAAATTTGATTTTACTTTATTTTTTTTTTATTTATATATTTATTTTATTTTATTTTATTTTATTTTATTTTATTTTATTTTATTTTATTTTATTTTATTTTATTTTATTTTATTTTATTTTATTTTATTTTATTTTATTTTATTTTATTTTATTTTATTTTATTTTATTTTATTTTATTTTATTTTATTTTATTTTATTTTATTTTATTTTATTTTATTTTATTTTATTTTATTTTATTTTATTTTATTTTATTTTATTTTATTTTATTTTATTTTATTTTATTTTATTTTATTTTATTTTATTTTATTTTATTTTATTTTATTTTATTTTATTTTATTTTATTTTATTTTATTTTATTTTATTTTATTTTATTGTAGTACAGGAAACAAACAAATCAATACAAAGCAACTCAACACATAATACCAAATAAGTTTCCAACATCTAAAAATAACAGTTATATGTCTCGTCGGCAAAAAAGTAGCCTTATTTTGTCACAAGACTATCAACACAAATGAATAATAAGGAGTTAAATATTACACAACAACTAGTTGACACTAAATATAAACAAATACATAATTGATTATTGATTGAAAATTAAAGATCTAAACTTATTTATATTCTCATGAAAAATATAGATAAGGTTGAAATTCTTATTGTAGCATTGCAGGCCCGTACAATAAATCTATTTTTGCCATGCACCGTTCTTGTATAGGGAACGACCAAGACATCTCTACATCGAGAAGTTGGCTTTCTACACCGCAATCCTATATTGTTTAAGAGATAGGGTGAGTCAAGATGTTAAGTCTCATTATGTCCAGTACTTACACTGGCTACAATGTCCTTCAAACCGAAACACAACAGTGCATGCACACAGCAGCAGCTTGGCAGTAGAAATAGACATTGCGGTGGTATTCACCCAGACGGACTCTCACATATCAGAGACCTACCACCAGTAAACACCACCAGTGTGTAGAGGAACAACTTGACGTGGGTATGTATGGATTCATAAGAGTGTGGACAATCCCCAGACTATGTCTGCCTTTCTAGATGTATATTTTACATCAGAACACTAAAATCGTGGTCGAGTTATCAAGACAGTTTTCCAGAGGCATACAATACCTGAAAATACCTGCAAATACCAGCATATAGCCAGCTAATTCTAAGCTATTAAGTTACAGGCTATTCCTGCCGTCGGGCGCACTCGGCCGGGCCTGAAGCTTAATGTTTAATGTCGACAGATAATTTAATTCTTCGTTGTATTATACACGGTAATGCCGCGGGAGATTGTTTGTTCGTTGTGTTCCGCAAGCAAATGGCGACAGATGGCTCGCTTTTTTGGAAAGAAAGAAAGCTTTATTGATGATATATTAAAAGTATAAGTAATATTTTATCATAATTAAACAATTTTAGAAATAACAATGTTATATCAATACTAATTAATACACCTTAATTCCAATAATGAGAATCCTCATTTAGCTCTGTAGCGCATTACAGCCTATTCGATACGATATTTTAATATTTTTGTTACGATCATCTAATTCAATAAGGTAACCTAAAGAGTCTCGAAAAACAGCAAGTTTCCCAGTTTGATAGTAAGATTTAACCCTAAGGTGTGACTTTCAAAGACAAAAAGCGCAAAGAAACCTGCATACTTGGGAACTTATATAAAATTTGAAAATAATAATTATGAAAAGTATACGGTACGCGTTGATCAAAGACAATTAATGTTAAAGGAATTAAATGCCCGGCAGTAAAACAATACAAAACTAATCATTATTTTAATTCTAAACCCTCTGTGTAATTCAAACTGTGCTACAATTCATATTACATTATACATTGCGTATTGCTCTAATACGGGTATTCGGGAAGCGTGGCTGTGAACCCCTCCTCCGCCGTGAACCGCCCCCTCCCGCTCGCTGAAGAGGGCCCTTGTTTATATTCTTTCATTTATGCGCGATTTAATGCCTCAAGTATCAAGTTATACTGACGGCTCAATGCATAAAGTAACTTTCTGTAAGAAGGGAGTTTTGATACTTTTCATTCGTGAATTATTTGAGTGACGTGAAATGTCTACACGAATTATAATAGATTGGCTGGAAGATGATAATGTTTCATCACTCTTGTGAGGCGGAAGGGTATACAAAGATGTTGCAAGCGTAGATACTTACATAGGACACTCGGTAGCACTTCATTTCAAGAATCAGATTTTCATTTCAACCTGGCGACCTTCAAAAAAAGAGCGTATTCCCACCTAAAAGGCCGGCAACGCATCTGTGTGCTCCCTGGTATTGCAGATGTTCATGGGCGGCGGTGATCACTTACCATCAGGTGAACCGTATGCTCGTTTGCCCCCTATACCATAAAAAAAAAAAACAGTGATAATATCTCCCGAATGAGTCTTTATTGGTTTCAAGTAAAATTAAACGAACTTAAAACAGCATTTAAAATTTTATTTCAAACTTGAACATCTTTATATTTTTAATTAAAGTAAGTAATACCTAAGTACCACCGAAATTAATTAAATAAAACTTTGGATTGAATTTTAAAATTCTAATCAAGCTCTTTCGTCTTCAATTACTTGGACCGAATTATCGAAATTGAAAAAAATCAAATGAATTTATTATTCTGTCCCTTTTTAATGCTTAGAACGTTAAGGTCGCATTAATGACACATTCTACAATGTTTTGGATCGATTTACTACAGTGAAGTCTAGTTACAGAAACCTATAGTATATAACTGGAATAGGTTTCTGTATATAACTGAACACATGTCTCCTGCCTAGCACTGCACGGTACTGTTCTGTGCTTTGACGTGATAAAAACGGTATACGTTGCGTGTGTGCTATGTAGTAGCCCTCGAGGCGCGACGCAACTGTACGTCGCATCCCGACACGTTTGTCGCTCGTGCAGGACACCCCTTGAGATGTTATATGCTTGTATCACTAGTGGTTGCTTGCAGCTCCCCCCGCATGAATGACCTTTCCCCACAAATCCCACTGCGTACTTTACTGGGATAAAAGTTAGAATTCCGTATTACTTAGATAATTGCCATTAATTTCACTAACCACAAGATACAACTCTTAACAGATATCGACTAACCGTTGGTACCTGAAGAAAGACTCGAATAAAAGAGATCTGTCGAGAGTATAAAGGTCTTCCCCAGGCTAGTTTGTCTCATTACAGAATTTAATTGGAACTATATAATTGCATTTACTTTTTTCAGCTCTCGTGGATTCGAAGCCGCTTATTGCTTTGTCGGACTGGATTAGGGTCTATAGCGACGCACACAGCATGCATACTTATTCTTTTCACATAAAAAAACAAAATGACAACACATAGATATTAATACTATAGTTGTATCCCTCCCCGATCATCAGTATTTTCTGTCTTACTGGATGGGCCGTCATTTGTAATAAATAATATTATTATCGGATGAACTCTCACCATGAAACAATGGTTGGTTATTTCTAAAATAATAACATTGATTATTTCTTATGCCACAAAAACGCTATAGATTTTAATATAATTCAGAACAGTAAAATTATTTAACTTAGATAAGTTTATATTTTGTCCACCTATGTGATCTCATGCGAGTTGGTCGTGGTTGGTTGGTGTTGGTCACATATCTTCGAAATCCGTACAATTTGTTGGTATATACTTAGTATGAAAGTTTCCTCAAGACGTTTTCCTTTGTGTACCTTATTGACAGTTATTGCATCGGTTATTATAAGTCGATTTTTTTTCCGGTATCGAACACAAGAACTCCTCGACGATGCCTAGCGTCTTTACTAAGCTATAACGACTACATTTGACCTCTAAAGTTAATAATTCAACGTGGCTTGCTCGGGAGAGCGTGTATTATTCAGCCAGCGCTTATGGCGCTTGCAACGCTCACCGCTTATACTCGTAGCGCTTGTACCGATGTATTTATGCAAATCCTCCGAACTGGAAAATCGGATCGTCAGTCGCATCCGAAGCTACTGGATGATGAATGTTGAACGTGATTCGGTCGAATGAGCAATGCATTTTTATCGCGGCTCTACAAAAGCAACACTTCACCTTATGGTACACACACACACACTCTCACGTCTTTTATCCCCGAAGGGGTAGGCAGAGGCGCAAATAGTGCACCCACTTTTCGCCGTGCGTATTCCGTCCCATGATGTGATAGGGGGCGAGCCTATCGCCATATCGGGCACAAATTTCCGACTCCGGGCTGATACTGAATTTAAAAACCCAATATCACTTTGTCCGACATGGGAATCGAACCCAAGACTTCAGCATTGCCACCACCACCACCACCATACCAGCCCTGTATTATATACTGCCCACTGCTGAGCACGGGCCTCCTCTACTACTGAGAGGGTTTAGGCTTTAGTCCACCACGCTGGCCTAGTGCGGGTTGGCAGACTTCACATACCTTCGAAATTCAGGAATAGCAAGCAAGTGATAGGCTCGCCTTCTATCACATCATGTGATGGATTACGCACGGCGAAATTTACAAGTAGGTGCAATAGTTGCGCCTTTGCCTTTGTGTGTGTGAATGTGTGAGTGTGTGTGTGTGTACCAAAAACACTGAAAACATGTAGAAATATTTCAGCTAGTTTTTAAGTCCATTTTGGGGATGAATTCGCGCAGGCACAATAATTTAAAAAAATATCCATGTATTATTTCTGTTTTATTTATTACGGACAGATTTTTAATTTAATATAGCTTTGTCTGGAATACGTTTCTAATAAACAAAAGACAATAAAATGAATTCACAAAGTGAATACTTAACTTGCTCTGTAAAACTTTATGAATACTCTTTTTATTAAGTTAAAGCTTTCATCTATCCACTACTGTTCATTCCATCAAAGTACGAATATTTTAATGCTTTCAAGATTAAAATCATAAAATTTTAATAAATTATTCACGCAATCATAGACTGTTGGTGAAGCACTTAGTGACGTCTGTTTTTACAGCAGTCTTGCCAACTGGGAATGTGTTGCCTGGCTAAGCAATGTTAACATTCACAACATCTTTAAGAATAGGAACAGGGATTTTACAAATAGATCGGCTTTTTGTTTCGACTGGCAAGGGGTAATCAATTCTCGTCAGTAGACACATTATCTGAATCCTACCACTCACTTACCATCAATAGCAGCACTTTGACGTGCCCCTAAAAAAAATGTACAGGATTTCCACTCCGGCTATTTCTACGATTATCCGAAAATTAACAGCAAACGCACCTCGTTTGCTGTAATAACTGGTTTCTGCAACGCACTACACTATTACGATCTAACCAATAATTCAATAAAGAACACTGTCTCCGAAGATAGTCCATCACGTATTTTACTTTATTAGCGAAGGCGACAGCTCAGTAACCCAAAAGTATCAAAAGGCTATTTGTACGCGGCGCAACATAGCACTTCTAAACATCATCATCGTAAAATATATTGTTCTTCATTATTGTTCAGTTTTCTTAGACTACAATTATCGTTCCTAAGTTAAATTGAATTATTTTATGCTTAGTTACAAACAAACGCTTCGTCTTTATTAAAATAGATAATAAACTGGTTTCTACGTCTAGAGAGACAACTGAGTGCGTCTGGTATTTAGTCGCCATTACAGTTTTGTCAATTTGCGAGTCCCATTATTTTTCAACTTTACACTTGGTACAGCTCCGATTTGGCAACTTTGTAAATTCAAAAACTTTTAATTATTTCTCATTTTAGGCTGAGGCAAGCAAAGTGTGTGCTAAGTTACATATTATTCTGTATAGATTTTAATCAACAATTTCGTAAATTGAGTTATTTGTTGTGGTAAACATAACTTCTTCCAGAGGTTAACTCAACTGCGCTCGATTTATCTTACAGAAAACTGCTCTAGGTAGTGGTCTTGCTGTTTATTTCATACAGTAAACGAGATTGTCAAGTAATTCCAAACAATTTTTCTTAGAGTTCTCCAAAAGCTACGATTCTTAAGGAAATTCATAGGTCGTTTCAGGGTCGAGCAGAGCGCGTAATGCAGACCTGTCACGGCGACGGTTAATTTTAGACATGCGTTTTACCATCAGAACCATTTTTACTTGCATATTTTTATTGATTTAACACAGATGGTGGCAAAGAAATGTTTATTTTTATTAGATAAGTTAACTAATTAATTTCAGTTTTTCTCTCACGTCATGGAAGGTGATGATGAGGTTGAACCCTATAACATCGGCAGTGCTGACGTCCCCTTCTTAAAAATAGCTCCCGATCAACTCCTTCGTCTATATTTTTGGAGCTGATTATAGTTAAGAATACATAAGGGTGTGTGCATCGCGAAGTGAAACCCTCGTAAAGTGTTAATGTTTCAAAAATGAATGTAAGTGCTATCAAACGGTATATTTCTCGTTTCCGGGACTGGTTACAGCGCGATTTATGTAGATTGCCTCGTAAATAGCGAGGTACGTCCCCGGGGCAGCGCTTCACTCAGCCGAAGAATTGAATTATTTTTTTGGAAGGATGTACCTCGCATTTCAGTAACAGCGTTATGTCACATAATATGTTGGGGTTCTTGCGAATGGGCATGAGAACTGGTTAGTAGTTTAGTTGGGATAATAATATTTTATAAATATTGCGCACTTCGTCATGTAGTTAGTTGTATATAATCCAAGATAATAATATCATTTAGAATCGCAGAGCCATACCAAGCCAACGGTGTAGTATCTCTACCTCGTAATACCCCAACGTTAAGTGAGGGCAATATGAGATTACCGGAAGAACAAACATCCCGTTCTATGCTATTTCCCTATTTCTTTCCTCTGTTGCCAACACTTGATTGTTCATGGTCCTTTTTTAATACGGGCACTAATGGTATTGTATTTATATTTATGTTAGTGTGGGTGTTTAGTGTGACGATCACTAAGATCAGGTGATACAGTTGCTCGTTTTCCGACCGTGGCATTAAAACTTGCCAGATAAACTTCCTTCCCCAAGACTTATGTATTTAATTATAGAATGTAGTTATTGAAACCCGCGTTGATTCGCGCCGTCCATTTAGTTTTTAATTGAGTGCCACGCGTCAGTGGCCGCTTCCCACGTTTGCACATCTATATTCTGTTTTACTATTTGTAAATGAATTTCGTATTTTTTTGGGTAGTTTGCTCGTCTGTTTGTTAGACTGCTGTAAAGAGTACTAAAAACTTTGATTTATTATAGAGTACTTCATGCACTCAGTATACTATTTTTTTTCATAAGGACACAGCAAAGTCACTCCACTGCACCTGTTAGTAAGCAAGGTGGGGTCCAGATAGGATGACGACTATCCAGAGATGATGACCCCTCACCAGTCGACACAATTATGCCGGCTTGTTTGAAACCAGCTAAACACAGGCTGATCCCGGAATACGACTAATTTTTGAACACCGCTTTTTTTATTGGATTGAATGACGAGGCGAGCATGCCATTCGCGTGATAGTAAGCGATACGACCACCTATAAATAGTAGCAACACCATCCAGCACCTTGGCTTATCAAGAACTGTGTGGCATTCCACTGCGCTCGCCATCCTGAGACATAGGATGTTATGTCCAGTAGTGGCACTGCCTACAATGTTCTTCAAACCGAAACACAGTGCATGCACACTGCTGCTTGGCGGTAGAATTAGACATTGCGGTGGTTCCCACCCAGACGGACTCTTACATATGAGAGACCTACCACCAGTTTGCTATGACGGGTTTGACACCTTGTGTACGGCTATCGCTATCCGGGTAGATAAAAATGTCCTACCACCAGCAATTCCTTATATGTCTCACGATTCCCAGTAACAAACATACCTACAATGTATCTATAATATAAATGCGTAGTAAATAAATAAATACAAGGCGAGGCTGACAAACGTAGTGCAGTGCATTTCAATGCTTTGTATTTCGAAGTTCTTTGTTAACGTTGAGGTATGTCGTTAACCATCTAGCGATCGACACACTTGTCTCGCCATTCAGATTTAAAAATACTATAGTATTCCCCTATATTTGAAAAGTCTGCAATTGAAAAGGCTCCCATTCCACAGCCATCTTGAATTATTAATCCGTCCATTAGAAGTGGGAGTTGGCTGCCGCTTCATCGACACTGGAGCATACACGCAGCCCGAATCAGCTTTTCACTGTAAATGTTTCCTCTTAAAGCCGTTCCCGGTTATTCCCGATAATCCCATTCGTTTGTAAATTCATGCATAAAAACGGTTTTACGTGAAAAATGAAAGCGGTTTAAAGTAAAGGCTGTTTGGTTTTTGTGACCGTAGTGCTGTCGAAGCGGATTACTTATATTTGCGTAGATTAGGATGATCGAAATAAATAACAGTTTTACAACCAACATAAAACTAAGCGTGTGGTATGTTGTTACGCTCAGCCCTATATTCTCGAATGTAGGTAACGTTTTATAAAATTGTTGCAAGAGCACGCCGCTCGCTTTGTGGCACGATACAACTGCCCATATAGCAATACTAGAACCTTGGATTGCAATTTTCTTCATTGCTAATCACTGTTCACGTAGACACGTCAGGTGTGAAGGTGCTGCATAGATGCTATCAACTTGCACCAGACACACGTCACCAAACGGTGACACATTGATTAATTTGGAAATGTTGAGGAATGTTTTAAGATAATACCCTCTCGCCAGTCCACATTATTATGCCGGCCTGTTTGAAACCGAATATACACAGGCTATACCCGGAAGGTGACACATGTGGGCCACTATGTTGAATTTTACACATTGTGTACGGTGATCGATATCCGGGCGGATTCAACTAGCTGAACCACCAAAAGCCTATCCCTGGTCTCTGACTACCCGCTTGAGTTTCATGCGTGATATTATACCCTTGTTTGTAAGTTGCCCCTTATCCCAGCACGTGACTGCTATACAAAACATCCGCTGTACTAGTTGATAACTGCGGCTTCCCACACATCACCAGTCTAAACTAACTGTATCTCAACCCGCAATCACGCAGTTCGCTGCCGACGTCACGTACTCCGCGCTACGCGTCCAAAGCTCCGACCTTGGCCGTGTAATTCTATGACAAACTACATTCCACGAGGTTTCATAACAAGGAATATGAAATACGGAATCTAATTCTTTATGACTCAATACATTATGTACATACTTTATAATTATTTCCTTTTGTTGAATTTTTCCAACAACACAACGCATACGATGCCTTTAGCCCCGAAAGGTCAGCAGAGGTGCAATCAAGGCACCCACTTTTCGCCTTGTGTGTCCTGTCCCATAATGTTATATGGGGCAAGCCTATCGGCATATAGGCAAATACACACACATTCAGGGCTGATACTAAGCATTTTTTTTTAAATCGGTTTCATAGTTCCAGAGACTGTCCCTCAAGAATCTCAAGTATTACTTTTAACGTGTAAATTCCTCCATGCTGAAACCGCGGGAAATGAAGTTTGTCGTACAGAATTATTGCTTGACTACGGACCCGAGCTTCCTTATCTACGCATCTAGTTGTGACTCCTTGGCAATCCGTAATCATAATGTTATTTGGCTTGATAATATGTTTGCATGTTCGATTTAATAGGGGGCTCATTGCTATATATATGCTCGAAGTGATTGAACTATGCTAGTTGTATCACAAATTGCATAATCAACTATATCACGATCGTACAATAAACTGACGTGAAGTAAGCTATTATAATTTAGAAAATGTGACGAGGCTAAGAAATTCACTCCTCCGGCAAGACCCCCACAATTACTCTGTTTATAGTAGGAGATCTAATCTTAGGAACAGTTTTCAGAAGATCCGCTTCTGTTTTTTTTCATTAATAGATATTTTATTTGTATAGCTTAGATATCCAAGCATGACAGCGAGCGGAGCCTCGTGGTAGTAACCCAATAACGTCCGCTTCTTTTTATACTGTACAAGCGATAAGTGCTCATCCAAAAATATGCGCTATCGTTGCGTCTCCATCTATTCATTTAGAGATATGTTAACCATCGATACAATCAATTCTATAACAAGGAATTGTATTTGCTGTAGCGGATTTACAATTGATTCGCTCCCCAATAATCTGAACTAACTCGGCATTACAGAGATTATTCCAGACACAGCGGAGAGACAAGGAGAATCGCTTCATTTGAGTATTCACGAATCGCTACGAATGCCTAGCCAATAATCGCTTTAACAATCGATTTACTATTCAATTATCAATAAGTCTGTATTATTGTTTCAATTAGATATTATAAAATGCTTTCATAGCTGCACGACGACTTGCTTCGCCTGTTTATTTGTCGGAAAATGTAGTAGAAATCATTTATTCGAATCCATTAAATGTGAAACATTACTTAGTGTGATATTGTAAACTACCCCTTATTCTATAAAATGACATGTATGCATTGAGCCTTATCAAGAGTGCCAATATTACGACACTCGACCCGTGCATTGCAATGGCTGCAATGATTGTATAATTTGTCTTGTCTAATAATTGTATTGAGTGATTAATAGATGATTACGAAGCCCATTAACGTCTTTCATTATAAAAACATCACATGGTGTCAGGTAAAGGGTGTAATCACATAAAAACTCAGTCATGGAATCTCAAAAAGCACAGGCGTGCAAATCCAAAAGAAATCCACGTGAATCCATATATTCAACAACTCTACAAAATTTTGATTTCAAGTCAACCAACCTAGATGCCGAATGGAAGAAATGGAAAATGTATTTTTCGATATTTCTCAAAGCTTCAGCGTTGGATACCGAAGAGAACGAGCGGCTGGTATCTCTTCTTCTACACCACATGGGCACGAGTGCGATCCCAATTTTTATGTCATTTGGAGTCGACGTGGATAAAGTCGAATATGAAGAACTACTAAAGAAATTTGACAGTCATTTCTCACCAAAGAAAAATATAACAATGGAGAGGCATAAGTTCCTTACATTTAAGCAAAACGAAGGGCAATCCATCAAAGATTTCATTATGGAGCTCAGAAATCTAGCGAAGTCATGTGAATTTAAGGAACCAGAAAATATGATTCGAGATATTTTCATCTGTAATCTTAATAGCAAAAACTCGTATATCAAGGAAAGACTACTCGAAGAAGGCAACATCACACTTGATAAATGTAGCGAGATTGCTCATAATCTGGAAATAAGTAGAAAAAATTTAGCTGAGTTGGAGTCAAGTCAAGTCTTACAAGTAAATTCAAAGTCAAGTCAACGGCAGTCTAACTTTAGGTCAAATATCAAAGAACGTCCAACCAATTCCAGAAATAATTATTATAGTCGTTCCAGTCACATCAAGGATACACATCATTCCAGTCAAAAGAAGAGGACATGTCCAAAATGTGGTCAAGTGCATCATCACAAGTGTCCGGCAGAAGGTCAAGTTTGCTCAAATTGTGGTAAAATGAACCATTATTCTAAAATGTGCAGGTCTCATAAGTCTGTAAGTCATGTCAAAGTTGTTGATAATATTGAACAAAACAGTCAAAATGAGTATTTTATAGGTCATGTAACTCATCATAATAAGTCAGACAAATGGGAAGTTAATATTTCTATAAATTCAGAGTGTATTGTAGCGCAAATAGATACAGGTTGTCCAATTAATATTATGTCAAAAGAAATATACTCAAGCATATTGAGACTTCCTATGAACAAAATAGAATACTCTAGTGCTCAACTAATTTCCTTTTGTGGTAACAAAATACCAGTAATTGGCAGAGCTACAATTTATTGTGAAATAAAGCCTAACGTCAAACAAAATATTGAATTTGTCATCACATCATTGAACCAAAAAACAATTTTGGGTCTCAAAACATGTGAAAGGTTAAAAATAGTTCAGAAATGTTATAATATGGTGAACATCAATAGTAATTCTTTGTCAGATGATTCAGCCGATAACATTATAACCAAATATAAAGAAGTGTTTGAGGGCATTGGTCTTTTACCTGGAGAACATAAAATCAATATAAGGCAAGATGTTGATGGACATATAGATCCGCCAAGAAAATTACCTTTTAAATTAAAAGATAGATTTAAAAACGAATTAGATTTAATGATAAAGAATGGTATAATACAAAAAGTTAATGAACCGTGTAAATTTGTCAGTTCAATTGTCTGTGTCGAAAAACCGAATAAAAGTCTAAGAATATGTCTAGACCCAAGATATATTAATCAATATATCACTAGGCCTAAATTAAATATTCCCACACTGGAATCATTGACGTCAGAATTAAGTGAATCTAAAGTATTTTCTGTATTTGATGCTAGCTCAGGATTTTGGTCACTTAAATTAGATAAAGAGAGTTCCAAACTAACTGCTTTTAATACAGAATATGGAATTTATTCATTTCTTAGAATGCCATTTGGAATCTCTACTGCATCGGAACAATTCCAACATGCATTACAGAATCTCTTGTCTGATATACCAAACTTAGTAGTCTATATTGATGACATTCTTATTTATGCCAAGTCAAAAAAAGAGCATAACGAAATTCTTGTCAAATTTTTAAACAGAGCTAAAGAAATTGGTCTAAAATTAAATAAAAATAAAATACAACTTTGTCAAAGTTCTGTAAAATTCATGGGTCAAATTTTAAGTCCAGAGGGTGTACAACCTCAAGAATCTAAAATCAAGGCAATAGTTGAAATGTGCCCACCTACATCTGTAAAAGAACTTCAGAGATTTTTAGGTCTTGTTAATTACCTTGGTAAATATATACAAAATCTTAGTGAGGCTACTACAAATTTAAGGTTATTACTTAAAAAGAATGTTCCTTGGTGTTGGAATTTAAATCATCAACATGAATTTAATAATCTAAAAAAGTTAATAAGTTCAGCCCCAGTCTTAACTTACTATGACAATAAAAAGCAACTTACATTGTCTGTAGACGCATCACAGAGTTCCTTAGGAGCTGTCATTTTACATGATAAAAATCCAATAGCATATGCTTCCAAAAGCATGAATGACTCCCAGAAACGTTATAGTCAAATTGAAAAGGAACTTTTGGCCATTGTATTTGGTTGTACAAAATTTCACCATTATATTTATGGACATACAGTCAAAGTAGAGACTGATCATAAACCGCTGGTTGCTATATTTAAAAAGAATTTGTGCGATATACCACAAAGATTGCAAAGAATGATGCTTACTTTGCAACAATACAATTTGTCTGTCTCACATGTACCAGGAAAACATATGTACATTGCTGATACTTTAAGTCGAGCTAAATTTAAAGATGACATCAGTCATGATGAAACTGATGAAGTTTTAGAAAGTCTTAATAATGATATAAAAGTCCATGCCAATTTTCTCATCGATTCAATTCATGTGAGTAAAAATAAATTATGTCAAATAAGGTCAGAAACATCCAATGATGTTACTTTGCAAAAAATTGTCAATTTCATTAAAAATGGATGGCCATGTAAAAAGTCAATGGTTTCCGATGATACCAAACAATATTATAAGTTTAAAGATCAATTACACGTAATTGATGATATAGTTTTCAGGCTTAATTCCATTGTAATACCTATGTCTTTACGTCAGGAAGTGCTACAACGTATGCATGAGGGTCACTTAGGAATAACAAATACTAAAAATCTTGTCAAAGGTGTCATATTTTGGCCTAATATGAACAGTGAAATAGAAAATTATATAGAAAAATGTTATACATGTTTAAAATATAGGAAAAACAATACACCACAACCATTATTATCTCACAAAATCCCAGACCTTCCGTGGCAAAAAGTGGGTGCTGACATTTTTCAATTTGAGTCAAAAAATTATCTTTTAGTTGTAGACTACTATTCAGAATATTTTGAAGTAAGTCCTATCAATACTTATAATAGTCAAAATGTTATAACTCAGTTCAAAAGTATCTTTTGTCGTCATGGTATCCCAGTAGAGATCATATCTGATAATGGTCCACCTTTTAATTCTGCAGAATTTAAAAAATTTTGTATATCATGGGATATTACACATACAACGTCAAGTCCTCATTACCCGAAAAGTAATGGTCTAGCTGAACGTACTATAGGTACAGTAAAAAATATATTTAGAAAATGTAAAGATTCTGGCTCGGATATATATCTAGGCATACTTATATTTAGGAATACTCCTAAAGCAGAAGGCATTGCCTCACCAGCTCAAATGTTAATGTCAAGAAATCTTAGATGTTTGATACCAAGTTCTACATCAATTTTAAAACCATCTGTAGAGTCACATAAGAACATTAGACATAAATTTGTAAAAAAGCAAATGAAAGTAAAATATTATCATGATAGGAAAACTAAATATCTATCTGAAATTAAAGAGGGAGAAGATGTATTATTTAAGCATAATCCTAAATCCAATTGGGTTCCTGCTACTGTCATTAAAGAAATTATTCCTAAAAGGAGCTATCAAGTAAAAACTCCTGAAGGTGTTTGTTATCATAGAAATAGAGAACACTTGTTAAAATCAAACAATTCAGTTCCTGTAGATGTGTCGATCCAGCCTACCGATAGTCAAGTAATTGAAAATCCAAATATCAGAACAAAAAGAGAAAGAGTTCGCCCAAGATGGTTAAATGATTATGAAACATAATATTATGTTGTCATTTATTTGTAATTCATGTGTCAATAAAACAAAGTACCAATTATAAAAAATAAAAGTCATGTATAAGAATTGTCATTGTATATTAATTCATTTGAAACAATAAATTGTCAACTTAAGGTAAAAATGTCATACATTAGAATTGTCACTGTGTAAATTAATTAATAATTAATAATGTCCCACCTCTATCGACTTATTGTCAAAATGTTACATTTGAAAATTATTGTTTTAGTTTAATATTGAGAATAATAGTCTTGTCTTTTAAAGGGGGACATGTGATATTGTAAACTACCCCTTATTCTATAAAATGACATGTATGCATTGAGCCTTATCAAGAGTGCCAATATTACGACACTCGACCCGTGCATTGCAATGGCTGCAATGATTGTATAATTTGTCTTGTCTAATAATTGTATTGAGTGATTAATAGATGATTACGAAGCCCATTAACGTCTTTCATTATAAAAACATCACACTTAGTTTCAATAAATATTTACTCTACCACCAGTTCGGAAAACAGTTTCCACCAGAGAAGAAAGAGCAAAAACTCTAGGGTTGCTCTTTTCAAAATCAGTTCAAAGGTATAAATTAGGTACAGTGTACAATTAAAAAAAAAACCTAGGTATAGATTTTTATTTTGTTTAGAGCACTTCATATATTTACTTGCATAATACTCTATTTTCCTTTCCTATCCGAGTGTACGATCCTCTCAGGAATCATGAAACAATTTGATGATCTATACTTTTCCAATATAGATTATAGGTATAATACTCACTAGTATTGCTCGCGGCTCCGCCCGCGTGAATATGTTTTTCCGGGATAAAAAGTAACCTATAGCACTCAAGGGTAATGTAGCTTCCTATTAGTGAAAGAATCTTCATTATCGGTTCAGTAGTTCCTGAGATTAGCGCGTTCAACCAAACAAACAAACTCTTCAGCTTTATATAATAGTATAGATTAAAAAAAATATATATATATAATTATAATAATTAATAAGTATAGATCAGTTATTATGTTAAATAATCTCCACTAGCCATATAACCATTTACAATCTCAAAAGAATCAATGGTGCACAGACACAATCCTAAGGCATAGGAATAAGGAATAATATATGATGGTTATTTAGGCTGCCTAAATAATACGATAATCTTGAGACAATACGAATACCACACATTTTGGATTTAAAAATATAAATAATGCACTGCAATGCGTAGTTTCTAGTGCATAATAATTCATGTTCTTGGTGTTGCTACTGTTTATGGACTTAAGTGTTGCTTACCTTCAGACTTGCTCTACGCAACAATCAGTTACAATTGCACGTATCACTTCAAACATAGATTAAATTAAATTTAACTTCAAATACCGCGTAAACACGTTCAAAATTTAACAGTTTTGGCTTGCGGCTACTCTCGTTTTAATGCCCATTCCTGTGATAAAAAGTAGCCTATACATTATAGCACATAGGTGTTTAGTTTTCTATTAGTTAAATAATTTTCAAACTCGGTTACGCAGTTTTTGAGTTTACCTATTATAAAAATACAAAAAAATATTTTCTCTTTCTAATATTAATTTAGAAAAGAATAATAATTCTCCTTTAATCCCTAAACAACAATTTTAAAGCCTACAAAATTTAAAAGACCCGTCTAGAACCAAACAATGTTAGAGACATAAAGCAGTTACGTTATTAATCAAACTTCTCGCGTCGCTCGAACGAAATCGAGTTTAAAAATAACAAGCTCTTGTCCAATCATCCCCCCATATTCCATTAGTGTACGTCGAGATAATGTTTGGACTAGCGCACTCTGAGCTGCCTACTATAAATACAAAATTATACTTTATGATATATGAAATTCAATTAACTGTTGTCTTCTAGAGCAAATAATCTTAATCAAAAGTATTGTTTAACTTGGTTTTACAAGACAAAAGTATCCATAAGTTTATTGAAGTACCGTAAGTAATTGTCCTTTAGGACAATTTTGCCAATGTCAAGTGAGGCGGATACATGTACTGAAGAAATAAAAAAAAAAATACTACGCCAGATGACCAGATGAAAAAGAAACAAAAACACTGAGAAACAACAACATTCAAACAAGATGCAGAAAGATGAACAAAGAGTTCTAAGACTATAACTGTTTAATGACTTTGTAGACGAACAACTAAAATTACAAAAAGGTCAAGAGAATAAGATAAAGACAGACAGAGAGAAAGAGGGAAAGGGGGTGGGGCTTAAGAAATAAAAGTATAAAATACTATAATTTTATGCTATTAATAAGGATGAATTTTGATAAAATTTCAATAAATGGGGAGTGAACTCGAGAAAGCAAACAGATAGAGTTTGTAGGGCGTGGAATATAAGGGGGGATTAAAAAAGGTTTTGTATCAAAATGGACAATAAACGTCAACAAGTCGTATCGTCATGGTAACGCACATAACTCCAAAGACAAGAATTGTAGTTTTGCTCTTGGAGCTGGAAGCTGGATCAATGGAGCGATGGAAAAGAAACAACATGTGCTAAACATATCTAAATCGGAAGATAATTACATGCGTCATTTTGTCATTGTAAATAAAGAGGGAGGGTGGTGTGGTAATGGATCCGGCCCACGCAGGAACTTTGCAGCTTCGGTGTTTGTTCGCGCCGAGCGCAGGGTATCAACTTCCCGAACCTACTACGCCGCCTTTTATAGGTGTTGTCAGGTTTTTTAGTATTGACAGCTAAGAGAAAATGGGATCTGAAACATTGAAAACTTATATTGAAGACGCCTTTGGCCTAATTTTGATTACCTACCTACCATGCACGTCAAGAAATGTTTCATGCATGAATTACTTTTGCCATTTTTCGAATAAGATTACACGAGTAGCTATATTATATTTTGTTACAACTTACTTACTTACTCGGTTGCGTAGTTATGTTACGTACGCGGTACTACTACCGTCGTGAGAACTGAGGTCTCGGCTTCGAATTTCGAGCTGGGTTAAGACATATCTATTGGGTTTTTACATCATGTAAAAAACATTATAGAAAATAGGTAAAAAATATTTATTAACTTAAAAATACAATGAAACCACACACGTACCCATGTTCACTACAACTCCCAGTTTATCAATTAATAATAAATGTTAGTAACTCTGTAATATTAAAACTTGGCGATAAATTCCCTTAAATGTTGACGTTAATTGTTTAATGTCCCCTCTGATACTGTTACGTATCGCTCTTAATACCACTTTCAATATTCATAACTTCGTTTATATCACAATTACTTTTTAATCTGATGATAAGCGACAATGTTATTCGGATAGCTTCTACATTCGATGAATATGAAGCAGGCGACGCTAATTATCAATATAATATTATTAAAACTTACGCGAGCCATATCACATTAATAGTTTACAAACCACGGTTTTAGAACTATGAAGATGACCTACTTAATAGGTCGAAACTGGTCGGCGATTCTGACCAAGAATACGTGAGTAAAACCGTGGTTTGTAAACTATTAATTATCAGTATAATGAAATGTGATAGGAAGCACATGAATGGAGGTGTTTATTGTTTCTTCCAGTGGTCAGAGCCGGCTCTCGACACTTGTGTTCCTGCTAGTCGACATACAAGTTCAAGAATAGGCATTTGCAAAGAGATGATTATAGGCTGAAAACTTGTCACATTTTGTAGTACATGTGCTTTCGAGATTTCATTTATGGTTTCCTAATTATTATTGTAGCTAAGTTCCAGTAACTTATCTCTAATCATCGTCATCTAATGACCAGATATTCCGCTTTACTATCGGACCCCTGTATTTTGTATATGCTAGAGATTGTCAAGGTCATTGAGACATCAAGTCCCTATGTAGATCTTAAGAGTTCTGTTCTTTGACTAGATTCTACACGAAATGTCGATGAATTACAGGCTCTAACGTGATAGAGATCCAATATAACATAGCTTAAACCATTTAGTGAAGTTTTCTATTCATCAAATCATGTTCAATTTCCTCTACAGTCTTTCCTTTGGTCTCAGGAAGGAAGGCGAGGACACATAAAGCGCCAAATACGTTAGTTCCTACGAATATGAAGAACGCCACTTGAGCCCCGAACGCATCGGCGATCTGCGTGTATGAGAACAGCTGCACGAAAGATAGCAGCCACGCCTCGATCAGCAGGCAGCACATTACTTTAGTGCGAACCTGAAAATAAACATGGGCCTTTATTTATCTTTATCCACTAAAAATGTATGCGCCTGTCGTATGTGAGTGTTCGTCTGGTAATTAAAACCAGTTGATTTATTTCAGTGACCAAGTTGCAGCGTGTAACAAGCCTTAATTGTTGATCTTTGTATTTGATAATCTTAAAATAGCATAAAAATTGTTTAATCATCTACCTAACAGGTACTTACTTGGAAGTTGAACATCTCGGACATGACTACGAATGGCATCGGCGAAACTGCAGCGGCATAGCAGCACACTGTCACTATAATGACTACGATGGGCATCCACTCCGGCACGACGATACCCTCTTGCTGCAGCACAAGGATGGTGCCCAGCGAACCCATTGCTATTGCTGAGACGATGTAACATGTGGCAAGGATCGACTGGAAGGATGTACATTTTATTTCAAATTTTTCTCATATCCATATTTTTTAGACAGCTGCTTGAGACGAGCTAGTCATTCGCTCAACATTCAAAACTTTCAATAACAAAGCATATAACGGCACTGCTTGTCCTTCTGGCCTATTTTTTGTAAAGTTTTATTCCTTATGACATTTTTAGGTCCAAGTATTCAGAACTCCGTTACAACAACTTTCTTATTCTTTGCAACAACGACGTAGGAACATGGAACTTAAAACTATCTTAATCTATCAAAACTTCTACTATTGAATAAATTTCTGACATACCTTTCTTCCCAGCCTTTCCACAAGGCTCATGGAGACGAGAGATGCGATGATCATAAATACAGGGATGCTGAGGGATTGTAGCTCTGGGCTCATGGTCACTCCCAACTGGTTAAGGATCGTCGACGCAAAGGTTACTATTGTGAAGGCGCCGTTGCATGCATGGGCGAAAATGATTGCAATCATGAGGAGGATACCACGCCGCCATGCGGGTTGTTTTACTGGAATTAAAAACGCAAGCGTAGAGGCTCGAGCCCAAAGTCCCCTACACTGAAAAAAATACTGTGTAAAGTTATGACTAAAATTATGAGCAATTCGCTTGAATTGTTTAATGATGTCCACCAACTGGGCATGAAATGGGCATTGTTCTTTTTCATCAGAATGATTTTTTATACGGGCAAGGCAAAGTGATTCGACTACATCTGATAGTAAGCGGAGTGAGGTCCAGATAGAGTGTTGACTGACGAAAGATACCTCGCTGATCGACGCTATGCCATCCTGTTTGAAATCGGATATACATAGGCTAATCTCGGAACGTGACCTATATTACATTATCTGACGGTAAGTAAACACAGACCTAAATGCAGATTCACTGGTGGTAGGTCTCTCATTATGTAAGAGGCCGTCTGGGTGGGTACCACCGCAATGTCTATTTCTACCGCCAAGCAACAGTGCATGCACTGTTGTGTTTCGGTTTGAAAGACATTGTAGCCAGTATAACTACTGGACATAATGAGACTTAACATCTTATGTCTCAGGATGACGAGCGCAGTGGAATGCCACACAGTACTTTGTAAGACAAGTTGCTGGATGGTGTTGCTACTGTTTATGGGTGGTCGTATCGCTTACCATCAGGCGAACGGCATGCTCGTCTCGTCATTCAAAGCAATAAAAAAAAAAAAAAAAAAAAAAAAAGATTAGTAGAGACTAGTGATGTAACGAATGTTCGATTTCCAACATTCGCGAATGTGAATGCGAATACGAATACTTGGCTCCAACATTCGCGAATGGGATTGCGAATATGGGAATTTTTATTTGGCGTCTAAAGATTTCGTGCGTTACATGAAGTTAGCTGATTATAGATTTTAAGATAAAGTTTTGAGATAAAGTATAAAATTTAAAAAATACATTTGATTTGTTAAGTTATGATTATGTAGATTTCCATCGACTTTGTTAAACGTGCACGACAAAGTAACTCCACTATGATGGTACCTTAGTGAAGTTCAGATAAAGTGGCCTGTTTGAAATATGTCAGTGACTTTCGTTCTCCTACGAATCTCATCATTTCCGACTCAATCGCGTGGAGAAACACCGAACATAGCCGTGCCTCTTCATAGCTCGTTGAGTGTCTGTGAGTCGTCTTACGTGGCCCATAGTCAGAGGCCACGTCTGAAAGTGCCACATTGTATGAATGTGATCTATGGTACTATAGCCTTTTCGGATTGGCTCGGTAGGCTGGAAGTTATCTAGCCTGAGCTCGAAACGATTCGTGATAACCCCCGAGAACAGTTTATAAATATGGCTCAGGGGTGCGACGGGCCAATAATTCTTCAATAAGGCGTTATCACCTTTCTTGAAGAAGCATCATACTCTTGCTAAAGGTTACACCCTCGAGCAGCACGGAATGAAAGAACCTCTGGAGGAATTTCAGTATCGGTGCACCGCCCGCTTTTAGAATTCTGGCAGTTATTTCGTCCTTGCTCGCTACCTTATTGTGTTTGAGCTGGCCATAAACCACCCTAATCTTGCACAGGTGAATATTTTTAAAGATTTTAATTTGTTAGTTATATTCTTATATTTTCCAAAAATGTATTATCAGACACCGCACTCGCTGTTTTTACTATACTGCAAAACTTATACCATACTTACTCAAGATATTATTAATTTTATAAAATATAACATTTTACGTTTAATAATATAATAGATTAATGTGATCTCGGTAAAAAAAAATTTAAAGTGCGTTTAGAAAGATGGAAGTTCATTATTATCACAATATAATTGGTAATTTGTGTGAGGACTATAAATACTGACTAAATTATTAGTTATACATTGTAAAAGTCTGTTAAAAATCAGTTGTAGTGTTATTTGGTAAATTATTTTAACATGTCATTGCCAAAAACATTCGCATAAATTATTGCAAATACGAGTGCGAATGCGAATGCGAATATTCGTGCCTTTTTTAATATTCGCAGTCGCATTCGCACTCGTATTCGCAATAATTTATGCGAATATTATAATATAATGCGAATACAAATATTCGATACACCACTAGTATTTTACAGCCCTTTAACTCCCGCAACCTACTGCAACCTACTCCTAGCAACTCCCACATCGACAAAGCTGCTTATCGTGCCAATTTAGTTTTGAAAACAGTATTTAGTAGGAAGATTTTTGGCAATTTGTGAACACAGCTGCCTTGAATTTTGATGTAAGTTGAATTAAATTTTTGTTGGCATAGGTTCTTCTTCTTCTTCTTTATCGGTATCACTCTTGACAGAGTGGTCGTGGTCATCACTTCAGGCGTTGGTGGCAAGCTTCACAACACGCCGCCACTCTTCTCTGATGGCCGCCTTCCTCGTGCATTTAAGTAGTGATTATGAACCATTTACTGCCGCTTTTCTCTGGTCAGTGCACCTCATAGGCGCTCTTCCTCGTGGCCTGGTAACTTCAACCTTTACTTGGACCACAAGTCGCTCAATAGCCACCTCCCCTCGGCGCCATACGTGACCAAAAAAGGTGAGGATACGACACTGTACCAAAGATGATAAACGCTGATACAATATACGTTGAAATGTGTATGTTAGTGTGTACAAAATAAATTATAATAAGTATGTCTAATTATAATATTCATAATGATAAAATTTACATGGAGGAAAATGTAATGGATATTATGTAAAGTAAACTTTATAGCTGCTCTTATCAATGTAGATAGTTTACTTACAAATACTCTTGAACGAGACGTTGGCTATAGACTTGAAAGCATCGTCTTCTCTTTTTATGACATCCACTTCGTTTTGTACCACTTTATCTGAAACTTCTAGTCCTCTCAGTTTTGCTATCGTTGCTGTGGCTTCCTGCAATTTATCACGATACAATATAAAACGTTTATATAAAAACAGCCACCTGGACAACAGGATTCCGTATACGAAGAGTCTGAGTCCATAGCTTTCTGTTCGTCCATCTATATGTATATTATATATAGCTCTATCTATTGAGGCGTACTAATATCTTCAGACATCTTGTAACTCGATCCGCTGAAACGAGTAACTATGGTTTGTTTTGCACAATTTATACAGTAGGATCAAATACCACACATCTGGTATCAACAACAAAGAAATGTAGTATCCGACAATGGGCAATATGAAATTTAAGTAAATATTTAATACAAAGCCAATATTTGAGTCCAAGATTGTAAATTTCCGAAGTTCTAGCTTCAATAATCAAAGTAAATACTATCAGGTGATCAAAGCTATCGTGACGAAATATTTATTTTTGAAAAACTAATATTGAATTTATCTCACCAACATTTTTCAATTTAAACCTGTTTCGATTTAATATTTGCAAAAGAAAGAAAAATCTAACTGGTTTTATTATTTATATTACGTTCTCATTGCCTCTTACAAATATTGTAATTACTGGCCCGATTGAATATTAATACACGCAATGAAATACCGTAGAAAGCTATCCCTTTCCCATGGGTCCACCCTTTTCCCGTATACTTTCCTGGAAAAGAAGTTGAAGAATGCCGTGGTGATTAAGACTGAAATAAGTATGCTGAAATAGTTTGGGCACACGGAGAGGATAGATGAAAGACGGGTCACGGAAGGTATTTATCGCGCGAATGTGGATGGTGCGGCTGGAAGGGAGCCCCCGCGGAGGACGTACATTGATAAAATAAATGATCCCTGAAAAGCGCAGGCTAGGACTTACCTCCGCTGAAAATGTACAAAAAGAACCATGAAAGTTACATGGGAACTAACATAGCTGAAATGTGGGTGTGATACACCTCACCCTACCCCTTAAAAGGGAAATAGGCCTTTACTGTGTGTAAAAACTATAAATGTAGAAGAGGCGAAAGAGGTGTGTCGATTAATAGACTCTGCCTACAGCTATGAAATATGGGCGTGAGTGTGTATGTATATATGTACTTCCTAGGCTATAAGCTATGTTACTTGAGGGTACCTGATTGGTATGTAATTACTATACATCCAACCTAGACAGAAAAACTAAGTATACCGTCATTATCAAAGAAGTCTGCCCTTGAAACACATGAATAGTTTACCATAACACAACATACTCGTAACACCACTCACCTCAGCTTTGCTATCTTTAACTAGGAAAGCGGGCGATTCTGGTGCCAGGAATAAAAACGATATATTTAGCACCGGCACAACAAGAACGATCCACAACACAAGGTAGTAATCGAGGTACGCGCCCATAGCGTACATGGCGAGGATTCCTATGTTCTGCGAGAGCATCATCACCAGCCCCGTCCTGCCCCTGATGTCGGCCTGGCAGATATCCTTCACGTATATTGGCACGGTGTTAAAGGATGCTCCTGCTCCAAGACCGCAGCATATCCTGGCCAGTATGAGGGTCTCGATTGTTGACGGTAACAGCTTGATGACCCAGCAAAGCTGCAAAAAGTAACGCTTATAATAAATAAGTATTTTTTTTTTATAAAAGAACTGGGACATGGAAGAGAAGAGTGTGTAAGACAGTGGAAACTTGTCTTGCTAATATTAAACTTACCGTTTGTACAAAAGCCACGCTCATAATGCCGATTCTTCTTCCATACTTGTCTGAAATGTAAGCCGCCAAGGGTGCGCCAAACATGCCGGCCAGGGAAGGCGCGCTGCCCAACCACGACAACTCGTTGTTGGTCAAGGGTCTCCCGATAGGCGACTGGTCTGATTGCAACACTTTCGACATGGGTGACACCCACGCATTTTGAAGACCGTATGTGAGGAACGTTGCGTTTCCTGATGAAAAAACCCAGTTAGTTATTGTATTATTAGTAGGTATGTCAAAATCTCGTTATATAGACCGAGTAGTGAGTAGTGTTCTTAGACAACTGAATAATGAGTCCATAGTTACTAAGAACCTTGAATCACAAAGCACTGCGGGACAATGCACAGCACAGCACTTGTCATGTAGGGACTTTAGATGAGTCTCAAAATATTATTGCGCTAGCAATATAACACACTATGGTAATTAAAATTGCTGTATTAAAATTGTTCATGTAATATACTGATATGAGCACGTATGAAACAAAATTCCTATATTGGATTTAGAGCATGATTTCTTTTTTGAATAAACCACGTTAAATGTAAATCTTTTCACTAAGACCCTCCATGTCCAGCCTGTGTCCAGGAGTAGACTGCTATAGGCAGATGAAACGTCTTCTTCATGGACACTACACAAATCATGCAGCACATTTTAAACACAATCGGAAAGTAAAATTTTCACATAAATTTTAAATACTTTTCAATTTCGAAATAAACCATCAAATTCGTACCCAAAATAGTAAATGCCCATTGCAGATACGTATGTCCGCTCGACTGAACTTTCTCGTTCTGCTTCATTTCAGGGAACTTGGTGCGTGTTTCACTAACAACTCTATGAGTCTACTACATCTACCTACTTATATGTTAAAAATCGTTGAATTATTATGTTCTAGAATGGATGTGGTATGTTTTGACGCCACGCATTGTAGTACCGGTACGTTGACAGTGCCATTCTTGTAAGATATTACATATTTCAATCTACCATTTTCACTTTTTGCACAATATCTAATTTTGAATTTTAAAAACGTCGATATATTACACATCTAAGTCGCAATACTCCCTCAAAAATTTCTTAAAATTGGAAAATTGAACGAAAAACATTCGCGCAGTTTCGTTTTAACCCCCGACCCAAAAAGCGTGTTGTTATAAGTTTAAGGTGTGTGTATATTTTTATCTGTGTGTCTGTGGCGTCGTAGGTCCCAAATGCATAGCTTAATTTTGATGCAGTTTTTTTGGTTTAAAAGCTAACGTGACTAGTTCTTGGCTATATTTATGAAGATCGGTTCAGGCGTTTGAAGATCATCGGCTCATTTTATACTTTTACGCGTGCCATTGATTTTAAATTTGGTGTACTGTTACTTCGATAGTATTTTCAAGAGATGTTACTGTTACCTTAAGCTGATGCTGCAGTACTAAGTAGGTGGTGGTAGGTCTCTCATTATGTAAGAGGCCGTCTGGGTGGGTACCACCGCAATGTCTACCGCCAAGCAACAGTGTGCATGCACTGTTGTGTTTCAGTTTGAAGGACATTGTAGCCAGTATAACTACTGGACATAATGAAACTTAACATCTGATGTCTCAGGATGACGAGCGCAGTGGAATGCCACACAGTACTTTGTAAGTCAAGATGCTGGATGGTGTTGCTACTGTTTATGGGTGTTCGTATCGCTTACCATCAGGCGAACGGCATGCTCGTCCCGTCATTCAAAGCAATAAAAAAAATAAAAAAACTAGTCTGCGGGATAGCCAACTTCTCAGCAACTTACAAAAATATAGCGTGCCATACACGCTCATAAGAGTGGTCTCAATAAGCAGATGTTAGATCGAGACTCATGATGGAGAAAATTGTAATTTAAAAAGTTTGAAATTAAAGTAAAATCCAAAAATTTAAATAACCCCCGACACAAAAACCTCTAAAAAGAAAAAAGTAAAATGTGTTTGTCTATTAAATTTATTATAAGTATCTAGTAATATTTTGACCAAAGCGTCCGCGCGTCGGGAGACCGAATTCCGGACTGGGGAGGTGAAAATACTTCTTTAGCGGTCACTCGGCGCGAGGACGCTTGGATCTTGTAATATAATATTTAGTACTATAAAAAAGTTAATCGACAAAGTATTTTATATTTTTAATTTTCATGTGTTTTGTTTGTGTTTAAAAAAGTAAACCAAACACTAAACTAAAATAACAATCGACTTTAAAAATACAATACTGATACTGAATAATTCTTATTAGTAAAAAAAATATAAAGGAAAATAAAAAAACAAGAGAATTTCACAGATTTTATAAATATATATATTCATATATATATTATATGCACAATTAATGTTATTGTCCGTATCCATTCCAGTAAACTGTCATTTTACATCAATGTTTTAAAACAAATTCCTCTTTGACTTGAATTATTTACACACGTGATAATACAACATTTCCGTGATGCTGGTTTGTTGAATACTCGTGATTGTTGCTCAAAAAATATTCGGTTAATGTCACTTTAATTTAATCTATATATATATAAAATCTTTTAAAAAAAAAAATAGCACCGACTTCAAAAACAACTCTAATGTAAAAAATAACTTATACTTTGCTCATGGGTTATAAGGAAATTTAAATACTACCAATATTATATACACTGCCATTCGTGTGATTATATTTATGTGCAATGAATAAACCTTTGGAGTCGGTGCCGGTCATAAAAAAATCGAACTGCCTACATAAATATACCATACCAGCCCTGTATTACTTAACTATAATATTTTTTATAAAAGTGCAGGTAGAACTCAAATTTACGACAATAACAATGAGTTATTACACTAAAACTGCGAACTTCTCGACTTATTAAATACTCATAACATGTTTCATGACTTTTTTTTTTTTTTCTTTTTCTTTTCTTATAATACTGATAGTGTATATTGTTAAATTAATATATTACTAATATCTAAACTAGGCCTAGCCTGTATCTCAGATATTAGAAACTTCCTGTCTATTATATGGAACACACTATAATTAATTACGGAAAGGGAACAAAAATAGAGAATTAACCTTTATAGGTAGGTATTTATAATAGTAGTGATAGTGTAACTATATAATTTTGTATGTATTTATATTTTATTATACTATTGACAATAGTGTATGAACACTGCTGCTTGGCGGTAGAAATAGACATTGCGGTAGTACCCACCCAGACGGCCTCTTACATATGAGAGACCTACCACCAGTAGCAGTCATATTAGGCTGAGAATGGTCTTATGACTCTGAACGTAAACTTAAAGGATCGCCAGGGTAGTGTCACGCTAGGACAACAGCTCAGGTCTGTATTATAATATAAAAGACTCCATCATTTGGGTAGAACAGCCTTATGCTCACTGTTGAGTTGTTAATCTAATCTCTAGAACATCACACGCAGTTAGATTAGACTTTGCAAACCAAAGTAGGTATAGATTCTAGTAGATCCCGAAATCAGGTAAAAATCTTAATGCTCCATTATGTAGCAATGATGAATGATTTATTAAATCAGGAGTTAAACATTCCTTTCCTTTAGTAGAATCGCAAATTTGCATGGGCGTTTTGCGTCACACACACATTACACTAATATACGTACCTATTAAAAGAATTCTGCAAGTCATTATAATATATTCGTTCTCAAGACTAAACAGCTTATATTTATCATATTTTGAGGTCCATTAGAAGTCTATAGATAGATACTATCTACATTCTATCGAATCTGTCGAAAAGCGCCTACTCATTTTTTATAGCAATATGAAAAATCTACGTTTTTTGCTATTTATTACTTTTTTTACAAATAAATCGTTTTATATACCTATTTATCCCTTACTTAAGTTAAAGTGGTCATGGGCTGGCCACATCGGTCGTATGAATAATGAAAGATGGGCAAAACTGCTCACCGAATGGGTACCAAGATATAACGTCCGCAGCAGAGGAAGACCGAAAGCTAGGTGGAGAGACGAGCTGGTAAAATTTGAAAAATTCTGGTGGCGAACAGCCTTAAATAGGAAAATATGGGATAGGTTGGGGGAGGCCTTTGCTCACAAGAGCTCCGATTAAGTATTCACATTTTGATTATTATTTTTAACGTTAATTATAATTAATTTTATGTCAATTGTCCTAATACTACCAATTATAATATATTATATTACTAATTATTTGATAATGTAAAAAAAAAGCACGTAAAAAAAAAAAAACGGAAGAAAAAGGCTATAAATAAATAAAAAAAATCCCTTACCATCTAGTGGGAGTCCCTGTTATTCGTATAACGGGTCACCGTGCATATGTATTATCTTTTATTATGCTTTTATTCGATAAAAAAATTGCTCAAATTTATGCGTTGCTAATAGACTTTCGTAAGGGCACTTTTAAGTCGTCGAATGAAATTACTCATATGATTCAGGTCTATTCAGTCTGTTCCATAAAATGTTGAACCCTATACCAAGATATATTGAAATGGGACCACTTCGCGACCCTTATTTACTAAATAAAGAAGGAATCAAGGAAATACGCTCCCAATTTTCAGAGAAATCAGTGTACATACATAAATTAAAAAAAAATACAAACACACGAATTGATAACCTCCTCCTTTTGGAAGTCGGTTTAAAAGAAATACAAACACACGAATTGATAACCTCCTCCTTTTGGGAGTCGGTTAAAAAGCGAAAGGTCACTCATTTACTCATCACGATATCTCAGCAACTACGAGTGCTAGGAGTCTCAAATTTTGCATGGGGGTTCCTTTTAGGAAGTAAGTGCTTACTAAGGGATTTTGTGAAATTCAACCCCCAAGGGGATAAAAGGGGTGGCAAAGTTTGTATAGTATAAACTCAAAAACTGCCAAACGGATATCGATGAAATTTGGTACGGAGATAGTTCGAGACCCTGAGAAGGTTTTAGGCTAGGCTAGGTTTTTTATTCTAAAAGGCTAGGCTAGGTTTTTTATCCCGCGAAAATGTTTAGCGGGACTTTTATCTAGGAAAAACTCTTTCGTGCGGGCGAAGCCGCGGGCAAAAGCTAGTATATTATAATGACGCAATTAATATGTAATATTTGTGTTGTACGATTCTATTTTTGTTTCATTAATGATATTAATATACTTCGTGTCAGATTGTACCAATTTACTTACCAATTTCGTAATTGAACCAATCCAAAGGTAGGTACAATTTACCTGATCTAGCGCTTAAGAAACTTCGGTATTAAGAACTGCCATACTTCAACAATATGCAATGCAGTAAATTTAAAGAGGTGAGGATTTGTTCAAGTATCCGAATTTTTGAAATTCGGTAGTTTATGCTCATTACGAGTAACCTACCAGTTCTTTCTCTTTCTATCTGCCCTTACCCCGCTCCAAAGTTAGAAAAACCCATACAAATTATTCCCCGACCCGAGATGCGAACCCAGGAGCAACAACCCACTTACGCTGTCATGTAACTAAGAACACGACGAGAAAACTAGCTATAAAATAATATGTAGGATCGGAATGCAGTATGATTTATGGCAGATGAGTGGAATGGAACGTAAGACTGATAGAATATATGGAACAGAGATGAGTGAAAGGGATAACGAAGTGTAATAAGCAGGGAGGAAAGAGAGAGAGAATGAATGTTAAGAATGAGTGAGTGTGGAAGGAAGGAACGAGAGAGTAAGACGACACACGATTAAGACGGCAAGACGTAAAGAAAATATAACTAATTATTATCCAAGAAATCTTTTTATTATTTTGGCCCACATTGAACTAAATCCCACATAATTTTGGGGGCTCGTCCGGGATAGTTCAATATTTTCTATCTTCAGGCCAAAATAAAAGACAGAAAATCAAGACGTAAACCGGCACCAGCCAACAACGAGGAGTTGCCGGCATTTATACTAAGACTAATTTATAAAGAAGAAATATGGGTGGACATGGCAAGGATCGCCGACAAAGCCGCCAGGGCAACTACGAAGAGGACGACGCCGCGCCAGCTTCATCGGTGAAAATCAGGGATCAAGCAATATTGTACGCGGAGAACCTGATTTCGAAATTTAATGGCCACGACAAGACGTCGTCAGTGGCTAGATGGGCCCAAGATATCGACGATAACGCCGAAATATTTCAATGGACGCCCCTACAGACTCTAATTGTAGCGAGAAGGTCTTTAACGGGAACCGCAGGTTTGTGGTTAAAATCGGAAAAACCATTTAAAAGTTGGGATGACCTGAAAGCGGCGTTGCTGAGAGAATTTCCCGATGCAATCGACAGCAAAACTATACATGAGATGATGGCCGCTAGGAAAAAGAAGAAAGACGAAAGGTGCCTAGATTATATGCTAGTCATGAAAGAAATGGGAAAACGCGGCAAAATTCCTGACTATGTCGCCATAAAATACGTCATAGACGGCATAGTCGACTCTGAAGTAAATAAGATGGTGTTATACGGCGCTACGACATATTCGGAACTCAAGGAAAAATTTAAAATTTATGAAACAATAAAAGAAAAGATGGCTGCTAACTATAAAAGAGCTACGAAGTCAGAGTGTAGTGAACATGTTACTATGAGTAAAATAAGGTGTTATAGCTGTGGAGAAATGAATCATCACTCATCGCAGTGTCCTAATAAAGATAAAGGCTTAAAATGTTTCAAATGTAACGAGTTTGGGCATATTTCTACGCAATGCGGTGATAACGGAAACATTCGGTCAAGAACGTATGGAAAAACCAATAAGGAGCGAGAACATCGGAGTGCTATAGAAAAGCCGAACTCTCACGAAGTTAAACGAACGATGTGCGTAGCTGACTTCACTCCGAGCGCAGGCAGTGCCAACCACGACGACTACGACATCCATGACAGCTCATCTGACAGTTGTACCAACATCAGCGGCAACAGTGGTGACAAGATGGCGAACGCGGTGGAGTACGACGCCAACTTCACGGATGTTTACGAGGAAAAGTCAACTACTCAATCTCAAATGCGTTTCGAAAACGCCTGTAAAAGTGTTTGTGTCAATAAGTGTAAAGCGATCGCGTTAATAGACTCTGGAAGTAAACTTAACCTAATGTGTGACGAACTTTACGTCAATATCGGGTCGCCGAAGTGTCTAAATACTGCCACGAATCTTGTAGGATTAGGAGGCAGTATAGTTTCGACGAAAAAATGTACTACTGTAGTATCGGTAGATGGAAACGATTATAGTGTTACCTTTTTTGTTGTTCCTAGCCAGGCTATGCCATGTAGCGTTATATTGGGCCAAGACTTCCTTAAAGATGTATTTACGCTCATTTCTAATGGGTCCATATTGATTGCGCCAAATATAAACAATTGGATGTCGAAATTTGCCGGTGTAGTTAGACAGGACCAATTTGTTCTAGGTAGCATTAGGGATAAGCAGGTGCAGCGAGAAATCATTGACTGCGTGAAGAGTTATAAACCTGTGCAATTAAAGGAAGCGCCGATAAAGTTACGCATTGTCCTCAAGGATGACATACCAGTGGCTCAACGTTCAAGACGAATATCTCTAGCTGAGCAACAAATAGTTGAAAAACAGGTAGACGAATGGCTCAAAGATGATATCATTAGGGTAAGTTATTCGGAATATTCCTCTCCTATAGTGTTAGTGAGAAAAAAAGATGGTAGTACAAGGGTCTGCATAGACTACAGGCCAATTAATAAAAAAATAGTTAAGGATGAATTTCCTTTGCCCATTATAGACGATTTAATTGATAAGCTAAAAGATGCAGTTGTATTCAGCGTATTAGATTTAAAAAATGGTTTTTTTCACCTGCGTGTCAGTGAGGAAAGTATAAAATATACTGCGTTTGTTACACACAATGGGCAGTATGAATTCCTAAGGGCTCCTTTTGGATTGTCGGTGTGTCCAAAATATTTCATGCGATTTGTAACTATGGTATTTCAGGACCTTATAGCAAAAGGGATTATAGTCATATTCATGGATGATTTGTTGATACCTGCTGTTGACGAGTACCAAGCATTGCAACGATTAAAGGAAGTATTATCTGTTGCGTCAGAGTATGGCCTACAAATCAATTGGAAAAAAGCTCAACTACTATGCCGACGGATAGAATATCTAGGACACATTATAGATGGTGGACGAGTTCAACCATCACAGGAGAAAACAGATGCCGTAACCAGGTACCCTGAACCAAAGACTTTAAAGCAACTTCACAGTTTCATAGGCTTAACATCATATTTCAGAAAATACATCAAAGATTTTGCATTAATAGCTAAACCCTTAACAGATTTATTAAGAAAAGATGTACACTTTGAATTTAATGATATCCATAAAAATGCATTTAATGTGTTGAAGAATGCCTTAGGTAATGGCCCCGTGCTAAGAATTTATGATCCTCAGTTGTTAACTGAATTGCACACGGATGCCTCTGCCATAGCATACAGCGCTATATTGCTTCAAAGAGACTGTGCGGGTGAGTTACATCCTGTACACTACTACAGCAGAAAAACCAGCGAGGCTGAGAAAAAATATAGCAGCTATGAATTGGAAGCGCTAGCTATTATTGAAGGAGTAAAGAAGTTCAGACATTACTTGTTTGGTAAGCATTTTAAAATTGTAACAGACTGTCAAGCTTTCCAAAAAACCTTAAACAAGAAAGACTTATCAACCAGAGTTGCCAGATGGGTATTGTTGTTAGAAGAATACGATTATGTTATTGAACATCGACCAGGGGGTAAGATGCAACATGTTGATGCTTTGAGCAGGAACCCGTTTGTTGGAGCTATTGAGCTTAGCTTACATGAACAGATCAAGCAAGCACAGTTATTGGATGACAGTGTAAAGGCGGTTATCGAAATCCTTAAACTTCAACCATATGGAGATTATTCCTACAGCGATGGTTTGTTATTTAAGGGTCAGGAAAGAAGGTTGGTGATACCAAAAAATTTAGAGTTAGAGCTATTAAGAAGAATACATAAAAGAGGACACTTTGGGAAAAGGAAGATGAAAGAATTGATAGAACAAGATTATTACATAAGAAATGTTGACAAGAAAATTGAAGAACTTTTATTATCATGTATACCATGTTTACTAGCAACGAAAAAAGAAGGCAAGCAGGAAGGATTTCTAAATTGTATTGATAAAGAAGGCATTCCATTGCATACTATACATTGCGATCACATAGGACCTCTTTCAGAGACAAGGAAAATGTATAATTATATTCTAACCGTTGTAGATGCATTCACAAAGTTTGTATGGTGTAACATATTTATTATGTTACCACAGATAATACAGAAATTTAGTCTGATTTAACGATTTTGAACGTCACATCTCTAGTGCGCGCGAGTGTCATTTCGGCGGGACGTCTCTAAAAACGTCACTTTCCTTCCATTTGCTCGAGAGTCAAGATCGCTATGTGAAAATCTAAAGTGATCCTCTAGTTTAGATAGATTTTGAAGCCTAAAATGGCTTAGTTTGATATTAGAACCTACAAACCAAAGTGGTGCGGTGTTATTTTTATGGTGAGTCCATTTATTCCAAAATTTTGAATATAACGTTGGTGACGTTAACACGAGTTATGAATTTACGTTGTCGTGCTCTTTGCAGTTGGTTGCTGAACTCAAGCACCATTGTTTCGGCTGAATTCGAGAATTTTTAATAAACGGCCGGTTCGTAAAACTTTGCTTTTAATAAAATATTGATTAAATTGTGAATCACGCAGCTGTAGCCATTACTAAAGTAATGATATTGTTTCAGCTCTGCGGTCGTTTTGTTTTGGATTACGTTTACGTTTTAGTTACGGTTTACGTTACGTTTTGGATTTATCTACGTTTTACTACGTATTTGCTTGGAAATTTATCGCATGTTCTGCAATCTGCTTGGTCGGATTATCTGCGCTTTGGCTGCAGATCCGCCATCTTGTGAAGAGGCCTGCATGGATTGTTAACTGGCTTGCTGTCTGGCTACTTCATTGCAAGAGGATAATTCTTCTGAATCTCGCTATGAGTATGTTAGAGGTAACCTTTTTGTTGCCATGAGGTATGTACCTTTTAATTGTTAGAACGCCTTCAGCGAACGTGGACTGGATTATCCAGTGATATTTGCGTAATCACAAAGAGTGCACTAATGACAGATCTTGGTTTAGAACTAATTGTAAATTTGGGGATAAATAATAACCTCAAAATTTCTATAAATAATCATAATTTTAATATATATAAATGTAACAGTGTCTACGGAAATATAGCCTAATTGATTAAACTAATTTGGTTTTAATTTTCCACTCCCCTAAGATCAAAAGCTAATGCGCCGACTGACTATTATCTGGCTTATTTTGTTTAGTAAATCGGCAATAGTAGTCTTGTGAGATTGCTCTGCCTGGCGCCCGAAACCCGGTGTTTGTTAACCTAAAACACCCAAATAATATATTTTTTTATTTTTTTATATTACAATTGGCGCTGTACGCTCAGGGACTTGAGTAGATACTGTCATATTTTAGGTCATTATTGCACTCTAATAATTGTGAGTACATAATAGTTGTAGCTTTATTGACGCTATTAGCATGTTGTATAATATAAGCAACTAGCTTAATTGTTGACTGACACTTATGCAGGGATTTATTAAGAACTCCATTTGCTGTTCATGTTCATGCTTATTTCTAGCTTTTGAGACTTTTATATAAAGTCATTGATTAATATTTAATAATTTGACCATAAATAATATTGCTTGTGATTGCAAAATGCATAATTTGCATATTATAACGTTCGGGATGTGACGGGGTTACTGTGTACTTTTCCTTTGCATTGTATAGAATCATAGCTCTAAATAAAAACAACTACTTCGAGAAAGGCGTTATCAGCACAACAGTTCATGTATGTATAATAGTTTCTGACTTTGTAGATCTTATAATGTTACTTAACATTTGTGTTTAAAATTAACCTGTAGATTCAGTTAAACATTATTCTAACCTCATAATATACTTTCTGTGTATAATGATTAAGACAGTGTCAAGTCAACTAATGTTGTTATTACTTAAATATAACACTTATATTTCTGTGTTAAAACTTTAGATCACGGTTAACATAAGTTAATTCTGTTAAGCCGGGAAACCTGTTCCCATTTATTATTGATAATATTAAAACATTGTAATTAATTTAATATTACAATTTTGTAAGTCAATACTGCACTCTTTAAACTTAAACAATATAATTTCTTAAAGTTTAATATAACAATTTTACAACATTTTTAAACATTTTCAAAAATTATTGATATTACTCGTGTTTACTTAATTGCATTCTTGAGAAGTTTTAATTCGGATTATTGTGAGTTTACTTTGAGATTTCAAATATGGATGCCGAGACTCAGACGGATGGTCTTTTCGAGACTAGGGAGAATTTGGTACCTTCTGTTGCTCCTGAAATTTCAAATATTTTACCTGATACTAGGGATTTGATAACTTTATCTCATATTAAAGATTCTTTGCCCCCATCAAAAGAAAAACTAATTCGTTTCCATCGATCACGGATTTCTAAGAAATCGCCTAGTGTATCAATGGTTATTAAAAATTATGAACTTAAATTCCAATCTAAACTTAAAAAATAAATTTTCCAATTTTGTTGCTAAATCTTCATACGCACCTGATGACAATACTAGAAGAAAAGAATTTTCTGATTGGTTAGATTATTTAAAAGTTTTCTTTAAAATTCATAGTTCTGCTCCTATTCTCTTTTCAACTCCTAAAGATACTAGACCTTATTTGAAATTCTTTATTGATAATAATTGGTATTTTACCTAAAACTTATTCCGGTTATCGTTACATTCTTTCAATTGTAGATGTTTTCACTAAATACTGTTGGATTTTCCCCATGAAAAATGCTACTACTAGAATTATTTGTAAAATTCTCGAGAAAGAAATATTTCTTAAATTTGGAACTCCTCAGTTATTCATTCTTGATAATGCTTCTCAATTTACTAATAAAGCGTTCGTGAATTTCTTAAAAAGCTATAATATAACGAAAATATTTTACAACACTCTATACACTCCTCAAAACAATCCCGTAGAGCGTTATAACAAAGTTATAGAATTTTGTATATCCTGCTATGTTAAGGATGACCATAGGTCTTGGTCAAACTTTCTCCCACATGTACAACTTGCTCTCAATAATAACGTTAATTTAGCAACTGATTTTACGCCCAATTATCTCATGTTTGGTCGTGAACTTATTTTTGACTCATCTCTTCATCGATTCAGTGGATCGATTGATGATTTAGCGCAGCTTGAGTTAGGTAGTCGTAATTGTTATGCTTATTCATTAAATTCGTTGAGTGAAGTTTACGCTAAAGTGCAAACGAATTTATTAAAAGCCTATAAGCGTAACGCTTCTTATTATAATAAAGGAAGGAAAGTCATTTCTCTTTCGGTTGGTGATATTTGTTGGAAACGTAGTTTTGTACATTCTAATGCCCCGGCATATTTTTCGGCGAAACTTGCTCCTAAATTTATAAAATGTGAAGTTTTAGAAAAAGTTTCTGATAACGTTTATGTTTTGAAAGACTTGGCTAAAGGCTATACTGGTCGTTACCATGTCAAAGACATAATTAAATATTAAATTAAAACTTTTGGTATTTCTTTGAATTAAAGTTTTTGAATTGTGTATTTTGACTGAAGCCGAGCATCTGCTTGAGGATGGATTAGAAGAAAGCATGTTTGTGGATTGCTCTTTGAAAGGGATGTATGTTAGGAAACTTTTTGTCATAATATAGAATTCTATACTTATTTTCTACTAAAGATTTTTAGGACATTTTGGAATAAATAAAACAGCTATGTTCTAACAAGGAGTTATTCATTAGCTCAATTTCCAACTGAAATAGATCTTATATCTATTTTATATTTTGTTGTACAAAGATGTTGTCGTTTTGTACATAATTATTGTTTAAAGAAAATACATACCTATTTTCTTTTTGTCTTTTCTGTTTTTACTAATATATATTTTGTAACATTTTAGAAGTAGTTAGATATATCTACTTATGTAAGCTCTGTATGCACCAGCATCAGACCTTTTGGTTTTGCTCTGTGTACTTTTGTCTCAGACCAAAGTTTGTGCTGTGCTCACTTGAGGCAGACAAACAATTTTTGAACTTTAGCTTATGCTTAAGTTACCTTTGTTCCCACATTATTAGGTACGAAAAGTCGGAGTGTGTCGGCCCTAATAATTGTGTTTCTTTTGTGAGATGTTTTGCTCTCAGATATTTGGACTGGTCACAATTTTATCTATTGCGTTCGGAAGTTCGGAGTAGAGTTGTGCCGATCGTAATATGATATTTTTGCAATGCTTTCGCGTTCAGAAAGTCGGAGTAGAGTTGTGCTGACCGCGGAATGTCATTTTCTATTATAGGAAACATTTTTCCTTGATGCTTCACTTTTGAGAAGTACGCTTCGCTTCACAATGTTTTTGAGTTTTAGATCAGCGGAATTTTCCCTAACTGATATTGGTGTGTGTGTTGAGTTGTATAGGTGAGACGGTGGCTAAATAGCCTAACTGTTTTCTTAGAAGAAAGTTGGAAGGGTAGATGTGTGTTGAGTTGAGTAGGTGAGACGGTGGCTAATTGGCCTAACTGTTTTCTTAGAAGAAAGTTGGAAGGGTAGATGTGTGTTGAGTTGTGTAGGTGAGACGGTGGCTAATTGGCCTAACTGTTTTCTTAGAAGAGAGTTGGAAGAGTAGATGTATTACGAGTTAGTGACTATTTTGTCTAACTAATCTCAGAATTTACTATAACGGTTTGGAGTAGGTATTATGAGTTAGTGACAGTTTTGTCTAACTAATCTCCTAGGTTTAAATAAGTTGGTTTTCGTAATGGTTAGAGTTAGCGACAATTTTGTTTAGCTAATCTCAAATGGTGGTTATGTTAGATGTGTAATTTAGTTAAGGACTTTTAGTCAGGAAGAAGATGTCTTGATTAACTGTAGGTTAATAATTTTCATTGATGACTTGGAAGTTGACTTGCATGATCTTCTTTTACAAGTTTATCAATTTATTTTATAAAGATAGTATAAGGTTGGCTATTTTCCTAGAATTTCGAAAAACTTAATTTAGCATTTTCTCATTTTTAATTATTCGGATTTTATATTAAATTTCAAGTTCATAAAAGAACTTTGTTCTTTTATTTTTTGGGAAAGTATGTGATGTAACATATTTATTATGTTACCACAGATAATACAGAAATTTAGTCTGATTTAACGATTTTGAACGTCACATCTCTAGTGCGCGCGAGTGTCATTTCGGCGGGACGTCTCTAAAAACGTCACTTTCCTTCCATTTGCTCGAGAGTCAAGATCGCTATGTGAAAATCTAAAGTGATCCTCTAGTTTAGATAGATTTTGAAGCCTAAAATGGCTTAGTTTGATATTAGAACCTACAAACCAAAGTGGTGCGGTGTTATTTTTATGGTGAGTCCATTTATTCCAAAATTTTGAATATAACGTTGGTGACGTTAACACGAGTTATGAATTTACGTTGTCGTGCTCTTTGCAGTTGGTTGCTGAACTCAAGCACCATTGTTTCGGCTGAATTCGAGAATTTTTAATAAACGGCCGGTTCGTAAAACTTTGCTTTTAATAAAATATTGATTAAATTGTGAATCACGCAGCTGTAGCCATTACTAAAGTAATGATATTGTTTCAGCTCTGCGGTCGTTTTGTTTTGGATTACGTTTACGTTTTAGTTACGGTTTACGTTACGTTTTGGATTTATCTACGTTTTACTACGTATTTGCTTGGAAATTTATCGCATGTTCTGCAATCTGCTTGGTCGGATTATCTGCGCTTTGGCTGCAGATCCGCCATCTTGTGAAGAGGCCTGCATGGATTGTTAACTGGCTTGCTGTCTGGCTACTTCATTGCAAGAGGATAATTCTTCTGAATCTCGCTATGAGTATGTTAGAGGTAACCTTTTTGTTGCCATGAGGTATGTACCTTTTAATTGTTAGAACGCCTTCAGCGAACGTGGACTGGATTATCCAGTGATATTTGCGTAATCACAAAGAGTGCACTAATGACAGATCTTGGTTTAGAACTAATTGTAAATTTGGGATAAATAATAACCTCAAAATTTCTATAAATAATCATAATTTTAATATATATAAATGTAACAGTGTCTACGGAAATATAGCCTAATTGATTAAACTAATTTGGTTTTAATTTTCCACTCCCCTAAGATCAAAAGCTAATGCGCCGACTGACTATTATCTGGCTTATTTTGTTTAGTAAATCGGCAATAGTAGTCTTGTGAGATTGCTCTGCCTGGCGCCCGAAACCCGGTGTTTGTTAACCTAAAACACCCAAAATAATAATATTTTTATTTTTTTATATTACAATGGTTATTCCCGGTAAAGGGGACTACGAGTAAAGAGACCATAGCTAAATTAATAATCCATCAACAAACATTTGGTAATCCAGTAAGATTAATTTCAGATCGTGGTACTGCATTTACAAGTAACGAATTCAAAGATTATTGTGAGACTGAGAATATCCAGCACATAACCATAACAACAGGAGTACCCAGAGGAAATGGACAGGTGGAGCGCATACATAGAACCATCATAGCAGTATTGACCAAGCTGTGTATCGAAGAACCATCTCAATGGTACAAACAGATAAGCCGTGTACAAAGAGCCCTAAATAGCACATATCAAAGAAGCATTGATACCACTCCATTTGAACTCATGTTGGGTACTAAGATGAACACAAAAGAAGACGTTATAATTTTTGATTTGTTGCAGCAAGAGCATAAGAGTAATTTTGTTCAAAACAGAGAAAACTTAAAGATACAGGCGAAAGAGCAAATAAAAAAAATTCAAGATGAAAATATTAAGACTTATAACAGGAAAAGAAAAGTAAGTCGAAAATATGTTGTAGGAGATATTGTAGCCATCAAGCGGACACAGTTTGGCAGTGGGTTGAAGCTCAAGCCTAAATATTTAGGACCATATAGGATTACTAAAGTTAAATGGAATGATCGATATGATCTTGAGAAGATAGATCATATGACAGAGGGATCTCGATTGACATCTTCCTCTGCAGACAATATGAAGCCATGGCCATTGTATACTGATGCTCTTGAGCTAGGTGAGTAGCTTTATCTTATGGTAAATCTTTGGTTAACCTTTAAATATATCTTTGGTTAATCTTGGCCTAATATTCCGTTATGATGTATTTTATTGTTTTGAGTGTGTTAGGTTAAAACATGTCTAATAAATAAAATGTTTGTACTAGTACTAAGGTATAGAAATTGAATCTAATGAGTTTTTGTTAACCGATACACACGTAATTCTGTATAAGTTGCATGAAATAAGATGTTTAGAAAAAAAAATTGTATTTAAAATTTTATCTAAGCTATTGTCAATTAAATAGTTAAGCATGTTAGAAAGAATGAAAGGTCTAAATTTTAGTAGTATTGTATTAGATTAGAATGAAAATTGTGCCTGAGTTTAGATTTGACTGCGGACAGTCAAATATCAGAATGGCCGAGTTGTAGGATCGGAATGCAGTATGATTTATGGCAGATGAGTGGAATGGAACGTAAGACTGGTAGAATATATGGAACAGAGATGAGTGAAAGGGATAAAGAAGTGTAATAAGCAGGGAGGAAAGAGAGAGAGAATGAATGTTAAGAATGAGTGAGTGTGGAAGGAAGGAACGAGAGAGTAAGACGACACACGATTAAGACGGCAAGACGTAAAGAAAATATAACTAATTATTATCCAAGAAATCTTTTTATTATTTTGGCCCACATCGAACTAAATCCCACATAAATCCATAATGTTTAATAGTTATGCAATTGAAAAAAAAATATCCATCAGAAGCCGTGGATACAGCTAGCACATTAACTATTTACTTTATGTCTCTCTGTATTCAATTTGCTTTTGTGTCATGATTATTTCTTTACTTTGCTCGCATTGTAGATAACGCTAATTGCCTTAGAATCAAAAATAAGTTTACTTTCGATTCGTATTACGTTTGCGTTCACGTGGTTATTAAGTCAACAAGGCATTCTAACAAAGTATTATATTAACGTATCTTGGACGCGGGAGGCTATTTGTAGAATTTATTACCCGCCCTATTTATCACGATAGTTTCTTTCACCATCAAAGCGAACGATAATTGATAAACATATGTGTGTATACATAACTCCGAAAAGTCAGAGGTGTGCCCTGCGTTTTGAACCTGCGGACGTTCGTCTCCACAGACCATTCCATTCCCAACATGGCTAACACCACTCACATTTGTAGATACTGTCGTTACTGTAAGTTTTTTTATTCTAGCGTTGAATATGGCCCTGGAGGATATTGTTGGTAGAACAATTGCTGGGTATTATGAGTCCGTATTTAATTAATTTCAAGTTGGTGTTGCTGTTTGTGGAGAATTGTGTCACCTACCATCAAACGAGCGGGTTACTCGCCTCAATATTCGTTAATCTATACTAATATTATAAAGAGGAAAGATTTGTATGTAACGAATAAACTCAAAAACTACAGAACGGATTTCGATGGAATTTAGCACACGGGTAGATCATGTTCTGGATTAACACATAGGCTACTTTTTATCCCTGGAAAACTTTTTCACGCGGGCGAAGCCGCGAGCAGAAGTCTAGTCATTTATAACAAAAACATTTATACAGTCAAACATAGGTGGTATTACTGAGGTATTCAGGTTATGAGGATATAGTGGTTAATGTAATTATTGAGCAATATTTTTTGTATGAAATTTTATCCACAAATTGAGCAATTTTAATATAACTTAGGTTTACCTTTTTTTTTTTTTTTTTGTTTCGCGGAGAAAGTGCGTTACCACTACCGCCCGGCCTTCGTGGGGGGCGACCGAGCGGTTATGTTGGGTTCACCGTGCCTTACGACCCGGCGTTGAGCCGCCCGGAGAGATGGAAAACGTCGGGCGACCGCCGGGCCGAGTCCCTAACCTATTTACAACGCACGGCATACCAACTAAAACTCCGCGGTGGCCATCTTCGGCGCATTAGGGACGGCTGCGGGCTTCCTCTGACTAATGTCTAAGTTGTCGTCCGCAACCGCCCCTGCGCGGTGCCGCCTGGTGCGGCCCGTCTCCTGTTGTGGGGGGGGCTCAGAAGCCCCCGCGCACCGAAGGACGCTCTCAGCGTCAACGGCAGCGTGAGGCCTACCTTCCACGCTGCCGTCCATCACGGGGGTCGCTACAATGTGCTAAAAGAAACACACAACTAACGACGGACGGCCCCCTGCCGCCCGCCCGCGACCCCCGGTGGCCCCTATTAGTCGCCTTTTACGACAGGCAGGGGATACCGTGGTGGAATTCTCCAAACGCCCCCAATCCACAGGGCGGGAGACGCCGGTCAGTCGTCCACCCGGCGCCTCCTTCGTCTCCTCTGGCGGCGGGACGGATCCTCGCGCTC
Source organism: Sphinx pinastri (assembly GCA_947568825.1). Classification (NCBI taxonomy): domain Eukaryota; kingdom Metazoa; phylum Arthropoda; class Insecta; order Lepidoptera; family Sphingidae; genus Sphinx; species Sphinx pinastri. Next base: position 452,808 of record OX387623.1, read on the forward strand.
CCGATCCCTCTCGGCACTCTCCTTCTGCGAGAGGACCACCTCGCAGAAGTGGGCCACCGCACGCCAGGCCTCTCGACTGCCGACCATGGAAGCGACCACGGCCGGCAGCGAGAGGTCTCCTCCGACGACTGCTCTGAGAGCGCTGCGCTCCTCGTCCCAGGCTGGGCAAAACTCTAGTGTGTGCTGGGCCGTATCCAGCGGGCAGTTGTCACAATGGTGACACACGGCCGACACCTCTGTGCCTACGATACGACACAGATACTCACCGAAGCTACCATGCCCGGTGAGTACCTGTGTCAATCGAAACGTAGCCGGGCCGTGGCGCCTGTCTAGCCACTCGGCAAAGACCGGGCGCACTGCCGCTACGGCCCTGAGCCCCGCTGACGGGGCCTCCAGCCTGAGACGCCACTCCTCCACGGCGGCTCGCCGTAAGGAGGCCCTCATGGCCTCCACCTCCTTCAGGGCCGGACGCTGCCCGCGACTGAACGCCTCCTCCCGCCAATAAAAGGCATCGGACAGGGATTCGGCGTCCAGATCCCAGGGCAGGAATCCGGCCAACATGCAAGCCGCCTCGTACGAGACCGTGCGGTACGCCCTGATCGCCCGCTGCGCAACTACACGTTGAGGGTTGCGCAAGAGCGCGACGCAGCGGTCGCTCAGGGAGTAAGCCCAAACGGGACTGCCGTAAAGGGCCATGGACCGCACGACTCCGTGGTATAACCTTCGGCAAGGGATACCAGGACCTTCCAGGTTGGGCAGCAGGCTAGAAAGAGCGCCCGCTGCCCGGGACAGTTTTGTCCGCATCTTCTCAAAATGGGTACGGAATTCCCATCGGCTGTCTAAAATCAAACCCAAATACTTCATGTTCTTGCCGATGGGAATCCGCACCCCGTCGACTACGATGTGGGCACCGGCCGGTGGCCCTTTCCGAGGCCCGTGAAAACAAATGGCCTCGGTTTTCTCAAGGGCCACCTTCAACCCTAGACGTCGGATCCTATTCACGATGTCGCCGGTGCCCGCCGCCGCCAGAATCGCGGCGTCCTGGAAGGTCCCAGAAGTCGCTGTGACTAGCGTGTCGTCGGCGTAACATGTCACGCCGACGCCCCGGAGATTGGCACCACGGAGCACCCAGTCGTACCCGATGTTCCACAAGAGAGGGCCTAAAACCGAGCCCTGTGGAACACCGCACGACATCGCTCTTCGGTGCCACCCGTCGGCGCCCGGATACACCACGTCCCTGTCAGACAGATACGCGTGCACCAGACGCCGGAGATAGGGCGGCACCACGTGGTACCGCAGTGCTTCGTGAATGCAGGGCCAGGGCAGCGAATTAAAGGCGTTGGAAATGTCGAGTGAAATCGCCATAACCACCTCGCCTCTGGCCACTGCATCCTCCGCCTGTGCCTTCACCCGCAGAATCGCGTGGACGGTGGAACGTCCCCTACGGAAACCGAACTGACTGTCGGCCAAGTCTGGTCCGACCCTCTCGAGGTGCTCGACGAGGCGAGCATGAACGATGCGCTCGAAAAGTTTGGCGACCTCGTCGAGCAACACGATGGGCCGGTAGGCCGACGGCGACTCTGCGGGTCGTCCTTCCTTCTTCAGCAGGACGAGCTTCCCGGTTTTCCAACGCGCCGGGAAGACGCCCTGCTCCAAACAGGCGGAGAACAAACTGCGGAGCCTCGGACCCAGGTGCTCGAGGGCTAGCACCCAGGCTCTTCCGGGGATGCCATCGAGCCCTGGGGCCGTGTTTTTGCTCCGCAGCCGAAGCACTGCCACCCGCATTTCAGCGGGTGAAACCTCCGGGATATCCCTTGCCGAAGTCTCGTACGACGATGACGCCACGTCCGGTGGCGCCATCGGTGGAGGAGTGGTCTCCACGGTGGCCGGGAACAAGGCCGCGACGACGTTGGCCAGCAAGTCTGGCCGGAGACTCTGCGACAGCGGGGGCGCCGCTGGGCGAAGCTTGTTCATCACCAAGCGATAGGGGCGCCCCCACGGGTCACCGTCGAGAGTCTCCAGGAATGGGTAGCCACGACACGACCAGAGCGGCCAACACTAGGGCCTCTTTGTTGAGGCGACGTAAAACCCACCGCGGGCCGTCCTGATTCGGGGCACTCGGTTCACCACTGGGCTGGACACTCGGGGATGCGGAGACGTCGAACCTGATGTAACGATGGTCCGACAACGTCTCCACGCCCTCGAGGACTCTCCAGCCCCGGACACGACGTGCGACGGCGGGGCTCGCAAATGACAAATCAACAATAGACCCGCCGTTGTGACGCACGCACGTGTCCACCGATCCCCTGTTCAGGACGACCAGGCCGACAGAGATCGCCCAGTCCTCCAGGACCTCACCGCGAACGTTGGTCGCCGGCGAACCCCAAACCACGGATTTGGCGTTGAAGTCGCCGGCGACGATCGTCGGGTGGGGTTGGCCTTGCTCCACCAGGGCCCCCAATCGAATGAGAAAAGACTCGAACTCGTAGAGGGGTCTGTTGGGAGAAAAATAAACTCCTACTACCCATACGTCTCCCAACAGAGCCGCGACGCATCCCTGTCCCTTTGCTACCTTTTCGAAGGGCGGGGAGCCAGCGGCACCCTGGGTGATGATGGCCACCAAACCGTCGAGGTCCCCAGCCCAGTTATCTCGGGGCGGGACGAAATATGGCTCGGCGACCACGGCCACTTGCACCGACCACTGCGCCAGGCTTTGGGACAACAGGTCCTGGGCGCGGGCGCAGTGGTTGATGTTCGCCTGGAGGAACTTTAGGTCCATTATTGGGCGATCTCTTCAACACCTTCCATCTCATGCGGTGGGTTCGCTGACTGAGGCTGGGTTGAGGCCACAGCGTCAGTAGCATGTCTACGCACGGGGCGACGCCGGTTACGGCGGGAGGAGGCGGGACACGCCTTCCCCCCGAGTTGGTGCCCGGCGGGCTTACCGGAAGCCGCGCAGACTACGCAGTTCGGCGCGGCGCTACACTCGCGGGCCTTGTGGCCCTCTTGACCGCAACGGTAGCATAGCGCGCTACGGTCCACTGCGCAGTCGCAGCGCTCCCGGACGTGCCCAGACTCTAGGCACCGGAAGCACCTCAGGGGCCTCGCTTCGAGCACGGTCACCCGAGGCACAGTCCACCCTATACGAAGGCGGCCCGCCTTGACCTTCTGGGCTGCCTTGATAGGCATCCTCACCCACGCTGTGCCCACTCCGGAACGGTCAGGACGAATTTGTCCCACCTTTATACTCTCCTTAGCACACTCACCGGCCTCGATGAGGGCCGCTGCGACTGATTCGGAAGTAGCCGTATAATCGAGCTCCGTCAGCCGCAGTTCCACGGTCTTTGTGGGCCGGGAGATGCGAACGTCCTCCGACCCACTGAAACACTCCCGTAGTCTCGTGGCGAGGGAGTCGGCCCTCTCTTCAGAATTGGCTCCGGGCACCTCATACATCGGGGCACCCGTGGCCGCAAACTTCGGCCGCAATCTTATGATATCCAGGCCTGTGAGGTTCACCCTACTCTGGGCGTCCGTCAGTACTTTCTTGTACGTGAGCCCCTTGGACACTGCCGCTGGCGTCAGGGAAATTATTACTGCCGCGGAGCGCGGTGGTCGCAATTTCGGTTCCGCCCGGCGTGGCGAAGTCTGCGGCTGCGGATTCGCAGTTGACGCTGCAGCGAGTTTGGCCTTCTTTGTCCTCCTGCTGGCCACTACGACCCAAGGCGTTTCGGTCGATGCTGGGGCTGGCGGCAGTGGACGGGGCTCCAGAGCGGGTTGCGCTGTGGGTGCCGGTACATTCTTTTTGCCCTTTGGAGGCTTTGGGGCAGGCACCATCTTTGTTAATTTGCCCTTCTTAACTGGTGCAGCAGCGACAGTCACCGGTGCCGAAGAAGGACCTGCGATGGCTTGCGGCGGTGCTTTGGAGGGCCCGGCGACGGGAGTGGGGTCAGGGGGAACGGGTTGGACTGTCCCCTTCCCCTTTCCTTTTCCTTTCCCTTTGATAGAAGTGGGCGGGGGTGCTACACCCACAAATCCACCTTGCACAGGGAGTGGAACATCTCCGGGAGTGCATCTCTTCTCGTGAGCCAGAGGTGGCCTTTGTGCCGGTCCAATGATCGCTGAATCCAGCCTTGCCTGTACTCGGGCCTCTATCACCTCCAGCATTTCTTCCATCGGGCGTTTTGCGGACGCCTCCAGGTCTTCGAGGCGGCGCCGGAGGGAGGCGTTCTCTTCTTGCAGCTGCTTCATGGCAGCTTCAACGCGGACACTATTCTCCCGCCACTTCTTTACCTCACTTTCGAGGCGAGAGACTATGGTGGACTCAGGTTGGTCCACATATTGCGTAATGACGTCCGTCACGTAGTTTAATGCCTTTTGTGACGTACCTTTGAGGTTACCTGACTTTTTGACTACGGACCGCACTATCTGCCCGCAGTTTCGAAGGTCATCACGCAGAATGACGCCGGATTCGTTATTTTCAGTCGCCTTGGAAGACGCCGGCGACTTCGCAGAGCGGAGCTGCTCTGATAATTGCTTCTCCGCCTTTTGGCGGGCCTCCTCCCGCTTCAAGTGGTCGCGTTCTCTTTGAGCCTTCCTTTGGCTGACATAATTGCCCATCAAAGGCGGTCCACCTCTTCCACGACCGTCAATCGCCTGTGACTTCGGCGCTGGCTCGTCCGTGTCCGTTGACCGGAGTGAACATTGACTATCCTTCAAACGAGAGGATCTCCTCCAGAATCTTTTACTTCTAGCCGAGGAGACACTCCCGCTCGAGTCCGAGTCCACACACATGCCGACAGGCCGCACGAAATCAGCCATCACTTCAGTAGGCTTCACGCCCAAGTTCTCCATCTCAGCGTCAATATCGACGGGCTTGTACCCTTCGAACTCCGCCTCTCCAGCCGGAACTGGAGTAGGCAAACTCGTCAAAGTTGGTTTTTTAAAATTTGCATTATCCATGAGATTCCCACGAGTATGGGGGAAATAAACAGTCCGCCCAGGCAGTGCCCCCTGTACCTGGGTAAGCTAGGCTTACCCGCCAAGAGGGTCGGCAGGTACTCTGGCGGGGGTCGCACTCAGGACCGAACTACCCATCGGCCATGCATCCCCTCGCGGTGCGCCGCCGCTTGGGATTCGGGGTATCTTTTTATAGAGGTTTTCTCCCTCGTGGTCCGGGCGGTTAAGCCAAGACCCTCGGTCCGGCAGGAGCGCGAGACATATCCACGGACCTCCGTACCGGATTACGATCTGCGACGGCGACAGTGGGTGAGAAAGGTTCCCGCCCACTGCCTGCTCGGGGCGGGGTGAGCGCACACCGAACCCGTCGACACCCCCGGGGCAGAACCGGGAGCCACCCGGATGAACGGGCCCACCAAAACAAAACGACGGCCGCCGCAAGAGACGACGACCGCCACTGCTGTAAGGATATTAGCCGTCGCGCCAATCAATGTGATCGACGCGCCGTTGCCCAGGGTGCACCACGTGGAGGTTTCCTGACTTCGCACCCCAACTTAGGTTTACCTGGCTTAAGTAACTTTTTTCTTGAGATGTAATTATACGGAAATTTACGGTTCACAAGAGAATTTTTTTTTAAATTTATTTACACCAACTGCTTTACGTTACTTTCTTATGTATGTACCTACTGATGTTCATGTTGTAATAATTCATGTAAATAGCAATTTAAATAAAAAGATCTTATTCGAATTGATTTGCAACAAGCGTCGCATGTTGCGTAAGCACCCATTCTAATAGGATAATAAAGCCTGGTGGAAGAAGAGTAAACATAATATTGTGTAATTATTTGCTCGCGGCTTCGCAGAGTATTTTCTCGCAGTAAAGTAATAAATCATAATGTATCGCCTGTCTTACTCAGGAATAGTGATTTTTGATGGAGCAATTTTTAACCTATTTAACTGTTTTTATTACCCCCTATCAAAGAACTCTCAAACTTGTAAAGTCTACTTTTTTGCTTCGGATAAAAAGTTTATGTAGTTTCTTATTAGTCAAAGAATTTTCAGTTTCATATCGATTCAAAGATATCTCGCATAATCTGCAATTCACCAGATTAATCATTTTAATAAAACGTAAAATAAAAATTGGTTTGCTACGCAATCTGAGCCAAGTACATTTTTTATGATATAGGGGGCAAACGATCATATGTTTCACCTGATAGTAAGTGATCACCGCCGCCCATGAACATCTGCAATACCAGGGGGCATAGAGATGCGTTGCTGGCCTTTTAGGTAGGAATACGCTCTCTTTGTTGGGTGTACATTGGGTTCTTAGACCGTGCTATAGGGGCTCATACGGCAATCTTATATATAGTCTCCAGTTCATTCCCAGAGCACGCATCACCGAATTTTCATTTCGTATTTATTATGTGTATCTAAAGTTCAACACCTAGGCCAGCAATCTTAATAAAAGATCACAGTTGTAGATGCTGCTCATGCTCAGTAATATGATTTACCCATGACCTTCGAATTTATATCATCAAACCGACTGAATACTATCACATCACTCATATTTCTTTGTTCTTACATAATTCCACGTTGGCACACCTCCTCCGCGGGCACACAGCAGCTTCCACTACCAACTTGTGAAATATTCATACGCCAAACTTTTGAGACTGGTTCAAAGTACTCGCTCTCAGTTTGAGTTATTGTTCTTAATGTTTACCTCATATCCTCATATTCAGGCGTACAGGATTGTCTGACTCTACATAAACTTATTTCATAGTTTGTACTTAGCTTCAAGCTTCATGGTTGAGTTTGCTAGAATATATTTTTAAAACAAGTGAATATCGCATACATACTTCTGGCTGGTATTATCGATTAGTGACCATCATTTTGCTTGTATGTATATGTTATACTACTACATTTAGTAACGGGTGAATTTAGATTTGAGACCGCTATTTTTTTAAGTCTTCAGTGTGACGAGCGCAGTGCAGTAATTTAAATTCAAATTATTAGGTTAATAAGAACAGGAATTAATCATTAGTTCAGTGACTAGATTGTCATCGCAAGAGTTCTCACGCGTTACAAATAACACGTGGTAGTTGCTATAATTTTTTGATTTTATCATTTCCGAATTAAGAAAATGTTAGGTAATATTAAAACGTGTTTCACTTGTGAACATTTTGTTACAAATAAATGTAAGGTGACCTACATATAGAACGCTAATAATCTCACGCAGCGACACCTCGACGCGGTGATATCCGCCCGCGTCCGATTGCCGCGCAATATCCGCACCGCGTTCCGCGCACCATACCTGCGCGCCTCGTCGGATATTACACGGGTACTCATTTCGGGAAATTAACTACTGAATGTTGGCAAGTTAATAATGTTAATTTAGGCGAGAATTATACTTCGGAGAATATATTAATGACATATAGCAGTGTGTTGAGAATACCAATTAGCTTTCATTTGTTGATGTTGTAGGAAGGAACTTAGAAAAGTTAAGAGTGTTTTCATTTTATGTCAAAATAAGTAATAGTATATAATTCTAGTCAGGTTTTGTCACACAGTGGTCTCGTATTAATGTAGCCGGCGCAGTCATACTCTAAACAGAATGTGCAGAATGTGGTCTAATATCTGTAAATGTCCTTATTAATCTGGTTAGCGGTCATTCTCCAATATTCTTTTAAACAGTTTAAGGCAAACATTTTTGCATACAATAAGGTTATAATAAAATCATATTTATACTTATATGAGCCAAGATCCTTCCCAAATTATAATCAGAATTGTCAGGACCATAATACTATAGTTGGTGTATAGTGTATACGATGGCTCGCGTGGAATATTATAATATAATCGCAGTGAGGTGTGTTGCAGTATTTGTAATTCGATGGTTGGTATTGCTATTGTTTTTTGGCAATCGCGTTTACTACCATAAAATAACAACTTTTTACAATCAATATTAATATAAGTATTAAATGAGTTATACATTAACGAGAATAATCTACAAATCATTATGTTTACAGGTTTTTTTTAGAATCCATATTTATTTTTTGAATACAGAACGAGTTTCAGACAAGATTTACTTGTAATCATTTTTTAGATGAAAAGAAAAATGAAAGGATGGAATAAATGAGTAGCCTTTTTTATTAATATTTTATACTAGCTGTTGCCCGCGGCTCCGCCCGCGTGAATGAGTTTTCCTAGGATAAAAGTCCCGCTTTATATTTTCCCGGGATAAAAAGTAACCTATGTGGTTAATTAAGGACATGATCTACCCGTGTACCAAATTTCATCGAAATCCGTTTAGTAGTTTTTGCGTGAAAGAGTAACAAACATCCCTACATCTATACATCCATGCTTACAAACTTTCGCATTTATAATATTAGTAGGATTAACAGCAAATAAGTTATGTTGGGCCAGATGTGAAATAATAATAACACATCAAAGATGTAGGTAATTAACGGTTATGCACAGTATACAGTAGATAGCTATACTTTGGCTTAGGTCAATTAAGACGGTATTTGTATTGGTACCCTAGATTTATCAATGCAATGCAACCAGCCCTGTACTATATTGCCCTATACTGCCCACTGCTGAGCTCGGGCCTCCTCTAACACGATAGCCTAGTTGGGAATAGAACGGTCGGTGTATTGTTTATCAATTATCGTCCGCTTTAACGGTGAAAGAAAATATCGTGAGGAAACCTGCATACCTGAGAATTCTCCATAAGAGTTTCGAGGGTATGTGGACTCTGCCAACCCGCACTAGGCCAGCGTGGTGGACTAAGGCCTAACTCCTCACAGTAGTAGAGGAGGCCCGTGCTCGGCAGTGGCCAGTATTTTATACAAGGCTGGTATTATTATATTATTTTTATATGTTACCACCAATTGGAAACCTATATAGTTTCACTTTAATGAAAATTTTTAAATGTTAATATTATAAATATTGAACATGTTATATATGATAATAGTTTGTAACTTTACGCAAATTTATAAGTTTAGCAGGAATATTTATTTGTTGGTGACCCTACAAAGGCCTCTGGGCAACAGATAAACGGACGGACGGATGCGTCAAAAGCTCTGTAAAGTAGAGCTTCCGATCACGCTGGGAAATGTTTGCCTCATAATGTACGTTGTAAATACGAGATATCTTTACACGAGCCCTTTTATTTATTGCATAATATATAACTGATATTATAAATGTGGAATTTTATGAGATATTTGGATATTTGTTAGAAGCAAACACAGAAATCACTCAAAGATATTTTAATCTACACTTATATTATAAAGAGAAAAATTGTATTGTTTGTTTGCATTGAATAGGCTCCGAAACTACTGGACCGATTTGAAAAATTCGTTCACTAATATAAAGCTACATTATCAGCGAGTAATATAGGCTACTTTTTATCCCGGGGAAATATAAAGCAGGGCGTTTATCCCGGAAAAACTCGTTCACGCAGGCGGAGCTGCGAGCAGAAGTCTAGTTAATGAATAAAACTTGGCACATAGCTGTTTTTCTGATCCAAGACCTTTTTCCAGAAAATTTGACGAGCCGCAAGCAACAGCTAGTTTTATATAAATGTTACATTTTTAAATGGACATAGGGGTGGACAGAGGTACAACTATTTATAATTATACTTACTAATTATTTTCCACGATATGATACTGAAACCAGTTTCCAGTACCGAACGGTTTTTGGCATCAAAAAACTCACACAAACCTTACATTTATAAATAGGTCATTGAATTGCTGAGCTCACCGGTTTGATTGCCTAAATGCGTTGCGATTTGAGGGTCAGGCAATCTCACCCAATATCTGAATTATGCGATCGTTTAATATTACTGTGTAATACCCATTAGAATCCGTTATGTTCATACGTTTGTTAGTTAACGGTCATAAACCAAATCGAATCTACATTTATGATGAACATACTCCAGCTCAATTATATTAATATTATACATCTGACGTTCTCGTTGGTTTGTATGCTAACCTCTAGAATTACCTACTGCTTCGGTGTTAAAAATTATTTTACTGATACGAGAAATTTGTTTTACCCGCGTTTATAATTTATTACGCGGAGAGAGCCGCGAGCAATAATAGCCAACGTTTTATTAGTTTGATTTCTCTTCTTTCTTTTAAATTTAATTTATATAAAAATAACCTTTCGTCACTCAACGGTTAGTAGCTAGAAATGCCTCTCTTCAAATTAGCCTACGTCTACACGCAAAACAATAAAATGTATGAAATGTAATGTAACTACATACGCAATATATTTTAGAATATTGACATCCTACATTTTACTTATATAGGTACTTGGTCATATCAGCACCAATGTACTACTGGCCACTTTAACCACCTCTGCCAGAAAAACACGTGGTTTATTGTGTATCAATAAATTCAAATATATTTTTTCCGGTCAGTACCGTCACATCGCGCGTGCCCTCAACCGCCGCGTGTCGCGACGCAACACAAAGCTGCCGAGAGAGGACACAATACGCCCGCATGCACATATCTGCGCGTGCGATCCTTTGTTCCTACGAGAGCGTGATTGATTCTTGTTTACGTTTGTTATGACAACCGGTACATGGGCCTCCCAGTTTGAAAGTGCATTATAAGCCATCAGAACGAATTTGGGATCAAGTATGATGTTATGGATTTAATTAATGAAAGAGAAAGGATTCCTTTTTGTGATTGAAATTAAATCGTCATGGGTATAATCTCTACACCTAAGTCCAACACAATATCCTGGGTCAGAATTCGGAAATAATATAATTTTGAATATTCTCTTGCCTAACAGAAGCTCGAATATAAAATCAAACACAAAGCAAAGTACAAAAAAATATGAACATCAAAATAAATCTGCCAGAGCAGCGAATGATACTGTTTTTTGCGCCTTCGATGCAAATACGAAGCATTTCTAAATCGTTCAGTTTAAAGCGAAAATAACAGAGCGATTTAACAACGGCTTCCTTTCAATTTGTCTGAGTGGAATTAATGTTTCGTGCATAATTTTTAAAACGTTTTTGATTGTTTGTATTTCCGACCGGTTTAGTTCTCTTTATGTATCTATTGTTGTCGAAGGCTTTGAAGCCTTAGTCATGGTTTTAAGACATTTTTATATTTTTATGAATGTCTTGTACGTGATAGCAACTAGCACGATACTATTCTTTTGCTTTAAATGACTGAGGTTTTTTAGGTCATTATGGTAAATTATTTACCTCCTGTGCTCAGTGGCGCCAACACTTAGAAGAACGGCAACCGATGCCAGTTGTATGGTCAATAATTATACACAGTCACAGAAAACAATAATATTTATTTTATTCAGCGAGTTAAAAGTCCTACGTGATAATTTCGCAACCGACATTGTCTCTCCAACTGTACTAACGCTCTATTTATTTCTAACACCAAGTAGCGATTCTTACCCACTTAATTCTGTTTATATAAGACTATCGTATTTGAGTATTTGATTATGATTAAATACAGCAATCGTTTTATGCCAAGGTTCCTCACATGAGCCCGCACAAATTAATACCCTCAGAAGGTCTCAATACATCTGTTGGTCTAATCGAATTGGTTCTGAGCGGACGCGGCCCGCATCCCAACACCTCGGATTACTTCACGTGACTGGGTTACAGACCTTACGTTTAAAGAACCCTATGACACAGATTATTAAATACACCAACACAAAAAGACCTCAAAACGAAAGTAGCTTAGTAAAGAAATTATGAAATTCAATGATGTAGAGTATATAGACCAGCTATTTTAATAATAAAAAAAAACAATAAATAGGATTAGATCCTCCTGAGCAGGACGTCAGGCCGGTCAAAATGTTTGTCAAGTCCTATTGCTACTTGATTAAAAGTGCATTTGCACCGACCCCATATTGGGGTCACATATGGGGCAGGAACATTGGCAGAACATTAAAATTAATCTGCTAAAATGTTAGATACAAAGAAGATCAGATTTTACTTTGACTGGGAATTAGTAAATAACGTCACAAGACCCACAGAGCAGTCAAAATAAAATCGATTGAACTAGCGATTTTACAGAGAACAATGAGACTTAAATTCTGATGACAAGAGATGAACACAGTGCGATGCCATTAGCCATTGTAGTTCGTAAATCAAAGTTTATTTATTACCCACTTAACAACTACTTTTACAGGGTTAGCCCTAATATAGTAGTGTTGATCTAGTTCTCGGTACTATGTTACTATTTATTTACACACACTTTCCAAATACATGTTTCAACATAAATACACGAAATAAACCCTCACCCAAGTCCGTTTCCATCAGCTACGGCACAGTAAGTATATCAAACAAGATTCTCCGTCCAAAGGCGTTAAATTACCCGGCCGTTTCATATCCAGGTGGAGTGGCGGTGTAATACGCCCATTTGGGTCGGAATAACGTCACAGTAAACGTATTGCTTGTTTATTTTACGCCAATCGTAAAGTACGCAATAAATGGATATTACGTGATGGATTGAATGTTTTATCGGGGGGCGGAATTGGAAGTGAACCGTGGGTCATATGCTATACAGGTGGTAAGGGACCGAATACTCGGAAGCTATATTTTTAAGTATTAGTTTGTAAAAATGCCTCGGTGGCGTAGCTGTATTACGGTATGACTGCTGTCTTAGGTTCGATTCCTGGTTCGGGCAAAGTGGTATTGAATTTTTAATTCAGTATCAGCCCGGAGTTTGTGCCCGGTATGGCGATAGGCTCGCCCCCTATCACATTATGGGACGGAATACGTACGGCGAAAAGTGGGTGCACTAGTTGCACCTCTTCCTAGCCCTTCGGGGATAAAAGGCGTGAGTGTGTGTAGTATGTAAAGGTACCAAATAACTTGTATATAAGTTGACATAATGGCATAAGTTAATACGCGTTTTCGACCATTAAACATAATAGTAAAAAAATCTGTATCTTAGGTATTCGGGTGTAATATTTAATAATAAGCAAATAAGTCAAATATTGAACAATCACATTTTTAACAAATTAATATTTTTGGTTTAATTTATAATTTTTTTGTCTCCCCAACGTGAGTTGAAACGTTTTCCAAATCCTCCCCTGGGGCAGGTATAAAGTGTGTTTTTTTTTCTTCAACGTCTAGGAGGCGCGTGGGCCTGATCGATCATACACAGAAGCACATTTACTTTTTATGACTATCGCTTTGTATATCGTTTAACTAAGGCTTTATCTCCATATCCTACTTAATATTATAAACGCGAAAGTTTGTAAGAATGTATGGATGTATGTATGTTTGTTACTCTTTCACGCAAAAACTACTGAACGGATTTCGATGAAATTTGGCACTCGGGTCGATCATGTCTTGGATTAACACATAGGCTACTTTTTATCCCGGGAAAAAATAAAGCGGGACTTTTATCCCGGAAAAACTTTTTTACGAGGGTGGAGCCGCGGGCAGAAAAATATATAATTTTATCTTTAACTTTTCGCCGCGCCGCACCATGCACATTCCGTCCCATGATGTGATAGGGGGCGAGTCTATCGCCATATCAGGCACTAAAGATTTCCTTGATTATTTAGAGCGGACATTGGGAAAATTATCATACAAAATTTTTTAGCCTGTTCGTCAGTAACTCAATCTACCGTGAAATAACAAAAAACCTATGTAAAATGGATTAAAACATACTTTGACATATGTGTAATGCACAAATTGGCATATTTCCTTTAAAAATATTGCTTTCTTTACAAAATTTATATACCGAGACGTCTTGTCACATGGATGTGTCAGATATGACAGCGACTTATTACCAATTGGTAATAACTTTTGGATGGAGGAGTTTTGGCGGGAACTTGGTGGTGAATGAGGTGCTCTTGTTTTAGTTCATTATTTTGGTGATACTCAGTGTTATATTGCATAATTATGGTGGTATATTATCCAATATAGTTCTATTAAAGAGCTCAAATGAAGTGAATTGAAATAATTGTGCTAATCAAGTGTTTTTTTTGTCGCCGCCAAAACTCCTCGATAAAGTCTTGGTAAGGTAGCCACTGCGTTACTTCGACATACTACAGATAATGAAATAAGATAACCCAAACTTGACATTGGCAAAATGTGAACACAAGTGCCATAAAAAAAAAAAAACTTTTGGACGAAAAATTTTAGCCTGATGTCCGGTCTATAACCATATTGTTGAATGTCTTTGTCAGGCACAAATTTCAGACTCCGGGCTGATACTGAGTAGAAAAGCCCAATATGGAACCCGTGACCTCATTTTAACTTGTGTTCTGTTTATTCATTTGTACACATTTCAAAAACTTTTATTTGGATGTACAACACACACTTATCCGGCTTATTATAAGAAGGATGATAATTATTACAACCATAAGTCAACTCCATTCCTTCGTGCTATACTTTAACTTATAAATTATATTTTCAATCACTCCAACGTAGTACAAATTTCCCAAGTTGGACCCCCTGTGCACGGGGCAGCACCGCACACCTGCCACTCTGTAAAGTCCAATTTAAACTTGCCGTCCACTTGACCAACCGCCGCCCCTGTGCAAAACATTACCGATTTGCCAGATCCAAACTTTGATGTCAAGCTTGTTTTGATATAGAATTTGGAATGGATATTTGTGTCATAGCGTCTGCCAATATCTGTTCGTATTAGTTTAGTAACTATGTGCAACCATGGAGTTACGATTTGACAGATATTTGAAGCCAGCAAACTTCTTCTTTGATCGGCTCTTCATTCAAATTTGATGTCGTATTATAGTTTTTCAAACGAGCTGCTGGAACAATATGATTTAGGTTTTACGGCTTGTGGCCCGCGTCAAATTCCTTTGGGCGATCGTATTTAAATGGTTTTAGTAACACGCTTACAATGTATTTCCTGACTTCAGAAACCTTTGAAACGACTAGATCTTCCCTGTCCGAAGCTCGTTTATACTGCCGGTCAACTAAGAGGGCTATATAAATCCAATCAAATTATTAAACATATTACATTACATATATTCTCTATTAGGGTAAGGCATTATAAATAATTAATGTTAATAATAACGTCTTGTAAACAAACTTTATTCACTAAATAACTCTTTTAGGACAATGTGCACATCCGATCAGCGAATTTTAGTGCCATGAAGATAAAGTTCTGAATGACGTTGGTGCTACTACACATAATGGTTGCCATTACGCAAGCATCTTTCTCGTGTCAACATTAAGCTGCATTTTAGTTTAAACGATAATAGGTGCACAGAAGTAGATCTTTGGATATCCAGTACCGAAGGAGCGGTATGAAAAAGCATGCAACAAAATGGCACCAGCACGATGCTCTACGTCACACAACGATTGGTTCATTACTGTCGCGATTGGATAATTCTTCTGACGGTGTCCCGTGCAGCAAATCAATTTACGATAACATCAGTTTGAAATATTGAGTATGCACAACAGGCGTTCAGGAAAATCAGAAATTATGGAGCTCGGTTTTTTTATTTTTATTTATTTATTTATTTATTCAGGCAACTAAAGACCCGTAGTATTAGTAGAAAGTGCTTATGCTTCAATTCTGTCTTATGTGCGTACGAACAAACTAAGATGTCATTCGTCTGATGGTGAGCGCTACGCATGTGCATGATATATAGCAATAATACCCGGAACTATAGATCACTAAGTACTGCAATTGCTTTTGCTTCCAACTGATGTCCGACGACGGTGTGGTCACCATCAGGTAGCCCGAAAATTCGTTTGCCTTCGAAGGCAAATAATACCCAGTAATTAGTCCAGTCCAGTAGTAACTGGACTAAGGCCTAACCCCTCTTAATAGTCGAGGAGGCTCGTGTTCAGCAGTGGGCAGTATATAATACAGGGCTGGTGTGGTGTGATGGTAATTATACTAGTGTCATTTTAATCAAAACGGGCCTTAATAGTGACAAGCCGCTGCTTGGCGCTAGAAAAGTACTAAGCATTGTTATCATCCAGACTAACGCATAACCTAAGATAGGCGAAAATTTTATGTAGACACAGCTCAAAGAGTTCCTTTTTCATTCTCAAGGCAACAATGATACCTGGAGCGTTTTGTAATATATCACACAGCTATTAAGTTAATAGGTACCATGGGCCTTTATAGACCACTCCAGACCCTTCCTCGTCTAGACGGGCCACTCACCGCCCCCCTCTTGAGAACCACGGCAACGCGACGCGGACCAAGGGAACAAAAATACTTGTTACTTATATGCAGGGTCTGGCCAATTCGATGAGAGCTTTGCGTGGGATAAAGAGCTTTGTTAGGTGTGAAATTTTATATCGAAAATTTTGTATAGGATTTGTAGTTGCAATTTATGCCAGCAGAGCCTTTAGTTGACGATTATGTTTTATTACTTTCGGTATAGAGGCAGCGCATGGATTGTAAACGGTGGAGTACTGTATTCAATTCTCAGTTTGAACGGCTAAAATTTTTGATTTTAGAGATTCTAATAATAGTAATTTTCACGGAATTGAATTTGCGCTATACATATATAGAAATTAACTTACTTATAATTATCATGTGACAGAAATGAGCTATGTGAACGATGGGCTACGAATTGCTCCATTATCTACCTCTTCAGGAAATAGACGTGGTTATAACTTACATTTAATAGTAATATTATCTTACTTACGGACAGATTCTATAAAAATTAAACACACCGCATATTAACTTCATAACTATGTCAATACTCGTTTCTACTCGTGGCTCGGCCAAGTCCTATACAGTCCATGCATTTTTCCGGGATATAAAGTAGGCTATAATATTAATTGCTGACCCATGAATTCTGTCTATGCCATAATCATGTCAAACCGTTGCTTCAGAGATAAATATTTGAAAGCCTCCGCGCCGCTGAGACGTGTCTGTCGGAAACGTTAGGCCGCGGGTTCCATTCCCTTCAAAGTTCGCGGTGATTTTACTATCAACCGCACTTGCCTTCATAAGCGACTAGCTACCCCATCATTCAAAAATAAAATAAACGCACAGCACGCCTTTGTCACCGAAGGGTTCTGCAGATGTACCAGGGCACCTACTTGTCGCCATATGTGTTTCGTCGCATATCGGGCACAAATTCCAGGCCCCGGGTTAATACTGAACAGCAGAACCCAATATCACTTTAACCGACCCGGAAGTCGAATCCAAGACTTCAGAGCTTTGGCCATACCACGCATGGAGTACTACGACGCCACGCAGCAGTCCTATTAGGAATATACAAAGAAAAGTATTTAGACACATCTTATTTAAAAAAGAACCCCTACGTTTCCACACTATCTTAGTTCCCGAACAAACGAAATGTACACAAAGACGGAATACTTTATCATTCCGGGCACGCCGGCAATTCTTTTGTCGCATAACAAGTGTAGCTTTAAACAGGTCGTCTAATAGGGCGGTCAACAAAGGAGACCTCTATTTGAACAAAATAAATAAACACTATTATTATCCAGCCCTCAGAGGGATGGAAGGGATGGGATAATGCTGTAGCACTCCCGGCGGACGCGACGACGCCGTATCTCGGTATTTGCACAATGTTCTAGGTTAAATCTTGGTCTTTTACGGCTTTATTTTATGGTTACAATTGAATGCGATACTACTGTAGGAAAAAAAATGATAATTTACTATGAAAACAACGTAGTTGTAGCAACAATAGCCTAGTTGGGAATCGAACGGTCTGCCGAGATAGATATCCGCTGGTTCAAAATCGTACGCGTTACGGTGAAGGAAAACTTCGTTAGGAAACCTAAACACCTGAGAATTATACAAAAAAGAATTTCGAAGTTTTTTGAAGTCGACCAACCCGCACTAGACCAACATGTTAGACTAAGTAATCCTCCTAGCCAGTTTCGGCCACGGCGGCCAATCTCAACGGAGATCAGCCAGGTACGCAGGAGATATTATAGTGCACAAGTGTGTGCGCAATACACAGGAGCACTCGCTATTCCTTCACTCTCATAGTCCGGTGAGACGGCAATCCGACATGACCGGAGAGAGATCAGGCGCAGGACCAACGGCTTTACGTGCTTTCCGAGGCACGGGGGTATCACACCGCCAACTTCCTGACTCCGAGCTGCGACTGAGTATTTTTTTTAAGATGGAAAATCCCAGTCACAATGTTTTTTGGCTCGACCCGGGATTCGAACCCAGGACCTCAGCGCGCAAATCGTACTCGTAACGCGTACGCAATACAACTACGCCACCGAGGCAGTCAAGAAGTCAGACTAAGGCCTACAACCCTCTCAGTAGTAGAGGAGGCCCGTGCTCAGCAGTGGGCAGTATATAATACAGGGCTGGTATGGTTTGGTATGCACAAATCATATCGTATTGATTGTACATCTTTGTTATTACAGCTACAAACAAATAATTTACTTCCCCGCGATAAGTCTTCGTTAAAATATTGATATCGCGAGAATCTGCGTTCCACGGTAAAGCACGCGATAAAAATGAAAGGAGTATCTTAATGCGAATTCTCAATTTTATTGAGTACTAGCATTTGCCCGCGGCTCCGCTCGCGTGAAATGGTTTTTCCGGGATAAAAATCCCGCTTTATATTTTCCCGGGATTAAAAGCAGCCTATGTGTTAATCCAGGACATGATCTACCCGTGTGTTAAATTTCATCTAAATCCGTTCAGTGGTTTGGGAGATGTGCAGTAACAAACAAACAGAAACAAACAGACAGACATACAGAAAAGAATTACAAAAATCGCTGATTTGTGTTCCATTACGCTTCTTTAGTCACCCCTTTTCTATTTTATCACATTTATTTAAATGTACAGACACACCGATTTTACTGCTTTATCATATGTATAGATTTCTATTAAATATAGCCATATACTTGAAGAAATATGTTTAAAGTAAAATCGCAAGAAATCTTTAAAGGTATATATTATTCAAAGAATTTTTTCTGAGTTATAGATTTGATTCAAATAATATTTTACAAATATTAAATTTCAAACATGGAGATAAAATATCGATTTTGAGGGATTTCTTTATTCAACAAAAGTAGAAAACGTGTTCAATAATTTCTTTACTCTCGTCAATTCGTCCTTTGGAATAGAATAAAATATTTAACGAAGAATCTGATAAATTTCGTGTTGTTTATAAAGTATTCTTTATATATATTTTTTTAACAGATATCACGGCATTATCATCGAAGGGGTAGGCAGAGGTGTCACTAGGGTATTCAATTTCGTCATGTGTGCTCCGCCCCATGATGCTTCCCATTAGATGATCGCTGCGCTTGTCTACATACTTAGTGTGTACAGAACATTACTAGAAATTAATACTTATTATAATATTTCTTAGTTAGCCACATGTCATAGGGCTTATATGTATATGATGACTTATTTTTTATGAGCAAGATTTATAAAATAAATAAACACCTTGAACAACTTGTAAAGCGCAGTTATAGTGTCAATAAGATACTAGTTCGAATTGCTTGAAATAAAACAAACTGATAAAAATATCACCAAATGTTATCTTTGAGACATTTTTTTTGCCATTAAAATAGCTAAGAGTTTTCAGTTATTTCATCACCTTTTGTGAACACGGATCGCGCCGCGGATCTCTCTTTATCGAGCGCTGCAACAATAGTTTATGTTTTTTGTTCGTCGCGACGTAATCAGCTGTTGCTATCACTTTGTACGTCGGACCTTTTATATGTATATTTGACCTGGTGCGCGGATTTGGAATTTATTTATGGGGTAGAAAAATCTGAAATTTTTTGTTTTTTTTTAACAGTATGGTCTACAATGGAATGGGATCAATTCAGGAACTGCCAGTGTCTCCCAAAATTCGACACGAAATTCCATTTTGATTTTGAGTCTCGCATTCAAGCAGTGGGATTGCCACAGACCCATTTAATCCCTGAATTTAAGTCGGCAATGGTAAACATTACTCTGATAATGTTTGTGCTAATGGGCTGTGGTAATCACTTATCATTAGATTAACCGTTTGCTCGTTTCTCAATCTTGTGATTTATAATGACTTCTAAATCAATTCATCATATCATCATCAGCCACACGACGTCCACTGCTGAACATAGGCCTCCCCTAAAGATTTCCAGACGGATCTGTCAAAAGCGGCCCGCATCCAGCGCGTTCCTGCGACCTTTATCAAGTCGTCTGTCCACCTTGCAGGTGGACGGCCGACGCTGCGCTTGCTAGTACGTGGCCTCCACTCGAGAACCTTTTTGCCACATCTGCTGTCAGTTCTTCGAACTACGTGCCCTGCCCACTGCCACTTCAGCTTGTTAATCTAAATCAATTGCATTTAATATAATTTAATTTCCTCTTTGTGCCTCCTTATATGTATTATAATTGCTTCGATATCTGTAACTGCTACAGAGAGGTCACGCTGTGGGGGGTCGGACCCGCGTTCCGATCCTTTCCCGGCTCTGTGGCATCCCGTCCCCGGAGGCGCTTTGTGAGCGTATCTATCTAAATAATTCAGTGTCAAACTGTCTTGTCGCCTTTCACGGGCCCTCGTTTCGACTTTTTAGACACTCTATCGGCTCGATTTAAATCCAAACGAAAACATCCGTATTTCTGTTCCCCGCAATCCTTTTTTAATACGGGAAAATTTACTTACAACATGCACTTAAGAATAGTTTTATGGTAATTGAGTTGTGTGTTTATTATTGAGTTGTGTGTGCCCATTGTATTACATCTGTGATTTTTAACAAATGGTAGAATAACGCTGTAGACAGTTCTATCTCATGTTAGAACTGGCAATATTGCCTCAATGAATGTTGTATGGGTGCATCAAGAAATTCCTGAATGCTCAAAAACTCACTCTAATCGCATTTGTCTTTATTTTACAACATTTTTTTCCATCTGTACTTTTCTCTATCCTTGTGGGGTCAGCTCAATGATTTTTTCATGCATGTTGCAGAAATTATTTGGCTGAGTTTCTCGACCAGCTGTCTGTTATCAACCTTCTGCAAAGCGTGGTAAAAATACTCACGCAAAGTGTTGTCCTATCTAAGAATCGAAACAAGGACCTCATTTGTTTAGCCAATAATATAAATTGGTAAAATATAATCTGGAACTACTTTAGTCCTTACGGTTATCCCTGTGCTGCGGCATTTATATATTACCATGTATTGCTCGCGGCTTTGCCCGCGTGTTGCACTTTTTCGAGATAAAGAGTAACACTGTGTGCTATTTCGAGATAGGAAGTAGCCTAAATGTTAATCCAGGAAATGATCTATCTATGTGCCACTTTCATCCAACAGTTTTGCGTTTACTTCTAACGAACATCCAAACATCGTCACAAATTTATAAAGTAAGATACACTTGCTGCAAGTATAAAGTTGTACTTGTAAAATAGGTAAGTAACAACCCAGTGATTCAGCTATACGCCGTCCAATACCGCGTTACTTGATATTCATACAGCGGTGATTATTTTCGGAGCCTCTTTGTACGTGATCGTCGCCGAAATCGTCTCGGTATGTGTTCCCATTTGATAGGAATCGTAGACACCCTTGTTATCATCGTTGCTTTTTTCAATTATTGGTACACTTTTGTAGGGTGACAATTTTCAATTTACTACACAAATGCCAACGACTAGAGCAACAGGCAAAGTGCTGCAAAACGTGTCAGGTTTGATTCCCGCAGCAAGGTGAACGTATGGATATAGAAATAAACTTGAAACTTAATTTGTACTACTTAAGACTCATAACGGCTAGTCATTTCATCGAATATACAAGAATGCTTTGAATAAATTAATTAAGTCAGTTTATCTATTTCCTAATCCCAATCTCAGTGCTTTCTTGCCTTCTCGTAATGTTCACTTCCATTTACTATCTCGAACGATACACTGGATCTTAAAACTCGACTCTCGGGAAATCTGCTGACAATAGCTCTTCTCATACAGTTTAACGACTTCACTATAACACGCAAACGACGGCTTTTATCGGTGACCGATATTGTAGGTACCGTACATTTTTGGAGTATCACTATATTAATCAAACGTTTATATTTTTTGTTAATTTTCTCCTGCTTGAACGGTGAAGGACAACATCGTGAGGAAAACGAATGTAGTTTTGTACTAATGTTGTCAGGTATGTACCTGAGAATACAGAAAAAGAACTGGTAGAATCTTTTAGTTGATAGAAAATATTATTGTAAAAAATTACATGTAAAAGTGCCGTTAGGGGCCTAATTATTTAATGAATGATTTAAATTTGAGAAGTTCTTCATATGAATTTCGAAAGTATGTGAAGTCTGCCAACCTGCACTAGGCCAGCGTGGTGGATTATGCCTAAACCCTATTTGTACTAGAGAAAATCCCCCCCATGACAGTTCCGGCCCGGGTGCCGATGTAAACAACCCGAACTGATAGGATTAGGAAAAAATCCTTCCCCCCCACTAATCGTTGAATGTCTCATATTCTCCCCTCAAGTGACCGTCCTGAGCCGAGGCTCGTAACCCGTTAGTGGGTTGCCCTCAGCATGGTTGCTTAAATTCAGGGTTGCGAGCGCACCAGCGTTCACCCTAAAGACCGGTGTGGCCAGAAAAGCCGACCCTAGTCAGGCTACTGGCAGAATAGTCAGGGAAAAAAAAAAAAAAGAGAAAATCTGTGCTCAGCGGTGGGCAGTGTATAATACAGAGCTGGTATTGTTTGCCTTAAACATAAATGTACTCGTAATAGTTGCATAATATACAGCGAGCGTAGACATGCTTTTCTGCAATAACGCTAATATAAAACAAAAAAATATGCTAGTGACTTATCCGATCAATAAGTCTATCGCAGGGATACGTCACTCCTATACGATTATTGTTTTCTACTAGTAGCGTTTACGCTTGTAGAAAGGCGTCTTGCGTCCTCAGATCGGACTAAAATACAAACTTTGTTGCGGACATTAGAACCTCTCAGAAACTTTCACGCCTGCAGCCAAGACACAAATATTTACAATATAGCGCAGAATTGTATTATTTACAGTTTGGTTGCTGATATTTAAATAATAGACCCTAGTATAACCGATCGACCGATTTCTTCATTTCATTATTAAAACGACGTCTTTTCTCGGTCGTCTGCGTTTAGTGTTGAACTGTTTTTGCTAGTATCATGGAATAGTACTTGAATATAATGTAGGACATAGGAGTTTACGTAGGACCGGTTTACAACTAACTACGTCGGGTATAGTGTTTTATTTGTGATGACGGAGCTGGGACAGAATCTATTGTAACTAAACAATGTGGGATGAGACGGCAGATGAGCTACGACCTTGGAATCCTCTTTGATAAAATAACTGATGACCCATATTACTTAAGGATTTTAGTCATTGTTTAAATTAAAGTGCTTTATCATTTTACTGTCTCAATTAATTTGAGAGCCAAAGAAGGAAACGCTGACTAGGTTTTATAAGTTTTCTTCCCCTTCTCTTTACTCAACTCCAATGTCGTGTTAGCTTATCACACTCTGTAAAGCGTATTTCAAAAACGATTCTAGTTATACCACCAGTCACCTAAATTTTATTACTATAACAGCACTACCACAATCATAAAATTATAGTAGGCACCAGTATTGTACCTACTCGAAGGATATTAATTTTTCCTTATGATCTGCCTATTCCACTGGAATTGAGGCATTATCATTCGCCTTCAGATTCAATGTAGAGAAAAATCACTTTGTCAGTAATGTGTATAAACGGCCAGTTGTCGGTAAAGGTCGCAAATTTTTACGAGCTCACTGGATGGGCCGCAACAAAAGGCGCAATTAACGGTTTATCGCATCCGGCGTTCCTCATAAAACGTTTTATACCTTCTTTTTGTTATTTTTTGGGTTGAAGTTATAAACGGTGTTTCATAATAGTTTCCGAAGCAACTGTTTGTGATGTCTTGCGGTTTGTGGAAGAGGCGTCGTGTCGTGAGGAGTATGCTATAGAGTCAAGCATAGAACTTGCGTATGTCTAGGTCTCTCCCACACATCACACGCCACACGTCGTAGAAAGCGCCCAGTATCACTCACAGATAGACTTACAAATCATCTCCCTGGTATAATAAGAAATAAGCATCTCATAATTTTGGAACAAATTATATAAAGGCACGGGACGCAGAAATATTTTATTCTATTTTAAAATCAGACAATTTGATATACGAACTATGGAATATATTACGCTTTGGCATGCAAACAATAGACCAATGTAATGCGGCGATTTTTAGGTACAATTTGGAGCACATTCTAGGTTATTGACGTATTCTCAGTGCAATAGCATTTACAAATATTATATCAAGATTTAAGAACATTGTTATAGTAAACATAAAAACATAAGCAAAAGATAGTTTTTCGTTAAAAAGTCCCTAAAACACAGTATGGCGCTAGCGGCATCTACTTAAAGAATCAGATTAAAATATCCATTGGGAGCAAAATACCGAGATAAAAAAAATATATTTAAAAAACCAAAAAACCCGACTGCGTCAATATCTGCCATCTTTATTAAATTCATTGAAGAACTGAAAAGATAGAAACAAGATTTTAATTTGAATATTTTGTTTTGGTTTTGAATAATCTTAGTTGACAGTGTTCACAAACGCTGTCGGAGGCATAACACGCTCACTTCTCATAATTTGGTTGGTGATATACCTATATCAACAAAATCTCGGAGTGAGCAGATGCCTCCGACTGCGTTTGTAAACACTGTCAAACTAAGATTATTCAAAACCAAAACAAAATATTCAAATTAAAATCTTGTTTCTATCTTTTCAGTTCTTGAATGAATTTAATAAAGTTGGCAGATATTGACGCAGTCGGGTTTTTTGTTTTTCTTAAATATTTTTTTTTATTTCCCTGTTTTTAGTTCTCAAGCACCTTTATTAGCATTTTCTATTCCAAACTCCAATAAAACATATAAGTTATATATATATTCGTATTCACCGTTAAAAAATCTTTATTTTGATACCACACTCGATGTATTTTAAAACACTTTTTTTTCGAGATCACTTTTTGCCGCCAAAAATCCTTAATTTTGTTAATTTTTTATTTTGATGTACACTTTTGTGTCACTCTTACGACTAAGACGAATCTATTGATACTACTCACATAAAAATACGACAAGCCGTTTAGGCTGTAGGGCGTGGCAATATATATACAAACATACATACATACATACATACACTCGAAAAACATAACCCTCCTTCTTTCGCAGTCGGGTAAAAAGTACCCTATGTGTTAATCCAGTACATGACCTACGCGTGTGCCAAATTTCGTCCAAACCGTTTAGTTGTTTCTGCGTTTTATTCTAATAAACATCCAAATATTTTCACAAACTTTCGCTTTTATAATATATAAGTAAGATAAGACGTAAGATTAAAAGCAAAAAATAAATAAATTTAAATTTACATTGCTCTTATCCCAAGCGGTAAGTACAAAGAAATATACGTAAAAGAAATATATTTCCAGGGAAGGACTAGGGACATAAAGACTAAAGCTTAACAGCACACGAACTTAGAGCATGGGGATGGCGATTTCCTGTTAATATTCAATAATGAAATAACATTGTTTTTGCGTCGTCACCTTGAGTCACTTCATAATTCAATCAAAGGGAAGGAAAGCCGCTTTATTCCCAGGACGCGTTTTATAAATAAAATTTTATTCTTAACATGTAATAGGATTACGCATCAGGCTTTGATATGCAGTGCTACCGTGTTCAGAGCTCACTTTTTATACATCCAAAGACACGTGTCAAGTAGCTTACAAGAAGTATAGATAGTACGGTACCGTCAATTATATTACATATTCAAAAAAGCTATAGATATGCCACTAGAACGCGCAATATGAAGACAATTTTCACGATTGCATAATCTACGAGCAAATTAAAATACTCGCTGTCTTTTTTGCTCGTATTGATCAACTTTTTCACATGGCACATCAATGACAAGAATTTGTATGTTTGCCTGCGGATCACTGTATTCGTTTAATTTCATGTTTATGCTTTTTATTGTATGCTTATTATCATGGAGTTAAGATAAGAGCTTGTTACCGACAGACTTACCGTTCGCCTAACAGGGTAACGTTTAGGCAATAAGTTGACTTCGTTTACTTGCGTTTTACAGTTGGTTAGAAACAATTTTGTAAGATAATGTCACGTGCGCTGTAAGATCAATAGTTCTGTGCTGTACATTTACATGTTGTTCACTTGCTCCTCCGTGTTAGCAGCTAGCTCGCCGCCGACTGCCCGGTTAATCCCTTTTTTAACACGCTTTTCCAACTTAAAATGAATAAATAATAGTTTATTTATTTTTAGTGACATTTGTTGGACCATAGTAGAATTATAACTAAACTGGCTACTCTTATATGTAAAAAAATCGTACTTGTCACAAGATGGCGCTTTCGTTTATTTTTTAGTGACATCTGTTGGACAATAGTAGAACAGAACAAAAAACGAAAAATAAATAATAGTTTAAAAAAACAAAAAAACACGCTTTATCAAAATTATCTAATTCAACTAAAAAATTGAAAATGAACATTTAATAAAGTTGAATTAAGAATAGTGTAAAAAAAAGCGTGGGAGGCATGGTGTCAATACTTATAAATATTTTATTGACAGATAATATGAGTCGAAGGATTATCATTTTGATGATATCTTAAAAGCACCTCAGGCTTTTTTTTTCCAATAAAATATTTTTTTCCTATTTACACTATTCTTCTTCTTCTTCTTCTTGGTCGTAACACTCTTGACAGAGTGGTCGTGGTCGTCATGTAGTGTTGTTTGGTGCAGATGTAATGCGCCTTAAGAATTTCCCGCCACATCTCTCTGTTGGATGTTATTCTTGTGCACTCATGTACGGGACGGTCCACGGCGGATTTGACCTGATCGGTCCAGCGCATGGGTGTCCTTCCCCGCGGCCGAGTGCCTTCAACCTTGCCCTGGACGACAAGACGTTCTATGGACTGGTCGCCTCGCCTAGAAACGTGCCCGAAAAAAGCAAGTATGCGGGACTGTACTAAGGCGGATAGACGCTGCTTGATGCCGAGTTCTTGAAGTATCGAAGCGTTTGTGCGAAACTCGGTCCACGATACCCCAAGCATTCTTCTCCAACACCACATTTCCAGAGCATCTATCTTCTTCTTTTCAATCTCTCGCAGCATCCATGTTTCTGCGGCGTAAAGGAATATGGGCAAAATTAGAGTTTGTACGAGCCTGATCTTCGTGGCTTTGGTGATGTTTCTGTTTCGCCATATTCTCTTCATTTTGTCCATTGCAGTCCTAGTAATTCCAATACGCCTCTTTATTTCCTCCATGCATCCGCCATTGTTTGCGACCAGAGCGCCAAGATATATGTAAGACTGTTCCACTTTGCAGTTCGCAATCTCAGTGACTTCTGGCGAGTTATTGTTAGCTCGGTCCACTATTCTTAATTCAAGTTTATTAAAATTTATTTTCAATTTTTTTGTTGGATTTTTATAAAGCGTGTTTTTTAGTTTTTTTTTAATTTATACGTCGCGACTGTAAACACTTGTTCTACAGATATTGTTTCGTAGCTTATTTTCATAATTAAATTAGATTTCGATAGGTGAGTTAACAATATAGGACTGATATTATTACTGAGTATCATTACCCATACAAGCCGAAAACCTTTACAAAATCTCCAGTTCAGTGCCACATGACACCTAAATAGGAAAACTCATTACTTCATACATTACACCGTACCCATATTATAATCATAGGTCTCGCTCACAGTAATGAAGGTAGCGCGTAATTGAAGGTTGTAGTGGTCCAAATGACACCACTGGGACTGCTTCGCGTTACACGAAGATGACTTGTGTTGTAGCTCATGTAAGTTGTTTGTCAACTGAGACTTTTAATGGGTTTATCATTTGCTACAGTTTGTGGCTGTCATGTCTTATCATTAGTAACTTGCTTATCACGTCATACTGATACATTTAACAGGAATCCTCTATACGCAAGTTTCAATACCACCCACTACATATTATTAAAGAGGGAATCCATTAATATGGTTGGTGTCTCGGCACTTAAATAATTCTCGACATCACATATTATTTGCATATTGAAGCTATTTATATGGGATAAAGATAAACAAAAGACTATTCTAAATCGGTATTTTTTATCAATTATAAAATTTAAGGGTAAAATTAAATTCAAAAGCTGATTAATCAATTTCTACATTTTTGCTCCGGAATTTGTGCGAAAATATTTTTCTTGACTTAAATAGGATTAATTTATTTGAGATTAAAAGTCTTGGTGCGATAATTAATCCGTTAGAGGCACCTGAAGAATTTATTTCATTTAATTGCTAGTCATTTTTTGGGCCGTCGCCAGGCTGGTCTGGTGACTTACTTAAGATTTGTGGTTTACTTAAGCGTTGTAGCTGTTGAGGTATTAGACTCAATCCCTTAAGTTATTTATGAAACCCACGATCCTAATATTCGTAGTCAGTTGTCTGGGCTTTGTGTTCAGCAAGGCGATAGGTATGAACAAACGACCTGACAAAGGTAGCAGGAAGTCGCTGGATGCAGGCCACTTCCAACTGGTCTGTCTGTAAATCTTTAGGGGCAGCCTATGTTCAGCGGTACCTATCGTATGGTTAATCATGATAATAATGACGATAGATTCATCTTACGAATACACAATCTTTTTTCTTTCTACTCTGATACAGAAGCAGTACTTATAATATAAAAATCATAACAGTAATGGAAAATTTATAAAATCACAATTACAAACAAGAAAATCTTCCAAAACAACGAAAACCCAAATCTGGCACATAATCCCGTTGTTCCCGGGAGCGCGACACATCAGGTGCCTGATCCTTGTTATTAGCAGACGTGCGGGTTGCAGAGTATTAGTGGATTTGTTTGTAACTGTATTTGGGAATCAAGTCTCTTGTGTACTGACGTGGGAATTTAGGGAATGTAGCAAAAACTATGACGCTGTAGAATT
This sequence comes from Sphinx pinastri, assembly GCA_947568825.1. Classification (NCBI taxonomy): domain Eukaryota; kingdom Metazoa; phylum Arthropoda; class Insecta; order Lepidoptera; family Sphingidae; genus Sphinx; species Sphinx pinastri. The sequence continues at coordinate 481,653 of OX387623.1, forward strand.
GTGAGTGAATCTAAATCGCGATTTATGGAAAATCTAATTATTAATCTATTTATATTGACGGTTGAATCAGCTGTGAAAAAGGGGATAAGATAGGATAGGTTCGATATTTTCTACCATAAATTCTAATACTGTTGAACATGTTTTAATATTGGGCGATCGAAAGTCGCGCGTAGTTTACGAGTCTGTAGACGACGATAAATCAGTCACAATATACGCACATTTTTTGTTGAACAATTTTTGTCAGTATGATAAAGATCATATTTCTTGTATACAATGAGCATTCTTTAGCCCTTGTTATTTATCTAGATTTTGTAAATATAAAACGTAATAAGTAATAACTCATACATATACGAATCTCCATTCGCGTGCTTAAATACTAACACACATCAAGTTGATTGCAGACCGCACAAAACCTTTCCATCTCATTTGCCGCTTTCACGTAACAATCAGTGCAGATTACTTCGAGACGTCTGCACCCCCTCTGACCCCTCTGGCGTCCCTCGTCCTCAGCGAACAAAACGCAGGTTTTCATTAGCGGAACACTTTCAGCGGATTAAGGAGTTGCAGCATTGTTGGCGACACAAAGAGTTCGCGTGAAGGACTCCTAGACCCGCTCCTATCTCAATTACGTCTCGGATCTTTTCTGGAGAACAAAACTTTTGGTTCGGATTCACTTCGACTTACAACGGGTTTGTTTGTCCCAAATTGGGTCGCCGGATTCGAAGTTCTGTGTAAGTTCACCTTCGAATTGATATTCAAAACTTTTATTACTTTTGTATTTTTTTATCCATGTTCTTACGAAGCTAACATGTATCATAAACCAAACGAGTTCCGTTGATTGGATCAATTAAAAAAATATATCAATACTTTTTAGTCGACAGTTGCTTCAACTAAACTGAGATTCCTATTTTAAAATTCCTTATACCTTCAATTTTAACATTTGCTTTATTTGAAGCGTTTGTCTCGGGGTTTGTTGGCTCACTTGGCCAATTATCACCCGTGCAATGGCATCGGACTGGGTTGGCACGTCGTCTGCCAAATTCCACGCGTACTGTACACAGCACGCCGCGTCCACGTCAATATTTGCAGCTTAAATTGAACTGCATCTTTTGTTATTATTAGATTGTCTTTTGAGCTGAATTATTTATTATATTTCTATATATGGATTTTAGATTGAGGTTTGCTGCATTTTGGGGTAAAAAGAGAAAAAGTGATTTAAGGTAAAAGAAGAATATTACTCCGATTACTCCTTTGTTCCGTTACTGAACAATATCCCTGTCTTCTAATAAGAGGGGTATATTACTCGGTTGATATACTTCCCATTCCATCCCATACCATACCAGCCCTGTGTTATATACTGCCCACTACTGAGCATGGGCCTCCTCAACAACTGGGAGGATTTAGGCCTTAGTCTACCACACTGGCCTAGTGTGGGTTGGCAGACTTCTCTTATCTTCAAAATTCTTATAGAGAACTTCTCAGGAATGCAGGTTTCCTAAAGATGGTTTCTTTCACCGTTAAAGCGAGGGATAATTCACAAAGAATACACATATAACTTTTTATAAAAGTTAGAGGTGCGTGCCCTTGGGTTTTGAACCTGCGGACATTCGTCTCGGCAGTCCGTTCCACTCCCAACTACTCTATATATTATTAAAAACCTTGTGGAAGTAATTTGTATGGCTTTTATACTTCCTCGCGTTTTTCTTCTTTGTAAGCGATAGCTAATTAATAATGAATAAGTAAGTTTGTATAATTTTGCTTTTTTATTTGCAACTAGGTGTTGTTCGCGGCTTCGCCCGCATTATAGACCTTTCCCGGTATAAAAGTCCAACCGTGTACTTTTACGGAACAAAAAAAATTAAAATGTCTTATTTTTAACCTTCGACAGAAAAAGACGAGTGTTATAAGTTTAGGGTGTGTATCTGTGTCTGTAATTTTTAGGGTGTACCTATGTCTGTCTTTGGCATCGTAGCTCTCTAACGAATGGATCGACTTGACGTGTTTTTTTGTTTGATAGCTGATGTGATCGAGATGGTTCTTAGCTATAGTCCAAACTCCCGACTCATCCCTGATGAAAATGCTGCTTTAGCGGTCCCCCGAGGTGACGACGCTTGGGTCAAAATATTATTACGTACTTAAACGACAAAGGCACTTTTTTTTTAACTGTTTAGAGGTTTTTTGTGCCGGGGTTATTTATATGCTAGCTCAACTAAATCATTGTAACGTTCCATAGTGCAACCAGTACGACACCATCTATTTAAACAATTGGATAAAAAACATCAAATATTTATTACGAGAGCAAATTACCGAGATATAACGCGTGTATACTAATTCAGGACATGGTTTATCCGTGTGCCAAGTTTTATTCACATTCATTCAGCGGTTTTTGCGTTTACTTCTAACTACTTTCACCATCTTTCACGTAGTATGATATTAGTAAAATTTAAAATAATATCCCACATAAATGTTCAGTTATAGTCACATATGGAATGTCCATGAAATCGTTTTATTGCTTTGTTATTTGAACCGAAACAATTGCTTTGAACGGGAATCTCAGACAGGAGCTCTTTAAGCAACACTACACATGTCAATTCAAACAATATTGAAGTTATTAACTATTATCTCTTGAAGCAATTCGTCTAAACAAAAATATAATAATCCACTAACAAACTAAGTAATCGAAAAATAACAGTCTGAATACCCTTCCTGGAATCTATATCGAAAATATTTAAACAAGCAAGACGATCAGATCGGGACTTGAAACATTATTCAGTTGAATATTTAATCGATCTCTTAAGCTTGAGCTTCTTCGTATTAGAAAACCCCACCAGAGTCCGGAAAATTTTAAAAGGAATTAACCGATTCTGACACGAAAACATCAATTAATTTAAACAACCTAACTGTCCTTGGAAACAGTGTCCGTAAAGTACTTCATCGATTTGGTTCTCCCAATAATGAAAGCACCTCTCAATAATCCATTAATTGGCACTAAGACGGACACAATGGCTACTCACTTTCATAATGGAACGGCACCGTAATTAGTCGCAGATGAAAAAATTCTCAGACTAGATCAATATTTCTCACTCACTTTAGGAGCTTCTTTGGGAATAACTTGGACGTTGTTTTTTAAGTTTTCTTCTTTGCTTTAGGATGATTGATGGCATAATTTGAAAGTTATAGTAATAAACTAAGGTTTCTGGGTTCGATTTCTTAAGGTAAAATGTTGGGATTTTTGACAAATTTTAAGCTTAAATATACGAGCGAATCAAATGTTAGAAACAACAATTTATCTTATAAGTAATATCCCAAATTTACGATAAGAAGTGTCAATGGATGTATGGATGAGGTAGTGTCTCCATAAACACTTTATAACGTGAGACATCATTCAGATGGCATATCAATATCACCATAATTTTCCTCTCAATCTGTTTGTGAGAGCAAATGGCACGTTAAAGTTTGGCTCTTGCTTACTGAATCGATATCGGATCAAATAGAAAGCAAAGTTGCCACTTCAAGCCTGTTTTCCTGAAATAGTTGGTATCATTCCGATCGAATCAGTCCATCCATACCGCAAAACAAATAGGTTACATCTCTCTACAATACTCATATTTAAAATAAGTACCACTATTTAATTATCGGGTAAAAAATTTAAATATTTTCTATCAGGAAAGAAGAAAATTAATATAAATGACACTTAAAATTATGGTTACTATAAAAAAAAATCAGAACTGGCTTCAGATATTTCTAATACCACATTTCAAAGGTCGGAAGCCAAATGGTCATGATTAATTAACGACAATTAAATTAAATTTGGCCTCATTAATTATAATATCAAAATTAATTGGCATTCCCATTTATGTTGAAACTGGCGGAGTATTGATGTTACACAGTTTTTGCGTAATAGCATCTAAATTGTTTAATTTGAAGCATTTAGCGTTTATTGAATTATTTTCTCCCGAAATATATTTTCTTTATTTGACTTCTGTTTACCGAAGGTCAAAAACGAACAACCGTGTCTTTGATCACGTGTATCGACCTTGAATAGTGAATGCCCAGAGGTAAAACCCGCAAAAAATTACCCTACATTATATCATTTTTATTATTATTTTACTTAAAAACGTTTAAGTAAATTACTCTAGATTGCGAAGGCGTGAAATATTAGGCGTGATATCTTTGACAATACCAGCACCAATATGGAAAGCAACGACAAGGATGCTGCTTCCTTATTTTGTAGGACATTTTTTATTTTATTTTTATTTTTAGGGTATATCATTATCATATATCATTGTATCTATACTAATCTTATAAAGTTGAAGAGTTTGTTTGTTTGAACTATCTAATCTCAGGAACTACTGGACCGATTTTGAAAATTCTTTCACTAATAGGAAGCTACATTACTCCTGAGTGCTATAGGCTACTTTTTATCCCGGAAAATCTTTTCCACGCGGGCGGAGCCGCGCGCAATTATAGTATTATATATTCTTGCTATGCGATATAAATAAACACAAATAAAGCGAGATTTGTGTGCAAGACCCATGAAGCTATGGAATGCTTAATAAAAGGATCTCTCTCGTTCTACTAAGCACCATTATTACACCATATGATTTTTTTTATATAACTAAATAGAAAAGGAGTCACTTGCTTAAAAGTAAGTGATGACCCTAAAACAGTAGCAATAGAACTTCGAAATAAAAATAAGGCACCTACCACTGTGTGACCAATAATTACTCATTAATCATAGTCACAATCCTACTAACATTTGAAATACGAAACCTTGTAAAGATATTTCAAAGATTCGATGTTTGTTGGAACTGGAAGAAGAAACCGCTGTATGAATTTCGATTACAGTTCTTTCTTCTGACTGTAAGACCAATTCTAACAAATTTGGCGTTTATGCTCTGTTCATAATTTCGTTGATAGTCGCATTCATCTGCCGTGGGTTTAACGAAGTGCAGTTAATCGTACATACATAGATACATACAATCACGCCTTTCATCCCCAATAGCCTTTTTTTTATTCAAAATACCGAAGGACACATAATATAGTTTAAGTTTCATTTAACACTAAAGCAATTAAATTTAATAATGACGTAACTTCGAAAAACAAGTCTATTAATTAAGTATTCTAAAAGAGTCTCTTCAGTGTATTGAAATAAGTTATCTTTCATTCCCTGAATTTGTCTTAATTATGAAAAATAGTAATAATAATATAATAAAAGTAGACAATAGCCTAGTTGGGAATGGAACGGTCTTCCGAGACAATGTCCGTAGGTTCAATACACCTCTGACTTTTCGAAGTTACGTGTGTATTGTTTATCAATTATCGTCCGCTTTAACGGTGAAGGAAAACATCGTGAGGAAACCTGCATACCTGAGAATACTCCATAAGAGTTTCGAGGGTATGTGAAGTCTGCCAACCCGCACTAGGCCAGCGAGGTGGACTAAGGCCTAACCCCTCTCAGTAATAGAGGATGCCCGTGCTCAGCAGTGGGCAGTATTTAATACAGGGCTGGTATTACTATTAAAAATAGTAATTGTTAATATTATCTATGTCTCGGTACGGCAGTTTTAATTTATAAAATAAACTTATAAACAGAAACGAATATGTTATTTTAATTACATTTTCCTCTTTTTTATTATATATGATATTATTGATAACTAGCTTTTGTCCGCAGCTTCGTCCGTGTATTAAAAAAATACCCTATTGCCTTATTCAGATTTCAAGCTTATTCTGTAGAAATTTTACCTAAACCGACTGAGTGGTTTAGCTGGTAAAGCGTGACGGACGGACATACACGGTTAGTCAGTCACAGTTACTCACCGCTTGCTGATATATACTACTCGTCACCTTAGAGCATTTAGCATTTAACCTCGTCACATAAATGTATCAGGCGACCAAATACAAATTCTCACGCTAATTGAGGCACATAATCTAAAATGAGTACTATGTAGGTGTATTAGCTGTTTTATACGATAACTGTCAAATAAAATTTACTTGAAATCTGTGAAACTGGTTCAAATATTTGGAGGATCATTAATTGTAGCAAATTAAAAAGTTTTTTTTTTGTTATGACATTACGATCAGTAGCCTGTCGCGAGTCGGCTTTTCTGACCACACCGGACTTTCGGGCGAACTCTTTAGGCGCTCCAACCCTTTACATTTTAACGACCACGCTGAGGGCACCCCCTAAGCGGGGTACGAGCCTCGGCTCAGGGCGGTCGTTGGAAGATAATTTTTTCCATTAAAAAGTGCCGCGGAGTCCTGATTCATAGAAAACATAAATTTTAATAGAAATTTACTTGCTTATGAAACCCCAAATAACTTGTAGCAAAATTATATTATCGGCATATTAAGTTCCAGGACTGGATACTATTTATAAAATATTTCTTTACACAGAACATTCAGGTAGAACATGAAAGGCGATGTTAAAAAAACGCGTTTTAGAGTAATATTATCAGACTAAGGACTCAAAAACCAACGTAAAAAGAACAAACACACAATACCAGTATGAACAATGCGACAAGAATCCAAGTAATTAAAAAAAGCAAGTAAAGACAGTCTCACTCGGAGCCCTAGAATTCCAGCATTTCCAGCCCTATCTGCGGCGAAATGTGGAGTAACTGTACGTGCGAGTATGTGGAATGTGAAACGATGGAACCCGACATTTGTACTAAACTGGGAACTCTTGTGGCGATCTTGAATTAATTGAATAAAGTTTATTGTCTTTGCAATACTCTGCTGAATTTAGCCAGTGAATAAAATCATGTATATATTTATTTTGTGCCTTGTTGAGGTACTCCACTGTCGAAATCTGAAGACTTCTAGGACTTCTGTCACTTGATTTTAAACCAATTTTTTTTTAAAAATATAATGTCAAAAAACAGTAATTCATTGCGCAACACCTACATATTTTAACAATAATATTATTCTAGGAAATTTAATATTAATGTATAGGTGCCTATACTAACGACTGATTATTTAATCTTCAGATAAAAGTTATCCATCAAACAAATTATTACCAGATGGGATATAAAAGTAAGCTTTTAACAGGTCAGTCGGGAAATCTTTAGGGAAGGCTTATGTTCAGCAGTGGACATCACGAGGCTGGTAATACTGGTGGTAGGTCTCTCATTATGTAAGAGGCCGTCTGGGTGGGTACCACCGCAATTTCTATTTCTACCGCCAAGCAACAGTGTGCATGCACTGTTGTGTTTCGGTTTGAAGGACATTATAGCCAGTATAACTACTGGACATAATGAGACTTAACATCTTATGTCTCAGGATGACGAGCGCAGTGGAATGCCACACAGTATTTTGTAATTCAAGGTGCTGGATGGTGCTGCTACTGTTTATGGGTGGTCGTATCGCTTACCATCAGGCGAACGGCATGCTCGTCTCGTCATTCAATGCAATAATAAAAAAAAAAGTAAGACAATGAACTTATTCATATACCAGGCATTTTTAATTTGTTCATATTGTTTAGCTAAGAATAACTTTTATGTGATTTGGGGTCGCCAGCCCTTAATAACGTATATACCCCTCACACAACCTCACACGTCCTTAATCGAAAACGTAAAAACAAGAACGTTATATGCGTAGAATGCAGTCAATTACCTCACGGGACATTTATCTCTGCAGGTCCCCTTTAACGCCCATTTGAGCTTTTGTGTATATTTCCCGTAATGTAAATTAATTATCTCCCGGCCTCGCTGGCCGTCCACCAAAACACTAGTGAATACAGCGAGATAATTACGGATACCTTTCAAAAGAATAAAAGTTAAATAAGGGCTTCTTTGTAGATGTGGGCGAATGGTGGGGTGATTATAGGTAGTGAATAGAGTCGGCCGGCCATATTAACGAGCTAATTACCAAGTCCCTGATTTGCGACGGTTGTGTGTTCCGAATGTGTTTGGGGACCCTAATTGAATTTGTTTTTGTCATTTTTAAATGTTAATAAATTTTATTTATTGATGATACTTTATAAGTTAAAGAAATTCCAATTAAATTATTATGGATTGTAATGAATTTTAATTGTGCCCCTCCGTAAGTCAAGTCCTCAATTTTATACAGGGTAAATAAATATATATAATGCATATTTTAAGAAGTATTTCGTCGTAAACAGCTGGGTAGTATTAAAAACTGAATGTTTTTTTTTTTTTTTATGGCATTGAATGACGAGACGAGCATGCCGTTCGCCTGATGGTAATCGATACGACCACCCATTAACAGTAGCAACACCATCCAGCACCTTGAGTTGCAAAGTACTGTGTGGCATTCCACTGCGCTCGTCATCCTGAGACATAAGATGTTAAGTCTCACTATGTCCTGTAGTTACACTGGCTACAATGTCCTTCAAACCGAAACACAACAGTGCATGCACACTGCTGCTTGGCGGTAGAAATAGACATTGCGGTGGTACCCACCCAGACGGACTCTTACATAAGAGAGACCTACCACCATGTAACAAAGAAATAAAGTACTTAGTTTCTTAAACTCCGTTATATATTTTTAAATAATACAGATCGATTTGAAAGCAGTGAGGCGAGCTCAGGAGCACTGTCTCTGGAACCCGAACAAAGCCCGGGCTCGATTACGGGCCATTCAATACAAAATCCTTTGTAATTGTTTCTCTACAAAGCCATTGAAACGAGGCACTTATCTTCCTACTGCTCGGGACGTGGATTTAAAATAAATGGCTATATTTAGTATATTAGCTCCACTTTCACATAAATAATATCAGCCATATACTGTCTCACTGCTGGGCACGGGCCTCCTCTGCCACTGAAAGGGTTTTAGGCCTACTTGCCATGGTTATTTGAATTTATTATGATTTATGATGATGTTAAGCCATATTATATTACATCCACACTATGCTACCTGGGGTTTTACAGAGTAACAATTGTACGTTGCGGTCATTCTGAGACAAAGTCCCATCAATTTTTTTCTCTGTCCTTCAAACTACGCGTCGCTTGACAGCAGAAAAAATTTTGCGGTAGGGTAAAGAACCCTCGCAAACGGAGGGCTTCCACGTAGCATTTAGCCTTACTTAAAGTATTATAAGCCCAAAGAGAACAATAATAACTACTGTAAAGTAACGGAAAAACTTTTAAATCACAACTTATAAGGAAACCGTAAGTTCGCACGTGCCAGGATCATGTGACGGCCCATAAATTTCGCAGGCCTTTCCAAATTTGTTAAGTTATAATGTAATTGAGGTAAAATTTTGCCCCGTGAATGCCAAAAAGGGAACTCTTTGACATTCTGTACATGAGTTGGAAGACAAAGGCCATTCCTAATAAAAGATAGAAATCTATTGATAGTCCACAGTTCAAAGATAAAAGCGACATTACCCAAAACGAACATTTTCGTATTACGTAATGTGCTTTGAAATAATCATTAAACAGAATTTTAATGTTTACCACATTATCTACTTATAGTGGTTGTTATATAGACGAGAAGATACAAAATATAATAGTCCCCTAGTGTCCCCACTGGATATTGATTGGCCTTAACATTTGGAAAATCACTGACAATTATATATATGCTGCCTCGGTGGCGTAGTTGTATTACGATACAACTGTAATGCTGAGGTCTCGGGTTCAATCCCCGGGTCGGGCAGAATGATATTGGGTTATTCTAATCAGTATCAGTCCGGAGTCTGGAATTTGTGCCCAATATGGTGATAGGCTCGCCCACTATCTCATAGTGGGACGGAATACGCACGGCGAAAAGTGTGTGCACTAGTTGCGCCACTGCCTACCCCTTCGGGGATAAAAGCCGTGAGTGGGTGCGTGTGTGTTGTAAGGTACCTTTATTCTCAAAATAATTTTTAAAATATTACTTTGAGAAATAATTAAAACAAAAAACTATATAAAATAAGTTATAAGTACCTATTTTATTAGCGTTTTAATCTTTATTATTAAATCTAAAAAAATATGTAATCCTTTAAATATGAACTCACTGAACAGTAAATAGATGTTATTATTTCTCTGCTCATTCATTTTGTACTAATCTATCATTCACTATCCACCATTCATTCGACATACATTTTTCACCGCCCAATTCATTAGATATCGCTTTAATCGTTCATTCTTCAATTCATTCGTCATTGTCATTTCACCCTTTCAAATACTAAGCTAAGTTTGTCTCTGAGTTATTAAAACGGCGCAAGTGAAGTGACCTCGATACAACGCATTGGATATCGCTGAGATGGCAAGGACATATATAAAACAAACCCTGGTCCTCACCCACACAAGTTGCAGGAACGATAAATAAAATATTATAGCTTTTGTTCGCGGCTAAAAAGCAGCCGATGTACTTCTCAGGATTTTTAAACTATCTCCATTAAAACATCCAAATAAGTTCAGTGGTTCAGCCGTTAAAGCGTAACAGAATGACAGAGTTACTTTTGCATTTATAAGTGTAGTTAGTGTCCCATTAGCTGCCCTTCTACCTTCATCATAAACCATATCAACCATCGAACCAGACGAACTCTCTCACACGAGCAACCCAAAATTAATTCTTTAGCATAAAAATATTCCAGGAAAGAGAAATACCCGAGTAACAAGATAAATGCAATTACATTTGAATCTTATTCAATTTCAGTGTACGATTTAAAACGCGGCGTCATTCAAGAGCAAGATGTTTCAGCGGGATTTGTGCAGTTGCTTTGTAAAATGATTAAATGGTTTACAATCTAAGGTAGCGTGCAGGGTGGACTGCAAATGTGTACCAGCTATTTATAAGGTTTTTTTAACACAACTGTCATACACATAGTCATAACTTCATACAAAGATATAGTTCTTTGAAATCAGGAACTAGCATAAACTATCAGCTAAAACACTAAGGGCCTGTGTAACTGTTTAAGTTCCAAGTGAATTTTATTTGACAGCTATCGTATCGTACAGCTAATGTAGATAGTACACATTTTAGTACCATTTATTTGTGAGCATAGATTAGAGCGTGGCTTTTGTATTTGGTCGGCTTATACATTTATGTGACGAGAAGCATTTACTCAAAAGTTATGAAACAGGCTCTTAGGCACGTAATAGATTTTTTTTATTATTGTATTGAATGACGAGACGAGCATGCCGTTTGCCTGATGGTAAGCGATACGACCACCCATAAAAAGTAGCAACACCATCCAGCACCTTGACTTCTAAGTACTGTGCAGCATTCCGCTGCGCTCGTCATCCTGAGACATAAGATGTTAAGTCTCATTATGTCCAGTGGCTGTAATGTCCTTCAAACCGAAACACAACAGTGCATGCACACTGCTGTTTGGCGGTGGAAATAGACATTGCGGTGGTACCCACCCAGACGGACTCTTACATATGAGAGACCTACCACCAGTTTTTTTTGTTTCCACCATGTTTTGATCTTAGTCACACGATACGACTAATAACCAAATTGGATTAGATCGATAAATCAACATTTTATTTTGCAGATAAAATAGTTGCGTAGAGGATATTATATTTAGATGCCGACTTGATAGCCACCACATGTACATATAAATATTACGGCAAAGAGCTATAGTGGCTCGTTTTGGCTAAGCGCATTTCATTAGCTTAATCTCCGTACAGTGATAGACCGTTGTGAGAGGCAACGTCTCTCGTTAGTAGACATTCTAATTACACTGCAACGTACATCGAGTCCAGGTCATACAAACGAACGAAGCGCATACAACGCCCGGATCTTTACGTCCAACAGCCAGCTGATTGCCTAAAACATCACCGGTGTTTCGTACTTCCATGTGAGTTACTATTTCTCATGACGGTTTCTCCAATCTGCAGTTACCTAAGTTCAAAATAAATCTTAAGGCATCTTCCTAAAGATATAAATCAGCCGAAAACTGCGCCTCCGTACATCGCGAGTGCTCGTAATGAGAAAACTTTGCACATGTGCCCGCCTCTATAATGATCTCTGAATACAATCTTGACGTCATTATTTTCAAGAGCTCTGAATCTTGTCTTGAGAGTTGTTTTGGTTCAGTAACAAAGATTTCTGTATCTAGGCTAATTGGAAATGCGATTCATAGGCGCCCTGCAGACGGTAACTTGTTGCACGGAGCAGACAAAACGGTAGTCAGGCAGGAGTACCGGCAACGAGTTGTCAATATAACGTTTTCATGCATTTATTACCAAACTGATATTTGCTTCAAATATTTTTTTGCTTAAATAATTAACGTTCAGAAGACAGTTTGTGCAATTAAACTGATTCTTCCTTCTAAATCTCATCTTTTCAAATATTGGCAGAGTCCCACTATTCCCCTAGCAGTGAGGTCGTTAATTTCCATTGTAACATTTTTGTGGGCTTAGCATCCATATGTCGGAGGACGCAATTTTATTTTTTTGATGTTAAGGGGAGACTAGTGTAAAGTTAAATCTACGTTTGTGCGGTCGCATCCCTTGTCCCGCGACTGCCATCTTGGAAAAAGTGGTGCAGATGGTTTATAATATCTTAAAAATAAAATTGCGTCCTCCGACTAATGCAACCCCAAATCTGACTTTTCAATGGACTAAAATGACCCTTCTTCAGGTTTGCCTGCCTTCGGCTATATCACTCTTCATGTAACAGTAATACTCAAGCAGTATTTCAAACCGAGTATTAGGCACGTCGCACACCGGCGCAATCAACGTAACATACGAGATTCGTTCGCTCCAAGCCGTAAACTCACCAAAGCCGTGTGTAACAACTTGTGAACTTTTCTCATCATGGTAATGAAGACTGGGATTGCCGCGACGTCGCGGACTTGTTTCTTACCACATTACTCCCCTTTATATCGCCATTTCTGTTTGTAACAAACAATCTCAAGTATATTAGATTTTATGATGTGGTTGCTGTTGGTGTTTCAGTTTATAGTTTGGAGACGGCGGGCTTCAACAAGAAACATTTCAACTCGCTTTAAACAATATTACATTTGTTTGTCGGAACTGAATTTTATTAGATAATTACATTTAGATTTATCAAATGAATTACAATCCGACTACCCCTAAAAGTTAACAACTGAACTACTGTATTAAGACAACTGTGATATTTAATTTTTCTGTGGTGTATTTTATTTTGCGAATAATCTTTATCTCACAATTTAAATATTAGCCGAAAGTAAAATGTTATTTTATTCGCTGTCATATTACTTGATAAATGTTACCGAAAGACAGCACACGTTTTACTTAAAAAATGGTTCTGGCGCGAACCCAAAATATGAAGGCTGTCTCATTCTAAAAATGATGAAAATTGCAACGTGATGAATGACATTTTGATGAGCTCAGAAGCAGGTGGCCCTGGACAGTCGCAGATCAGCTGTTAACCTGTGCTGTACCATATTCAGGAAACCAAAGGAGTCAAATGTGTATATATAACGACACACTTAACAGTTGACTCTATTGTATTCATTGAAATGTCAGATTCAAACAAAAGGTATAATATTTATTTATTTATTTATTTTTTTGGATCGCCAGTGGATCTTAAACCTAAGTATAAACAAACATACACTTAAATCATGCTATCCAGTTACAGGCAACCACATCTAACGGTAGGTATTACATCAGACTTAATTCAGATACAAAGAGCAAAAAGGAAATAAAAAAAAAATACATCAACAATTATACAACAGCAGCTAAAACAAACCAAAACAATAATACGAGAGAAGCCAACAATCATGAGTTCTTAACACTGTACAAAATAAATGGTAAACTAAGTACCATGTGTTTAATACTGTAATTTAAGTTAATCTAGAGTCATAAAGCTGATAAATTTTATTTTTAAAACACAATAGACTATCACTAAATAAATCTATGTTTGCAGATCTGGACACATCATTGTATAATCTAGTCATTCTTATTAATGGCGAGTTAAGACCAAGGTTGGTTCTGTGAGTCCGTGTTCTGTGTGTGATAATAAAAAAAAATATATATTATGTTTATTTCTCTTTCAGGGAAATGTTATAATGTTACTATAATATTCGAGAATAAGCTCAGTTGGAGTAACAACCGAAGTCTAAGTCTCAAAATACGCCTCGGCATTTCAACGACTCGCAGTCCTAATTCATCATTAGGCCGTTACTATTTAGTTGCAAATCAGTTGTAAACGCAGTCTCGGTAATTAAAGAATATGTAATTCCTGGTTTAAATAAGGCTGCGGTTTGTAATTGGTATCCTTTTTTCCCTTTGAGGTCTGGAATGCTAATAAATTGACTTACAAGTTTGACATTTTCACAGCTGCAAGAGACCGTAGACCCGAGTATTTTATATAAATTTCAACTTCATAACTCTACGCGTTCTTGAGAAAAAGATCTTGATAGACAGACAGACGGAAAAGAAAGTGATCCTATAGGGTTATTTTTTCCTTTTGAGGTCCAGAACCCAAAAAATCGTAAGTTAAAGTGATAAATTAGTAATATTTATTCTTATTAAAAATAACTAATTAAAGTTTATAGTTTTTAATACACTATCAAAAGATTGAGTAAAGTTTTAACATTGGCGAGTAATAAAACAAAAGATTTCTACACATAATGTTTCAATGCAGTATACTTCCTTACTAAGCTATTACTCAGCTGACCTTACAAGTCTCTGAGTTATAAAGTGAAAACTACAATTCCTATATCGGTGTTAACAAAACATATCAAAAGCCCGGCTTCACGGCTTGCACTGACCCGCTGCCGGGGATGTGATTTTAAAACTCGATTGTTAACCGGTGTTAGTTTTGTTCCAGTAACTGACGACTTCGTTCATTTGTTTTTATATTTAACCTATCGATTCGCAACACAAATTCAATTCGGCAAATATTTCCGGATCTGTTGTTAATTGAAATATTTGGCGTCGGGTTTCATATCAATTATATGTACAGAAATTTTTTTCCATTTATTTTATTTTACACGTTAAAGATGCAAAACATTTGCATTTTGAAAAGGGAAGGTTACCATGGTTATAATATTTAGTTGTGACTTGCGTGGAATAATAAGCCGAGATAAAAATTACAAAAAAAAAATACAAACACAGGAATTGAGAACCTCCTCCTTTTTTGGAGGTCGGTTAAAAATAAGCTTCGACTAAATAACAGCCACAACATTTGTTAGTGAAACTACTGTTCCTTGAGATGTGACGTTATTAAGACGTCATGCCGTCTCTATGTTTGGCAAATTTTTTCGTCGCATGTATTTATTTATATTCATTGTAATTATGATGAAATAATAATGTGTCTAGTAAATATAATCCCACCAAAAACCTTTTCATGTAATATGTTGCCAAGACGAGATCATAATATGGCTAGCACTATCAAAAAGTTATCAGATCTCATGTAGAACCAAGCTAACTCTACAAGCCCTAACTTCACAAACTTTACACCTTAGTCAAAATATGTGGCTTGGCTGTATCGAATTTTGTTTGTCTGGTATAATCCAAACCCAAGTTATGAGGGTTAAAAAAACGACGAAGCGCTTTGAGAAAAAGAAGGTAGTGCCCTTGCGCTTCGCTCAGCTCGTCTTGGCGGGGCACTGCCGTGCCCCCAGATTTTTGTGATCATGTCAACAGACATCTGAATGGCGTCATTAAATTACCAGTCGATGTATTTAAGAAACGGGAGACTAGGGCTTGATTGTCACGTTGAATTACGTTAATACATTTTTTATCTACTAGTTAACACATTTTTGCATACCGGGGAATACAGTAGTGTTAAATGAGATTCGGGTTGATCCTATTTTGGCGCATAAAACGTCTAAAGAAAACCATCCATTCATACAAAAAACACCAGAACGACTTCGATATATAGGTACTAACAGTAAAACGCATAGCTCCACACTACCGAAACTTTACCACAACGCAGTATTCCGGCACAAAATGATTACAGCAACATATTTTGTCTGCGACATACACCCATAGCAGATGTCATCGACACAGTATACATAATATCTATATCATGGATATTATCAAATGAAGTTAAAATTTAACAAAAATAGACCACTTTATAAAAATAAAGAATAAACTTGTAAAAAGTAGAATTTAATTAAGCTTTTTGTAATTAACAACACAGCGTAAACTATTTTTAATTAACAAGAGTCGAATACGACGCAATTTGTCTAACGCGTCCCATTTTTAATTCATTCACGCGACGAAAATTCAGCATTTGTATTTTATTTTTAAATTTTCACAGAAGTGAATTACGAACTTTCTGTATGTGGAAACAAATTTCAAATAAAACTTAAATAAAAATGGAATGATTGGAGTTCTGGAAGTTGTAACGTTAATAGGAACGTTAACGCTCTTCGTAAACGATCTATCATTTACGTAGCTTTAACTACCAATCGAAACCGCTGCTGTGTCGTACTGAATGTTAGGTTGTCAGTCGTTTTGACGTCTGAATGGCGCCCATATAAATAAGCATGCAATGTCACGCGCGGCCTCTCTTTGCAATCGTCTTCGCCGTGGCACTAAAATCTTACTGCGTGTTGCCACGCACACCGTTGCTGCCGCTGGGGAGAGTGTGCCAATTACTAACAGCTTCTAGTTTGTTCTGTCTACCTGAGCTTGTGAGCTATCACGAGTCGCTGGCGCGGAATGTAAGCCTAGCTTGCATTCCGACCCGCTGGGAATCTGATTCCAGGTTTCCACGGTACAGCGTCCTGACCGCCGTGTTCCACGGCACGGAGTGCTGACTCCGTGCTGACCGCCGTCCCTTCACGGTGCGGGGTGCCGACTCCGCCACGTGCGCACCATCGTCATCGAGGGTGCTGACCCCGGCCACGTGCGCAGCATCGTCGTCGCGGGAGCTGACCCCGACCACGTGCTCACCTTAGCCGTGCTCCGCTGGCGTCGGGAGTGCTGACTCCCAATCCCGGCCACGTGCGCACCAACCTAACTGTGCAAACCCGCCCCCCGAGGCAATTCTTGTGCGCTGGGTCTTCACACCCAATGCACGCCCATGCGCGAGGGGAAATTAGTCGCGGGCCGAGGCACACAGTCAGTGTGTATACCTCTTGGTTGTAAATCACATTGAGGCCTAAAAGGGCCCGCGAACATTTCCTGGCACCCTTTTCCTTTCCACCCATTCTGAGAACCTTTCTCCATTCCCTCACTTTTCCTTCCATCTTCCTCTCCCACTTCCTTCCCAGGCCCCTGCAGTCGTCAAGCCGGGGGACTCCAGTATCCCATTCGCAGGTTTCCCCCGGTGTTGACTGTAGGATCGCCTACCAAAAAAAAAACTTACATCAGCGTCGTGCCATTCGCCTGAATCGGAGTCCCCGCAGGCCAGTGACTCGTTTGCATACCACCAGCAAACCGTACCGAGTGAAACGCGGACGTGCAAAATAAAGCTCGTACCACGTACCTAAACCCTGAGTTTCTCTTCTCTCTTCCTTCTATCGGCGGCGAAACCCGCCGCAAAGTGCGGTTTAAGGCGGTCTTCCATAGAGTGCGTGCGACGAACATTTGATTAATGCAGGCCATTACAAAAGCAACTTCAGTTTTAACTTATTTTTTTTAAATTCATCATCGGCATCAAAATCTAACCAGGCTCAAACTTTAGAGATATTAAAGGGGCAAAATATGGATCTTGGATCCATTAAAGAAATCTTTTTAGACCCCTCTATTTATAATTACCTTTTTTAAAAACGTTCATGTTAAGTGTAATTTTTAAGTTAAATAAAATTACATTAATCTCAAAATTAGAGGTCTTTAAAATTAAACGATTTATTGTAAAAGGCTAGTTTTTAGGCATTGATGTATAAAAATAATTACATATCAATGATTGTAGCAGTTCTATCCAAATATATATAAGCTGTCGTAGTTAGAATTTTAAGCCCGTTTGTGGACATGTCCTTTCTAGCCATAGTAACATAATCAAGCGTTTTGTGCCTACAGCCTTATACTGTACAACGATCATAGATGTACAATCGATAATATGTATTCAGTATCAAATTATAGATCGCATTAAACGCACGTATATTTGGTCATCAGCCTTTTATTGTTGCTCACCCACTCAGTAGCCACTCGACATACGTGCACAGTGGTGACCCCGATATCAAGTTACGTGAGTGCGAGGGTCGAAGTTCAAAGTGTGTTCATCACCCTGCCAACGGATCTGAACCATAATGACTTCTCAACAAGATATTCAAATGCAACCAGGCGCTAGCGGAACAGCAGAAGTAGCGGTTGTTAGCGTTTCTTCCCGAATTCCTGAATTTTGGATCGATCAGCCGAGACTATGGTTCGTGCAGTGCGAGGCTGTTCTAGGCCCACAGAAAATGAGCGACGAAGCACGGTACAATATGGTAGTCACTAAGCTGGGAAAGGATGTTATCCAGCAAGCGGGCGACATTCTTCTCAAGCCTCCCGAGGTAAAGAAATACGACGCACTTAAAGAACGCTTACTAAAGGTGTATGAAGAGTCGGAAATCCGACAGTTTCAGAAACTGCTAAGTGAAATGGAGCTGGGAGACCAAAAGCCTTCTCAGCTTTTAAGGCGAATGCGGGAACTGGCGCGAGAGAAGATACCCGACGAAACGCTCAGAATAATGTGGCAAGGCCACTTACCCTCATCTGTGCGAAGTGTGTTAGCCGTGAGTGAAGTTAAAGATTTAGAGCATTTAGCGGCAATCGCAGACAAGGTTATGGAGACAGCGCGACCATTACAAGTGGCAGAAGTGCAAGTGACACCTAGTACCAGTACCAGCAACGATGGTGCATTAATTTTGGCGGAGATAGCCAAATTAAGTTTGAGAATCAGGGATTTAGAGAAAAAGGCAGAATGCAATAGAAATCATTATCGTTATCGTTCCCGATCGCGATCCAAATCACGCGGCCGTAATACGACACGTCGTTCATCTGATAGTCCGGACTGGCTCTGTGTTTACCATTTTAGATACCGCCATAGAGCTAACAAATGTATAGAGCCGTGTGCGTGGTCAAAAGCAGAGAAAAAGGAAAACTAGATCTGGTGCAATCGCAGGTGGAGATTTGCACTATAGCTCCTGTTCCCCGACTATGTATAACGGATGAGAGTAGCGGACTTCGATTTTTGGTGGACACCGGTGCCAACATTTCAGTACTGCCTGTCAATAAGAATCGACTTTCTAGTGCAAAATGTGAGGACTATAAACTTTACGCTGCGAACGGTAGTGAAATTAAAACTTTTGGTGTAAAGACATTAAATTTAGATTTTAGATTACGGCGACCATTTCGTTGGTCATTTGTGCTAGCAGAAGTCAAGCAACCCATACTCGGTGCTGACTTCTTAGCCCATTATAAATTGTTAGTAGATGTAAACAATAAAAAGCTAATAGATTCGGTGACTAGTCTAAAAATTATCGCGTCTGTGACTGTGCAAAATGAGCCTTCATTGAGAACAATTGACTGTAAAAACGAATATAGTGATATATTATCAATGTTTCCTAACGTAACGAAACCAATATGTTTTAAGGAAACTCCTAGCCATTCAGTGGTACATCGCATCGAAACCACGGGTCCAGCGGTTTGTGCGCGTCCGAGACCTTTACCGCCAGATAAATACTACAAGGTCAAGACCGAATTTCAACGCATGCAAGATATGGGCATTTGCAGACCTTCTAAGAGTAATTGGGCGAGTCCTCTTCATGTGGTTGTAAAGAAAAATGGCGAGTTAAGGCCGTGCGGCGATTACCGCGCATTGAATGCGATGACTAAGCCGGACCGTTACCCGATACCGCGCGTCCAGGACTGCACTTATTTATTACATGGGAAAACTATCTTTACAAAAATTGACATACAGCGAGCCTACCACAATATACCGCTTCATGAAGATGATATTCCGAAGACGGCGATAACAACACCATTCGGATTGTTCGAATTTTTGCGTCTAGGATTCGGTTTCCGTACAGCGGCACAAACTTTTCAACGTTTTATGCAAGATGAAGTGCTACGGAACCTTAACTTTGTATTCGTATATATTGATGACGTCATCATAGCATCAACAGGATCTTTGGAACATAGAGGTCACATACGAGAAGTGCTACAACGTTTGGACAAATATGGCATTACCATTAATTTATCGAAGTGCGAATTTGGCAAATCTGAATTAAATTTTTTGGGATATCACGTATCAAGCGACGGTATGAAGCCATTGGAGGAGCAAGTCAAGGTTATTTCTGACTTCCCAAGGCCGGAAACAGTGGAGGAACTTCGTCGTTTCCTTGGCATGATAAATTTTTACAGACGCCATTTGCCTAAAGCTGCCGAAATTCAAGCGAAATTAAACGTGTTTCTTCATAATTCGAAAAAGAAGGATAAGAGTCGCATACCTTGGACAGACGAAAGTATTAAGGCATTTGAACAATGTAAACAAAGCCTAAAAAGCGCAGTTACATTGGAATTTCCATCGGCAGATGCGCCGATAGCCCTGATGACAGACTGCTCCAACACATGTGCAGGAGCTGTATTGCAGCAAAAGGAAAAAGATACTTGGAAACCATTGGGATTCTTTTCGACAAGATTGAGTGATACGCAACAACGTTATTCAACTTTTGATAGAGAGCTATTGGCAATATATTTAGCCATTAAACACTTTCGACCTTTTATTGAAGGAAGACCTCTTACGGTGTTTACTGATCATAAGCCAATTGTTCACTCGCTACAGAAAAACGCAGTTAGCAAAAATGATACTCCTCGTAGAATACGGCAATTGGATTTTATAATGCAATTTTGTATAGAAATAAAACATATATCGGGTGTGGAAAATACAGTTGCCGACTGCTTGTCTCGGATATCAGTAATTGATATTACATCTCCGTTGGATTATGAAAAGTTAGCTGACGCGCAGAGCGACGATGTCGAGCTACAAAATCTGATGAAATTGAAATCATTAAAATTTAAGAAAATATTAGTACCTAATTGCAACGAACCGATTCAATGCGATGTATCATTAGATCGGGCACGACCATATTTGCCCAAAGAATTTCGTGTATCAGCTTTCAACGCGGTGCACGGAATTAGTCACCCGGGCACGCGTACTACTAGGAGGATGATGCAAGAACGTTATATATGGCGTGGTATGAACAAAGACGTAACGCAATGGGTCAAAGGTTGCATAGATTGCCAAAAGTCTAAAATACAAAGGCATACAGTATCACCCCATGGACATTTTGTATACAGCGACCGATTCGACCATCTACACATGGACGTTGTGGGGCCGCTTACATACTGCAATGGCTATCGTTATATCGTCACCATGGTCGACAGGAAGACTGGGTGGCCAGAAGCATATCCGGCAAAAGATATTACCGCTGAGTCTGTAGCGGATATAATGTACTCCGGGTGGATATCAAGATTCGGATGTCCTTTAAATTTGACAACCGATCAAGGTACTAACTTTTTGTCTCAACTGTTTACTTGTTTAGCCAAGAGAATGGGCATCAGAAAATTTAGAACTACGGCCTATCATCCACAGTCAAACGGCATTGTAGAAAGATGGCACCGATCACTTAAGGCTGCGTTAATGTGCAGAGGAAAAACTGAACAATGGGTGTCAGAGCTACCAACGGTCTTACTGGGATTAAGAGCATGTCTTAGAGACGACACGCAAACCAGTGCGGCAGAGATGGTGTATGGCGAAGTATTACGATTACCTGGAGATTTCTTTCAGCCGATAAGGCAAGAAACCTCCGACAATGTTTTGTTTGTGCAAGAATTGCGCAGAAAAATAGCACATTTAGCCTCTGTGCCAAGGAAAGAGCTGCACCAAGGCAAAATTTTCGTACACCCAGAGTTGAAAGATTGCACGCATGTATTTATACGTGTCGACAAGGTGACTAAACCTCTAATACAACCGTACATGGGACCTTTTAAAGTAATTGAGAAATCGGCAAAATATTTTAAAATCATCCAGGCAGACACACAGAAAATAGTTAGTATAGATCGGTTAAAGCCAGCATATTTTGTTATGCCTCAGGAATGCACAGACGCACCTAATAAGGCAACCACTAAAGTAAACAGTGATACGAAAGTGTCAAGATTCGGCCGAGCTATCAAACCTGTGGTGCGCTTTGCCCCGTAAACATATTGCTAAGCACTGGCAATTAAATTGAATTGATTACAATGGGTACCTCGTCGAGCAAAAGAACAGAAGAAGTTATAATTGCCCAAAACGGCGCCGGCAACAGTGCAGCTACTGCACAAGCGGAAAATCAAGGGTCGGCATTTGTTCGACAAGAGACATATTTGTTAATCATCATCGCATGTATCCTGGGCGCAATGTTGTACGTCGTGTGGCGATACTGCAAGACTGGATACGCTCGATACCTGAGGCGGGAACTGCAGGAGTTGCCGACGGTTGAGCTGCGCTCAGCGGAACAAGCGCGCAGTTCTTCCGGCGGTCCACCTAGTCGCGTAATAGTGTGACAGTGCAATAATACCAGTGGTAGTGAACGTAATACAAAATAAATCGGCGTTCGTTAACTTGTCTGTAAAATATATTGTAACGATACCTTTAGATTTTAATAGTATATATATAGGATATTTTTTTACGATCCTTTGTATTTACATTTTACATAATATTGTTTATTTCATTTTTTGTTGTTTTGTATTACTTTGTATTTTTTTTTTATTAAGGGGGATGTACTGTGCCTACAGCCTTATACTGTACAACGATCATAGATGTACAATCGATAATATGTATTCAGTATCAAATTATAGATCGCATTAAACGCACGTATATTTGGTCATCAGCCTTTTATTGTTGCTCACCCACTCAGTAGCCACTCGACATACGTGCACAGTTTCTATACTGCCTAGTCAAGATACAATGGAGGAGGCAACGTCAAAGGCACTCCTCGCAGGCACTTGATTTAGCTGCTGTGGGAATAATAAGAAAAAGACTTGCTACGTGACTAGAGACGCGACAGAAATCATTCTAATGTACGTAGGTCGTCGATACTTTGTTTATTTTTATTTCCTAAATATTATGATCAGATATCTGTGTTCTGGTTTTGATAGCATATTTTATATTGTGAAGTAGTATTTTTAAAGTAAAATATAGAGAGTGGGGATTTTTAGGAGTTACAAAAGGTTTTTGTCACAGAAAAAAGCAATGCAATTTCTGTCACAGAAAAAAGCAATGCAAACCTTTCTGCCAACCCTGTAGCTCAGTATAGATATACAGCTAATATGGGGCTGCTAACAAAATTATAAAATAATCATACTGTTTAGTGAACACCTGAAACTATAGTATAATATGTTGCTGTAAGCATCGCGGATGTTCCTCCATGTGACACATAACAATAATTGTTCGCCGCACATATCCGGAGGTCCCGCGAACGTGATACTTTCGAGCTATAATTGCGCTCCAAATTGGGTTTCGCCCCGACAGCGTTCGCTGTTGGCGGGAAAAACGTATTATTTTACGATAAAAATAAAATTTATTACAGATTAAACGGGTTTACTGGCGCGGTCATTATTAATGCTTAGATAACTTGGCCGTCCGCGTTTATTTTTTGAGGATATTGCGATGGGAATATCTTTTTTTTATCTTGTGTGGATAATTTGTGGTATTTTTTATTTATGGTTTTTGATAAGTTTAGAATTGATTTAAACGTTGAATCAATATCTGCGATAGAAACTAACCTGCCAGGGGTAAGCCGAGATGTTACTAATACGACCAGCAAATCGCCGATACCACGCAGTTCCATTAACCTAAGATGAGCCTATTCCTAGGCACATATCTATTACCACGCAAAAGAATACCTTTCTCATCCAAATATATATTATCTATTTAACAGATCGACGTCAATCTTGGATTTTACAGCCCAAATTCACTCCCACATATCCAAAAGCAGTACTATTCTGTATCCTGTGCCAATAGGTCGACTCAACCACTACATACAATTCTAACGTACTCCACCTGCGTAATATCTCGTTCTATTGCATTCCACATTTCCAATAAATTTCCCCAAGACCCAGACCTCGACATATTGCAAACCATAACAGCTGTATTTGTTGCGCGGGGTCTCCTGGGGCACTAATGGCGTTGTAATTCAATAGCGCCTAATACTGCGCGTTGGCAACCCTGACCGGTTCTGATTGCATTACATGTTCATTGCTTATGTATTTGGTTGCTAATCAAACTGGTTGGAGGACCGGGCGAGTTTGATCGTTTTTATCTGGACTGGACCTGCCTTGAGTTGTCGAAATATTATGTAAGGGAACGAGAGACGTTCGGTCAGAGTTATGCTGGCTTTATGGGGTATACCTACACTTGACTGCGGAACGTGACTTTTTTTTAATAATACGTAATATTGTATACTGATTTACTCATCAAACATAAGATGAGCTAGTAGCTCGCGTGATGACGAGTATCACGACTGTCTTCAAACAAGAGCAATCATCCATAACAGAGGATAGATAGACAGAAGCGGAATTAGTGCGCTACCTTTTCGCCGATAGGACGAAAATACCGTTCTTGCGCCTTTGGTTTTTTTATTTAAAGAAGTGAATTTAATTGCATAATTTTTTGCTTTTACTGAGGTTTAAAGTGATGGAGATTGAATTGAATATTATAACCAATGCATTATAACTTAACTAGACGGTTAATTGCTTGATTTAATATTACTGACGAGTTCTTAATTGAGATGAAGAACATTACTATTGTTATTGCTCTCAACGTATAAAAGAGAACTCACGATGCCATTTTAAACCGAAACTCCGACATAATCAGCGTGTTGTCACGTCCTCACGTCCAGACTAGTCTAATGTGCTTATATGAAAAAATTCCACAAATTCCAAAAGGGAATTTCTTGTCAGGTGCAGAGGAATCTCATATGGCTGCATATTACAGTGCCGGGTGCAATATCTGCATATAGGTGTTGTTTCCTTACTCTTGGATGTTCTCACGTTCCACTTTACCTCCTATCTAGGGAGGGCGCACGATATTTACCGACATCGATTACATAAAAAAATATTCTGGGGTAGTTTTACTTAATAGTCATGCGAAATAAACAAAAGGAAAGACGAATTTATTAGGTGATGACTGGTGGGGAAAAAACCTGGCAATTTGTCAGGGTCGAAGTCGGAATTTCAAGCCAAACGAAAACAGATTCAGCTCCCCAGTTAAAGTTTATTTTGGTGCTCGGAAATAATTATTAGACATTGAGCTTTAGAAATAGATACAAAATTTGACGGTAAATGTCAGACTGGCTTTATTGGCTTCGGCTTTGCTTTAGTTATTATTCTGAGCTTCGGCTTCATAGAGCGCAATCTACTTTATGGTTTACTTTATCAGACTAGTTGTTGCTTCGCCCGCGTTAAAAGTCTTTCTCGCTATAAAAGCACCTAACTGTAGCGATCCGTAGCGCCATCTGTTTACAAAATCAGAAAAAAATATTATTTCCCATGGAAGTAAGATATCGGGAAAAAAATTGTGTTAATTCAGGACAAGGTTTACCCGTGAGCCAAATTTCATCCAAATCCGTTCAGCTGTTTTTGAATTTACTTCTAACAAACATTCATATTATATTTTCATAAGCTTTCTCATAAATAATATTAGTAAGTAAGTACTAGTAAGTATGCCATGTATTTTTCTTGTATCTACTACTATCCCACTTGCCACTACTAGACCAGTGTAACATGCTTGTTCAAACATGCTTCAAACGATTTTGGTGCATTTTTGTGCAGTACCATGAACCTATTCAGCCATGACCCGAGACGAATGTCCGCAGGTTCAATACCCAAGGGCATGAATCTTTGACTTTTCTAAAGTTATGTGTGTATTCTTTGTTAATTATCGCTCGTTTTAACGGTGAAGGAAAACATCGTGAGGAAACCTGAGGAGTTCTCTATAAGAATTTCGAAGGTATGTGAAGTCTGCCAACCCGCACTAGGCCAGCATTGTGGACTAAGGCCTAAACACCCTCAGTTGTAGAGGAGGCCCGTGCTCAGCAGTGGGCAGTACCTATATAATACAGGGCTGGTATGGTATGGTATGGTATGAACCTTTTACTTTATAATCAAAGTTCTGTAAACACTGCTTCAAACCTCTCGATATTACGAAATTAAGGTAACGAAACACTTTGTAACAAACAATGAATACGAAGCGCTAAGTTTTAATATTATCAAGATATCAACAGCGCTACATATTTAAGGCGAAGAACGCTCGCCCGTTTACTGCCGACATCATGAAATATTGTCGGGGCATATAAAATTCTTTATGCTATATAAAGGTGAGCTTAAATCTGTTGAGTTTTTCTTTAGTATCTTGAAACATCTTTTGTCATATTTTAGATGCTATTTTATTGCCGACGAGTTGAGCTAATGTTTAGGATAGTATTTGAACATAGTGTTATTTACACCGCGTGAATACAAGACTTTTCTCGCGACTCTGTCCACGTTAAAGACTTCTAGTCACAATGTAATTGCAAATTTTTCTGGGTCTATAAATTAATTCAATACTATCAGTATGCAAATTCCATTCAATAATCTTCAAAAACTGGGACATTTAGGGCGTTTTAAAATTGGGTTCGCACTGCTTTGTAAATCCATTATATTTGGCACAATAATAATTGTTATTTTTTTTTGACTTAGCAACCGCAGCGGTCCCGTGGGGAAGTAGGGGAGGAAACCCGCTACAGCTATCACCACCGGGGGACCGTGCTAACGGGATACAGGCGAACCCCCGGCATCTGTAGCTGAAAATCGGGCTCGGAAGTGTGGGGGAAGGATGGGTTTTTGTAAGGATGGGTGGAAAGGAAAAGGAGGGAACATGTTCACGGACCCTTTTAGGCCTCAATATGTACGCCCACAAGCTATACACACTGAACTGCGTGCCTCGGCCCATGACAAATGTCCCCCATGCATGGGTGTGCATTCGGTGTGAAGCCGAGCGCACAAGAATTGCCTCGGAGGGGATGTAATGGTTAGTTAGGTTAGTAAAAAAAGACGGACTATATAATAAACTCAATCGAATAACCTCAAAAAAAAGAATAACTAAACGTGTTAAAAACATCGGGCTTGTATAATCGTACCAATCCTGCCTATATCCAAAATGTTAACTAATCTTAGTGCTGTTCCTATGGAATTTGGATAAATAAGACGCAAAACATCAATTGTGAAAGCAATTACTTCGAAACAATATTTATGTGCCAATTTTCCAGCCTAATAAACAAATTTCAACCTGCGCTCATTAAATCGTCGACGGAAACCTTTCATTTCGCCCACATTATTCAATTATTAAAGCAAAGGGGACGAAAAATCTATGACGCATCCATTACTTATTCTCCTTGAATGACACTTTTTATTTAGCATATCAAACCAGCAGTGGAGGCGTTATATGATTATAACCTCAAAAAGCCACGTTGGGTTAGAGCAGTTTTTGAGGTGGAAGCGCGCGTTCCGACGGAGTCTCTGAATAGTCCCGATGGCGGGCGATGTTTGTGCTCGGCAAACATTTGTTGTCCAAACACCGAGCTCGGATCGTCAGTGTAGCTACTCTTTCAGCTGTGAGTGGCGAGATATTTCAGTTTCGCTGTTGATTTGTCATGAAGTGTGCTGAGATTTACTACAGGCTGTTTTGAGCTAAGTATATACAAATTACGGTACGACTGCAAGGCTGAGGTCTCGGGTTCGATCCCCGGGTCGGGCAAAGTGATATTGGATTTTTCTATTCAGTATCAGCCCGGAGTCTGGAATTTGTGCCCGGTATGGCGATAGGCTCGCCCCCTATCACATCATGGGACGGAATACGCTTGGCGAAAAGTGGGTGCACTAGTTGCGCCTCTGCCTACCCCTTCGGGGATAAAAGGCGTGAGCATGCGTTATATACAAATTCCAAACGTTCAAATCACTCTTAGCGTTGGTTTAGGTTAATAAAATATTGCAAAAAATCACTTTTTTGCTACACTATATATAATGTCACGTACAGTTAGTCGAAGTAAGAATCCTTCAAGGGATCTGTTATAAGGAGGGTATTCAATGTTCGATTCTCGTCCCAAATATAGGTAGTATATAAAATTAATGACCAAATTTTTAGATATTTTTGCCTTCCCAAAAGGCCGCTAGATACAAACACATTAACATATTATGCATATGATAAAAAAAATATCCTATAACATATTATTTACCCGCTCCAATTAAATATAATCGTTTCTAAATTTTTAATACTATAGGGCCTGTCTCGGTGGTGTGGTTGTATTGCGGTACGACTGCCCTAAGGGCTCGGGTTCGATCCCCGCATCTGGTAAGGTGATATTGGGTAATTCTGATCAGTAGAAGTGCAGAGTCTAGAATTTGTGTTTAATATGGCGCTAGACTTGCCCCCTATCACATCTTAGGACGGAATATAAACCTATTACTATGGCAAAAAGTTGGTGCACTAGTTGAGATAAAAGGCATGAATGTAATCCTACTATCCTACTAATATTATAAACGCGAAAGTTTGTGAGTATGGATCTATGGATGTTTGGATGTTTGTTACTCTTTCACGCAAAAACTACTGAACTGATTTCGATGAAATTTGGCACACGGATAGATTATGTCCTGGATTCACACATAGGCTACTTATTATCCCGGGAGAATATATGAAGCGGGACTTTTATCCCGGGAAAAATCATTCAAGCGTGCGGAGCCGCGGGCAAAAGCTAGTAATATTATAAACCCGAAAGTTTGTAAGTATGGATGTATGGATGTCTGGATGAATGGATGTATGGATGTATAGATGTTTGTTACTGTTTCACGCAAAAACTACTGAACCGATTTCGATCAAATTTGGCACCCGGGTAGATTATGTCCTGGGTTAACACATAAGCTACTTTTTATCCCGGGAAAATATAAAACGGGACTTTTATCCCGGGAAAACTCATTCACGCGGGTGGAGCCGCGGGCAAAAGCTCGTAGTCTATAATTTATTAATGATTAATGTATATTTACATTACACTTATTTTTTCCAGCAACCGGGTTTCCCGATGTTAATTCACCAACGTAGTTGTCGTTTTTTACACGCAAGCATTTTTTTTTGGCGGGGAATAACGCATTTTAGCTACCACCACTGCACTAGGGGGTGAGTGGAATGATTATGTTGGTGGCACCAGTTTTACGGCCCAATGTCGACACTCGGGAGGATTGCAACATCCGAGCGAGCATTGGACCACGTCCCTAACCCTAAGTACACCATACACCGGCATTAGGCATACCAACCAAAACGCGCAGAGGACTTCTTGGGCGCATACAAGACGGCCCCGGGGTATCTTGTTGCACTAAGATAACTGCACGGAACCGTCCCTGCGCGATGCCGCATTGCGGTCCCTCTCTATACAAGGGACCTCCAGCCGCCAACCATGTCAGACACCGGCAGTGAGAGATCTCCTCCGACGACTGCTCTAACAGCGTTGTGTTGTAGATCCCAGGCTGGGTACGAGAGTATGTTGCACACGGCGGACTCTTTCAATCCGACACTGGAACGAGCCAAAATACTTGTGGCGCGTCAGTACCTGTCTCAGACGGAATTTCGGCGCACCGTGACGCCTGTCAAGCCAGCTTAAGAAGACAGGTCGCACTGCCGTGACTTGCCTCATGCCCACATTCGGGCTCTGTAGCTTGGTATACCACTTTTCCACGGCGGCGCTGCAGATGGAGGCCAATTGAGATTTACACCCAAACTTGCCTGATTTGCACAGCCAACCAATTGAAATGTGGTTTCTCAAAAGAATGCTTTCTGAACAAATGCAAAACACGCCAACGGCCCTCCTCCGTGACCTCTCTGGAGGTTAAGGACTATATAAAATACACGAAGTCGCTTCAACTCCAACACATAAATCCCTTTCAGTCGGACCTTTGTTAAAACGTACCTACTTTTTATCGCATCCCTCGCGATCCCTTCCTTTGTGTTTTTATTTGCTTTTCATATCCGTATCGGGTTAAGCCTTTCGTTACCTTTGATGTTCGATACTTGCATAATGTTAGCCACGCGGATTATTCGATAAAATCTATTTGCTTTCAATATTGGTGTCGTGACCAGGATATTTTAAAACATGTATGTCGTTATTTGGTTATGGAACATAATAAATATGGGTTAACGTTTTTCTGCTAATGGGATATCTGATACAGATGGATGAGTGGCATGTCTAGGTGCTAATTTCTGTATATTTGAAGTGTCGCGCTAACTAACGTCTATCCGCAGTGATGGGCGGACACATTTATAA
This sequence comes from Sphinx pinastri, assembly GCA_947568825.1. Taxonomy (NCBI): domain Eukaryota; kingdom Metazoa; phylum Arthropoda; class Insecta; order Lepidoptera; family Sphingidae; genus Sphinx; species Sphinx pinastri. Next base: position 511,801 of record OX387623.1, read on the forward strand.
GTGGGCTAATAATTATTATTTGTGTGGATGTTTGTAACATTTGCCCGCGGTTGAGTCCCCTGATAGGACGCCAGGCAGACAGCACCCCGACCGTTTAAGCTGAGCTAAATCGTTCGTATAAGATGTTCCAGTGGGTTGCACTGATCCTACGATAGAACGAATAAGAGCGGTTCCAGAAATATAATGAATAAGACAACACGACTAAAGAGAACTTTTATTTTTCAAAAAATTGGACCAATTCTATAAAATAATTTGGTTGGTATTGTTATAATATATTGGCATTATGCACTGTGCATGGTCTGTATTATGCTAAACAACATAACTTTTCCCTACCCTTATCCACTCAAGCTTGAAATGTCAAGTTTATATATGGAACGGGCGCTGGCACCAAATTTAAAAATATACCAAAGACATAAAAAAATTATATTGTCCTTGGTTAATTATATATGTCAATTCTATTTGACACACTTGCCATCCGCCTGCCGTCGCATCACCACTACTTCTGAAAATCGCAAGAACCGGGATCCCGGGGAAGCTTCCAGAACAGGCATGTCACCGCGCCGCAGTAAGTCCTATATTTTTATCCCGTGTCCCTTGTCTGCTATTTCCGCATATACGTAAACACTGCCAGTGCACAAAAACCGCCTATTTATACAGTTCACTTTAAACTAAATTCAAATTGTGGGGTTTTAATAACCACCACAATTCAATATCAAATAAAAATAATATTGCATAAATCAATTAGTCCTACAACCGTCCATATTGAAATATATTACAATATCAGCCCTGCATTTTATATATAATGTAAAATGTTCAGCAGTCGGCAGTATTGCTTGCTGCTGGGCCCTGGCCTCGTCTATTACTCAGATAGTTTTAGGCCTTAGTATAACCACGCTGGCCTAGTGCGGGTTAGCAGACGTCACATACCTTCGAAATTATTATTGAGAACTTCTCAGGTATGTAGGCTTCCTCATGATGTTTACCTTCACCGTTAAAACAAGCAACAAAGAATACACACATCACTATAGAAAAGACAGTTAATCTCGTACAAATTGATGTCCGGGACGTCTTTGCTGTAGTGCCGGACCAACTTGACTCTCAGGTCTTTGGCTAAGCTGATGGTGGGTTTGGCAACTGAGGTATAAATTGGTCCGTAGAATCTATCGTTCTCCCTCAATATCTCATCGTTCGTCGACGCTACGTTGCCATCTTCCGTCTAGTTAGTCATCTGTTTGCCCAATAGACAGGTCCTTTACGAATACTTTGGAGCCCTTGTTCCGCTTGATCATCTCTTTGATCCTTACAGTATTGTAAGAACGGACGTCGCGTCATGTCACAAGGACATCCAAAATCTAATTAATAAAATCTAATTTTGCTTCAGTGTATATCTTTTCTCATTTACTCTTTTACATTGTTGAGTCAATCATCTATTTTTCTTTCTCGTATTTTACATCCCATCACTGGCAATGCTATTTATTTTGCAATATTACGTATATTTTGCCATACTTAATCTATATTACATTAATATTTAAATAATTATCATAAGCGTTGTTTAATTTTGATTCAAACGTATCTGAAAATGTAGTATGAACATTTGTTGGCATTTTATAAATAGAAAATTACCTGCCTCACATATTTATTATTATAATATTTTAAGTATATAAGTGCGATTAGTTGGCAACTATTTTCAGTAGTAATTTGAAGTTGTTTTCATTTCATATTTTAAATAATAACTAAAAACTAATTTAATTTAGAAATGTTATAATAAATTATTCTAAAATAGTTTCGATAGTTTTATGTTAGTTTATTATGAATATAGCATACTAAAATTATATAGATTGTAAAATGGATTGGGTCTTTAAGTAGGTCGGAGGCACCCGTTTCGTATTTTTTCTTGTGTAGTTAAGGTACCTTAATACGTTATATCAACGCAGTGCAGTGCCATTAAGCTCAGCTCAAATGACATCTTAAGTTCCAATATGTGACGGATTATGACAGCTATGTTTTGTTTGGGTAACAGCGCTTACGCAGCTGAGAATAGGTTCTTAAAGGACAGCTTAAGCTTTGTTCATTAAATAGTTCAATACATTAAAATATGTCTACTTGGGATTTTACTCAGGCGTGAGATTGATTTAGTATACCGCCCTAAGACTGAATAGCGAAGTTTGAGGATGCATGACGATTTCGTGTCATCATTCAATTGTATAAATAAAAAACAAACAGTAACAAATAATATTGCTTCCAAAAGTATCGCAATAGAAAAACTTTAACAAAAATACAAATATCCGTCCCAAATAACTGTCAGCGTACACAAACGGGAACTAAACAAAAAGTTTCAACCCTCTCGATTATAATTACGACTGTGGCACAAAATATTACTCTAATAACGATGGCGGTTAATTTTGTTTGTTGTTTCGTGTCGCACATAAGGGAGGGACTGGGCGGTGCGGGGCGGGGGTCGGCTCCACAGTGCAGCTCATCAAGCCGAGTCATCGCCTTAATGTGCCGTAATGAAGCTACGCCTTACGTTGCCGTGTTGTATTTTTACTGTAAGCGTATACATTTTTAGTTTATTATGAAAATATTCTACCTAGTTTCGGTTATTTTTTCTATTTAGACTATAGGTGTTTATGATTTGTGGCTTATGCAGTACGTATGAAAAAAGTAAAAATAGTTGTTGGAAAGACAATATTTTGATCGGCTATAATATAATTTGTTACTTATTAGTTCTAGACTGCCTCGGTGGCGTAGTCGTATTACGGTACGACTGCAATGCTGAGGTCTGGGGTTCGATCCCAGGGTCGGGCAAAGTGATATTGGAGTCTATTCAGTATCAACCCGGAGTCTGGAATTTGTGCCCAACGTGGCGATAGGCTCGCCCCCTATCACATCATGGTACGGAATACGCACGGCGAAAAATGGGTGCACTAGTTGCGCCTCTGCCTACCCCTTCAGGGATAAAAGGCGTGAGTGTATATGTGTGTGTGTTATTAGTTCTATAAATACTATAATATATAATATCCCTTTATCTAATAAAAAAAATAGTAATGTTAAATTAATCAAATTTTAATTATGTTTATTTTATAAATCTGTATTCTTATTTACCATTAATTGAATTTTGTAATGATTTCTTATACCTATTTATTATATAATTTCCCTAATCACAATTTTAATTTAATATTGTTTGATTAATTAACCAAATATTAAATATTTTATTTTTACTCTAGTTCCATATCGATTAAAATTATTTATAGCTAATCAAAGTAATAGAAATTTGAATAGAATATTGTATGTAATTTAAAGACTGATTAGTAGATACGAGTTACTGTTCACTAAAACATTGTAAAGGTGTGAAATAAAAGGCTTTTTTATTTTTTATTTTTATTTTATTTATAATATGTGACAGTTTGAAAAGCTGTTTGAATGTTTGTTGGCCACTTAGACAACATAACCTAACACGTAAGCCAACAAATACACAAGTTAAATTGTATGCCAGAACTGCCCAAAATAATATTAATATCTTTCACGTGGACGAAGCCACGAGAAAAAGCTGGTAGTAAATAAAACATAACCTACTATTAATTTCATAGTAAGTTTCTGTATAATATAACCTAATAATATTTTGAATTCTACCATTTATTATTTTGGAGAAATTTACTTAAGTACTAAGTAAAGTTTTAATTAACTTTACTTCGTTAGTACTTACGTTTATTGTGATAACCATTATAATTATGGACGGAGAGTTCATGAAGTCCGATTACAAATTGATATTTTTAACAAAGAATTTGAAATAAGAATTCGTTTATCAGATAAATATAAAAATAAATAAAATAAAATAGGTAAGAATTTCTTTGCCAAAAAAATACTAAGTCGCGCCAATGTTTATAGTCATAATATCAAAATACCGTTTTTAACTTACTTCTGTAAACACCTATAGTCTTCTTTACTTTATTGGATTTAATTTTGTTTTATTACATAAAGGTAATAAAGTCTGAAACATTTACGCTATATAAAGGGTGTAAAAGACAGCCTACCGAAAACTGATACCAGGTGTTCAGTACATGATTCTGAAACCCCCTGCGTTTGAATTTTTCGTCGGTTTTTTCATGAATTTTTGTAATTTTTTTTCAATGATAACGCAATAATATCGATACTATTCACTAACACAACCCCACTTTCATTAAAATAACAAGAAGTACATTATTTTCATAATAACAGAAATGTATGTAGAAAAAATAAAATGTACGCACGCGCCCCCAGTCAGCTGTTTTGAAATAGGTATACAGCGCCACGCGCGCCGCGTGCAATGGCCTCGCTGCGCCGCGCCGGGCGGCCGGCCGCCGCGCCGGCCCAAAGGCGCGCCGACGCGCGCGGCGTCCTTTGACTACGAGCGACGAGCGTTGCGAATTTCGGATTATAGAAAATGTGGATTGGACTTATTTAATTCCACTCGTCAATTCATTAATTATGAACGCGAAGTTGTGTTTTTATGAAAGAATAATGAAATAATGATTTTTATTAGGACTAAAGTAAGCCCTCCTGTTCTTTTAATTTTTTTTATTTAACATTAGAAAAGTATTTACTGTGCTTATCAGTTGTAGGTGTTTAAAAAAAAAAGATTTTGTTAGCTAGTATTAACTGTGAAGGAATATCACAATTTTCCAAAACTCGTAAATGTGACCACACATACCACATCTTTACAAAACTTGGATGCCCTAAGCAATTTTTTTTTTCTTTGTGACGAAACAGGGAATCCTATTTAGTAAATGCCCAAACATGAATCCAGCAAATTATTCGTACTTCACGACGCAAATAAATTTAATGAAAATGACCGATCCAAATGTTATAGGTCTAAGTAATTTCTTTGAGCGACGCGTGCCGCGTGCGACTCGCAAGTACCTACTTTTGGCCCCTGGCGGGTAGTGCGGCGGTTTGTTTGTTAATAATTGTTAGTTCCGACGCGCCTTTCGTCTTGTGCGGATCGTAAGTTTTCGTAACGTTACGAACGAGAATTTGTGGTTTTTGTGTTTTTTCTTTTTTCAGGATTTCCAGGAAAAATAAGTGATTTTATTAAAATGTCTCGTGAGCGAAATAGTGAATACCTTAACAATTTCAGTGCACATGAATATGGACAAATGATAATGTGTTACGGTGAGGCTCGAGGTAATGCGCAACGAGCTCTTCGACTTTACGTAGAAAAGTATCCTAGTGCTCGGCACCCAACAGATAGCCGTGTAATTACTCGGGCGTATCAACATATTTTAGATAACCAGCCGGTTGTACCCAGACAAGAAGGGTCTGGAAGACCCATAAGAAGTCGTACGGAAAACCACATTCTGGCTGTAATACACGCAAACCCACGGTTGGGAACACGAACGGTGGCTCGTGTGATACGTAACCGTTACACATCTAGATTGTCGCATTCGACTGTGCATAAAGTGTTACGTAGAGACCAGCAGCGAGCATATCACATTCACAAGGCACAAGCACTGCTCTTCGCTGACAGAAGTCGACGTGTGTCGTACTGCCGTTGGTTCCAAGACCAGCATCACGCAATTCCCAACTTTGCTGCGAACGTGATATGGACTGATGAGTCCACATTCACGAGGAATGGGATATGGAACAGACGCAATTCCCACATATGGGCACACGAAAATCCTTTTGCCATCCAAGAAACAGGATTTCAAACAAGGTGGAGTGTAAATGTGTGGGCCGGTATTTACAACGACAAAATTCTTGGGCCCATATTCCTTCCTGAACGAATGACCGGCCGCGAGTTTCTACGGACGGATTTGGAAGAGATTCTTGAAGATATTCCGTTGGTCCAGTTGCGCAACACTTGGTATCAACACGACGGCGCTCCCCCACACGTGGTACTCCCCGTGCGACAGTTACTGAACGACACTTTCCATGATCGCTGGATTGGCCGATTCGGTCCTCACTTTTGGCCAGCTCGTTCCCCAGACCTGACACCTTTAGATTTTTTTCTTTGGGGCTATGTAAAAGAGAGTGTATTTACTAGTGAGAGTAATACCGCAGAAGAAATGCGAGAACGTATTTTAGGAGTTTTTGCGAAACTGCATACAGAATGTGTTCGTGACCCCAGCTTTATGTTCCGGCTTCATGCCGAGACGCTACGACGGGCTCGTATCTGCGAACGAGTTGGTGGCGGCCACTTCGAACCTTATCTCATTAGAAGCGAGAGGACTTGATGTAGGTAAGCCCAATGGAATTTAATCGTAAAGTGGACAGTGCCGTCGACAGTATTTTGTCGAGTTGAGTTGTGTTAATCCTCGTATCACGCCGCGGTGCTTTAACCTAAGAACCTATTCGCGCAGTGCCCCGCGCCGGCTACTGTAGGTAGATTTCGATAACTACGCAATGGATCGCATACATTGCTGTCTCAAGAATTATGACATTGTTATGCACACATATCCGGTACACACGGATATCTTTATTTTAATATAGGCATAAAATACTACTTTACTTTAAAAATTTCGGTAGGCTGTCTTTTACACGCTGTATATATATATATCCATCAATAAACGTCACGCGCCTCTTCTCCCTTGTGGGGCAAGGGGGGAAGGGGGAGGTATACAACATAAACTAATATCGAGTGGTAATAAATCTATATAGAATTCCACGAAAGTGTCTTTTACATCGTAAAAGCCGGCGAATAAGGAATTTCACCAAATTTCATCAAATATATTGAGTTTGAGATGGAAAAGAAGAAATCGTAAAATGGAGAAAAGTAGTAAGAAATTGTCTTAGAACTAACGTCCCGGAGTTTGTACAAGCGAAGCGGTTAATCTAATCCCATTTTCTTATTATGACTTTTAAGAAGAAAATCTGTGAAATGGGGCGTACTTCAGTCATATCGTATTTTATTAGCAAATATTAAAGTGACCATTTCGGAATTGCGACATAACATAACATATTTTTTATATTATTGCCTTATTTACTTATTGTTAGCATATTTAGGCTAAGTGGTTGATTTTCGCTGGGGTAAAAATCCTTTTTTTTTATTCACGTTGCCCAAAATTGTCGGTGGTAGGTAATTATATCCGCCCGGAAAGCGAACATCGTACACAATGTAGAAAACTTGCCATAGTGACAACACGTAAGTGTGTCACGTTCCGGGATCAACCTGCGTATATCCGGTTTCTACAGGCCGGCATAATTGTGTCAACTGGCGAGAGATAATAATCTCTTGTCAGTCAATACTCTACCTGGATCCTCCTTCACGTACTACCGTATCAATACATCAGGTGCAGTGCACTTTGCCATGTTGCTCGCTTTAACGGTGAAGGAAAACATCGTGAGGAAACCTGCACACCTGAGAAGTTCTCTATAAGAATTTCGAAGGTATGTGAAGCCTGCCAACCCGCACTAGGCCAGCGTGGTAGACTAAGGCCTAAACTCTCTCAGTAGTAGAGGAGGCCCGTGCCCAACAGTGGGACAGTATACAGAGCTGAGATTATTGTTAATAATATTATGGCGTAATTCAGCGCATGAATCCATGGTAATAAGTTGCGTCTCTGACACATAACTTACATAACAATTATTTTAATATCTAGTTAAGTGACATCGCTTACACTTGCTTACATATTATCTTTGGTATGTACACTCACACCTTTTATCCTCGAAGGGGTAGGCCGTGGTGCAACCAGTGTATCCACGGTTCGCCATGTATATTCCGTTCCATAATGTGATAGAGGGCGTACCTATCGCCATATCGGGCACAATTCCAGACTCCGGGCTGACACTGAGTAGAAAAACCCAATATCATTTTGCCCGACTCGGGGATCGAACCCCAGACCTCACCACTGCAGACGTACCTTAACATAATTACGCCACCGAGTCAGTATTATTTAACGTAGTAAATAAAATAAGGTATACATTTACCTTTCAGAAACTCTTATTTAATACTTCACATATTTGTTTCAGTTTACTGTAACACGAGATGTAACATCAATATAGAGTAAGACGGAGTCCCCCGGGGCCTACCTCGAATACATCCCCGTCGAAGCCCCTCACAAATAAACGCAACCTGACAAAATAGAATAAGCTTAACTCGGTGTTACGTTAATGGATTTTACAATTTTATTTTCCTCGTGTAACGCTTAACTTACAATTTCCCAGTGAAACCTTTTTTACCAGTAACATTTTTAACCGATTGAGTTTAAATTGAATCGTTGTTTATCCGCCGATCTACCCTTGGTTTATATATACTTTTTTGTTTGGTCACGTTCTGTCAAATGAAATAAAGTTTATGAGGAGAACTATGAACTTGGAAGAGGCGAAAGAGGTGTGTCAAGATCGTGGTATGTGGTGCTCAATAGTATCTGCCTACTCCTATGAGATAAGGCATATATTATCTTACAATGGTAAGGAAGAATCAGCTTATAGACTCACAGCTACAGCCGATAGAACTAAAAGCAAGAAATGTATGAGAGATCTTCATGTAATAATAAAAACGCTGGAGACCATGCACGCTGTAATCAAAACTGACTACAGCGTCCACCACTTTCAGCACATATCATAATTTAACAAGCGCGATACAAACACATCAAAGCTCTGTAGCAATAACCCTAAATTGTGCTCGCTGGGTAGACAGACGGGGCAACGAATATAGTTCAAATCCAGATTATTTGCAATGCAAAATGAATTTAATACTGTGTTATTATAGAGTACATTATAATAACGCCAGTAAAATAATAGAGTATCCGATAAATGTAATGTTTGGAAGGAATTTAGTAAAAGCAGGGGTGAAATAATATTGTATGATGAGAGCGTACGTGAGTATAATATTTAGGGATCTAATTTAGGAAATATAACTATTTCAAAGGAACAAAAACACAGGTTAATGTATTTTTAAAATGTCAATTATCAACTCAAATATTGAAATGATAACGATCGCTCCATCAGTAACCAACTACCAAGTGGCCACCGGCCGTAGTGACTCACGTAAGTATGCCGCGTTTCGGGATCAGCCTGTGTATATCGACGTTCCTCCTGTGTATAGCCATCGTTACTTCTCTCGTTTATCTCAAATCTACTGCCATTCGATACTCTATCTGGACGGCATCGCGCTTACCATCAGGCGAGGTGCAGTCACTTTGTCGTGCCCGAATTAAAAAAAAAAATGATGTAAGGAATAAAGTGTCATGATTGATTCCACTATACCTAACCTCCTAAAACTACATCAGCTATATGCATCGTTTACATTGATCAGAAGACGGACCATAAACAAACACGCCCAATAACAACATTAATAATGAAATTATAGTCCTTGCTGTATTACGCCATAAGACTAATGTAGATGTTGTCAACTTCTGTTGCCAACGTCCTTTGGTTTCAGAACTCATTATTAGTCAGGTCTATATTTTTCTTAATCCATTATTATTATTAAATATATAATCCTAAATTTAAATATATTATTAGCTTGCGTGAAGCCACAGCAATTGGTGAGTTGAATAAATAATTTGGTACAATAATATTCACTTTTTCACTTTTCACACTTTTACTTTAAGAACACGCTGGATGCAGGTCGCTTTTGACAGGTTCGTCTGAAACTCTTTAGGGCAGGCCTATGTTCAGCAGTGGATATTGGACATAATGTGGCTGATGATATTGATGATAATTTTCACGGTAAAATGAAAATAGGACAGTAAAGCACCCCACAAAATCCCTGAATCATAAAAACGTAATTTGGTTTAAGCCGACTCATCGTTCAATAAATGTTATATTTTACAGGCCTCAAAGCCTTTATTACGTACAGGCTTGAATTTGGATTAATGAAAGGATAAGATATCGGTGTGAGGATTAAAATTAGATATTTTTGGATTCAAAGATGTTAGTCATTGTAATACAGACAGGAATTTTAGAGCGTTTATTTGACCTGATGATAGATAATGCCAGTGGAAATGTGAAGTCGTTCACTGCCTCCATAATCCAAACTAGTTACTATTATAAATGCGAAAGTAAATGTCTTTGTGTGTTACGACTTAAACACTAGACCGATTTTTATATATGGTATGGAGTAAATATGAAATGTAAGAAAAGATAATATTTTCCACAAATCTAGGTATCGTATGTTGTAAGACGATGATAAATAATTATTATCGCCTCATTAGGTTAGTCGTTAGCGTATTCAGGCCGGAAACCGTAGTGATCTGGATAGAATTTTCTAAAACGGCAACACTTTGAGATATGTTTTCATTAAAATAAATGCGAGTTTCCCCCGCTGCGCTCACGCCCTCTTAATCATAATATGACGAAATAAGTGCAGCATAATAAAATTATTTCGGCAATAAAGTGAACAAATCAGTAGGTATCTTAATAATATACTATGAAGGCAGTGGACCTAAACAGAACCTTACCATTACCAAATGAGAATGAGATGGGCTGGCGGCTGCTCGTCCATAACTCACGTCCTATCCGCCTAATGCTGCTAATGGCTGGGATCTTCGTAAATCAGATACAAGCTTTCTTACTTTATTACTTGTGGAGAGACTTCGGATAATTTACTTTGGCTCTGATAAGTGATACGGAAATTTTGGGTATTTCTATATATATCTGAATATAAGATGCAATTAAAATGTGGGCAAAAACTGCGTTCAACTAAATGACTAGGCACGCACATCCCCCAACTGAAGGTAACGTAAGATAATATTATGTTAAGGTTTCATTTGTCTATGAGCTAATATAAAGACGACTTGATAAAGATGACTGGGACACGCTGGATGCAGGTCGCTTTCAACAGGTCCGTCTGGAAATCTTTAGGGTAGGCCTATGTTTAGCGTGATGATGTATGTGATGATGATGATGAGCAAATATTATAATCTTTTGATCTCGCCCGGTGCACTGGATTGGTTCTCATCCTATCTTCAGGGGCGCCAGCAGTCGGTGCGTTTCAATGACTCCTCGTCCAATTGGCGCAACATCGACTCTGGAGTCCCTCAAGGCGGTATACTTTCCCCGTTGTTATTTTCTATCTTCATCAACCTCATTACTCAAAAACTTCAATGTGCGTATCATCTGTATGCTGATGACTTGCAGTTATATTCCCAGGCTAACATCGATTGTGTGTCTGCTGCTGTAGTCAGGGTGAATAAGGACCTGGCACATATCAAAAGGTGGTCAGATAGTTTTGGACTTTCCGTGAATCCCACGAAATGCCAGGCTATAGTAGTGGGCAGCCCTAGAATGATCGGTAGATTAAACCTTTCAGATATTCCTCCTATCGAATTTGACGGCACCATCATTCCTTGGTGCTCCAGTGTGAAGGACCTCGGATTACACATCGATGCCACCCTGAGCTGGCGGTCCCAGATAACCTCTGTTAGTCAGAGAGTCATTGGCACTCTCCGTTCTCTTTATCGCCTGAAGAATTTCCTTCCGACCAAGACGAAGATTATGCTTGTGCAATGCTTAATCCTCCCAATAATCGACTATGGTGATGTGTGCTATTTTGATCTGAATGCAGACTTGCTCAATAAACTCGACCGCCTTCTTAATAACTGCATTCGATTCGTTTTTAATCTCCGCAAATACGATCACATTTCTTCTTACCGATCGCAGTTAAAGTGGCTTCTCATTCGCCAGCGCCGTTCGTTGCGTGCGCTTACTACTCTCTTTTCTTTTCTTACGTCTTCTACCCCTCCTACTTATCTATCTCCCAACTTTGTTTACCTTTGCGATGGACATGATAGGAACCTGCGTTCTTCCAGCAATCTCCTACTGAAATGTCCTCCGCATAGCTCTGATTCTGTTCACTCTTCCTTCGCTATCCAATCCTCCCTTCTTTGGAACGCACTCCCGCCTGAAATCAGGTCGTCCTCAACACGGCTGGCTTTTAAAATGAAAGTTCGGCAATTATTGCTGACTGAAGTAGCAGTTTCTCCTCGTTAGCTTATTAGTGTATTTATATATTTATGTATACTTATATATATATATATAAAGGGTGTAAAAGACAGCCTACCGAAAAATGATACCAGGTGTTCAGTACATGCTTCTGATACCCCCTGCGTTTGAATTTTTCGTCGGTCTTTTCATGAATTTTTGTAATTTTTTTTCAATGATAACGCAATAAAATCGATACTATTCACTAACACAACCCCACTTTCATTAAAATAACAAGAAGTACATTATTTTCATAATAACAGAAATGTATGTAGAAAAGATAAAATGTACGCACGCGCCCCCAGTCAGCTGTTTTGAAATAGGTATACGTACAGCGCCACGCGCGCCGCGTGCAATGGCCTCGCTGCGCCGCGCCGGGCGGCCGGCCGCCGCGCCGGCCCAAAGGCGCGCCGACGCGCGCGGCGTCCTTTGACTACGAGCGACGAGCGTTGCGAATTTCGGATTATAGAAAATGTGGATTGGACTTATTTAATTTCACTCCTCAATTCATTAACTATGAACGCGAAGTTGTGTTTTTTATGAAATAATAATGAAATAACGTTTTTTATTAGTGCTAAAGTAAGCCTTCTTTTAATTATTTTTTTATTTAACATTAAAAAGTATTTACAATATCAGTTGTAGGAGTTTAAAAAAAAAATCTTTGTTAGCTAGTATTAACGGTGAAGGAATATCACAATTTTCCAAAACTCGTAAATGTGATCAACTACCATACTTACCACATCATTACAAAACTTGGGTGCACTAAGCAATAAAATCTTTTCATTTGTGACGAAACAGGGAATCTTATTTATAATATAAATGCCCAACTATGGATCCGGCAAATTATTCGTTATTAGGTACTTCAAGACGCAAATAAATTTAATGAAAATGACCGATCCAAATGTTATAAGTCTAGGTAATTTCTTTGAGCGACGCGTGCGACTCGCAAGTAGGTCTACTTTTGGCCCCTGGCGGGTGGCGCGGCGGTTTGTTTGTTAGTTCCGACGCACCTTTCGTCTTGTGCGGATCGTATTTTTTCGTGACGTTCTTATTAATGAGGATTTGTGGTTTATGGGTTTGTTCTTTTCTCGGGATTTCCAGGAAGAACAAGTGTTTTTTTAATGTCTCGGGAGCGGAATAGTGAAATACCTTTTTTTTTTTTTTTTTTTTTTTTTTACTACCGATAGGCTTGCGTATGACCACTATCTCACCTGATGGTAAGTGATGATGAGGTCTACGATGGAGCACGCTTGCCTAGAAGATACCTATTCACTCGTGACTTAAAAATACCCAGGTTATAGCTATCGGGAAATACAGACTCCGGCAACGAGTTCCACTCTTTAGCGGTGCGCATGATAAATGTAGAAGCAAATCGCTTCGTGCGCACTGGCGGAATATCAACAATGTAACGATGTCGCTTCGCTGTGTCTCTTGTCGTCCGATGATAAAAAGGGGTTGGGGGAATTAGATTGTGCAATTCCAAGGCACACTCGCCGAAATGTATCCGGTAAAAAACCGATAAACTAGCGACTTTTCGTCGGTGCTCAAGGCTCTGAAGCCTTGCGTCAGCTAGAGAATCTTTGCCAATGAGTCTCCTGGCGCGCCTCTCGATTGCCTCCAATGCCTCAAGTTGGTACTTGGCGGATCCATCCCAAAGATGAGAACAGTACTCCATGCAGGACCGGACTTGCGCTTGATACAGATCAAGCAGCTGTCCCGGCGTAAAGTACCGTCTCACCTTCGCAAGGATAGCCAGCTTTTTGGCCGCCACTTGAGCTTTACTCTCAATATAGGAGCCAAAATTGCAGTGGCGAAGGGTGAAATTTTTCAAAAGGGAACCCGAGGCAACCTATTTTTGCCTCAGTTAACATATCGCACGGTATTCACGGTATAGGTAAATTTTAACGGAAAACTAAAACTTCGACAATGGATTAGTCTTAATTCTAATTCAACAATCTAAATTGTTACAAGAACAGCATAAGTATTAGAAATATAATCACGATATCTAATACCTACATTTGTTTATTAATTTGTTATAACTTTCTAAGTAAATGTAATTTCTACTAACAAAATATATGTTATTCGTCAAACAGACCAGCAGTTAGTGTGTTCATAAATACCTCATATTATCTATATAAATAATCAACGTTATTCGTAAAGTTTTACTTGGTATCGGCGTGCCCTTTAAATTCATAAAATATCACTATTATTTACTTCTAACAAACATTTCATGTCTGAAATTAAAAACTAATCAGATTTACAAACAAATAATATACTTACGTGAAAGGAGACGCGACACTAATCACAAACAGTAATTTCCATAACAATGCACTACATTAATTTGTATTTACTAATTAAAAAACAACTTCTAAACAACACATAATTGTCAATAAATAAATTGAATTTGACAATTCACAGAGATCGTAAATCGGTATCATAATAAATTATGACGTAAAAGTGACAACAATACATAGTCGGTTAACGTGAAGCCGAGCAGGCTCGGGTTCCCTTTGCCCATATATTTGGCGCGATTCCGACGAACAGAGAGAGATAGCAAGTCATAGAAAGTCTTAGAAAGTGCTGCCACCTATGTCCAATAACATACTACGACATGAACCCGGTGGCCAGCGGGTTACCTTGCGCCCGTGGCTCCACAATTTCATACTGGTAACGGAATTTCTAGGAAAAAAAATACAAGGCGCGCCATCTAACGTTACTTAAACATTGATTATTAATATAACACATCGATATCGATTATGTTAACAAACAACAGGCAGATGGCCGATAGATGTCATTATTAAGTGATCATTAATGTTAGTTGTAACTATTATTATTGTTCCTAGCTTAGTATTTTCTAAATTTATAATTTACTAACTAATATATTGTGAAGTACCCAAAACTTAAAAGGGAAGCCGGTAGGAATCGGGTTATATGGACGCTTCGCCACTGCAAAATTGAGAGATGAAGATAAGGTAACGCCCAGAATATCAAGGTGGTCAGTTATCGGAACGGACACATCTCTGAAAGTAGGAGTCAGTTGGAAAGGACTCCGTTTAGCGGAGAATAGACAAGCCTGGGTCTTACTAGCATTAAACTTGACCAGGTTGGCATTGCCCCAATCGGAGACTGCCTTTAAGGACAAGTTCATGCGTTCTATCATGGCCTCCCTGAGGAACTGGACTTGTACTCCACTGGTTCGTGCATTAGAACTGTAGTATTCTACCACTGTGCTGTCATCTGCGTAGCCAAAAGTACCGGGCTTAAGTAGATCATTGATATGCAGCAGGAATAACGTCGCAGAAAGTACTGACCCCTGAGGTACCCCGGCATTGATAGCCAATAGATCTGAGGAGCAGCCATCAATGACCACTCGAATCAATCGTTCCCTCAAGAAATCCGAGATCCATGCACATAACCCAGTGGGCAAGCCATATGCCGGAAGCTTGCTTAAGAGGCTATCATGCCATACTCTGTCGAAGGCCTTCGAGATATCAAGCGAAACGGCAAGCGCTTCCCCATGATTCTCGACAGCCTCGTTCCAGATGTGAGTGGCATACGCTAGAAGGTCTCCTGTGGACCGGTTTCGGCGAAATCCGTATTGTCGATCACTTAGGAGGTCATTGGCTTCTAGGTAAGCCAGGAGCCTGCCATTCAGTATACGCTCCATACTCTTACAGAGTATAGACGTAACTGAGATGGGCCTGTAGTTGGCAGGTTCAGCACGACTACCCTTTTTGGGCACGGGTTGCACGTTAGCTTGCTTCCAGGCTTTAGGTACTTGCCCAGTGTCCAGAGACAGGCGAAATAGGCGAGTTAGAATTGGACTAAGCTCAGGCGCACAGGTTTTTAGCACAATCGCTGGAATCCCATCAGGGCCACTGGCTTTGTTCACGTCTAGATTACGCAGCGTTTTCCTTACCTCAGTCTGACGAATACGGATTTCTGACATAAATGTCCCGCAAACCGGTAGACTAGGTGGTACTTCCCCAGCAGTGTCTAAACGCGAGGATTCAGCAAAAAGAGAAGCGAACAAGTTTGCTTTCTCTTCAGCAGAGTGAGCCAGCGACCCGTCAGGTTTCAACAATGGAGGAAGTGAGGGACGACAGAAATTTGATTCAACCGATTTTGCCAGGGACCAAAACGCTTTACTACCAGCTGGGTATGAAGCTAGTTTCTTCCCGATTTGGCTTATGTGGTTAAATCTAGCTTGACGTAGAACCTTCTTGCAGGACTTGGCAGCTTTGTTGAAGACCCTCTTTTTTAAGCGTACGTCCTTTGCTTTGCGGTTTCGCGCATCAACCCATGCCAGGTATGCCGTATGCTTCCGCGCTTCTGCGCGTCCGCATTCAGCCCCGAACCATGGGCGAGTTTCGCCTGACGAAGCTACGTCGGAGAACGGAATGTAGTATTCCATACCCAGACGCAGCACCTCCGTCACGGCATCCGCACAAGCTGACGAATCCTTAGAAGAGAAGCAAATGGAATGCCAAGGATAAGATGCAAAGAATGCTCGCATCTCATCCCAATCTGTTGATTTATATCGCCACACCCGCCGAGTGCTCTTACGGATGGAATCGGGCGGGGAGTAGACAGATACAGTTTTCACCAGACAATGGTCGGAGCTACCCAAAGGTGATGAGACCGACACTGAGTAGCGGTCTGGATCCGTTGTCAACAGAAGGTCCAAGCAATTGGCTGTATGCGTGTCAACATCCGGGACCCTTGTTGCCACCTGGACCAACTGAGAGAGATTTAGCGTCAGCGCTAGCTTCCGCGTTTCTCTTCCAGCATGGTCGGTGTACTGGTATGGGCAAAGCCACTCTTGGTGGTGGGCATTAAAATCCCCCAGTAATACTAATTGGGCACATGGGTACCGACTTTGTGCCGCATCTGCCGCCTCTCCAAGGTATTCTATGAGCCTAGTCGTCTCCTGATCTCCGCTGTGTGACCGGTAGACACAGGCATAAAGAATTTTCTCTATTCCTGTATCCACCAGTACCCAAATAACAGAGAATCTGGGATCTTCAAGATTTCGGAGACGCCGACAACAGATGTTATCACGGGCGTACAGGCACACACCCGCATGCGGCCTAAAATTGTGCTCCAGAGTGAACCCTGGGTAAGAAAGGTACGCCACGTCAGGCGGACATCTTATCTGCGTCTCCGAGAGGAATAAGAGAGCGGGTCTTTCAGTCTCAAGATGGTGATGGACCGCAACGAGATTTGAGTGCAATCCTCGGATGTTAGTGAAGTGCACTTTTAATGAGAGGGAGTGCTGCCGCTGTTTAAACATTCTCTTATTCTTTCTTGTTTTCATTTTGGTTTTGGAGTGAATGAAGGTAGGAAGACGGCAGTGGAATGAGACTTAATGCTTTGAACCTTCAGACACAGGGTGAAACACCGCACAGCAGAGGGACTAGTCTGGAGACTGCGGGGACGCCCGAGCCCCCCCAGGGATGTCCATCGGGCCCTCTCATCCGGTCGCCGACCGGCACGATGGCGCATCCCGGGATTTTTCGTCAGTTGGCGGAGCAGCCTTTCATGTGTGGCTAGCACACTACTTGGGCCCCCAACTACCTGCGGTCGGCCAGCGGTGCACCGTGCCTCGGATCCCGCTACCCTCCAGGACCAGTCTCCCAATACGGCGCTAGCACCCTGCGTCAGATCGGCCCGACTGCATCCAGCAACTGTTCCGACCCGTCTCCCATAATGGCATCACTGAACATCACGCCGGAACACGGCATGCCGTTTGGCGGCATGGCTTTGTCCAGTGGGTGGTCACTAGCCACGGCCGAAGCCTACCACCAGTAAGATGTGTCACTCATTTAGCACTACCCAGGGGTCACGTGTAGGGGAACTAGAGTAAAGCCTACGGACGCGAGTGACAATGACCCCCCAACCCCGACCTTGACAGTTTCAGTGCACGTGAATGATAATGTGTTACGGTGAAGCTCGAGGCAAAGAGCAACAAGCTCTTCGACTTTATGGAGAAAAGTATCCTTATAATCGGCACCCAATTGATAAGCGTGTAATAACTCGGGCGTATCAACGTACTTTGGATAACCAGCCGGTAGTACCCAGACAAGAAGGGTCTGGAAGACCCATGTGATATTATTTTGTCGAGTTGAGTTGTGTTAGTCCTCGTATCACGCCGCGGTGCTTTAACCTAAGAACGTATTCGCGCGGTACCCCGCGCCGGCTACTGTAGAGTGTAGGTAGATTTCGATAACTACGCAATGGATCACATACATTTCTGGCCCAAGCATTACGAAATTGTTATGCACACATGTCCGGTACCCGCGGACATCTTTATTTTAATATAGGCATATAATGCTATTTTACTTAAAAAAATTCGGTAGGCTGTCTTTTACACGCTGTATATAAAATTGTTTATATATATCTTTATATATGTGAGTCTATAGTTTTGAACTTAGTATGTTATCTATTTATTTCTTACATTTGTTTTATTATTACCCTTACTTTATATGTTTATCATTATTATTATTATTATTTTTTGCACCTGCCTCCGTCCCTCTCTACACCACCCTAAGGTTGACTGGGAGAGAATGCCCATGGCATTAAGTCCGCCTGTATACCATGTGTACAAAGTGTAATAAAATAAATAAAAAATAAAAAATAATTGAAAAAGTTATAATACCTGCCCATAATGTTTCTTAATTTCTAGGGGAAAAATCTAACAAACTAACGAAAAAGTAAATACGAAATTTCTTACATATATTGACCCGATTTTATGTTATACACTGTATGCTAAAACTGTTCGTAGTTTATGTCACTTTAATTCAAAACACCAAGTGAGAAGTGCCCCGAGTTTTCGCAACTTTCTGTTTGCAATATACTTAACTCTCCAGTCGCTCCCCACTTCCCGGCGAAGTGTACTGAGTTACTAGTTCGGTCTTATTCATTTCATATTGATTTATTATGTACTGCCAAGTGCCAATATACGACTTGTTCTTTTTTGTGCTCTACGAATTATTACTTAGCCCGCGTGAAAATGTTATTCCAGGATAAAGGTAGCCCTTTTGCTATTCTATCTTTTTGTGCCATTTCATCCAGATCTGTTCAGCCGTTCTGGTGTGATTGAGCAACAAACATTCATCCGACCTTTAGCACTTCTAATATAGATTTAAGTGTTTCTTGCCGGACCGCGCAGGGGTTGTTGCGGAGAACTAAGCACCTCTTGCTGGAGGAACCCGGAGCAGTCTCTAATGTGCTGAACATGGCTACCGCGCAATACACGAAATATGTCAAAAATAATTCAACAGTCACAAACGGTCGGTCTCTCGTATGTAAGGGGCCTTCGGGGTAGGTACCACCTAAATGAATATTTCTACCGCAAAGCAGCAGTGTGCACTGTGTATGCACTGTTGTATTCCGGTTTGAAACACATTGAAGCCAGCGTAAATACTGGGCATTATGAGACTTAACATATTGTGTCTCAGGGTGACGAGCGCAGTGGAGTGCTACTGAGTACCGAAATGAAATCCTAGAACCCGAGTACAGTGCCACCTACCGGATCCAATTGTTAATCTAAAGTCTAAACGATGTTCACTCATACACAAAAAAAAACTGAATACTTTATGTATGCAGATGACACTAAGATTTTCATAGATATTGGTGCACCTTCCGATTGTAATAAATTTCAAGAAGATCTAACTGCCCTCTCTAATTATTATACCAACAACAGAATCAAAATTAGTGTCGAAAAATGTCAAGTTATTACTTTTTCGAGGAAACTCCATACTATTAATTTCACTTACAATATCATGAACAAATGCATACAAAGAACAAACATAATTCGAGATCTAGGAGTTCATCTTGATTCAAAACTGACTATGGCTGAGCACATAGATATTATTACAAATAAGGCACATAAAAATCTAGGTTTCGTGATTCGTACTTGCAAACCTATAACCGACCTATCCTGTTTATGTACAGTTTTCAATGCTTATGTCCGAAGCTCGCTTGAATATGCAAGTATTATATGGTTTCCACAATACATTACCTATATCCAGCGCATTGAAATAATTCAGCAAAAAAATATTAAATACCTAAACTGGATGTCAGGTAAACAATATACAAACTACACGGAAGGTTGTACAAATTTCAATATGTCCTCATTGGCAAAACGGTGTGTCATATCCGACATGATGTTCCTGCACGACATCTTTCACAATCGCATAGACTGTCAACCTATAGTGAATGAGCTGGGTATAGCAGTGCCTCGGCACACATGTCTACTCAACGTTCCACTTTTTCGTACGAACTATAGACAAAATTCCACCCTAGTTCGCCTACCGCGTCCGTATAATAGAAAGTTCTCCGACATTGACTTGTTCTGCACATCTAAAAATCAATTCAAAAAACAAGTTAAATTGGTTCTGTTTGAAGACTAAGGGTAACAGGTACTTACACTTACACACGCGAAAAAACCCGCACATTTACACATCCACACACACACAAGAAACACGCACGCGCACAAATACACATTCCCACAGTAAGTTAATGAATATGAATGATACTTGGTACAGTAACGATTTATGTAATTTTAATTGTATTAGTATGAGGAAATTTGTAATTGGCCATATTGTAAAATGATTGTAATCAATATTGTAATTTTTATTAAGATCGCTGTAAATTTCCCAAATAAATAAATAAACTATTCTCGAATCCACCTGAAGACACACAAAAAAATCATTACAATCGGTCCAGCCGTTTAGGAGGAGTTCAGTTACACACAGACGCACAGAAGAATTGTACATATAATTATAAGAATCAAAACCAACAAAAACGTCCTTGACATCTATTACCGTTGCTTATCGTTAAATTGATGAGAAATTGTTTAATACAGTTAAGGGTTAATATGGGCGGTGGCTTATCACTGTAATTCAGGAGGGACGTAGGATTTACCACTTACTACACTGAATTATGTTAACTTTGTTTTGGATTAACTAAAGGCGAGTAAACTGCGGACCAGTTAATAAGGATTAGTTGTTCAGAGAGCTTATTTACTGTATATTAATGTTACAACGAGTAGATTAAATACAACTAGTGCCACAGAAATAGACACTTTTATAGCTTTGCTTGTGATTCCGCCCGCATGATAGGCTTTTCTATGCAAGAAGATTTGATTAGAATGGTAAATTTTTTCCAGATCAAGGTAAACTATTTTAATCGAGGCCGTGGTATATATACCACCCAAATCCGTTTATGCGAATTGCCTAATACACATCCGGACATCTAAACAACCACTTTAATTTTCAAAAGATAGTAACTACGATTATGGCATGTTACTGACGCATTAGCAACTTCTCAAAGGAACTCGTAATCAATTTTAGCAGACTTTCCTGTACCTTGGAAATCAGCATTAGATTTCATCCTAAAATAAATAAGAAACACGTAAGACCCCATTTTGGGAATTCAATTTTCCGTTTTCGCAGCGTAATTCGAGCTAATCCATTTTATGTTGTCTAATAACGTTGTGTCGGTTGACGTAAAAGATATTCCTTTCAATAATATCAATTACAGACCTTAGGGATTGGAAGTACTCATCAGCATTACTTGGTAATGGTTTCATGAGACACAGATAAAATGGTGGTAAGTAACGTATATTAATGACTAGGTGTTGCTCGCGGCTTCGTCCGCGTGAGAAGCCTTTCCCGATATAAAAGTCCCTAAAACACTGTACGACACCAGCGCTATTGTTTTAAAAATCAGATTTAAAAGTTCCATTATTTCCCATGGGAGCAAATTACCTGGATAAAAAGTCTATATGTTAATCCAGGACATGATCCAACCGTGCCAAATTTTATTCAAATCGGTTCAGCTGTTTCTGCGTTTACTTCTAACAAACATTCAAAAATTTTCACAAACCTCCGCATTTATAATATTAATTAAGTAAGAAGTAAGATATAAGTCGTATTATTTTGTTATTCCTATTGACCGTGCACCAGTAGATACTAAGTTTGACTCCTAAACGGGGATATACTTTTATTGGCTTTTTCTATCAATATTCGCCCGGAAGTGGATTCCCAAGAGAGGGTGCTTCTTGACATCACAACTAAATGGGATAACAGCGCGGAGGAGAAGATTGTCGAGAATGTTAGTATGAAAATAAGTAGGTAATTACTACTTTCCCGCGGTCTGCGTTAAAGTAACACTCTCTGTTTTCTCAAGCGAAAGAAACCTCCATTTTGAGATTCTAAACGGATCAAACCCGAGACCTCAGCATTGCAGTGGTACTGTAATACAACTACGCCACCGAGGCAGTCAATTAAAATAAATAATTCAATAAATTCCATCCCATTTCTTAGTCCCATCTCCTAATACCTGCTTATTGAGGATCGTGGCACCGTGAGTATTCAAGGACGGTGGTGACCACTTACCATCAGGTGACTCAATAGCACGTTTCCCCATCTTCCGAAATAAAAATTGAGTCTTCGTATGCCACTGCAATGCCCATACAAGAATTCAATTTACGTGTGTACGTGAGTGCTCGGCACGGCCACAGCCCTGACTCTGCACGGTTCTGTGTGCCTAACTGATAAATCTCAACCTTCCCATCAACATTTTATAGACTAATTCCCGGGAAATTGTCCTTTTCTTTGTCGCATTGTTATATTAAATTATCTATAACAGGGATATCCCGGTAAATTATTTAATTTGGCAACACAAAGGGTCTTTCTGGCTCGTAAAAAATGTTATAAAATGCCTTTTTTTATGTTGGCAAGGTAAATTTTTTCGGGGGAGAATTTTTAGGTTGGGTCCCATAATTAATGTTAACCCTCGTGTATTTTATTAATTTTTGGGTATTTATAAAAAGGCTGAGGTAGGATAATCATTGTGGTTCGCAATGTAACGTCGGTTGGCATAATAATGGCGACTGTCGAGATCTCTTGTAAATCGATTTTTTGGTTCATTGTTATTATTGTCTCTTGTATAACAGTCAGTCTCAGTCGTGACGTTTTGACGGGTGGACGTACCTATATACAAAAGTACTCTGTGGGTGGACGTCACTCATATTATATCATGTCATCAAAGTTATTAAAATGTGCTAATTGCAATATAGTAATATGTGAGGTTTTGGCGTTTATACAGAACAAATTAGATGTAATGGATGAAGAAAGTCTCGTCCGGATATGTGAAAGTGCATTTAGTGCCGAAGAGATTGAAATGGCGAAGTTGTTAGTCTTCCAGTCTCTGCAAAAAAGTGCCACTGTCAGAAAAAGGCAAGGTAAAACACAGCGCAACTTGGATGATATTATCACGCTCCTAAAGGGGACTGATCCCGAAAAAATACCGATTTTTGTAGCAAAGGATCTGGAAAAACTACCTCCGGTTACTTTTGACCATATTGATGTGACATCACTATTAAAAAAGATAATTGTGATGCAATCTTCCATTGAGGATTTTCGTCAAAATTACGTTTCGAAAAAAGACCTTACTGTTTTTTTGTCGGATTATCATAAATCAGAAATCTGTGAAGTTAAAGAAAATATTCATTCAATGTGTGGCGGGTACTCGGGGAATGAATCTGCTACGATCCCTGTCGATAATAATCGTCCAGCACTCGACCCATTTCCCAATCCTTCCAATAAAAGTTTATATAATTCGCATGAAAGTAACTGCCGCCCTGCGCCGACGTTGCATACCGCGCGGCCGAGTAGAAATATTATGATGAGCGCGAGCGAGACAAGAAATTGTAGCGCCCGTGCGGTGGAACCGGCTTTAACTGACAGCGTTGCTAAAACAGTCACAACAACATCTGTGAGCAGTGATAATAAAATGTCGCCTCTAAGATCTGAGCCTTCTTTTGCTCAAACAGTTATAAATAATAATGATAAAGAATGGAAAGAGACGCGTGAAGTCGACCAGTGGACTGTAGTACAAAAAAGAAGATTAAGAAATAGATTTCTTACAATGAAGGGTAATGCGATGCCTGATTTGAATGAAAGTGAAAAATTTAAGGCTGCTGATACTAAGATACCGTTATTTATTTCTAATGTACATCCAGACGTGTGTGAGGATGATATTATTGACTACATACACAAGAAGACGGGGGAGACCGTTTCTTTAGTGAAGATATCTATGAAGCAGCAAAAGAATTATAATGCTTATAAAATCTATGTTATGAAGCACAAGTCTGACATATTTTTAGATGATAAACTATGGCCGTCCGGTATATGTTTCAGAAGGTTTATTAATTTTAAAGCCAGACGAATCGGCACAAGAGACACGGAAAATGAGGCTATTCTAATTAATGAGACTAATGGTTGACAATGGAAATAACTGTAGTAAACTTGTAAGTTATAACTGTAAATCTATTAAAAGATCATTGGATGGAGTTAAGGCGCTATGTCGGTCAGCTGATGTGGTGGCTCTGCAGGAGACGTGGCTGCTGCCCCACGAGATACCCCTGCTTACTACCATCGACGACAACTTCGGTGCAACTGGTACCTCCGCTGTGGATACGTCGGCCGGGCTGCTTAAGGGCCGCCCATATGGTGGAGTGGCTTTGTTATGGCGCAAAAGTGCTTTTAGTTCTGTGTCTGTGATAAATTGTGACAATGTGCGATTGACGGCAATTAAAGTAAATAAATAAATAAAATAAAAAAAATAAAATACTTTATTCATCACGTAGGCGAACATAGTTGCACTTATGATAAGTCAAGATACATTAAATTGATTATATTAATAATTATTATAAATACCAATGGTCACTTATATAACTACCGACATTTTTATTGGGAGTAAATCTATGATAAGAAATAAACAAAAACAAAAAAAAAAAACAGCTCGGGCTGGCAGGAAAGGGGATATAAAAAGGACATCATTTTATTAAAATAATGGGAGGAACGCGTCGCGATCCTCACCGGTGAGGACACTACAGGCCCTAGCCTAGCTAACCTACCAGCCTTTCACTAGCTACCTAAGCGATGACGACCCGAAGAAGAAAGGCAGAAAGAAACTCCGGGCTTACTTTTTTTGTCATCAATTGTTCATTGTTTCTTTCTCTTTTTTTTTTCAATTCTTTTGTGCTGTGTACAAAGTCAGATTAGTTATATAAGCTAATGCACGCACATCACCGTTGAAATAAGATAAAATCCAAATGAAGGGATTTAGGGAATACCTGGACAGGCATGTACAAATACGTAAAACTGGACATAACACAAAAAAAATAATAAAATAACGGTGTACAATGTGCATTCGCCTACATTTACAAAATTATTTTTGTTGTATTGCTCTTCCTACTTTCTTAATAAAATGAAACTTATAAAGGCAAGCGCAACAAAATGATCGGTCGGTCGTCTTCCCTAAATTTAAATTATATGAATGAGGGAATATTTATAATTGTAGTAATTAGGTTATATACCTAATAGTCACAGTAGATTTAAAAGTTAAAATTATTGTAATGTCAATATTAAAGATAGATACAGATGAGACACTTTATGCAGTCAATCACTAGTAAGTGTTAACAGGGTTGGCCATGGTGTGCAGGACCACTTCTCCAAACCGTCTTATCATCGAGGTAATCCGCTACATTATAATACGCTCTAGACATTAACTCGCGCCTAACATAACACTTGAACTGGTGTCCGGGCAAATCGGCTACTTCGGAGGGAAGTTTATTGTAAAATTTAATGCTATTCGCTAAGTATGATTTACTCGTTTTACAGAGCCTAAAATTTGGAACAACTAGTTTATTCTTATTTCTAGTGTTCAGACAGTGCAAGTCACTGTTTTTAATAAAAGTACTAAGGTTTTTGCGGACATACATAATATTCCGGAAAATGTATTCGGCCGGCAAAGTCAGTATATTAGCCTCCTTAAACAGTTCCCTAAGGGAATCACGAGATCGAAGGTTGTAAATAGCACGAATCGCTCGTTTCTGTAAGACAAAAATGGTCTGCAGATCTGCGGCAGAACCCCACAGAAGAATGCAATATGACATAATGCTGTGGAAGTAAGCAAAATATACTAACCTTGCCGTAGCCACGTCAGTTAAATGTCTGATCTTTCTAATAGCGAAGATGGCAGAACTCAATTTACTCGAAATTTTCTGAATGTGGGGTCCCCATTGCAATTTATTATCTACTGAAACCCCGAGGAAAACCGTTGACGGAACTAATGCTAGTTTATTTCCATCCAAATCAATATTTGGTTCATTTTTATTACTCAGTAGCGAGAATCGGACACATTTAGTTTTTGCCGCATTTAACAGCAAATTGTTAGCTGAAAACCAGTTAGAAATCAAACTAAGTACTTTATTGGGCTCCACAAAATTTTGTTCCCTTCTATTTATCTTAAAAATTAACGAGGTGTCATCTGCGAATAATACTACATCTGCCATATTGTTAATCATATAAGGCAGGTCATTAATGTATACTAAAAATAAGAACGGACCCAAAATTGATCCTTGAGGAACCCCAATCCTAACTGCGGACCCTACAGAGGAGACATTATCAATAAATACTTTTTGTTTGCGGCCTGATAAATATGAGGATATTAGTTTAAGCCCTACTCCCCTAATACCATAATGGTGTAGCTTTAGGATGAGGGTACTGTGATCGACGCAATCGAACGCCTTGGAAAGATCACAAAATACCCCTAAAGCATCCTGTGATCCCTCCCAGGCATCCAACACAGCTTTTACCAATGCACATCCAGCATCTTGCGTGGACCTACCCTTTGTAAAACCGAATTGCCTATCATGTAAGATCTCATTTTTATTAAAAAACACCAGCATTTGATTAAGCATTAATTTTTCGAATACTTTACTTAGGGCTGGTAAAATAGAAATAGGCCTATAGTTAGAGGGTGTGTTAGAGCAACCTGCTTTAAAAACTGGTATTACTTTACTAATCTTCATAAGATCAGGGAATACGCCGTCTCTTATACAGCAGTTAAAAATATCTGAAAGGATTGGGGCAATGCTTACTATTATTGACTGCAACGCTTTAACAGACAAACCCCAAAGATCTTCGGTGCTCTTCAAGTTTAAGCTCTTAAAAACTTTTATAATATCGTAATGAGTAACAGATTCAAACTTGAAATTTGGAATTGATAATTCTAGATTTTTCTTTAAGAACGACTCAGCTGCCCCTGGTGAGGATGGCAGACATTTTGTCGTCTCAAAAGGTATGTTAGAAAAAAATAATTCAAAATAATTAGCAATATTATTTTTATCTGAAACTAGTTCGTCATTAATATTCAATACAATATTGTCTTTACACTTGGTTTTGCCAGTTTCAGTATTAATAATCTTCCATGTTGTTTTAATTTTATTATCGGAGTTTTTAATATTACTACTAATATAAGCAGCTTTAGCAAAGCTGCAAACACTTTTAAAAATTTTAGAGTAAGTTCTTACGTAATTGGTAAAATTGACATCAGGTGTATAGGACCTTCTGTCATATAATTCGTACAGAACATCTCTACTACGCCTAATACCTTTTGTTGCCCAAGAACTGAACGATATTTTATTTTTTAGAAGCACTGATTTTACACAACATGTTTTATTGAATACATTCGTAATACTATTTAATAATTTTTCAAACATATTGTTCGGGTTGCCCAAGTCGCAAGTCAGCATTGGTAACATGGAATTAAATCTTTTACTAAATTTCTGCAAATTATGTTGAGATAGGGGTCTAAATTTAACAATATGTTTACTTCTATTTTTTACATAATTAAATTGGACCATTTGACAAGTGTGGTCTGAGCGTACACCTGCTAATAACTTCTTATAGTTGAGTTTAAAATTTGTAATAACATTATCAATACAAGTAGCCGAAGTTAAAGTTAGTCTGGTAGGCTCGAGAAAATGACAGTTCAGATTAAAGGATTCAAGCAAAGTCAGAAATAAACCTTTATCTGTGGAATCAATCAGTAAATCAATATTAAAGTCTCCGCAGACTAAGATTTTCCTATTCATTTTAATTTTGTTAAGAATATCCTCCATTTTAGAAATAAAAGCTAATATGTTTGATGAAGGAGGCCTATATACACACAATATAATATAATCCCCGGTCTCTGCACACGCGACCTCACACACTCTTTCAACAGAGAGTTTTGTAATATCTTGTCTATCCTTGTATGGGACACCGTCCTTGATCAGGATCATGGTGCCCCCACCCTCTGCTGAAATCCTAATAAACGAGCTGGCGACTCTGTAACCATTAACACTAAACGCCATTCTATCTGGTTTTAACCATGTCTCCGTAAAACATAAAATGTCAACATTATATCTCTCTATAAATAATTCTATGTCAAGAACTTTGCCAGAGAAACGATTTATATTTTGATGTGTTAATATTAAAAATAGGTCATCTTTCTCTGTTGTCATACTTAAATGTTTAAATTATTAACTACAATATTATTAGTAGTACTACTAAAACATGTAGTAATCGAGGACTTTGTCATAGTACTTATGACTGTCTTAATATTATAAGCTAACAATGTAGCAATACAATGCCTACAAGTCTTTGTGAGATACACTGTATCCCTAGTCAAATTATAAAAACATTTTCCAATGAAATTATTGATGTCAAAAAATATAAATTTATCACTATGATGATTTGCTAAAAAGTGCATTTGTTTATTAAGTGTGTGAATGTGGTTGTTTACTCCATCAGACACATTTGAAAAATAAGGAAATGCACAAAGTATAATTTTTTTACAGTTTAGGCTTGACATGGAGGCTATACTACTTGTTATATCATTTCTAGTTAAATTAGAACTGTTCCCTGTTAATATTGTGATACAGGACTCTGGAGTATATGTTTTACTAACTACTTCTTTAATAATTTCCTTATATAACATCCCTGGAAAGCAGTAACTCATAGCAGACTGCTCTAAATTATTGCTTAGTAATGACCCAGTAAAGTAACAGTGAGTAGTGGAAATACTATAGTAATATTTAGTATCTATATGCCTACAAACAGTATTGATAACATTCCTCTATTTACAGACTGTCTAAGTGCAATACAATCTGTGATTGAAATTGAGCAAAATTGTGGGGTCGAGGCTTTCTATGTACTAGGAGATTTTAATTCCCATCCTAATGAATTGTTCTATAATGAGTTGATAAGTTTTTGTAAAGAACATTTGTTGTATTGTGCAGATGTGGATGTGCTAGGTCTGCAATCTGATACTTATACATTCCATAGTGAAGCTCATGGTTGTGTGAGGTGGTTAGATCACTGCATTACCAGTCAGTCTGCGCTGTTAACAATAAACAGTGTGTATGTGCAGGAGGATGTGTATTGGTCTGATCACTTCCCTCTTGTAATTGTTTGTAATTTGTCTAGAATAAATTGTAAGCTGCATTGTAATGTTTTTATGGATAATGTTAGAAAAAGAATAGTTTGGGGGGACAGGCAGCTGCCTCAAATTATGAAATATCATGATATATGTAATCTAAAGCTCAGTGAAATAGCTTTTCCTGTAGAATTAAGACAGTGTTCTAATGGGTTGTGTCGCAATCCTGATCACAACTTAATTATTGATAAATTATACCATGGTATTGTTAATGTATTGTCAGAGGCCGCAATGCTAACCTGTAGTAGAAAAACAAATTCAAAAAATAAAAAAGTTGTGACAGGATGGAATGTACATGTCGCCAGTGCTCACAGGGAAGCTCGTATTAAGTTCAAAGAGTGGGTTCTAGCTGGTAAACCCACTGACGGTCATATTTTTGGTGATATGTCTGTAACGCGTAAGATATTTAAAACTAAATTAAAATGGTGTCAGGATAGACAAGCACAATTAAAAATGGATATACTTGCTTCTAAACATATAAGTAAAAATTTTAAGTCTTTTTGGAAAAATGTAAATAAAATAAATGTATCACCGAGCATTCCTGTGAGCGTTGGAGGCATAAGTGATCACAAAGGCATAGCTAACATGTTTAGGGAACAGTTTGCTGTCCAGTCACCCAGAGGTCCGTCTCAGAGTATGCAATGTGATGCTGAGTCCGTAATGGCAGGTCGTGAGTTGTTTTTTGCAGCAACAAATATCGCAAAGACAATTAAAAACATGCATGGTGGGAAATCTCCCGGTCATGACGGCCTCAGTATTGAACATCTTAAATATGCTGGAGTACAAATGCCACATGTCCTTTCAATGTTTTATAATTTGTGTTTGTGTCACTCTTACTTACCTGAGTCATTAATGCGAACAATAGTGGTACCTATTTTAAAAAATCGTACCGGTGACTCGTCCGACTTAGCCAATTATCGGCCCATCTCACTTGCCACAGTACTGGCCAAAGTACTTGACAGTTTGCTTAATGACACTGTCGCGAACAGGGTGAGCTTGCATGATGCCCAATTTGGTTTTAGACCCGGATTGTCTACCGAGAGTGCTATTCTTAGCTTGAAGCACACTGTTAAGTACTATACAAAGAAAAGGACGTCGGTATATGCGTGCTTCCTTGACTTGTCAAAAGCGTTTGATCTGGTTTGTTATGACTTGCTTTGGGATAAGTTGGATAGCGCAGGTGTACCAGCCGAATGTACCTCACTATTCAAGTATTGGTATGGTAATCAAAAAAATCAGGTGCGTTGGGCTGGGGCTTTGTCGGACGAGTACAAGTTGGAATGCGGTGTTAGGCAAGGTGGGTTAACCTCGCCGCTTTTGTTTAACTTGTATATTAATGAGTTGATTGGGAGACTCAGTCGCATGCATGTAGGTTGTTACATTGATGGCACCTCTTTCAACAACATAAGCTATGCCGACGACATGGTGCTGCTGAGTCCTTCAGTCAATGGATTAAGGGTGCTTCTATCTATTTGTGAGACGTATGCAAAGGTACATGGTTTAAAATATAACTCTAAAAAGAGTGAGCTCTTAGTTTTCAAAGCAGGTAGTTACATGCCTACCTATGTGCCTCCGGTTCGGCTTGATGGGGTTGCTCTGAGACGGGTTGAAAGTTTCAGGTACCTCGGTCACATTGTGACCAGTGACCTTCAGGATGACGAGGATATTGAGAGGGAGCGTAGGGCTCTGGCAGTACGGAGTAATATGCTCGTCCGTAGGTTTGCTCGATGTACGAACGCAGTGAAGGTGACGCTTTTTAAAGCCTATTGCCAATCCTTCTACTCGAGTAGCCTATGGGTGAGTTATACAAAACGGGCTTACAGAGCTCTGCGCACTCAATACAACAATACGTTTAGGGTGTTGTTGCGTCTGCCGTGGCGATGCAGTGCGTCTCATATGTTTGCGGAAGCGCGAACGGATGGCTTTCAAGCCATAATTCGCAAAAAATCGTCTTCCATGCTGCAGCGCCTAAGAAACAGTAGTAACGCCATGCTAAACGTGATTGCTGAGCGGTTTGACTGTCCTTTCCAAAATTATTGGATGAAAGTAGTTCTGGGAAATGTGACATAACAATTAATTAATGTAGTAGCTAATAAGTTGTTGATATCTTGTTAATTTGATTTTTAATGTATATGGATTATGTAATCTGAATTAAATATATAAAATAAAATATAAAATAAATAATTTGTTTTTCGGCCAGTGTGAAAAAAAATCTAACAAGCACTGACTACGTCGGTGGCGTAGTTTTATTGCGATACACGGCTGCTATACGGAGGTTTCGGGTTCGATGTCCGGGGCGAGTGAAATTATATTAGGTTTTTCTGCTCAATATCGGTCTGCAGTCAGGAATTATGCCCAGTACATGTCAATAGGCTCGCCCACTTTTACATGGGGCCTAACATAGCATAGCCCCAAAAGAAAAGCAAAAAGGGGCCTAATTCTATGTATGTATGTCTTATACAAAGTATTAATCTCAAATCAGTCAACAAATGAGTGAGTAGTGAGAGTGGTAGTAGTTTTAACAAGCTGTGATATGTGAACCATTAACTTACACTATATTTACCCACCCTCATATATAGGTAAGTACAGCTCTACAACATATGCAGGGTCATTTTGACATTGCATTACTAATTGAAACCACATACTTATCTCCTTAAAAATAACACTATCCATTAAGTTATTTTAACCATAAATGTAAAATAAAAAAGTGTAAGTTTCGAACAAAATAAATATCAATAAAAAGTAACTTTAAGTTTACACACCCTAATGTCACTACTACAACTCTAAGAGAATTCGTCGTAGCGGCAACATCACACTTTCAGTCAGATAAACACTTACGCTTAAACCATAAATGATAAAAAAAACATGAAAGTACAATTGAGATTTTTTGGGAATATATTCGTTTCCCATGGATGATTGTTGCCATAATGTTAGCAGAGGCAAGTATGTGGTTTCATTTATTAACGCAATGTTAAAATGACCCTGTATAAGGTATTCTGTGGAGGAAACTTTGAGTTGCTTTGATTGGCAAACGGCAGCCTTAAGTTACAAATGCTTAAACCTAAGTTTGTTCAACAGTCTCATAAATAATTCCTGCAAGCAAAACCACGTTATACAATGCGTACTGGGTTACATTAACAATGTAAATTCTTGGGTTTAGCCATTAGGGTATTATTAAAATAGGCCACATACTTTCACAAGAATTTGTTATACGAAATGAGTTTTAAAGATCGTTTCAAAATATCTTAAACGCCGTCTAATGAAAGATGCGGTTCGTTTGGTACATGACTCGGTCTGCAGTTACACAAGCTCATATCTTGTTCTCGAAATGTTAGGCAGTAATAGAAGGATTAGGATTTAGAATAATGTGCTAATTTGTTTCGTCATATTGTGCAGATATTTCAAATATGATTATTATACAAAAACTTACGCAAATAGTTGTCTTAGTCTTGTGGAAATCTAATCTAAAACCTCAAGATTCGCAGTCTAAATCCAAAAAAGTTGCATCACGAATTTGTATTATAGAGCACCTAAAACGCTATGCTTAACCAAAGTATTATTATTTAGTATGTGGAATTGTTAATTCTCATAATGCATCGTAATTTAAGATCTTAATACTCGTCAAAATCTTACTTCTTACTAATTATTTTTATTATTGGAAAAAAAATATAAATGTGAAATTTTGTGAAAATGTTTGTATGTTTGTATGTTTGTTAGAAGTAAACGCAGAATAGTTGAACGGATTTAGATGAAATTTAGCACACGGGTAGATCATGTCCTGAATTAATCCATAGGCTTACTTTTTATCCCGGTAATTTGCTTCCATGGGAAGTAATGGATTTTTTAATCTTTTTTTTTAAATATTTGTCGCTGGCGTCGTATAGTGTTTTAGGGACTTTTGTAGCGGAAAAGCTTCTTTTCAGGCTACTGGCCAGAAGGTCCATTAAAAAAAAAGCGGCCAAAGTCGCTAGCATCACTTAGTTACTTTTAAATAAAAGTAAATAGACGCGTCGCATGTATAGTTGATCGTTTATTATTATTTTCTGAATTCCTTGATCAAACATTGAACGTTATTTCATACATAAGTACAAAATTCAAGAAAGTTAACTGATATTTCAGCAATTTTACGTACCAAATGTGCAATGAAAGGGCAAATTTCAGAAGCTATAGTATAATTCAAACTTTTATGAGTGACGAGACATAGCTTACAAAATTTTATGATTACAGGCCACAAGAATACCTTTGTACTCGTAATAACAGTTATATAAAATCAATATTAACTGATGCAAGTAGTAAGGGATTCACCGATACTGGAGCAGGTTCGAGGGCCGGTCCGCGGCGCTCCGGCGGCTGATGGCCGACGTTTTCGATTGCTCCAGATTCGGCCCGCGGAACCCGCGAATAAATCCGCGGATTACTTTAATACCTACCGCGAATTAATTTGATACCTACCGCGGATTAATTTGATACCTACCGCGGATTAATTTGATACCTACCGCGGATTAACTTGATACCTACCGCGGATTAATTTGATATCGACCGCGGATTACTTTGATAACACCCGCGAATAAAAATTATATCGTCCGCGGAATCCGTTTCATATCACCCGCGAGGTAGGTATGAACCACGAATTTGTTCATGGTCTACGGTTCCCTTAAGCTTGTACTTTTTCCCTGTTCGTTGTGCTTTTAACTTTCTACTTTCTATCGGCGATCCTTTTTTTTATTTGAAGGATGCAAAGGTCTTTGTCGCGTATTTCTATTAACTCGTGTTTCTACGCAAAAGCCGTTTAAAATTACTTAATAGTTACCCTTTACGCATTACGAGCATTGTTTATGATAGATAAAGCAACATTTTCCCTGTTTCGTTGTGTTATTGACTTTCTACTTTCTATCGGCGACCCTTTTTTATTTGAAGGATGCAAAGGTCTTTGTCTCGTATTTCTATTAACTCGTGTTTCTACTTAAAAGCCGTTTAAAATTACTTAATAGTCGTCCTTTACGCATTACGGGCATTGTTTATTATAGATAAAGCAATCGTTACAATACACCATACCTTTCTCAAATTCTAGGTAAAACCCTTTGGGTCTTCTCATTGTCATAATAATTACGGTTCCCATTATTCACATTACCTGATATTACGTATTCAACGGAACATTTAAGGTGAAAGTCGAAACATGTTGGATCTTGTCTGCAAGGAAACAATACTCCCTCTCCATATAAAAGACCGACTCAAAATCACATGGTATCGTATTCCACTCTGTGCTCTGCTCGAAGTGTGATCTCCAGTTGTGTGTAACAGTGAAGTGATAGTAAAATTGTGAAATAGTTAAATAGTGAAAGTGTTATAAAAATGAATGTAAGTACCTTTATATACTTTGATCTAAAAGTGTTGTAACCAGATGTTTCATTAATTGTTTTTGCCATGTGTTTACCACCAGGTTAATACATTTTAGCTATCTTTGATGTCTTATTAATTTATCATTGTTACTAATGTGTACATGTATACTTCGCATACCTATAAGTATTTATCATACAGTACTTACTTAACCGATAATTAAAACAGTTTCATTTCATTTTGTTACAGTTTTCTGAAAATACTTTCAAAAACTACTATTATGCTGAAGAAATCGACGAACCTAGTGATGAAGAAGGTACACTCGCTTTTAAAGTAAAAAAAGCGATAATAGCAAATAAAAGGCCGATCGAATGCAACAGCATTGATGAGTTCTTCGAAAAACCAAAAAAGAAGAAGACAACAACAAGAAAGTCATCCAGTGTTGGTCGATCGACGAGCGGGGGTGTTTCATACATCCGATCAAACAGCGATGACAACAGTTCTGCATCACATCTCATAAAAATTGAGGTGTATGAAGTGAATAAAATAAAAAACATCGCACCGACGGAACATTGGAAACACGCTGATGTGCGAGTTAAATATTACGCGGAAAACGACAGTGATAAGAACTTGCAAAGTGTCAAGGACACTATATACAATATAACCAAACAGTTGGCTAGTAAGGACGATTGTGTGAAATATTTTATAGACACAGACAAATGAACAAAAGTGCCAGTGCGTGTCAATGTTTTAATATCATAACTTTAATCATATGCTTTGTACTACTATTATTGTATTAACTGTACTTAAGAATCTACCTGTTTAAATTTAACTTACATTGTATTGTATTTAAACTTTGTACTCTTTTAAGTTACATACTTAATAGATTAATTTGTTTTTGATTCTAGAACTCTTTGTGAATTGTGTTATTGCTAAGTATTATTGTAAATAGTTATAAGTCTTTTTAGTGTTTTTTCATGCTCATGCTTACGATTGTAAAGTTATTGGGAACATTCATAAATTGTTTGGAAAAAAGTGGATAGCTTAGAATGTAATTACATTGTTTTGGGTAGTATATAAGCGTTGAAATAACTTTTAAAAATACTGAGACATTCCTTACCATGGATACAAGCTGTGATTTATACAACATGGAACTCGTCGCACTTCTCGAAAACATCGAATCAATGGATCTGATGTCATCGCAATACGACAAAGAACTGTACGAGCTCTGTGATAAAATGGAACAAAGACAAGTTGAAACGTGAGTAAAACATTTTTTATTATTTTAAGACTAGTTGCAACATGTTTTGGGAATCCATGAAGAGGGGATACACTTAAAGTATTTATAATGGTTCGAACATCTTGCACAATCATTCAACTTGTTTCTTCCGTTTATATTTTTAACATTGAAGTGCAACCAAAATGTACCACTCACTTGATATTTCTAGTTTATCTCAGAGTGAGATTGCAAGTTTCGATAAAAAGATAATTTTACATAAATATCATCGTTTCATACGGTTTTGGTATATATTAAATGTTTTGCCAGAATCAATGTTGGGAGATCCTGATATTTCTCCTTATTA
Organism: Sphinx pinastri; assembly: GCA_947568825.1. Classification (NCBI taxonomy): domain Eukaryota; kingdom Metazoa; phylum Arthropoda; class Insecta; order Lepidoptera; family Sphingidae; genus Sphinx; species Sphinx pinastri. The sequence goes on from OX387623.1 coordinate 547,962, forward strand.
TACACCATGTAGTGGACATAAAATCTCAAAACAAACTCATTCCGATGAGGATGATATTGATGGTGTATTATCAATGAAAGCATATTGTTTGCAGTGTAAATAACAAATAATGTTAGTATCTATTTAAATAATAGAAACATAGTAGCATATTTATTTCGTGAGATAACATTTTTTTAACAGTTTTCTTATCCATCAGATCTATGCAGAATGGAGAAGGCAGCAGGAAAAGATTAGCGCCAACTGAATTGTTTGAAGAGGATCCATTAAAGAGAAGAAAAAATATTCATCTTGAAGCTCCTTCGACATCTACATCGTCGCTGGATAACATTTTAAATGTAAGTACAGAACAGCATAATGATAAAATTGAATGTCCTGAGTGTCACATATATGTATCAAAAAAATATATGACCAGTCACTATAAGAGCAATAAACATAAAAATAATTTAATTAGAAGAGATAATAATCTACCTAATGTTCAATTCATTGATAGTGCTTTCGGTAATAGAATTATTACATATCGAGTGAAATCTAGTTTAGTTTCTGATACACAGCTTGAATCACCTGAATTATTTTTACAAAATATTAAAAAAATAATTTATACATTACTAGAACGATCTATCTTAGAATATTCTGTTGTAAAAGTTAATTTTATTCTCAATGCGGATTTCACACAAGAAACAAAAAATCTACACAATATTTTTGATTTTCAAATTTCAAACTATCTTGTTTGTCAAGGTGATGACAAAGATATTATTTTCTCATCTATAATTACCGAAATAACAAACAAAATGACCAATTTCCAAAAAAAAGGTAGTGGATGGAGTTTAGTTAAAATAAATCACTTGGATATGAATGTCAACAAATTTAACCCATTGCGTGGATCTTCATACATAGACCTACCGTTAGATATAAAACATAAGAAAGCTGTAATCAATGTTCAAAATAACGATCACGAATGCTTTCGTTGGGCAGTTTTGTCAGGATTATTTCCAGCTACTCATAGTTCCAATAGGGTATCATCTTATATAATACACAAAAACAAACTAAAATTTGATAACCTATCGTTTCCTATAAAAATTAATGACATCCATAAGTTTGAAAAATTAAATAGTATAAGTATTAATGTTTTTGGATTACAATATGATTCAATAAGCAAATCAAATAAAGTTGTGGGTCCATTACACTTTACGAAACACCGTAAAAATACTCACTTAAACTTATTGTATATATCTCAAGGTTCTAAAGGTCATTTCTGTTATATTAAAAACCTCTCGAGATTATTATCTAAACAGTTATCGACTTCTGAACATGCAGTTCATATTTGTGATGGGTGTTTATTAAATTTCACGTCATTAGATAATTTAAAACGACACCAAGAAAATGACTGTTTCAATGTGTGCACAAATTTACCATCGGAAAACGATAGAAAAAGAAACTGGTTTAATGAATTAATACCATCAAACCACATTTCATTTAACAACTATGAACGTAAATTAAGAGTTCCATTCGTTGTGTATGCTGACTTTGAAGCATTTTTAAAACCAATAGAGAGTTGTTCTAACAATCCAAATCAATCATCAACTGTTAATATTCAAAAACATGAAACGTATAGTTTTGGGTATTATGTTAAATGTTCTTATGATGATAATCTTTCAGTATATAGGTCTTATACAGGGCAAGATTGTGCGCTAAAATTTATGCAATTCATTTACGCAGATTTAGAAAATATTTGTAAAAAGAATTCTTTTGTCAAATCACCATTACCGTTAACTGAAGAAAATAAAATAAATATCAATCAAAGTGAGTCTTGTTACATTTGTGCTACTAAATTAAACGTGGATAGAACAATATCTTATAATTGGCATACTGGTGCATATGAAGGTGTAGCTCATAGAGTATGCTCTCAGAAATACAAAGCTCCTAATTTTGTGCCAGTGTTTTTACATAATTTAAGTAATTATGACGCTCATTTCATAGTGCATGGTCTTGATTTCGAGAAAGGTGACATTGAACTTATTCCTGAGAACAAGGAAAAATATATTTCTTTTTCTAAAGTTTTACAAATCAATAACAGAGTTATAAAATTACGATTTCTTGATTCTTTTAAATTTATGTCAAGTAGCCTTAACAAATTAGCTCAGAACTTATTACTTGAACAATTTCGTGAACTCAAATTAAAATATCCATGTGAAGAAGATTTTAAACGTTTAATAAGAAAAGGTGTTTATCCATACGAATACATGACGACATTTGATTCTTTAAAAATAACTTCTCTTCCCACTCGCGATCAATTTTATAGTTCTTTAAATGATAGTCACATTACAGAAAGTGAATACCATCATGCTCAAGACGTGTGGAATCATTTTAATTGTAAAAACATGGGTGAATATTCAGACCTGTATTTAAAAACAGATGTATTGTTGTTAGCAGATATATTTGAAAACTTTAGGGATGTCTGTCTTAAAACATACGGTTTAGATCCTGCCCACTATTATACAGCACCTGGTTTAAGTTGGGATGCTATGTTAAATTTTACCAAAATAAATTTGGAACTTTTAACAGATATCGACAAGGTTACGTTTATAGCGAATAATATTCGGGGGGGTATATCACAATGCAGCAATAGACATGCAGTGGCAAATAACATGTTTATGTCGGAATACGATTCAGATAAACCATCTTCATTTTTGATGTACTTAGACGCAAATAACCTTTATGGTTGGGCTATGTCCCAATGTCTCCCAACAGGCAAATTTGAATGGGTCGATATAAATACAGATTTTAATATAGCCGATGATGCCAAACATGGTTTAATTTTGGAAGTAGATTTAGAATATTCAAAAAATTTACATGATTTTCATTCAGATTTTCCATTTTGTCCAGAAAACGTATGTTTAGGAAACAGCAAAGACAGGAAACTGATCCCAAATTTAAAAAATAAAAAAAATTACGTCATTCATTATAGAAACCTTAAGCAATGTTTAAAAAATGGTCTCCGATTGGTTAAAGTACATAGAATTTTAAAATTTGGACAATCCGCGTGGTTGAAAAGTTACATAGACTTGAATACTCATATGCGTTCATTAGCCACTTCAGATTTTGAGAAAGATTTTTTTAAACTTATGAATAATTCTGTTTTTGGTAAAACAATGGAAAATGTAAGAAAACGAGTTAATGTCAAATTAATTAATCATTGGTTAAATCGTGGCAAAACTCAAGGTGCTCAATCTTTGATAGCAAGACCAGAATTCCATAGTTTATCTATATTCTCAGAGAGCTTAGTTGCAATACAATTAAATAAAACTAACGTTTTATATAATAAACCAATTTACCTCGGTTTTTGTATTTTAGATATATCTAAAACATTACTATACGATTTCCATTACGATTATATGAAAATGAAATATCAAGATAATATTAAGTTACTATATACTGATACCGATAGCTTAATATATCAAATATTTACGCAAAATTATTATGCTGATATAAAACTTGATTTAGTCAACTACTTTGATACGTCCGACTATCCACCAAATAATCAATATGGTTTACCATTATTGAATAAAAAACGGTTAGGTTTTTTTAAAGACGAAAATAACGGTAAAATTCTTAAAGAGTTTGTAGGTCTTCGCTCTAAAATGTATGCAATGGATGTGCAGAATAAATGTATATGTAAAGCAAAAGGGATTAACAAAAGTGTAACAAAAAAATTTTGTCTTACCGATTATAAATCATGTTTATATGAAAAGAAAACGCAATACAGTGAAATGATAAGATTTAAATCAATTAAACATGCTATATATACACAAAAAATTAATAAAATATCTTTATCACACAATGACACAAAACGTTATTTAATAGAAAATTCAACAGATACTCTTGCATGGGGTCATTATAAAATAAAGGACATTTGATTTTATCAACGATTTCTGTACAACGAAAATATGTATGTTAATGTGTGTGTGTGTGTTTTAATTGTGGTTTTTAATAACTTAAAGTTCTGTCTTTATTATGTACTATCTTTTTTCTTTATTTTTTTACTATGACAACTGTTTTGTATAATATCATGAAAAATTAGATGTAAATTTTAATGTATGTAGTTAGTTATTTGTTATACCTGATTTAACTTTATTTTATAATAATTTTCTTACTGTAATATTTTTCAAAACAGCTATGAACTGTATGTGATCATTTTTCAAAGTATTTGTGTATGTAATCTTTGTATATAAAACAAAATCAAATATAATACATTCAATCGTAACTTCTAGTTTTATTCATTCCGAAACGCTTTTCGAGTTCACACGTGCATTTAAAAATGTTTCATTTTTATCATCCTTTTACTGCCATAGTTGCAGGTCCAAGTGGATGTGGAAAGTCTAATTTTGTAACAAACTTTATTAAACATATTAATGAGGTGTGCAACACAAATTTTCATCAAATTACTTGGTGTTTTGATGAAATGCAGCCCTTATATAATTTACCAAATGTAAACTATTATCAGGGTATACCAGATTTGAATATGTTTGATGGAAAGGAAGCTAACCTTATTATTATCGATGATCTCATGAGGGAATCTGATGGTCGCATTGTTGACATATTTACCAAAGGTAGTCATCATAGGAACTTGAGTGTATTTTACATTACTCAAAATTTATTTCATCAAGGTAAAGGACAAAGAGACATTTCTTTGAATTCAAACTACATAATTTATTTTAAAAACCCACGTGATAAAACTCAAATACGTTACTTAGCACGACAAGTATCACCAGAAAATAGCAAATTCATAGAAGATGCTTACAGAGATGCTACAAAAGAAGCACATGGCTATTTGATGATAGATCTAAAACAAGACACTTTTGACATGTGTCGAATTAAATCAAAGATATTTCCATCTGATGGTCATTCTACAGTGTACATTCCCACAAAAGAGTTTAAATATGTCAAGAACCAACCAATACCCGTCATTTACAAATGATGGATCGACGCTTAAAGACGCATGAACACTTATTAAATGCTCTTTATAAACTTAAACCAAAACATCAACAAGCTCTTTTAAAAGTCTGTAACGAAAACGAAATTAATTTTATATGTGAATGTATTCATAACGTTTTACAAGGAAATATAAAACTTGAAGAAAAATCAAAGAGTAAACTAAAAAAGTATAAAAATCTACTACGAAAATTGGTACGTAAAAGTACAAATAAAATAAGAAAGAATATTATAGTTCAAAAAGGTGGTGCATTTCTTCCGATTATATTGGGTTCTATTTTGAGTGGATTGATAAGTGGACTAGTTTAAAAATGGAACACGCTAAAAAAATGCTGTTAGTTGATCCAAGCTTAATAGATAAGTTAAATCAAAAAAGAAATGAAAATCCTACCTCTCGTTTAGATAGTGAAATGGAAAAAATACTCGACAGTAATATGGATGATCGAAAAAAGTGTAAATTATACTTACAAATTTTACAAAGATATCTTCACTTTATGGAAGAAGATCGTCGTCCCATTGAACTCCCTATAATAACTTCAAATGACGATAACATTAAACCCACATCTGAAAGCTGGAAATTTTTTAATATAAATAATGATATCAAGAATAAAGATGTAGTTGTCAGTCAGACACTGAGTGATGAAGAGAAGCAACAAGAAAGTTTTACACTCGAAAAAAAAGAACCTTCCTACTCAACAAAACAAATTTTAAATTTAATACCAAAAACATATGTAAAAAAAGGTGAGTTGTTATTGAATTCGGTGTCCCTAAATAAAAACAAAATTTATTGGAATGATGCTGGCACAGTGATTGTAGATAATGAAGTGATTCCTAACAGTAACATTATCGATTTAGTAAGCGATACACTGCGACCATTAAAAAACAACGACCCACCTGGTTGGGAAAAATTTGCTAAAGCGTTAAAGGATTTAAAAGTACCTTTAACATATATTGGCAATCCAAAAAGACGTGAGTACATAGCTCGACTTCAAAACGCCATCGAAGAACAACCGCCACAAAACACAGAGGTATATTTGACGCCAACGAGCGAAGATAAACACGCAAATAAAATTAAGAAAAAGATTGATTGGGAAAAATGGACCCCTTATTAGAATTAGATCAAATTTATTATGATGTATCACACCCAGCTGGATATAGCAATATCGACAAATTATCAAAAGCTATGAAAGGTAAAATGAAAAAGGAAGAAGTTAAAAACTGGTTGCAATCCCAATCTACGTATACACTCCACAAACCAGTACATAGAAAATTCCCTCGGAACAAATACGTTCTCTCTAATCTCAATGAACTTTGGCAAGCTGACTTAAGCGACATGCGGACTTATTCTAAAGATAATAAAGGTTTCAACTACATTCTTTGTGTTATTGATGTTTTTAGTAAATATGCATATGCTAGACCCTTGAAAAAGAAAAATTCAGAAACCGTAAAAAAGTGTTTCGACAGTATATTTAATGAAGCTAATACTACACCCACTCACATTCAATCTGATAAAGGCACTGAATTTGTATCGAAAGATGTTCAAAGATACTTTAAAACAAAAAACATAAATTACTATACGACAAATAATCCAGACATCAAAGCAAGCATTGTAGAAAGATTTCAAAGAACGCTAAAAATGAAGATGTGGCGCTATTTTACACACAAGAATACACATAAATATATTGATATTTTGCAGAATTTGATACACTCTTACAATCATAGTTTCCATTCTAGTATTAAAATGTGTCCTTCAGATGTTAATTCTAATAATATAATGACAGTTTGGAGTAATTTATATGAAAAATCTGAAAAATCATCAAAAACTATACTACCTATGTTTCATGTCGGTGACCATGTCAGAATAACTAAATATAAACATGTATTCCAAAAAGGTTATGAATCTAATTGGAGCGATGAAATATTTGTGATTTCTTCTATAATAGAACGTACTCCGTGGCCCGTTTATACTATAAAAGATTTAGATGGTGAGGAGATAGTAGGAACGTTTTATGAACGAGAATTACAAAAGGTCATTTATGACCCCACCATTGAACACAAGATTGATAAAATAATTCGCTCTCGTTACTCTGGCAGCAGACAACAAGTGTTAGTTAAGTGGAAAGGTTATCCAAACAAATTTAATAGTTGGATTTTAGCTTCCAATTTAAAAAAAATATGATTAAAGATTTTTATTTAACTTTACTTAGCAATAGTTCAATGGAATATTTTCCTGAGAATAAAACATCAATTTTTTCAACAAAATTACCCAAACCCATAATATTGGAAGGAGAATGGTGTGTAGGAATCGTTGAATTCCAATATCCATGCACCATGTTTACTGTTCAAGATCATGAGAATGTTATTTACATAACAAAAATCATGAAAATGCCCAATGAAGACAAACTATCTACAGTTTATTATAAGACTCACATACCTGCCACAAACTATGATAATATTAACCATATTTTATCAGCATTAAATAATATAAGAGAAAAAATCAAATTCCGCTACGATAATATATCTAAATTTGTTTCTGTTTCTGTGTTAGACGAATCAATAAAATCTGTAACATTATCTCCTAAACTAGGCTTACAGTTGGGATTTGAACCAAACAGAAACCTTGTTGAAAAGAATTTAGCTAAATGTCCAGCTAATTTACATTTAGGGTTACCATCTCAACTATTCGTTTACTGTGATATAGTTGAACCTCAAATTGTAGGTGATGTAATGACACCTCTTCTGAGAGTAATACCATTAGATCCTTCAAAATACATCTATGGTGCCAATAAAATGCATGTATTTTCACCTCCTCATTACTTATCGGTAATGCGAAGAGAATTCGATACCATTGAAATAGATATAAGGTCAAGCACCGGACAAAAGATACCATTTCAATTTGGAACGGTGTGTGTTAAACTACATTTTAAAAAATTATAATGCATTTTGAACGCTCCAACATGATATGTCCTTATCAACGCTATTATTCTCATCAGGCTGGTTCAGGTATAGGGGTGGTATATAAAGGGGCGCCTTATCAAAAAGGACATGGAATTGGTAGTTTTCTTGGGGGATTGTTTAGGTCAGTTTTACCATTATTATCTAGCGGTGTTCGAGCTGTTGGTAAAGAGGCATTGAGCGCTGGTGTTGGTCTATTGACAGATATGGTTAGTGCGCGACCAATGGAAGATTCAATAAAAGCACGTCTTAAAGAAGTTGGTTCCAACTTGAAACGCAAGGCTGATGAAAAAATAGATAAAATCAATATGTCTGGATCCGGATATATAACAAAACGAAAACGTCTACCTGGAGTCAGTCCGTCGTTGACCGCGAAAGTGAAAGCTCTAAAAAAATCAAAAATTACTCAAAAACAAATCAAAGACATATTTTCTAACAATTAATCAAAATGTCTTTTTTACATAGTCATTCTTGTGAATGTATAAAGTCCGAATTGGATTTGTTTGCATTGCCGTCAACTCAAACTAGCATTGAAAGTGGAATTTGGATCCATTATAAACCAATTTCATCTCTTGCCGATGATGGTCCTATAGAATTTCAAATTCCTGGAGCAGGAGATGACTACATAGATTTATCTCATACGTTACTTCACTTGAAAGCGAAAATAGTAAATCAAGATAACACCAAACTAACCGCATCTACAGTCGTTGCTCCGGTGAATAATTGGTTGCACTCACTCTTCAGTCAACTTGATGTCTACTTAAATCAAAAACTTGTATCACCACCCAATAACACATATGCTTATCGTGCGTATATAGAAAACTTATTGAACTATGCTCCTGCAGCAAAAAAATCTCACCTCACCTGTGGTTTATGGTATGAAGATACAGCTGGAAAAATGGATTCCACCGATGATACTAATAAAGGATTTACTAAGAGGCAAGAATTAGCTAGTGAAAGTAAAGAAATGGAAATGATTGGTCACTTACATGGTGATTTATTCAATCAAGAAAAATTTTTAATCAATGGTGTTGATATATGTGTTAAGTTAATTCGTTCTAGAGAAAATTTCAATCTCATGGCCTCTACAGGTGACCTTAAATTAAAGGTATCAATTACGGATGCATCTTTGATTATTCGTAGAGCACGAATCAATCCCAGCGTGTTACTTGCTCATCAAAAGGTCTTAGCTTCTACCACAGCTAAATACCCCATTACTCGAGCTGAAGTTAAAGTTTTAACAATACCATCAGGCGTTCAAGGAAAAACTCTAGATAACATTTTCTTAGGACAATTACCTAAAAGGTGTATAGTGGGATTTGTAAATAACGCTGCTTTCAATGGAAACCTCACTAAGAACCCATTTAACTTTCAAAATTACGACATCAATACTTTTAGTTTATATATAGACGGTCAACAAATACCATCAAAGGCTTTACAACCCTCATTTGAGAACAAAATTTTTACTTCAGTATATCATACATTGTTTTCTGGAACAGGTATACACTTTCTCAATGAAGGTAATGGGATATCCCGAGAACAATACGCTGAAGGGTATTGTATGTTAGCGTTTGATTTGACACCTGATTTATCAGCAAACTCTGCAAGTCATTGGAATCTTGTAAAGCATGGTAGTGTGAGATTAGAAGTGCGTTTTGAAACAGCTTTATCACAAACTATTAATTGCATTGTTTATGCGGAGTTTGATAATGTTATTGAAATAGATAAAAACCGCAATATTTCAGTAGATTATAGTAGTTAAGAACACAAAATTAACTGTTTAAGATTAGATTAAGCGTGAATAATGTAATTCAGATTTGTTGTTAGATTTAAGTTACCAATAAAACGAATTCATAAAATATTAAGTTCTTTGTTTAACTATAATCCTTGCAACCCCACAACAAGAGTCAACTTGGCTGATAAGTACCATAATAGTGTCTTGTTAACCTTATATGAGACATTACCACTTTATCATTCGACCTGATAAGATTCTGCAGCGATACGGTGAATAAAAATGAATACAATAGAAATACAGAATTACTTAAAGAAAATTGATCCAAGTATTGAATATAATGTATATGCAGCCAATCGTCTACCAATATATGTGGTAACTCCTACATACGTAGTTAGCAACTTAGACTCTGATAACAAACCAGGTTCTCACTGGGTCGCCATACACATAGATAAGAATGGTTTTGGACAGTACTTTGATTCATACGGTCGACCACCTCAAGGATACCACCGAATGTTTTTAGCGAGAAATTCTAGAATGTGGAATTACAATACAAGTCGAATTCAAAATGACTTTACTATAGTTTGTGGAGAGTACTGTTTAATGTATCTGTATTATAAATACTATGGTAAGAGTCTCAAAGATTTTCAAGTATTATTTAGTGATAATACAATATGCAATGATGTGTTTTTAAATGGTTTATTTAAATCATGTTTTGAGGTGAATAAATGAAATATGAAAATGAATGAATGATTTTTCTTTATTGAAGATTAATAACCCCATACAATACTTATAATTCTTCCAAACAATTTATGAATGTTCCCAATAACTTTACAATCGTAAGCATGAGCATGAAAAAACACTAAAAAGACTTATAACTATTTACAATAATACTTAGCAATAACACAATTCACAAAGAGTTCTAGAATCAAAAACAAATTAATCTATTAAGTATGTAACTTAAAAGAGTACAAAGTTTAAATACAATACAATGTAAGTTAAATTTAAACAGGTAGATTCTTAAGTACAGTTAATACAATAATAGTAGTACAAAGCATATGATTAAAGTTATGATATTAAAACATTGACACGCACTGGCACTTTTGTTCATTTGTCTGTGTCTATAAAATATTTCACACAATCGTCCTTACTAGCCAACTGTTTGGTTATATTGTATATAGTGTCCTTGACACTTTGCAAGTTCTTATCACTGTCGTTTTCCGCGTAATATTTAACTCGCACATCAGCGTGTTTCCAATGTTCCGTCGGTGCGATGTTTTTTATTTTATTCACTTCATACACCTCAATTTTTATGAGATGTGATGCAGAACTGTTGTCATCGCTGTTTGATCGGATGTATGAAACACCCCCGCTCGTCGATCGACCAACACTGGATGACTTTCTTGTTGTTGTCTTCTTCTTTTTTGGTTTTTCGAAGAACTCATCAATGCTGTTGCATTCGATCGGCCTTTTATTTGCTATTATCGCTTTTTTTACTTTAAAAGCGAGTGTACCTTCTTCATCACTAGGTTCGTCGATTTCTTCAGCATAATAGTAGTTTTTGAAAGTATTTTCAGAAAACTGTAACAAAATGAAATGAAACTGTTTTAATTATCGGTTAAGTAAGTACTGTATGATAAATACTTATAGGTATGCGAAGTATACATGTACACATTAGTAACAATGATAAATTAATAAGACATCAAAGATAGCTAAAATGTATTAACCTGGTGGTAAACACATGGCAAAAACAATTAATGAAACATCTGGTTACAACACTTTTAGATCAAAGTATATAAAGGTACTTACATTCATTTTTATAACACTTTCACTATTTAACTATTTCACAATTTTACTATCACTTCACTGTTACACACAACTGGAGATCACACTTCGAGCAGAGCACAGAGTGGAATACGATACCATGTGATTTTGAGTCGGTCTTTTATATGGAGAGGGAGTATTGTTTCCTTGCAGACAAGATCCAACATGTTTCGACTTTCACCTTAAATGTTCCGTTGAATACGTAATATCAGGTAATGTGAATAATGGGAACCGTAATTATTATGACAATGAGAAGACCCAAAGGGTTTTACCTAGAATTTGAGAAAGGTATGGTGTATTGTAACGATTGCTTTATCTATAATAAACAATGCCCGTAATGCGTAAAGGACGACTATTAAGTAATTTTAAACGGCTTTTAAGTAGAAACACGAGTTAATAGAAATACGAGACAAAGACCTTTGCATCCTTCAAATAAAAAAGGGTCGCCGATAGAAAGTAGAAAGTCAATAACACAACGAAACAGGGAAAATGTTGCTTTATCTATCATAAACAATGCTCGTAATGCGTAAAGGGTAACTATTAAGTAATTTTAAACGGCTTTTGCGTAGAAACACGAGTTAATAGAAATACGCGACAAAGACCTTTGCATCCTTCAAATAAAAAAAAGGATCGCCGATAGAAAGTAGAAAGTTAAAAGCACAACGAACAGGGAAAAAGTACAAGCTTAAGGGAACCGTAGACCATGAACAAATTCGTGGTTCATACCTACCTCGCGGGTGATATGAAACGGATTCCGCGGACGATATAATTTTTAATCGCGGGTGTTATCAAATTAATCCGCGGTAGGTATCAAGTTAATCCGCGGTAGGTATCAAATTAATCCGCGGTAGGTATCAAATTAATCCGCGGTAGGTATCAAATTAATTCGCGGTAGGTATTAAAGTAATCCGCGGATTTATTCGCGGGTTCCGCGGGCCGAATCTGGAGCAATCGAAAACGTCGGCCATCAGCCGCCGGAGCGCCGCGGACCGGCCCTCGAACCTGCTCCAGTATCGGTGAATCCCTTACTACTGATGCAAAAGCAAAATGCTATTCGATGTTGAAACTTTAGGTACTTAATAAAGGTCTGGATTTCAAAGGTCAAATAACCTTCCGCTTTTAATCTTTTGCACCGTAGTGAGATGTGTTCTGTATAGTACTTACATAATTATATATTATATCTGGAGTTACAAATTATAATGTAACGCGAATCTCATAATTTCATTCTTACTTATAAATAACATGACGCACGTCTGCACCCGTATCTTACAAAAAAATCTCATCAACAGACAACCAGATAGATAACAATTTTATAAACTAGAAATCTTATCTTATTAATATTATGAATGCCATGACTGCCTCGGTCGCGTAGTTGTATTGCGTACGCGTTACGAGTACGATTTGCGCGCTGAGGACCTGGGTTCGAATCCTGTGTCGAGCCAAAAAAACATTGTCACTGGGGTTTTCCATCTTAAAAATTACTCAGTCGCAGCTCGGAGTCAGAAAGTTGGCGGTGTGATACCCCCGCGCTTCGGAAAGCACGTATAGCCATAGCCGCTCTCTCCGGTCATATCGGATTATCGTCTCACCGGACTATGAGAGTGAAGGAATAGCGAGTGCACCTGTGTATTGCGCACACACTTGTGCACTATAATATCTCCTGCGTACCTGGGTGATCTCCGATGAGCTCGGCCGCTGTGGCCGAAATCGGCTAGGAAGGGATACATGAAGGCGAAAGTTTATGAAGATGTTTTATTTTTTCTTTGTCAACGGCACGGCAAAGTTACCTCACTATACCCGATGGAAAGTGAAGGGAAGCCCAAAAACATATCGATCGGCCGGTCGGAATAGTTATGCTGGCCTGCTTAATTGCTTCATCACGCTCCGCTTGAAGGATCCCAAGATGTAGGAAAGAGGGAACTCATATGCTCAAAAACTGATATAACTAATATAATACCTGTCAACGAATAATATGTACAACACAATGGATTTAAAAAGAGAAAATATGTTATTTTCGGCTTCATAGGGCGTTGTCTGTCACTCACACCTATATGTTTATCGCTAACTTACTGATTATTTTCTATAGAATATGCAAATGGGTGTTTGCTCACTTTTATTTCACAGCAGAAATGGAGAAATCGTTTGCAACCGCGACCTAATGGAGCAGTGGAATAGTGGGATAACTAATGTTATCCGACTATTCCACTGCTCGCCGCGTTTCCAAGCTGTCAGCTTACACCAATATCATCTTACGTGTCCGTTTATTGACTTTAACTGTCAAACAACCCAACAACTTGAAACTATTTGAGCCTTTAGAGTGAATTATTTGGAACAAAGCGGTAGGGATTAGATCGATTCGACGCTTCATTAATTTCTTGTTAACATATTACAACTTGTGTTACCGCATGTGTAAACCAGTGATACTGAAGTGAGCAAACAGTTCTCTAATTCAGTTTGATGGACACCTACTTGCATATTCTATAGAAAATAATCCGCAAGTTAATGATAAACATATATTTGTGAGTGACAGACGACGCTCTATGAAGCCGAAAATAACATATTATCTCTTTTTAAATCCATTGTGTTATATACATCATTCGTTGCCGTGTATTATATTAATTATATTTTTCTATAACTCAATATATATTTATTTGCTCGATGCTGTAGTTGGCGTAATTATTGGACATGAGATTTGATATTATCTGTATCGTAGGGTAATGAAACGACGGATTTTGTATATTTTTATATTTTAAATCAGTTACAATAATTTGTTTTAAACTAATTTGATATGAGGGCTGATAGTGCTATGGAGCAAGTGGCGATATGACTTATAAAAAACTGTGCAATAGTTAAAAACGCTTATCGTTTACAAACTTTATTTTTCGCGGAAAAATCGTGTTTTCGCTTCTGGCTGCTACCACTGAGGCGTGAGTGGAAGATTTATGTTGGTTTCACTGATCTTACGGCCCAATGTCGACACTCGGGAGTATAGCATCATCGGAGAGAGCACTGCCGGCATACCAGCCAAAATCTTCTTCGGCGCATACGAGACGTCCCCGGGACATCTTGTTGCGCTAATAAAGCTGCGCGGGACCTTCCTGCGCGATGCCGCATTACAGCGCCTCTCTGTATGAGGGGGTAAAGATGTCTCCGAACCCCAAAGGACGCCTTTGGCATCTACGACTGCGGAAGACCAACCAGCCGCATTGTCGTCCACCTGGGAGTCGCAAAATTAGAGTAGTCGAACGAGCGGCCCCCCGCTACTCTACCTACCACTCCTTCTAGGTCCCGTTTAGTCACCTTTTATGACAGGCAGGAGATACCTAACATTCATCATTCTGCTCACGATCCCGCTCAGCGCTATCCTTCCGCGAGATAACGCACTCACAGATGGAGGCCATCCCTAGCCATGACCGTCAGACACCAACGATGGTGAACGGCAGGCAGCGAAATGTCTCCTCTGAACGGTTATAACCTTGATATCATTGCTACTATACCAGCCCTATATTATATACTGCCCACTGCTGAGCACGAGTCTCTTCCTACTGAGAGAGATTAGGCCATAGTCCACCACGCTGGCAGGCAGACTTCACATACCTTCGAAATTCCTATAGAGAACTTCTCAGGTTTCCTCACGATGTTTTCCTTCACCGTTAAAGCGAGCGATAATTCACAAAGAATACACATATACCATTTTCTGAAAAGTCAGAGGTGCGTGCCTATGGCTTTTAAACCTGCGAACATTCGTCTCGGCAGTCCGTTGTACTCCCAACTATCGCCGCTTTTATTGCTAGCAAACAATTAATCGCAGATACATTTTTTTTTCAGGTATCTACTTCCAAACAATATCTATTTTATGATGTTGGGGGCATTGTAGTGGCATAGATGAATTAGTAATCCAAAGTATTTTGTTGTTACTGATACAACGTTGTCTTCACGCTTACCGTCAAATGAGTGTGACTCCCGCGATATAAAGACTTATAAGCCTGACAAAACACTGATCGATACTGTCTACTATTGCTTGTCATGTTCTTGTCCCAAGCGAGCCATCAAACAGTAATAACAGTAAATTCTAATTTATCAGCTCATTTTAAATTCCCTTCGACGCGTAATGGAAATATCTTAATGCAAATGAAATGTAATTCGTAAATTGTACGCGTCTCATCTTATTTGAAAACGTTGCTATTGAAGAATTCGTAAGGGTCTTTCAAATGTTCAATTGCTAACAAGTTGGAAGCAACGTGCGGTATAATAATTTGTAGAATTACATTATAATATGAAAGAACAAGTTTTTATATCTGAAGGGGCAGACATTGTTAGTACAGTACAGCCATGGTTTGAGAATTATTTTCATTTTTGTAATAGGTTGTGATTTTATCACTGTATCAAGCTGGTGAATCGATGTTATTACGAATTCAAAAACTATGTTTTTTTAAGTTAAACGACACGAAGATCAAACGTAGAACTTCATGAACCAAACACAATATCACGATGCATAATGATACGAAAAATTACGAAAATAGTAACTAAAGTTTTTGGGTACCACAGATTTCATTGTTAGGTACTATAAGCCCATGTAACCTTAATGTAAATATAACATTCATTCAGAAACATTTGCTAGATCGGTAATTAAGACGTGCAACATTAAAAAAAAACTCGGTTCGAAATGTAATATCAGGTGACGTCGCTTGCTATAGTATGTAATCTTAAATACACTTTTATACCTCTCAGATATCCCTTTAACGTGTAAATAATCAAAGTACTTTGAAAACGTTTTACGTAAGATAATGTAATTTTCCAGCTAAGTGCTTAGGAAATTACGTCAACTTGGGCTACAAATTAATAGTAAAGACTTCCCTTTCTTTACATAAAAAGGATTCTATCACATTAACCTTTAAGTACATAATATTTTAAAGGTTTGTACTTTGTGATAGAATAATAGACATCAAACTGAGCCTAAAGGGCCTTTATTGATATATATTTTTCTCAATGTATTTGAAGGATATTTTATACTCTTTGGAGTATTAAGTTAAAGTGCTTACGGAATTTAGGACTACCTCTGTGACGTAGTTGTATTACGGTACGACTACAGTGCTGAGTTCTTAAGTTCGATCCCCGTGTTTAGGCAAAGTGATATTTGGTTTTCCTAGTCAGTATCAGCCCGGAGCCTAGAATTTTTTCCCGATATGGCGGTAGACTCGCCTCCTATCACATCATGACACGGAAAACGCTCGGAGAAAAGTGCGTGCACTGGTTTCACCTCTGCCTAGACATTCAGGGATAAATGGCGCGAGTGTGTGCATTTGGAATAAGCATGGTGGAATACATCATGGATGTTGCTAGGGTAAAGTAAAACCACTGTCTCATAGGAAACCAAGATCAATTGACAGCTTGTTGCGTTGCGTATTGCGCATTCATACTTCTTCTGGACCCTAATTCTCTATGATGTAACTCGTAGCACGGTCATGTTACGTTATCGTCGTGAAATAAGCGTGGAATGGTACTACTACTGAGAGGGTTAAGGCCTTAGTCCACCACGCTGGCTTAGTGCGGGTTGGCACTTCACATCCTTTCGAAATTTTAATGTTGAATTCTCACATATGTAGAATTCTCACGATGTTTTCCATCGTCGTTAAAGCGATTATAATTAATGAATAATACACTCGTTACTTCGAGAAGTTGATGGTGTGTGCCTTGGGTTTTGACTTTTGAATCTACAGACCTTCATTTCGGCAGTCCGTTCTATTCCCAATAATGCTATCGTGCACTTTAATTTACTTGCATGCGTATTTTTATATATAAAAGATGATATAAAAATATAAAATTTGTGCGTGTACAATAAAGCTGTAAATAAATAAATAAAAACATAAACCTCTCAGTGCATAATATATAACTTATTCTATTGTTTTGCTTGTGAAATTGCTTGTTTCACTTTACGACACTGGAGGTTTGAGTGAACACATGTGTTTGATACCTGAACTGCTTGCACGCCTGAGAGTGCATGCTAAGTTGTAGGCCTTGTTGCCAGATTACAGCATTCAATTTTATTTACACCTACAGTCAATCAACAATAAACTGCTGAATTATGCTTGCACAGCATAGTTTCTACAATAATATCGAAAAGAGATGGTTTCAACCTCGCAAGTGGAAATGCGGCAAACAAGAGTATAGTTGTGATGGCATCGGATTGCGAATCTGCTCGTACAGCATTTCTTAGAACAAAAAATTATGAGGTGCCACCTGGTGGTAAATCACCACCACCCACCACCGTCAGAGCAATTGTTTGTTTGCTAAGAGCAAGGGCGAGGAATTTATGCTATCCTTGGCAAGTTTATTAGCTCTACGAATGGCAATAACTCTGTTTTTATTTTACGCCATTTTTCTTCGAGTCAGAGAAAGCATTCAGGTCGCGTCGGCCCAATCATGTAGCATGTCTGACACTCAGACATTTGAACCTTGTTCTTATGTCCATTATACCGGGATGCAGTGCTTGTCATTATACTCAGTGACTACCAACACTCTTATACGATCAACAGACACCTTCAATAAATTATCTGCCATAAATCAATCACAACTCCAACACGAAATGCAATAATGGCGTATTATCGAGTAATCGGACGTACACGTGCCAGAGTGTCAGAACATTAAATTGTCGAAAATTAAACGATGGAATATGGCCACGTATCAGCCTCGACTCTCATTTATTGCCACTGTGTTCAAAACGATAAAAATTTATTCGCTATAAAGTATGACGTAGAGATGGGTTTATTTGATCGAGGTTTTTGGTGACGGAATTGAGTTTTTGGTTTAATAGAGTGGGGAAAACTGTGATGTATGAAAAAGCTGTTTTAGCTAAGATTTTAATTATAGTTTTATAACTGTTGTATTCCTTATCGTCAGATCGATTTTATACCTAACAAAATGCAAGTATCTGACGTATAAAAGTGCCTATTTCAAGGTATGATAGATATTTAAACAATGACGTCATCTAAACTTTTGCCTGAATATGGCGGTGTACTTATGGTAGGATACCAGTGAAATCTTAAGTTCGATCCCCAGGTTAGGATATGTTTACTCATGGCAGTGTTCTTTCAAATAGTTACACTCAAGAAAGTGATGTGTCGACGAAGGCGCGTCACTAAAGGGTGTTGAATCGTAAATCTTGCTGCGGCATGTTACGAACGTAAAATATTTTACGCGAACATAAAACATGACGCGTTTGTAGCGGAATATCAAAATCACACAATTACAATCAAAATATAAAGTAATATTGTAGCTATTTCGTTGAATTATGGCCTTTCAAATTTGAATTTAAGTGTTGAATAAATTGGCATTCACAATGTTTGAGGTTTATTAAACTTCATTTTTGGTTAAGTATTCTTACCTTTGCAAAGTAGAAAACACTGTGAGGATATCTTACTTCTAACTTTTCTTAATCTATACATATAATAAAGCAGTAGAACCGAAAAGTGATAAAAAAGAAAGGGAGTGACTAAAGAAGAGTAATGGAACACAAATCAGCGATTTTTTAAATTCTTCTCTGTCTGTCTGTTTTTCTATTTGTTTGTTACTGCACATCTCCAAAGTTATTGAACGGATTTCGATGAAATTTGGCACAAGGGTAAATCATGTTCTGGATTAACGCATAGACTTCTTTTAAGTCTAGTAATTTGCTCCCATGGGAAATAATGGCATTTTTAATCTGATTTTTAAAAAGATGGTGCTCGCGTCGTTGCGTTTAGGTACGTTTGTAGCGGGAAAGCCTTTTAATGTGGGCGAAGCCGCGAGCAATACCTAGTACTTGATAAATAAAGGATGAGGGTAAGACTGTAGGAGAGAGGCCAATAAAAAAAATTAAGTAATTATTTAGTGTAGTTAATTATAACTTAAACGTGTTGTATTTATTAAGCATTATGAAACCTAACATTGCCTCTCAGGTTGACAAGCATAGGACTATGTGACTTTGTGATTCAAAATGTTAGCTAACATTCGTGATAAATTCCCATTTAGTCAATTTAACATGCTCATCATCCAGCTGAAAATGTACAAAAACAACGTTCAAATCGTCTGAAACTGATAATGATACAAATACGAATTGAGATTCATTCAAATATGTATGGAAAACTATAAACTCTCATAACATATTCAATTCCAAGTGTAAATCAGCGCAATAATATTCAAATCAGGGGCTACGTGACGTCCAAAAATTCTCTCGACGCTTCAGGAATATTCTCGGTGTAATTGGTGGGTTTAATATTCATGGACATAAATGCCGTTAAATCATGGATCTTACAGGCTCTGATTTAATAGGAATGACTATAAAAATATGATTGAGTCACGTTGCAGTACCACCCAGTGAACATAAGTCAGTCAGATCGACATATTCCAGTGGACGTTTTGAGAAGTCAATGTTGGTCCACATATTTGGACCATGGCAGGGGGCTGTCCACCTTCAATTTACGTTATTATTGTACAATGTTGTGACTCTCGGTATGGACGGCAGTGTGGCTGGTAGGACCCATGTTGCCGTTGATGCCGAGGGCCTCTTTCGGTTTTGGGCGACAACTAGACATTTTCGGTCAAAGGACCCAGCCGTCCCCGGGACATCATAAAGGGCCGTCAGAAAGGCTGGACGGTAATGGTAAATCACTTTTTCCTCGAAACCAAAAAGGGTTGTACCATAGAGGGCTTGAATGAACAAGACATGAAGACATGACTTAGATATCTGTACGATATTGCACTGACTATTCTTAACAAACTTATCACAGCGGCGCCGTGAGCATGATTTTTTTAATATATTATTTTTTGTACTATTTTCACCCTCATAAGATTTAGTAAAAACCAAAGTGCTTTTCTTGTTAATAATTGAGTAAGCGCTCCTTAAACTGCATTAAAGTTTTATTTCATGCATCGAACGAAATCCAATCTAAACTAGGTTCACAAACTCATACTTAATTAAGAATGAAAAACAAAAGTTCCTCTGTTGACAACTTTTTCTGGTTTTTCTACAAAGTTCGCGTGTAATGTCAAAGCCGGTTCTTTGCACCTGTAATTGACGTGATAACTTCGGCAAAGTAACGAATAGACCAGAATAAAACATTAACCGGGCGAGTTTATCTGGTAATGGTTGTTCAGATATAGTTATGGACCTCTTGTGTGTTGATAACACCGTGTTAGCAAAATGGGTTGGAAACGTATAACTGGTTTTATTTGATGTGTAATATAAATGCTTTAGTACTGGGTGCTATGAAACTTAACACCTAGTGACAGGTTGACGGACACAGTATCTAGCGTATGGTCAACATGCCTATAAAACGTACATTCAATCATTCATTGCATCAATTCAACTAAGCAAATTTTTCACTTGTTCTCAAATTCCCGAATGCAATTAGGCCAATTAGAATAAAATTAACCCGGTTTCAGCTAATAACTCCAAAATTCCGTGAAGTTTTTGCGATAGCAAATGGACGCATTGCAGAGCCTAAAGCAGAGTGCACATTGTGATTACGATATCAACACATTGTGAAACAATTTTATGCAGCCAATGCCTTAGTCATCAAATTGTAACCAAAAATTTTATGGTGGTAGGTCTCTCATATGTAAGAGTCCGTCTGGGTGGCTACGACCGCAATGTCTATTTCTACCGCCAAGCAGCAGTGTGCATGCAGTGTTGGGTTTCGGTTTGAAGGACATTGTAGCCAGTGTAACTACTGGACATAATGAGACTTAACATCTTATGTCTCAGGATGACGAGCGCAGTGGAATGCCACACAGTACTTTGTAACTCAAGGTGCTCCATGGTGTTGCTACTGTTTATAGGTGGTCGTATCGCTTACCATCAGGCGAACGGCGTGCTCGCCTCGTCTTTCAGTGCCGTAAGGAAAAAAACCCAAAATAAATAACCCTTAGGTGCTCCCGTATCTTCCATTGGGTACATTGTGGACATTCTCAATTTTTGCTTTACTCATTCTTCTCTCTGTTTGCACATTAATAATGATACGCAAAGATAGATGGCTGTAATAAAGAGTACACACACTAACCCCAACCCATTTGAGCCGAATCCACGCAATTTTAACTGTTATTGTGTATCGTAGTGCCAATTCAAATTTGAATCAACGTTCGCTAATTGGAAATGTATCGGACTCTTGTTATGGCTAAATTTGTATATTAATTGTAGTTAAGTCTCTAATAACTGTATTGACAATTTACATGAAACTTTATAGGTAGGCATTGCATACAGTAAATGTTTTTCGAATGAGATATGATTTGAAGTGACTATCAACGGCTTTAAAAGGAGTTAGATACTTCAATACTAATAACGATTATAACCCCCCAGATTAAAGTTAATCATAGGAAGAAAAACGAGTCCACTCTTATTTTTATGTTTGAAGGCAGCCTATAATTTACCTATAGATAAAAAAATAGTTTAAATAGTTATACAGTCGGGAAATTAGCTAACTGCAGTAAATACCAAACAATTAAGTCAAATAAGTGGAAACGCCTTTTTGGAAGTTGTTATACTTTTGAATACGACAATTGCATTTTTTCCTCTTGCAACATTAATCTCCGTTAACAAGACATCTGTCTTCCTCAGACACGTGTGAGTATATTGCTGGCTCGCTCAATTTTTTTCACGGATGGTCCTTTTATTTGTACGCTGTTATAAAATGGCAAGTAATGAACGTAACGCGGTTTGTCCGTGCTCTTGTTTATCTTTACAATGAATGCACAGACAATACAAGTGTTTAAAATTAAATTGCGATGGCGTGGTTATGTTATACATGTATGGTTATGTAATACACACGTAACTTCGAAAAGTCAGAGGTGTGTGCCTTGGGTTTTGAACCTCCGGACATAGTCTCGACAGACCGTTCCATTCCCAACAACGCTATCATCCATTTTGCTATATTATATTAAAATATTTCGCCTATGTAGGGTACATATGGAATAAAACTTATCATGTTTTTATAACACAATATTTCCGTTTAATTAAACGTTAACTTAATTTATCCATATCCACATAATTTTATTATAAACCTTGAGACTATTCTTAACACTGTTCAGCTAACTATCACTAAAATACCAAACTAACTTTGTATTTATAATGCCTTTGAATTATTTTAGAATAATAGACTTTAGCAAACTTTTATTTAATGATTTCGAAGAGATTGTGTAAGAAAGTATACAAAGGTCTTTGTAAGGCACTTTTGGATCTTAGTTTTATTATATATTAACTTTTCAACTCTAAAGTTACATAAAAACTATATTCAATAATGTTCGTGTCATAGAGTTTAACGCTACGACGAATAAAAACAACGAACAGACAAAAATAGACGAAAGTACTGAATTCTATACTAAGACTGCTTCGGTGGCGTAGTTGTATCACGGTACGACTGCAGTGCTGAGGTCTCGGGTTCGAATCCTCCCGGGTCGGGTAAAGTGATATTGGGTTTTTCTGTTTACTATTAACCGGGAGTAATGGAATTTGTGCCCGATATGGCAATAAGCTCGACCCCTATCGCATTATGGGACGGAACACCTTGGGTGAAAAGTGGGTGCCCTGGCGGCACCTCTGCCTACCCCTTCAGGCATAAAGAAGTGATGTGTATGAGTGTGTGTTAGACGAAAGGCTATGATTCCCAGGGAAATCTCAAACTTTTTAAATGCGTATACCAAAGCAGTGTTGAATTCCAGTTTCAAAGACATTGTAGCGAGTATATTCATTATGTTTGAGAGGCATAACATCTTCGGCCGTTTAAAAAAATAAGTATCTATATTTTCGGATATTTAATGACTATTATATATAATATCTTTAAGAATTTAAAGTTTTGTATATGTAAAGTATAATCATTTTATTACACGATTACTTAGGAGTTATTTCCCTGCCTTTTTATATTTTTGAATATACACAAATAAAATTAAAAATATATTTGTCTTTGTCACTGGAAAAAAGGTCATCACCGTAAGCAGAGAAAGAAATGCAAATATATTTTTATATGTACACTCTATTCACGTTCCCTTCGCCCCGGACGCTTCTTTAGCGTTCAGTCGACCATGAGATCTTGAGAGAGAAACCCTTACACTCAAGCTGGGGAATATTTTTACGAAATTGCCCTTGAAATTTAGCTTTGTCACGTGTTAGTGGACTTCACCATAACGGCAAAATTTTGGGGAAATAAATGATAAAAAAAAATATTTCTACTTCTATAACGTTCTATTTAGGACAATTTTAATGTCATATCAAGTAAATTGATATATCATTAAAAATAACGAGAAAAATAACCCAAAATGTCATTACCGATTTGTCATTACCACAATTTACCATCAGTTTTTAATGTCACGATAATGACCGTAATCCGATGGTGGTGATCCTGAAATCTTACTAATATGATAAACGCAGAAACAACTTAACAGATTCGGATGAAATTTGGTACACCTACAGACCATATTCTGGATTAACATATAGGCTACTTTTTATCGCGGTAATTTTCTCCAATAAGAAATAGTAAATGTTTTAATCAGATTTTTTTGATTGGAGCACGCTTCATGATATAGGTATTCATTTCATTGTCATTCGACAAACCACAACTCCTTGCCAAAGAACACCGATTCCTACCTAGAATGATTCGTGAGGCTATTGGAATTTAAAAAAGCTTGCACATGCCACGGATCCAAATATATATCTTATTAAATCGGAGCCCAAAAGACCAACTGCCAGACCTCAAGACACTGAGATCCTTCTGCGTCAATAACAATTGTTTTTTAAAATTGTAATCCAAAAATGAAGGTAGATATTGTAACATTAACTTTTCGAACGACCAACACCTCAGTTAGCCCCATCACCATGAAGTCTGTAAAGTCTTTGAAACGTCGGGAGTACTTGAATTAACAACTTTATCGCGAATAAATCCGTTGAGTAGTTTTATTTCAATGTCGAACATTCGCGCAAACATAAGAAATCATTATTGGTTTTCCTTCCTATATACCACGTAGGTTAACCATTTTTATGTTTCAAACGTATGTTTAAAAAATATTAACATCTAATTAATTGATTAATTATCTCATTTGTGTTTTTAAGAGACATTTTGCAAAATATAAGGTCTCCGTGTTTTGTGATTTCATAGAAATAAAATAATGTAAATAAAAATTGATAAAACTAAAGATAATTACTTATATAGCTAGAACTTAATCTACATATATATAATTACGTAAATAAAAAACTTTGAACTCCGTTTTAAGCACATAGCGCGCAAGGACAAATGTGAGATTTGGCGTAATTAAAATTCATATACAGAAGAAGTGTATAAAAAAAAGATATGTAAGATTTGTTAGAAAATATATTATATATTTTTTGAATAATTGCTTATAAAGCACATATTATTTATGATTGTAATTATTAAAAAAAACTATTTTAATAGGTTGAACATTGAATATTTACTTACATGATTATTATTGTTGAGAAGTGTGCAAAGAAGTTACAAAGACTGATTTTAAAGATTTTTCATAATTAATGATTCGAAGATTGGTTTAACTTTTAGTTTATTAATATTATTTAATTTATAGGACCACAAAGGATTTCTATAATAAAAATCAAACCATCAGACACAGCTAGTGATTGATTTTTCAATTACCAAAAGATAAATAATATCATAAGCCATCTGAAAAGTCATTACCAATAAACACTATCTCACTGCCGTCACAAAATAGTCATAACCATTAATCAAAAAATCATTACCGTCACAAATAAAAATTTCAGAGGCCTATATCTCCGTTATTTTACGGTGTAATTGAAAGATCTATGTATATGATATTAATATATGTCTATATTTTCATTTACCACCAAAATTTTCAAAATCTAAAATTTCTCTCCATTTTACCCAAATTGGATCGAAATCAGAGAATTAGCCATATATATAGTAATAATTTAAAGTTCTGAGTAGGGTTTATACTAATTATGAACTTTTATTTATTAAGATCCAGCGAAGAACTAGTTCATTATGAAATAAATATAAGAAAAAGCGTGATTCTAAGTTTGTTCTTAGTTTTATCAACACGATCTCATGTAAATCAGTTTGCAAATCCTATTCGTGTGCCAGTATACTGTGAAAGCAATTCTGAGGGAATTTAAATCGTTATTAAGATATCGCAAATACACAGTAAGCACGCTGCTTGGCTCCTTAACGCAGCTGGATTGTGCTCGTGGATGTGACGGCTTGAGTCATGAGAAGCAGCGATTACACAGGTATTGTAATCGCTTCGTCTATACTTATATTCCTCTATATATATCTTACTCAAGCCGCCTTATTTAACAGCTTTAGCTCGCGGTGTCATCCGCAAGTCTTTTCCTTATTTGAAAGTCACCAATAGTAAACATGTTTGAAGTTCATGTTACTAATTGTTCTGTTTTTTTTCTTAGCATTGAATGACAAAACGAGCATGCCGCTCGCCTGATGGTAAGCGATAAGACTTTCCATAAATAGTAGCAACACCATACAGAACTTTCAATTACAAAGTACTTTGCGGCCCTGCCCACATCATACTGAGATTTTAAGGTTCATGATACCCAGTAATTACATTGACTACAATAGGAACAGTAATACCAGTATTAGAAAGTTCAATCAGAGAAATACACTTGCAATATCCACCGAGGCATAAGGTGTTGGCTGCTTTTGACAGGTCCGTCTGGAAATCTTCGGGGAGGCCTATGTTCATTCATTGTCCATTTAACGTTGGAACCATTAATTTTTAGCAATAGTATCGTTTAAAACGCTCACCTTTCATCGTTTGTATTGCAAGCTATAGTCCATTTGCTTAAGACGGCTTCCCGGCTGGCAGCGACGCTTTTAGCTTTAAAACGAACGGCGAATGCGTCTCAACATGCCGCGGGACTCTAATGATATTAAAATATGTACAAAGAGACAGAACACACAGTAGTTTACATATAAAAATAAGGGGATGAACATGCTGTTGAGAGGCTCATCTCTTCTACGCAAATGTATTTTCCTAAGTAGCCCCATTGAAGATAATCTTTATGAATGGGACCGCGTGGTCTAAGCCATTATGTTATATACATGAAGTGATCTACATTGTTATATTTAATAAGATCGTGGGAAGCGATATAAACTCTTATTCCTTTTGTCAAATCTCGAGCTTTTGTGGATCTTCGCGATGTGATATACCATAATTGTCTAGTAGATTGTTTGTAAATTACTTCCTGAAGAAAAAATATAAAGATTATGGATTGCAAAAAATCTAGTTTTGACTTTCTTACAAATATTTGCCGTGGTTGTAACATGGGCTCAGGATTAGCCTGGGGTATGGAGTTTCTGCCCGGTATTGCGATAGGCTCACCCCCTATCACATCATGGGACGGAATACACGCAGTGAAAAGTGAGTGCCCTAGTTGCACGTCTGTCTACCTACATGGATAAGGGTATTTTATTTTATTTTGTAATGTGAGCAGAGCCGCACAAAAATAGTTAGTATTTCGATATTCTTTTGCCCTCAACGCCTTAGTAACGATCCCGTAAGCCTCTCGAATATTAATATACAATCACATAAGCCTATAAGATTCTCTTAATGACTAAATTTTGTTTATTAAGCATTTAGTAAAATTCCCTTTGCACAATTGACCGTAAGTAAAGATTTCTATTCTATTTAATACAAAAACCCTAATAATTCTATTTAAATAAGCCACGCATTATGCGCTGAAAACACTGACATAAGAATTTTGGTTAGCTTTTAGTATACTTGGATCGTTTTAGTTTTTAATGATATTTCATATTTCGTCTCACCTGAGTCTTTAGTTTGAGGCTGTTAAAAAAAAAGTGTGTGTGTACTTATGTACACGCGTTAGAAGTTATACTTCTTTGGCGTAACAAGATAAAAATCCTTTTAAAAATTTTATCTTTCGCCTTATTCTACGTTCAAAATTCAAAAATGTTGACTATAGCTAACTTCAGGGTAAATTCAAAAATGTTTACTATAGCTAACTTCAGGGTGTCGGTTTTTCGTGACGGTGTGCACGCGCATCGTAAAAATGTACCCTCGTCATTTTTCCCTAACGCGCCAAAAGAAGTATAACTTAAAAAAAAAACAAACCAAACATAACACGCCTTTATACCCTAAGGGGTAGGTAGATCTGTAACCAGTGCACACAGTTTGCCATGTGTGTTCCGAGGTGTGATAGGGAGTGGGCCTATCGCCATATCGGGCACAAATTCCAGACTCCGGCTGATACTAAGCAAAAAAACCCAATATCACTTTGCTCGACCCGGGATTCGAACCCGAAACCTCAGAGCAGTGTCCTGGCCACCTAATTCTTATTGAGAATTCTCAGGTATGTGTAAGTTTCCTCACAATGTTTTCCTTCACATTTAATTAAAGCGAACGATAATTATTGCTAAACAATACAAAAGTAAAATATTAAACATTACTTAAATTCAATAAACTTTTACTTTACTACCAGTTCGGAAAGCAGTTTCCCCTAAACAAGAAGATACTTGAGATTATGATACCTGAAAGAACGGACTGCGTTTATCACCTAAAACAATATCTTATAACGTACAGTCATTAGACATTACACTAGCTATAATATGCTTAAATATACAAGGGATTACACGCGGCATGACAGCAGATATAAATAAAACTGTTATGAATAAACTTATGAGAAATATCTTCCAAAGTTCAAAAGTAAACAAACCTCTAGATTTATTAAAATTTATTCAGATTAATGACATTATACAGGTAATACAATAAAGGGCTGGCAGCGTTCATTGATATTAATGAAACTGTGGTTTTGCAAAATCAGTAGCTTGCCGACCTGTGAACGATTTAATCACCTTTTGTTGCCCGTGGGGTTAATAATTATAAACGTCGGGTCAGATCCGGGATCTATGTAGCGCCGTTTAATCACAACCGCTGTTCCCTCTTTTGTTTCGGGAATGAAATCACTGCACGTGACGAAGACGTCCGATATTTGGGAGACTGTTTTAGAGATAGATCGGGGCATCTCATTGATACCTTGAGGCGTACTGTAGAACAATAGAACATAAAAACTTTTTAACAAAAAATAAAACCGACTTCAAAACCACTACAAATCAAAAAATAATTTATCTTTATATAAATATATTTGGAGTCGGTGCCTAATTTAAATTGGGCTCCTTTTTTTTGAAGTCGGTTAAAAGTAACGTTACGTATACTCCTCGCTTTGGCGGTAAGCGGTTATATATGTCGCCAGCTATGTTTACACAATTCCAGACTCCAGACCGATGCTCAGGAACAGAACCTAATATCACAAAACTTGAGACCACGACACGGCAGGTGCGCCACACGATACAACTACGAAACATAAGTAATAATCTTAAATAGACTTATAAATTAGCGGGTATAACTTTGTTTTATGCGTCTGAAGATGACCAACTCAATACTTAATACATACTTCGTAAGCAGCTATGAAAATCTAGGTGGCAATCATAACATGTGGTAGCGTAATTCGTAGCATCAAGCGAGCGTTTTCCTTGTGAAGACATTTGTATAAAAAATATATATATTAAATTATATTCACTATACAACTATGAACATTTTCATGCGAAGAAATAAAACATGTCTATAAAAACAAGTACCGTACACCATCCACATAACAGTTACAATTATTACACAAAAATACTACAAGAACAAACCCGGCCTTATGAATATTACATACACGATAAACGAACCCCACTATTTCACCAAATTGCCCGTAGTAACGCCTAAATTTATAGCTGAGTTATACTTTACTAGCGTGGTTAAATTGTACTTGTGTAGTGGAATGTATAATTTAATGGAATATTTTACGCCAAACACAACACTATTTATAGATTTAAGAATATTAATATAAATAACTGTATTTGACTCAGTAATTCACTTAAGGACATTAAAATAATTCGAATGGAACATTTTACTGAATAAAAGTACTCAAATTAAAATAAAATATTATAGCCTGTGTCGCCAAGGGTAGTGTAGGTTTCTGCGGTCGTGTAGCTTATTGTAGCGTTGTCAGCGTAGCGGGCATACAATGTAGCTGAAAGTGTTCCGAAGCTCTACGGGCTCCTATCCGTAGGGGTAAGTGCTGTTTCCTGACAAAAATATTATATTAATTATTTATTTCATAAAATTAATGTAATAAGGTTTTCTATTTATATTTATGACAGAATTGTGAAATTAAGAAAAAAAAAGTTAAATAAAATAAATGTGAATATTACAAATTAGTCATGCTAAGTAATGTAAAATGATGTAATTAATTTCGGCGTCAGTTGTGCTTTATGGGCTTAAACATAACTGTATAAAAAGGAAATGTAAAAGTCTTTATACGCTTCGTTTGTAAAATAAAAAAAACAGGCCTTTTACCACGGAGGAAATGGCGAAATATTATAGGAGCATGTCTTCTTTCCGGCAAAAACCACCCATTTCGTTGACAATTCATTAGAGAGTTTCCCCGCGTCTACACCACTTGGATTTTATTACTTTTATTTTATTTCGAAGCCTCGTATTAACGACCCTTATATCAGTAATCCGGCGCTTCCAATGACGCTGTTGGATCATATTTTCTTCGGCATTTGCAAAGTTAAATAACAAGGAATTTTATACCTTACACCTTAGAATTAAAGTTGGTATTAAGACCTTAACTCTATAGTACATGAGTTGCCAAATTTTACGACATCCACCGCTTACATATGTCTTGTGAATTGACGTCATAAAAAGCCCTACAGTGGGAAAAGCACGGATTTATAATAAAACAGTGGATTTACGCGGAATGCCAATGTAGGCTTAAATTTATTATATTTGAGGCTGGAATTGTGTCGAAACGCTGCGTCTTGTCTGCTTTGGGGAATAAAATGGAGAGTGATGTGGAAATACGAGGAGTAATTAGCTTCGGATTTAACGGATATTGCTTTATACGGCAGACCAGAACACGTTTTAAGACAACTTTTTGTACTTGGAAGATTTCAAACCAAATCAAATATTCATAATAGAAAGTAAAGTCTTGTTTATAATTTGTTTTCTCTTTTGTTCCATTAATTCATCGTATTATCAATACAGGATTGGGAAAACGCTCCTTATCGAAAGAATAAATCTACGCTTCACCAGTAAAACCATTATTGGAATGCACGTCGCAGCTTCGTGAAAAATCTTGAGCTGCAAGTTCATCCCACGTTTCAGGTGCGCTGAAAGAATGAGTTTCGAAATTGCACTGTTCAGGAACACGCTGCTATAAAATGTGGTGGAAATTTAATTTGGGTCGCCTCATTGGTCGAACGCCGAGGTCGTTCAGCTGTGAAATTGGCCAGGTCATGAGTTCGAGATAAGCGGACACTTACAAGAGTCAGTTTCCAATCCGACACACGTTTGATTAGATAAATATTACTCTCAGTGATAGTCCATACACAAAGAAAACACACACATTACGCCTTATTATAGGTAGAGTTGCAAACGGGGCCCCCGTTTTTAGCCATGTGTGTTCCATCCTATGACGTCATACATGTCTGACAAAAACAATTATATCAATTGGCCAACAGCGAGTTTGACTTGCGCATTGAGGGTTCCCTGCCTCACCTCCTGTTAACATTTGTTAACATATCCGCTAAAACACATTCGGTAAAAAAATCATTTCGCTACCTCTTAGATTCAAATTATAGAGCCCTTTAAAACAGGTGGGCAGATAAATGTAAGCTTGTAGAACTCTAAAAGTAAGTGCTTACATTGCAAAGATTACTATAATCAAATAAATTTATTGGCAACAAACCAAATTTTTGGCACACGTGCTAAATTAATACGGCCGTACCTGTGTTTGGCATGCCAGTATTAAAGTAGGAAAACGTGAGCAAGTTACAAACTGACGAATTTTCGAATTAGATAAGGACTTCTGTGAAATATAAATGTAAACCTCGTTTGATGAAGGGCGGCGCGCGTGGAATACTACGCTAGCCCTTCTTAATAGAACAGGGGAACTAATAGAAAGATTTGCTTTTTATTTGTGCAGTTTTAGCTGTTCTAAGTATAACAATACAAAATCAACGCTATTAAAAAAATACTGCGTTGCATTATGCTTGTTACTGTGAGGTATTTGATAGTTCCGTTTGTTATCTTAAATTGAATTCAGTAGAACTTTAACATTACTAATCCATATACTGAAAATACAACGCCCTCCCCTCCCTAACCTAATAAAAAAGGAACACAAAAATACAGTTTCATTTATCACTTAAATTATAAACCGGCATAAATGAGAAGGCAAATGAATTTTAAATAATAAAATTCTCCGATAAAATCGTTAACGAACGAAAGGCTGCGGTTCTTCACGGCATTAGGCGGAGATTAAAGCTGGGTGGCATACCCGACGCGCGTCGCAACTCACTCGCCCTCTGATGAATATTAATGATATTATATTTGTAGCAGTCATTGTACTGTGGATGGAAGCTGGCGTTTTAAAATTGGCTAGGATTTTGCTTTAAGGCAAGTCAGTTCTGAAAGGTGTTCTGTTATTTTTGTAAAATATAATCCCTAAATAAAAGCCCTAGTCATCAATGAGGTGCCCTTTAATATACCGGCACGTTTATGCTGTTGTAAAACAGCGCAGCGGGGTTACACTTTTAAATTTGCCCGTGTTAAAACATTATTTTGGTACTATAGGTGTTTATAGGTGGCACGGCGAGTGACTTAAAGGTACAACTATTTTATTGTATCAAATAACACGGCAGCTGTAGTTCTACTTACTCGTTACTCGGATCGCCTATGTTTATGTTTCTACGCTGACTAATTCAACCAAGAGACACATTCACTCGTTAAGTGGTATTTTACAATAAAATATCTAAATCGCTGCTCTTGTACAAGTGTTCAACGCCCTATAATTACTGCTCCCACATCTAAGCTGCAGCAGGGAACCGATTGTCCATACTTACAATAAGGCGCAAATTAAACGCTCTCCACCCTCGGGCATATTTTTCCATGGTGAAATATTAGTAAGCTGTCTTTTGTTATAATTTACCATGCGGTGTAAATCGTAAGATAATTCTTTGCAGAGTATTCGACGGGAGCTCATGTGGGGGACCGATATTCACTTTTCTAAAAAATCATAGCAGAAAGTAATTGACCTGGTTCAAATCCTAGGTAGAGTCCTAGGAGACAACATTATGATATTTGACTCGTAACGATAAATGCATCGATCTGACGAGTGCAATGCTTTCTTAATAAAAATTTTGATGAGTTGCTACTAATTATAGTCAGTTTTCTTACTAAGCAAGAAACTAGCTACATTCTGGCCTCGCCAATCAATTCAAGTAAAAATATACTAATCCATCAGTCGAAGTTTACTTTCCTTTATACGCCATGCATTGTCTCAAGTCCACGGCAAGTGACTACCGCCTGTCGCTCCAATCAGCTTACACTGAATAGAGCAACCAGTATTCTTAGGATGCGAGGGGCGGACATAGACACATTTAAAACGGGTCGAGACCACCCGAGTAGCAGCTTATACCATACTTTGTTAACCATGTACTTTGGCAGACAGTTGTTTACGCGCCAAATCAGGCACAAATTTGATTATGGGGCTACTTAAGTGTGTTTTTTTTTCTAATCAATAAATTAACAGATTTTTTTATAACCGTAAAAGCAACACCGTAATCTTAGTGCGCTTCAACCAGATAAAATGTAAGTTTTACATATATTTACCTACTGAACTCAATGAATTTATTTTTATTTACCGTTTTACCTTAGTTCTGATATTTGTGTGCTTTCAACTGATTTTTACCTTTACACTTCAGGATAAATTAGCTGTTACTCAAATTAACCCCCACAAAAAACACCAAGTCAGTGCCAGTCGATGGAGGCGGAAATTAGTCGTGAGAATCCTTCGCTCGCGGATATTGGATCGGCTGGGACGGCGCGTGGTAAGTGGAGCACTGGGGCGCCGGACGGGCCGTGCATGAGGTCACATAAACATTTACATACTCTACTAATACAGGTGGGTTCTGGAACCAGGTACCTCGTACCTTCTTTGTGAATAGATTTGCTCATTTATATCTCCGAGAATTCAACTACCTGCGTGGCGTAGTTGTGTTGCTTGACGACTGCCGTGTTGAGGTCTCTGGCACTAGTTAGGATCTCTGCCTACCCCTTTGGAGATAGAAGGCGTGAGTGTACTTTTGCTCGTGGCTCGCAGGAAAATCCAAATTCATTATCCTTTACTTTACAAGTATCCTAACAACTTCACAATCTCGCATAGTAGAATTATTAAACAAAATTAATTTGAGAATCAGAAACACTGATAAGCTTAATCTGATTAACATTATTGCCAAAGCCCTTAACCTCCTCATACATTGGAGACATAAAAACATTCTAATTACCGGTACAAAGCGCTGAAACCTTTAATGAAATCCCAACAATTGCGAACGCGACGATCTCGCGGGAGCATCGGGCCGCACTAACGACCAAGCCTGCCACTTGATACCGCGGAATGGAAACAAAAAAAACCGACAAACAATGCTGACTTGCAGAAATGTGGGTTAATATTTATTTTTTATAAAACTGAAGCGATATTTGTTGATCTAAGTCAGTGGGTCGAGTTTTGAAAGAAAATGGTATTTGTTTTTAAGTGAAACAAAATTATTAAGTTTAACGGTGACTTCTGAAAACACACTTAGAAGTCTCATCACAGGCATCAACTGTGAGAGTTTTATTACGTCACTTAGAATTGCAAAAAGGATTAGAAGTGACACAAACAATAGTCTTTATGTGGGTATCTAACCATGAATTAGGTCGTAATCTGTATTTTCCAAAGTCTGACAATAAACGTAAGCAAATGTTTCACGACCTCTGAGTAAGTGCAACTCGAAAGAGTCCTTTAGACTAAACAGAAAATGACCATGTCTAGTATGCTTCCAAATATAAAGTATAATTACATGATTATTTCTCACACAAATTGCCTAACACCTTAAGTATAAAATTGATTCAAACATTTTGAAAGGGTCTTAAATAATCATTAGATCATTCTAATAACAAAAATAGCTTAGAACTGTTATGTAAATGCAGATAAAATTGTCTACGTAACACAATACTTAAAACCTAACTATGAAACAGAACACCAATATAAAAACAAAGATTCAAGAAAAACATTTCAATATCAAAATATACGAGCAAAAACTCAAGCGGCAACCCATCTTCAAACTTAGAAACAATAATTTTAAAATGGATTTAAAGTTAGAACTGAATAAGACAATCCAATTACTGATATAACATTGTTTTGCCTTTAATTAGTTATGGAACTTTTCCAATTACATTACGCTGAGCTCACAAACGCACTCATCACTTTCAATAGCGCTCGTTTTGTTATTAAAGTCTTCAGACTTTGTCCGCAGACGACCCTTGGCTAGATAGAAGTGTGATGAGTGCATTTTGATGCGAAAATTACTATATTGGTACGCGAACCGTAAAACTATTGAAATGTCGTTCCTGAATTGTAGGATGCTTTCTATTATTATCTTAATATATATAAATCTCGTGTCACAATGTTTGTCCTCAATGGACTCCTAAACCACTTAACCGATTATAATAAAATTCGCACACCATGTGCAGTTCGATCCAACTTGAGAGATAGGATAGTTTAAATCTCAAATTATAGTCGCAATTTTAATTTATTGCTAATTATTTGTCTGTTATTATTTGACAGTCACAATTATCTTAACTCCAAATGATTCTAACAGATGTCGATACCTTTCGACTGGGTTGAGTAAGTAATCAATAGATGGCGCTGCTATGAATGATTCTAACAGATGTCGATACCTTTCGACTGGGTTAAGTAAGTAATCAATAGATGGCGCTGCTATGGTAAATCTACGAACGTGTCATATAAGCTACATTTTAAGCGGGACTTTTATACCGGGAAAACTCATTCACGCGGGCGGAGCCGCGGGCAAAAGCTAGTTATTCTATATTGTTCTATATTCTGTGCAATAAAAAATAAAATAAATAACTCGGGTATTTCCTCTATACTAGCTCCGAATATCAGACATCGGAGGAGCCAAGGCTGACCACACACACCACTCTCCTAGCTTTCTCTCTAGCTAAAGAATGGTCTCACCTACCCGTTCCTTGAAACATGTAACACGTTATAGATAACAGACGTGGATGAGAAGATATTCTTTACCTAGGCGAGGTAGGCATTTGGCCGGATTCCTGCCCTGGGATCTGGACGCCAAATCCCTCTCCGATGTCTTTCATTGGCGGGAGGAGGCGTCCAGTCGCGGGCAACATCCGGCCCTGAAGGAGGTGGAGGCCATGAGGGCCTCCCTACGGCGAGCCGCCGTGGAGGAGTGGCGTCTCAGGCTGGAGGCCCCGTCAGCGGGGCTCAGGGTCGTCGCGGCAGTGCGTCCTGTCTTTGCCGAATGGCTGGACAGGCGCCACGGTGCGGCAACGTTTCGCCTGACGCAGGTGTTCACCGGGCATGGCTGCTTCGGTGAGTTCTTGTGGCGGGTAGTGCGGAAGGAGGTGTCGGCCGTGTGTCACCACTGTGACAACTGCCCGCTGGATACGGCCCAGCATACGTTTGAGTTTTGCCCAGCCTGGGATGAGGAGCGCAGCGCTCTCAGAGCAGTCGTCGGAGGAGACCTCTCGCTGCCGGCCGTGGTCGCTTCCATGGTCGACAGCCGGAGATCCTGGCGTGCGGTGGCACACTTCTGTGAGGTGGTTCTCTCGCGGAAGGAGAGTGCCGAGAGGGATCGGAGGCGCGGAGATCCCTCCCGCCGCCAGACGAGACGCAGGAGGCGCCGGGTGGACGACTGACTGGCGTCTTCCGCCCTGTGGATTGGGGGTGTTTGGAGAATTCTACCACGGTATCCCCTGCCTGTCGTAAAAGGCGACTAATAGGGGCCACCGGGGGTCGCAGGCGGGCAGCAGGGGGCTGTCCGTCTTTAATTTTTTGTGTTCCATTAGCACATTGTAGCGATCCCTGTGATGGACGGCAGCGTGGCTGGTAGGCCTCACGTTGCCGTTGACGCCGAGGGTGTCCTTCGGTGCGCGGGGGTTTCTGAGCCCCCCCCCACAACAGGAGACGGGCCGCACTAGGCGGCACCGCGCAGGGGCGGCTGCGGATGACAACTTAGACACTTCCGTCAGAGGAAGCCCGCAGCCGTCCCTAATGCGCCGAAGATGGCCACCGCGGAGTTTTGGTTGGTATGCCGTGCGTTGTACATAGGTTAGGGACTCGGCCCGGTGGTCGCCCGATGGTAACATCTCTCCGGGCGGCGTAACGCCGGGTCGTAAGGTACGGTGAACCCAACATAACTGCTCAGTCGCCCCCCTTGAAGGCTGGGCGGTAGTAATAAGTCACTTTCCCGGCGAAAACAAAAAAAAAAAAAAAAAAAAGCCGAGGTAGGCATATTAGCAGCTTCAATGCCTATTTCGGAGCGTTTTATATATTATACTTTTGCTTTTAGATATGTTTTAGTTCTTTGTTAATAAATAGTTCTGAGTGTGTAATATTCCATTGATGAGTACGATCTCCCCTTCACAACACCACAGAAGCATACTAATGTTGAGGTATGACTTGCAGTTGTTCATTTGTGCCGTGTAAAATACGAAATTGCACATTGTATTAACCCTTCAACGCCCGGTTATATATAGATACTAGCTGACCCGGCAAACGTTGTTTTGCCATAGGTATAAATTCTTTTTAGAGATAATTTTAGTAGAAAAAAATAAATAATTAATCAGTTACCGTCCGGGGTTAAAACTTATTAACATACTAATATCGCTATTAAAAAATAGGGGATGATGGAAGAAGGTAGAAAATTTAGGGTTGTATGTATTTTTTAATTCCACACCATAAAAAAATAAAAAACAATCTGTCCAAAAAATATAAAATTTTTTTTTGGGCTGGGCCACCCTTATCACTTAGGGGGATGAAAAATAGATAACAACCTATTTTCAGACCTACCAAGAGTGAATATAAAATTTCATTAAAATCGGTTCAGCCGTTTCAGAGGAATGTGGTAACAAACACTGTGATACGAAATTTTTATAGATATAGATAGATGGATATACGTGGTTGCCCTATATACCCGGACGCCGGTGTCCGCCGCGGGCGTTGACGATTCAAATTTAAAACTTCTTTATAAATGTTATTTCGCTTCTTTGTTTCTCGAAGTGGTGGAAAATATCGTAGATTTTTTGTAAAGTGCAAATTTACATATATTACGGTGAATCGTGAATAGGAGTTGATGTATACAATTATTTAGCGTTAAAATAATTTTAAGACGTTATAAGTTTACAATTAACTTTATAATGGGCAAAGCGTCGCCTAAGCTTTACTACCGCATTTCAAAGTCGATTGATTCTCTGTTTGACAGCTGCATTGATTGACACGCAGGCTAACGGGTAACGTGGTGGTGATCTTCACCACCTATAAACACCCATGATTCGAGAATTTCTTCTCGAATCATGGAACCATGAAGCCACTGCCTTTCTTGAAGAAAAAGAACAGAGATTAGGAGAGTTACGAGTAATGATGTTTCCTATAAATAAACAGGTAGATACGCCATTAGAACATGCAATCTGAACACTCGAAATAGTCCTGATTGGGACGTTTGAGTATTTATTTATTTATTTAATAAGGTACACCAACAGCATACATATCCTTAAGTCTATAATACATAAATTCAATTAAACAATTACCTGATATGCATGCCACTTACAGGTATACACAACATTCACAGAAAAAAAAATGGTATAATAAAACTAACAAACAACAACACTTCAGATGAACAAAATTAGTGTTACGGAAAACTTAAAACTTAAAAATAATAGGAACTTATAGACAAAAAATAAAAACATTTTTTATACATAAACAAAAACAAAATTACTTAAATTCGTGTACCACAGCCGAATCAATTGAAAATACAGCTTTTCTAAAACGTGTCAGCGAATCTGCATGGATATCAACGCTGGAATCAGATTTATACAGTTTATTTAGTTCTCGACACATTCTTGTTATAGGTGAGTTTAAGCCTATATTAGTTTTACAAACAGGAATGTGAAATATGTCATTGATGGGGTGTCTAGGAATTTTGTAAGGAACAGAATAACACAAGGACTCAACCAAATTACTACATTTTATCAATCCATTAATGATTTTGTAAAGATAAATTAGGTCATGCAAGCGGCGACGTTCACGTAAAGACTTCATTTTAAAAAATATTAGACGATCAGTGTAGGGTCGTCGATAGCTAATATCCGGAGAAATAAATGCAAGGTATCTGGTAAGCGCTCTTTGGATGGATTCAACTCTTTGTAAATCTACTGAATAAAAAGGATTCCATGCGACACTTGCGTATTCCAGATGACTCCGAACCAAAGCATTAAAAAGAATCGTTCTAGTTTCGGGCCGCCTAAATTCTCGAGTCTGACGTTTGATGAAACCTAACATTTGAGCAGATTTTTTAGTAACAGCATTAATATGGGACTTAAAATTTAGGGCACTGTCCACAACAACACCGAGATCACGTGTTTCATTTAATTTGGTCAGTAATGTATTGTTTAGTGTATAAGAGGTCGACATCTGCCGTTTTTTTCGTGAAAATCTGATTAGGTGACACTTATCAACGTTTAGGCTCATATGATTGGATAGACACCAACTTTCAAGTCTGTGTAAGTCGTTCGTTGAGTACACGTGTAAATAAAATACTAACTGTCTTTTTGTTCTGGCTCGTTTAAATAATTCATCTCTTTCAAATGACACGTCAATGACAAGAATTCGTATGTGTGTATGGACCCCTTTGTTTATTTGGCGCAATTCTTCTCCAGCCAAGCTCAGCGCATGCTATAATGATCTACGTCTGCACCGATCACTAAGCAAATAGTAGTCAGTAAATGGTTTCAAGTTATAAGCACATTACTTCGCACAAATTGCTAGAGCTCAGTTTTGCAAATATTGAGAGAAAACTTTGGATAAACTGGGTCTTTAAAAATTAATAACTTAAAGGTATATGTTTTTAAAAGTAATTTATTAAAACGCGAAATAATGGCCGAAGCTGTCTACAGTAATAACATAAAAATGAAAGTGTTAGCCTGTTTGTAAAAGGCAGCCTCTGAAACAACAAACTTATATTTTTCAAATGTTTTACAACTAAGAAAGTAATTTTTTTTTGGTGTAAGATTTATTTCGAAAAAGAGTTTCATATGGATGGAGCCAAAAGTGAAAAATATTAATTTATTTCATATCTTTTTGGAATATTTTTAGTAAATACCAATAATACTTTACGTTCTTACTTATCAACAACTAGACTTCTGCTCGCGGCTTCGCCTGCGTGATAAAGTTTTTCCAGGATAAAAATATTTTCCCGGGATAAAAAGTAACCTATGTGTTAATCCAGGACATGATCTACCCGTGTGCCAAATTTCATCGAAATCCGTAGAGTACTTTTTGAGTTTATTCCTTCAAACATACTTACATACAAATCCTTCCTCTTTATAATATTAGTATAAATATAAATGCGACAGCTAGTTACGATTTTTGGAAATCTAGACGTTTGCTAGTGTTGTTGCTAGTGGACGATAGCCTAGTTGGGAATGGAACGGTCTGGCGATCCAATGTCTGGAGGTTCAAAACCCAAGGCACACACCTCTGACTTTTCGAAGTTAAGTGTGTATTGTTTATCAATTATCGTTCGCTTTAACGGTGAAGGAAAACATTGTGAGGAAACCTGCATACCTGAGAAGTTCTCTATAAGAATTTCGAAGATGTGTGAAGTCTGCCAACCCGCACTAGGCCAGCGTGGTGGACTAAGGCCTAACCCCTCTCATTAGTAGAGGAGGCCCGTGCTCAGCAGTGGGCAGTATATAATACAGGGCTGATTGCATTGCATTGCAGACGTTTGCTAGAAGTAATAAAGTTTAATCTTTAAATTAGCATAATGTAGCATAAACTGCTAAATGAATTTGTATAAAGAAAACACAAAAATAAACCGTGTCCTATATTACCATGTAAGCTACTTATGTCGTAAAATTACACAATAGGGCTTTCATCACGCGGGCAAAGCCGTGACCAACAGCTAGTATAATAAAATTATTTATGTCTTTAAAGACGCCATCCATAATAAAATAAATAAAACTTGTACTAAAGTAAATAAAAAAACTTGTAATATAAAATAAATCCACTTTAAACTGAGTTTTTATGTCCTCTATGGCACAGTTGGAAAAACCTGAACTAGAATATTCATTGTGAATTGAAAAGTTTGTTCGGAAAAACGGCGTCTCTTCGCTATCTTTACGCGTTGGGCTACGAAACTAAAGGGGAATCGCGTACTAATACGCTCAACTGTCACGTGAATTAATGAAAACAATTTGCCGTACGTTTTTTCAAGTGTAAGAATTTCATTGGAATTACAATACATGTATACATACATACATATCCACACTCACGCCTTCTATCCCCGAAGGCCTAGGCAGAGGCGCAATTAGTGCACCCACTTTTCGCCGTGTGCGTATTCCATCCCGTGATGTGATAAGGGGCGAGCCTATATACCCATATCGGGCTCAAATTCCAGACTTCGGGCTGATACTGAGAAAAACCCAATATTGCTTTACCCGACCCGGCGATAGAACCCGAGACACCAGCACTGCAGAACTTGTCATTCAGTGAACATGTGGCAACAATTATGGAATTTATATTCACAATTAAATGACAACAAAGTCCCTAATCGCGTGGTAATACTACGAATGCCTCTTAACGATAAGCACATCATTCATAAGTTCGAATTACGGAACAGCAATGGCAAAGCACTATGATCGCCCCTGTGAGACATTATATTTAAATACTTTATTTGATTATACTCAAAAATTGGCTACAATGCCCTTCCTTCTAACATACAGCAGTAATTGTTGTATGCTGCTGCTTGTCAATAGAACTTGACAAACCTGTACATATTCAAACGGAGTCGTAAGTACGAAACACCATCTAGTTAATTCTCTGTCATGTCGCTATACTTATTTCAAAAGGCCCTCTTAAATGTATTATGTAAATTACGAAAAAAGCTTCTAAAACATTTTTATTGCGTCATTAAATTACATTCCGTGTTTTTAATGGCGGCGACATAAGGTACGCCACGGATAAGGCATAAAATTGTTAGTCGAACTTCGCCCGCCAACTTGTTCTACACAATTGCACATAATTTATATTCTGTGGGCGCCTTCTGTGTAGAGAGCTATGGATGAGACTTAATCATAATACGCGTCCTCTAAGGCCAGAGACATACTGGAGCACTGAGAAAACTTTTTTTATAGGGGATCGCTCGATTGATGTAATTGCAGCATTCTTTAATGCTATTTAAAATTGTTGTAAGAAAACATATTATGTACCTATGTAAAATGTTTGAATTTTGTCATTTCGAAACAACACTCGTTATATTTTGTCTCTGTGCGCTGTTGTAAAAGTTTAAAAAAAGACTCTGTGATCTGTAGATTCACTTGGAGCAGGTTTAATTATCCAAATCAAGCGATTGAGTCACTTACTGGCTATTTATCACCACCTATAATATTCTCAATACTAGATAAATTTCTCTATTTTGAGGAAACTTATGAATAAGTATAGGCGGCGCCAGTGTTATTTTTAGAATTTCTGCAAGTTTAATGAAAACAATACAACTGCTCTGATTGTAAACTCACCCTTAATCAACCGTTTAACTTTTTAAAATTTAGGCGTTCTTTTAACCGCTAAATACAAATAAAAGAATATTATTTCACTCCATACGGCTGGCACACAGATTACGGACTTCCGCTTATTAAGGTTCGGATGAAAAATGAGTTTATTCCGTACTGCGTGAGTCAACAAACAGGATGCAAAGGCAAGTCGTGGATTATGTTGTGTGCTTTCTCGTCTCCGCTAGCTTGAAAGCCTTTTACCGGAATATACAGGAGCAGTGCACACTAAGCGGTAGAGACAAAAAAATATGACGCCTATCTAGACAGCTCTAAAGTACAAAATACCCATCATATAGTAATTACAGCAAAATATAAATTATCGTGAGACGTTGATTCCCTCAACGGTTTACAGATTTACGTCGGTTTGGCTCACAAGTACCCCGAATTACCCCGGAACTAACCATTATCACAGGTTTTACTCATGTGTCACGGTTGCTATCTAATCGCATGCGAACAATAAAGTACAATGCTTGGTCCAAAAATAACTGGAAAGCAAGTTGTCATTTCGGATACGAAGGACTTTTTTATAAATATTGGTTTCCTATCGAAATAATCCCAGTGTACTTATCTTTATTCAAAACTCCGATAAAAAGAGAATGAATTCTGAGAATCGTTTCTCTAAACCGTCCGCAAAATATAAAGCTTGCCGCAAAATATAATTCGATGCGGCGGCGCGGCGCGGCGCGGCGCGGCGCGGCGCGGCGCGATGTCGTAACGGAGTCTCTTAATCGGCAAATCTCGGCCTAATCTGACGAAATAACGAAAATAACAATAATAATAAAAATGAGAGGTGTCAAGGGACACCCGGATGGAACGAAGTTCCTTCCGATTAATTAGTGAAGGAGTTGTAATAAAATTTAATTTATATAACAGAGTGTGTATATATATAAATATATAAATATTTTCCTATTTCCGTTCCAATACATAAGTTTCTAGAGAAAAAAACAAATAAATACGTGTGGCACTCGGAGACTGCCGCGGTAAAGCTATTAAATAGCATTTTTATCACAAATTTTGATTGACTAAACACAAATTCGATCTTACGCTTACCACAT
Organism: Sphinx pinastri; assembly: GCA_947568825.1. NCBI lineage: Eukaryota > Metazoa > Arthropoda > Insecta > Lepidoptera > Sphingidae > Sphinx > Sphinx pinastri. Next base: position 591,243 of record OX387623.1, read on the forward strand.
AAAGTAGATTTTTAAACGCGAGCAAAGCACGTTTAGTCTTGTTATTGATAAATGTCAGTAACCAAAGTAGAATAAATCAACAAAATTTGAAAAAAGAATGTTACGTTCGATTCTTTTGTACTCGTGCCGTGCCAACGCTGGGGAAATAGCTTCTACGCAATGTATTTAAGGTTCATATTAGATTAGTAAGAAATGGTTTTAATGACTTTAATAAATAAAATAAATAAAAATATACTCGTTTCAAGAATTATAGCTTCTACGCATTGTATTTAAGGTTCATATTAGTAAGATAATAGCAAAAAGTGTCGTGACAACTTTTCGTGAGAATTTTTTCCGTCTAGCCCCCTTTCACAACGCGCGATAAGGAACTTCGTTCCAAAAATGTACAATGCACAAATTATGAATGAAATTTTAATTGTAGAGATAGTCGAAATTGCGTTGCGATAATAAAAAAAAGGCGCGCAATGTCGCGGACAAGACTCATTTATTTGCGTTTAAACTTGTTTCTGGTTGCTTGTTCTGTGACCGCCCTAACGAGACATGGCGTACCGTTCCCTGCGTATTGATTACGTATTGTTCTCGGTACGTGACTCGGCGCGGCCTTTTCAACTCCGCTGTCTTTTATTTCGAGCGATATTAATTTTTGTATAGAAATGAATATTTTATTTTTCATCTTCTGAATAAATTATTATTGAATGTGGGTGTCGGGGAATTTTCTTTTATAATAAGTATTTGAGTTTTCTTTTTTGAAGTGGTTGGTGGTGCATTAAGCATTAATTTATGAAATCTCATGCTTTTTCGCTTACTTCCTTATATTAACTCCAAATAGTGAACATAGTATTATAAAGTGGTGCCACATTGCGGTGAGTATATGGCGATGCTGTATAGGTTTAATGTAAGTCTTTCTATAACACATTCACACTCACGCCTTTTTTTATCTCTGAAAGTATAGGCGAAGGCGCAACTAATGCATCCATTTTTCTTATAATTAGCCCTTTTTTTTTGCTGTTGAGTGATGAGACGAGCGTGCTGCTCATCTGATATTAAGCGTCACGATAAGGCCATAATATATACAGTAGCAACACCATACTGAACTTTGAATTATAAAGTACTGCGTGACACTCGACTGCGCTCATCACCCTGAGACATAAGATGTTAAATCTCAAATGCCCAGTAATTACGCTGGCTACAATGTCCTTTAAATCGGCACAAAACAGTGCATACACACTGTTGCTTAGCAGTAGAAATATATATTGCAGTGGTACCTATTTTGACAGCCCCTCGCGTACGAGAAACCTACCACCAACTACCGTCTGGTGCTGTGTAGGTGCTTGTATTATAATAGTTGTGCTTTGACGTACTCCCTTTTTAGCACGTTACAAAAATAAATTCTTTGGTTTCACAACCAGCCGGTTGCCATGAATAAAAGGAGATATACCTACCTATATCAAACTTTAAAAATAATATTTTATCCTGCATTCAGTGTCCACGCTGTTGCATTCCATCAAGTAGCAATCTTCAACAGAATCCAGCGAGCGCGAGTAAAACTCCGCGTTTCAGTTTCCACTGCAAGTTTTCAACTTAAATTGCGGACTCTTGTTTTTTTTGTTTGAAACTTAGAAAAACCGTGACAACTTTCTTTCAGCGGTTTTCATTCGCTTATAAATTCAGTGGACAGAATGACTGAAGAGAATTCAAAGTTTTTATGAAGTTCACAGCAGCTTCAAATATTGAAACAGTCTCTTTGAAAGCGACGCAAAAATGTTTTTTTTTCCTCTATATAGGTATTTTTAAATAAACTTTTAAAACTATTTCATTTTATCACAAATGCAAAATTTATTTCAGAATTTAAAAGTAGCAACCTTAGACTGGTAATCGCAAGTATTTTTATATGTTATACAGGCACGGTACGATAACTCTAAGTACAAAATGCCTTCGGAGAGTTTGTAGGCTCCCGAATACATTACTTCTTCAAGAAAAGCATTGAAAAATTACCACTACCCTAGCAGAGATGCATCATCGATGCATGGTGCATATTCTGATTGGTAGAAATAAAAAACATTAATAAAAAATGACTAACAGAACAAAAGAGAACAAAACCTTCCGGAGAACAAAAGAGGGCGAGGGCGACCTCCCTCTACCTGGTGGACCAGTATGATCAAAACCCTAAGTAAAAATGAAATTCCCGAACTGACAACCCAGGACAGAACAGCTTGGCGCAGACATATAAGGAGAGCCGACCCCACATAAAGTGGGAATGAGCAAAGAAGAAGAATAAAAAAATGACTAACTTTCTGAATACTAAACGGCAATTTAATAGGTAAACACTTAATATTTGTATTTTGCTCAGTTTTGAATTTGGAATATATCATATTCATTCGAATTAAAGTCTACCATGTCCATTGAACGATTATTACTTCACAGAAAGTGTTACATGTACCCATTTATATACCAATGAAGTTGTAACAAAGCCGCCGCGAACAATGTAGAACAACTGCGAACAATATCGAAGCGCAGGACTGAGGACACGTTGGTTTGTCGTTAACTAGCCTCTGAGGGTGGTGTAAGGTGCAAGAGATGGCTGGTGGCATACGATAGAGGAATTTTACATAATATTTTGCAATGTTTTACTACTAGTAGCTCTCTGATATGCGATTCTGGACACAACTAGATTGTCTCTCAGTCCCAAATTACAATGTTATCACTGTTTAGATTATTTTGAGTCATTACCAAGAAAAGTACCTTAAAACGTGGCTAGGATTTTAAAAAAATATATGGTGACGAGCACATGCAGTGTTTTGTGACTGGAACTTTATGTAGCATTGATATGGTTGCTACTATCATACGCTCTTGGAGCACACCATTAGGCGAGGAACTTGCTCATCTTGAGTAAGTAATTGCTCCAGTAAGATTACCGGGTGTGCAGATGCGAACTGCTGCTTCTTCTCGTAAGTAAAATGATAATAAAAAAAACAGTAATCACGCCTTTATCCGCGAAGAGGTAGCCAGAAGTGCAACCAGGGCTAAGTGTGTCCCAAGATGTGATAAGGGCGAGCCTATCGCCATTCACAAATTCCAGAACCAGAGCCGGGATTTGAACCCGGGTCTTAGAGCAGTGTCGTACCAAGCGCGCAATACAATCAGGATACCAAGACAGTCCAAATTGCTAATTCAAATTTATTTTATTTAAGGCCCCCATCGCCTATCGCTTCACTCTCACACCGTTCTTTCAAGAACAGCTTCTGCTTCCGCCAGCACGCGACGAACAGACAATCCACCGGGCGTTCTGGCGCCGCTGCCGATCAGTGTCCATTGTGGGGTAAATCATTGTTTCTCGAAGCGTGAAAAACATTCAGCTGTATAAAAGGTGTTTGTAACTAGTTATTTCAGTGCAAAGCGAATGCATCTAAATTGTTTGGATAAATTGAAGGTGGGATTGAAACAATGTAGACTGAAGTCTTTGTTTGAAAAGCTCTCGCAGAAGCGGAGCTTGTGTAACCAGGGTTGTGAAGATTATTTCCGTTCCACAATGAAGAGAGCCTATAGCTTATATATATATTTATTACCTACTAATCCAATATTGGGGGAGCCCATAGACATATCAACCACGGTAGCCCAGCTCATCAGGTGAGACAATTACTGTTATATAAAGGCACTAGCTTTTGCGCGTGGCTCCGCCCGAGTGGAAAAGTTTTTGCCTGATAAAATGTAGCCTATAGCACTCAGGAATAATGTAGCTTCCTATTAGGGAAAGAGTTTACAAAATCGGTCCAGTAGTTCCTGAGATTAGCGCGTTCATACAAACAAACAAACTCTTCAGCTTTATAATATTAAGTATAGAAGATATAATATATTAATATATCATGGTATCAAAACTAATTTCAGCGTAAATACAATAAGTTTTAAAAGTTTCGAAAACTCCTTAACGTATTAATTATAATCAAAACATGAAACGTCTAACAGAATGTTCCAGCAAAACTTGGCAAAGTATAATGTTTCTATCACACAAAGTGAGGCTTTGAAACGTGCCGAAGCTCTGAAGCTTCCCCGAAGCTTCCAAATTACTAAGAGAAACAGTTTCATTAGATATAACAACAAAGTGTGGACGTTCGCCGTTACATTGTGCAAGTATTTAGCCACACGAGTACCGAATTAATATTAAATTGTTCAGTTAAGAGTTATGAGAATAAAAATCATGCTTTTGAATGCATTGGTTTAACGACTTAGGAAGGATAATTATCAATCAATGACTAATCTATAGGCAAAGTGTTGTATTTTTGTACTAGAAATTTTAAAGGAACGAAGAGATTCCTTCCTTTGACATTGGGTTGTTTTATCAAGACTTGAATTCTTTTTTGACTCATCAAGAAACAATTACGACCTGGCAAAATTTTGCGACCATCTTATCGTAATAAAAAAAAAGATCGATAACAGTGACAACGTCATAAATGTTATTGAATTAATAATTCAATGTATTAGGGAACAAGTGGCTTCACCCATTACCACTCTATAATTATCTTCTTTCGGGTCGAGTCTTTCGGAATAGCTTAAGGCTGCGTGCGCTAGAAAACATCTACCAATAGTGTCACTTCATTATACTTAGCGCAGTTCTGGAAAATGAGGTCCAACAGTTTACACCGTTTGAGAGCCTCGCTGCGCATCCTGGCATAATATAAACAACTACGTATTGCTCGTGGCTTCTCCCGCGTGAAATACCTTTCGCCCTACAAAAGATTAAAACTAACTGTCGGAAGCCAACGCCATCTATTGGAAAAATCTGTGAAAATACAAGTTTTTCCCTTGGGGGCAAATTACTGTGATAAAAAGTAGTGTATGTTAATCCAGTACATGGTCGACCCGGGTGCCAAATTTTATCCAAATCCATTCAGTTGTTTCTGCGTTTTTTCTAAAAAATATCCAAATATTTTCCCTAACTTCCGCATTTATAATATTAGTAAGATTAGAAAAGAAGTAAGCTCCGGCACAACTTAAAATCGACCTAACTACCTGTGATGTTTTCATAACATAGCAAAACAAATCACTCTATATTGTTACAGTTATTTTATATATTATTAGAAATTCCTAATGGTGTCCACTAAGTAACATTCTTCTCTTAAATTGCGCAATATTTCGTGCGAACGCAATTGTTATTTTCATTTGAGAAATAATGAGGTTAAATAGCGTTGACCGGAGTGCTAATATTAAAAACATAAATTCTTTTTATAGCTCCGAAAAATGTTAACGGTCCTTCGTTAGGCCTGGAGGTCAGTCCGTGTACACTGTACATACACTACATTAAAATGTCTGAGAATTTGCAGCTATGGTAATATAAAAAGAATGTTATATAAATTTACTTTAAAAGGTTTATTTTGCCAAATATACTAGAACGTGACACAGTTGTTAATGACGTCGCGTCGCTTACGGTGTGAATAAAATTACGATATAAGTGAAACTATATTAAAATTCTTCTTAGAAGTTACCTGTTATTTTGTAACTTCTTCTATGTATTAATTTTATACATTTGACATGCTTTGGGAAAACTTTATGAAACAACTTCTGTAAGAGCAGTATTTTTTGAGTTTGCTAATGACTTCGCAGTACTAGATATAAATAGTGTATTTTTCATCACAGTGTACCTGTGCTGTTAACCGTAAATTTAGATTCAATTTCCAGGTCAAGCAATTAAAAATTATCTTAGGTTAGTGATTGGAATTAAATCCTAATACATACAATCTTGCCCTCACACTCGTTATGTAACTCCTACCGGCCAGGATCTACAGGAGAAGCATTTTGAAACCGATTTGAAAAGTCTCCGCGAGCACTAATCAGTATTAAAACCGGAATTAGCAAATAGGAAATCGAGGTCTAGGATAATTATACGAATCTTTTAAAAATAAGTCGGCTTTACGAAATATTTGTCATAATGTCAAAATTAATAATCCTTTCGCTTAATAGATAGTACTTCGCTATATAGGTCAAATAAAATCCAAAATAAACAAAAAGGAATATGCCAACCCCTCATAATAGTCCATCGGGACCCTACTGACAAATATTCAGTCCACATGAGGTCTCTAGACAATCAGTTTTACGTACAAGGCGACGGCTTGACTCTTAAATCTAAAATAATAGTTTATTCAGGCGCTATTTGCTCTTGGGACGGACTTATTCTAGTGAGGCGGTGTGAGCAATTCGCCGTTTCGGGTAATGGCTTTTGGCTTTGTCCAGGTTTCTTCCGTAGGAATCGTTCACCTGATGGTCTAAGACAGCTATACTGACCCTGAGACCCGCCAGACTTTTTCATGCGGCCCGCAGAGTTACTGCAAGTGCAAGTCACTAAACTAAAGAAACTGTTCCCAAGATCACTTGATGTGTATAAGAATATTTCCTATAAGAATATTTTTTAATAAAGTAATAATATCAAAATGTTTTAGTTACGTTTTTAAACACTTGAGTAGGTCAATGAATTTAAGTTGGGGCCCGAGGTACCATACCTAAGACATCTTGTGGTCTGTATAAAAAAAAGGTTGTTCGACTAGTTTCAGAAAAGTAGCAACGCTATGTATAACCTTGAATCTGAGAGCTCTGTCGGGCACTATATTGCGGTCATTCAGTCATTAGAACGTTCTCCGTAGGTACTAATTTTATAAATGTCAAGCTTTGTGAAGATCTTTCGGAAGTTTTGATATTTGTTAGAAATAATCGCAGAAATTGTTGAATTGATTTGGATGAATTTGGCCCGCGGATATATACTGGATACCGCGGGACTTCTATACTAGAAGTAGTTTCTCGTGAGCGGGCAAATAACACTTAGGGCCGATTTCACCGCTTGCTGATAAACTATATTAGTCACATAAATATAAAAGCCAACCAAACAGAAAAGTGACATATAGGAACATAAATTAGAGAGTAACTTTTGTACTTGGTTGACTTATACATTTATATGATAACGCTATTAGTGGCGTTTATCAGCAAGCGATGAAATCGGCTCATAGTGTTGCATAAAGCCCAGTAATTATGCAGGCAACAATATCCATCATACCGGAACACAACACTGCTTTGATAGAATAAAAATAAATGGTACGGAGCTAGACACATTGCCAAATGACCTACCGTGTAGTAAATAAATAAATACATCGAAACAAAAACTCATAAAACAACGGATCAAATATTAAGTTTAATGTGTGGGGGAAGGGGTCGGCAGTAACATAAACTATAAAGGCACATAAGAGGTGAATAAAACTGAGTGAGCAGTTAAGTGCACTTATAAAGCTTACTTCTACCGTTTTAGCGTAAACCAAATCCATTCTCGTTATCTGTTCGGCGGTAACGTTGTTAAACTATTTATTTAATTGGCAAAGTTCTCGCTCTCTTAATCTAGGTGCTGCGTATATGGAATGTAGTCGGGAAGTCTTTAGTTCAATTTCCTAGTTGTCTAATGTCTAAACTTTGTGTGGGTTTTTCTTTGATTTGTTTAGGATTGGCTTAGAAGGCATTGACTTCAAGTAGATAACCGTGGTAAAAACTAACCCAATAGTTACTAAATGATGCTTGTAAAAGGGTGTTGCGCCGACCCCAATTAAGTGGGATATAGACAAGTGGAAAAATAGAACATGTGGCAAAGTCGTAACTTGCAAATTGTCAATACAAACAATATTTTATAAAGTAATTTTTCTATCAACTTTTTTTTTTTTTTTTTTTTTTTTTAACATGTATTCGTTACGCAATCGACGGAAACAGCACGACCTTATGTTTTTATACAGATGTGTTAATGGGTTTTCTCAGTGCGAGCATTTGCTAGACCGCTTTGGGTTGTCGATACCATACCGGCTGCCTAGACAGCCGCGAACTGAACTCTTCCACCTACCACAAAGCCGAACAAATGTTGGGTATAACTCGCCCATACGTAGAATATCCACTACCTACAATGAAATCTGTGCCAAAGTGCCAGATATTGACATATTTTTTGATTCCATAAATATTTTCAAAAACAAATGTAGACGTTCCTTTTGATCAACATGTGTAATATTATACTGTTTACCCGTACCTCCTGCGGTTAAGCTCGGTACTATCATAATTTATATATTTTTTAAGTAATGTTGTGTAAATCTGTAATTGGTGCATGTATTAGTTTTAAGCCTAAGTAAATTGTATTAGAGTATTGAATATACATGTACTGTTGATGTACCTTTTTTAAATAAATAAATAAATCATTAGTTTGCTATTTAATGTATGTATTAATTTAGCAGCGCGTAGCTACGTAGCGTAAATAAAATTCGTAGCCCACAAATTCTCGTAGCAAAATAAGAGGTGCTACGAAAATCTCGGTAGTCATTTACCTTTGCGTAGCTGAAATATAGAAATTGCTTTTAATTTACTATTTTTTATATGGGCTTTATTTTATTTAATACGCACATTAATAAACATATTTGAAAAGTAAATATTAATTAATCTTTAGAGCAGGTGTTCTGCAAACTTCGAATTAATACAATTCATTTGATCGTCAACAAACTTCACCTTAAATACACAAACAGTTAATTAATTTCAACGAAATACGCGTATTTGAGTTAGAAAACTAATTTACAACAGCCCGCTTATTCTCTGACACGTTATTTTCACCGCTCGTAACCAGCACGCAACGTAACTAATCGCATTTATCACTATGGAAATTGGCATGCAGGATACTATTTAACGCTAATTACACGAAGTTAATGTAACGTGGCTGCGTTACGAGTTAACACTGTCATAGATAATAAGGGGGCTGCTCTAAATAAAATTGGTTTTTTTTTTTATGTATCTGAAAAAGAGAGACAGTGTCTATCGCTTAAGCGCCACTTACTAGAAAAAGTGGTAATGCCGTCTAGAACTTTAATTTACAAAGAGCTACGTGCGTCATTTAGACACCTTAGATATTAAGGCTGGCTTCCACATCATCATCATCAGCCACATGAAGTTCACTGCTGAATATAGGCCTCCCGTAAAGATTTCCAGACTGACCTGTCAAAAGCTGCCTACATCCAGCGTGTTTCTGCGGCCTTTATCGAGTCGTGTTTTGCACAACGACTCACTAAATATGATTAACGCTAAATATATTTTAATAAGACCTACTAGTGCCGTCTTTGTCAACTTCCTAATGGATGACAGTGACAGCACGAGGTTTTAAATGTGTTTAATGTTTAGCGCTAAACATATTCAGTAAGTCGTTGCAAGCTAGCCTAAGTTTCATAATAATCTCATGCGTTATACTTATGCTCATAAGATTGCACCGAAACTCAATAGAACTTGCACCCATTTCTGGTAAAAGTAATAGGCAAAAAGTCGGTACCTACCCCTGACGAACCCTTGCATACATACTGAAGCGTAGTTATAAAGTTAGTAAATGTTGGAATTGTAAAAAGCGTCACATCATCCCATTTTATTTTATTTTGAAAGCGTGTGTGAAGTTAGCTACGTTTTAGTTTGTTTCAGGAGGCTTTGAATTATTGTTCTGTAAAATATTACATAGGTACTTACTTAATAATTTTATAAATGCGTATGTTTGTGAATATATTTGGATGTTTTTGAGGAGTAAACGGAATAACCACTGAACGGATTTGGATGACAATGAATAGACTATACTATAGAAAATTAGCCTATATGTTAATCAAGGATATGATTAATAAATCTTATAATAAATTTTTAACTAGATGGCGTTGGCGTCCTTGAGATGGCGCTATGGATCGCTACAGTGATTTGAGGATTTTCATCGCGGGAAAGGCTTTGACGCGGGCGAAGCTGCGAGCAACACTTAATCAACAAATATTTAGGGCAAAATTGTAGCCATTTTTTTAAGGGTAAAACGATGTATTGTTGGTAAAATAATTATCTTCAAGGAAGGGAATAGGAATTGACTTGGGTGGTGATTCAGTCTTTTTTTACTTCTGCAATGTTAAGGTTATACAAAAGGCAGCAATGATGGTGTTACTAAAATCTATTTATACTTATCTAGTGTATACGTTATTTCAAGATAATGTAGATGAGCGGTTTCGAATAAAAGCAATCTAAATGCAAATAGACAATATTATAGTACAATAATTACGTATATCATGTGTACAAGAACAAACACCAGAAGTACCATTTCGCACCAAAAGCATTTATTGTGCTGCTTTTTATTCAAAGTGAGAAACGTGGTAATTACGCGCGCCCTGCGTGAGTCGCTCACAGTTTTAATTAATATCAGATTTCCTCGCTCAGTCGGACTGGTAAAACATTTTAATGGAACATGTTAAGATTATGGTTACGTTAAATTATATTATTGCTGTTTTAAACTTTTTAACCACAGTTTTATCTAAAAAGTCAATAATATTGTGGGTGGTTGGTAACCCGGGGATCGAACCCGAGACTTCAGCATTGCTGTCGTACCGTAATACAACTACGTCACTGAGGCAGTCTTAAAAGCTTAATAACTTACTTATTATTGCGCCAATTTTGAAGATTATTTTTCCATTAGATTTTGGATGGCATACATTTTTGATAAATGTACTAAAAATAGGAGTCAACTGCCCTATTTCTAAAGTAATCAAAAAAATATATTAGTCTAGGAACTATTGTGACATTAATTCATCAGAATAAATTTGTATACCTAACTTTCAAAATCAAGATATTATAATACTAACGGCTAGTTTCACATGGTTCAAGTATAGTTTATTTCAAAGTTGTGATATTAAACAGGTAATATAGATAGTAGGTAATGATTTTATTATCATTTAATTGGGAGTGTTAAATATTATATAATATATTAAGTTTAAATTTAGAACCTTACAAATATTATAATCATATTTCATAATATAGTTTGCAAAACATTGGTTGTCCAAAGAACAGTCGCATTCTTTATTCTATGGTTGGTCTATGGGTCGAACTCTATTTCATTTTTGTATTGTATTTTCAATACATAACTAATAAAATTTAATCACGCTTTGCTTTAGTGTTTTACAACATTTAATAAACCCAATCGGGAGCATAGATTAGAGTGTGGCTTTTGTATTTAGTAGGTTTATACATTTATGTGCCGAGGAGCATTTAGCAGTAAGCTTTGAAATCAACTCTTAGTGCTATTTAATTTCTGTCGGATGATTCATTTTAGAGAATAATTTGCAAAAGGAACAAACGCTTTTGACATAGTCGCAAATGAGATCACGTAGCATAAACATTAAACAAAAATGTCGCACAAACGTTCAGCCTAACAAAATATATGAAAATATTGTTATTTTTCTCCAACGCCATCTCTTATCGCTTATTCTCATAAATTGTTCCCCCGGAGAGCACTTTTTTCGCTCAGATAAGACACATTATAATTTATTATTAACCGATAATTCGCGGTGGAAATCTTATGTTCATCGGGTAAAAATATATTAATTGACAATATAAACTTTTAGTATATATTGTCAATTTTCTTGCTGACTACATTTCTTTCATAATTTGTGAATACAGATTCACATCTTAATGTCTTCATAAATGATGCACAGTCTCCTTAGACAGTTTTCTTGTACCTACAGCGGTTAAGCTGCTCTTGCTGCCTCATCTTAAAAATCCAACTGTAAGTATATTAAATTTATGTCAAACACATCAATAAAATGACAATAAATAATTATATTTACCGCGATTTGTTATCGGAAACTATATTAGCCCATGTATAGCTAATGCGATCCACGATGACACACCCCACTAATTTCTCTAATTGCTTACATACAGTCCAAGTATGCAATCGCTTGTGTTTTGTTCTGTAAACCCACACTTATTGGCTTAATTTTCCCGGGATAAAAAGTAGCCTATGTGTTAATCCAGGACATGATCTACCCGTGTGCTAAATTTCATCGAAATCTGTTCAGTAGTTTTTGCATGAAAGAGTAACAAACATCCATACTTACAAACTTTCGCGTTTATAATATTAGTAGGATAAGTGCACCCACATAATACGTTGAATAATCAAAGTCCTCTAAACCCGCGAAATCTCCACTCAAAAATTGATAAGGCGCGTAATAGTGGGCATTATCTATACATACGAATGTAAATTATGGCTGCCATTGGGTAATTTAATTACTTTTAAAAGTAAAAAAAAAGCCTTTTAAAACGGTTTTTTTATAAATCAATGTTTAAATTAATATTTCGATCGGAATAATACTCCGATAAAACAAAATCCTGTGTAGTTTGTGTTGATTCTACAGCGCGGATCGCCGTCGAACGCGCGGCTCGGGGTATTTTTAGCAGTTTTTTACAGCCTTTTTATTACTTTTTCTATGTAATCTGGGGATGATGGTGGTTTCATCGCTTCGCGTAAAAACAACTTCGAGACTTTGTTTTATGGGTGATATTTTAGGAAGTTGAATTTTATATTTTGTTTTTTACTTTGGCGAGGCTGGTACGTCGCTCTACTGACAGAGTCACGCTCGACCACAAACAGTAATAATACCACCCATAACTTTGATTCATTAAGTACTGCGTGACACTGCATTTCGTTCCACACCCTGAGATATTACATGGTAGTCTTATAATGCTCAGTTGCATTTATACTGGATATATTAGATATAAATTACTATAATACTGTAAGATTTCGGTCAGCGACAGCGGAAACTATATGAAGCGAAATACTATATGAAACATGATTTATTTAAATAGACATTGTTAAGACTGTACATTCGAGTAAACTAGCACACACCATTGGAAAGGCAAAAGGTGTACAATGTAGCTTTTCGTAATGCGTTTTAAGTTTAGGAAGAAACACTAAACAAAATCTATGACATTAAAATGTTACAAGTCCAATGACAAACTTAATAATAATCGTGATAGCTCGTGGACATACCTGCGCACTATCTCGATCAATGCCATATATGTGTGGCCCAGTCATAACCGACATTCAATTTATTTGTGGTATTCATTCAATCGTAAACACGAAGGATTTTTGACTTTTAAATCCATGAAACATACAAATATTTCCGTTTGTTTAATTAAATTTTATCGCAAGAATAATCCAAATAAATCAAACCACAAATGAATACGAACATCAGATAATTAATGTAGGATCGGAATGCAGTATGATTTATGGCAGATGAGTGGAATGGAACGTAAGACTGGTAGAATATATGGAACAGAGATGAGTGAAAGGGATAAATAAGTGTAATAAGCAGGGAGGAAAGAGAGAGAGAATGAATGTTAAGAATGAGTGAGTGTGGAAGGAAGGAACGAGAGAGTAAGACGACACACGATTAAGACGGCAAGACGTAAAGAAAATATAACTAATTATTATCCAAGAAATCTTTTTATTATTTTGGCCCACATTGAACTAAATCCCACATAATTTTGGGGGCTCGCCCGGGATAGTTCAATATTTTCTATCTTCAGGCCAAAATAAAAGACAGAAAATCAAGACGTAAACCGGCACCAGCCAACAACGAGGAGTTGCCGGCATTTATACTAAGACTAATTTATAAAGAAGAAATATGGGTGGACATGGCAAGGATCGCCGACAAAGCCGCCAGGGCAACTACGAAGAGGACGACGCCGCGCCAGCTTCATCGGTGAAAATCAGGGATCAAGCAATATTGCACGCGGAGAACCTGATTTCGAAATTTAATGGCCACGACAAGACGTCGTCAGTGGCTAGATGGGCCCAAGATATCGACGATAACGCCGAAATATTTCAATGGACGCCCCTACAGACTCTAATTGTAGCGAGAAGGTCTTTAACGGGAACCGCAGGTTTGTGGTTAAAATCTGAAAAACCATTTAAAAGTTGGGATGACCTGAAAGCGGCGTTGCTGAGAGAATTTCCCGATGCAATCGACAGCAAAACTATACATGAGATGATGGCCGCTAGGAAAAAGAAGAAAGACGAAAGGTGCCTAGATTATATGCTAGTCATGAAAGAAATGGGAAAACGCGGCAAAATTCCTGACTATGTCGCCATAAAATACGTCATAGACGGCATAGTCGACTCCGAAGTAAATAAGATGGTGTTATACGGCGCTACGACATATTCGGAACTCAAGGAAAAATTTAAAATTTATGAAACAATAAAAGAAAAGATGGCTGCTAACTATAAAAGAGCTACGAAGTCAGAGTGTAGTGAACATGTTACTATGAGTAAAATAAGGTGTTATAGCTGTGGAGAAATGAATCATCACTCATCGCAGTGTCCTAATAAAGATAAAGGCTTAAAATGTTTCAAATGTAACGAGTTTGGGCATATTTCTACGCAATGCGGTGATAACGGAAACATTCGGTCAAGAACGTATGGAAAAACCAATAAGGAGCGAGAACATCGGAGTGCTACAGAAAAGCCGAACTCTCACGAAGTTAAACGAACGATGTGCGTAGCTGACTTCACTCCGAGCGCAGGCAGTGCCAACCACGACGACTACGACATCCATGACAGCTCATCTGACAGTTGTACCAACATCAGCGGCAACAGTGGTGACAAGATGGCGAACGCGGTGGAGTACGACGCCAACTTCACGGATGTTTACGAGGAAAAGTCAACTACTCAATCTCAAATGCGTTTCGAAAACGCCTGTAAAAGTGTTTGTGTCAATAAGTGTAAAGCGATCGCGTTAATAGACTCTGGAAGTGAACTTAACCTAATGTGTGACGAACTTTACGTCAATATCGGGTCGCCGAAGTGTCTAAATACTGCCACGAATCTTGTAGGATTAGGAGGCAGTATAGTTTCGACGAAAAAATGTACTACTGTAGTATCGGTAGATGGAAACGATTATAGTGTTACCTTTTTTGTTGTTCCTAGCCAGGCTATGCCATGTAGCGTTATATTGGGCCAAGACTTCCTTAAAGATGTATTTACGCTCATTTCTAATGGGTCCATATTGATTGCGCCAAATATAAACAATTGGATGTCGAAATTTGCCGGTGTAGTTAGACAGGACCAATTTGTTCTAGGTAGCATTAGGGATAAGCAGGTGCAGCGAGAAATCATTGACTGCGTGAAGAGTTATAAACCTGTGCAATTAAAGGAAGCGCCGATAAAGTTACGCATTGTCCTCAAGGATGACATACCAGTGGCTCAACGTTCAAGACGAATATCTCTAGCTGAGCAACAAATAGTTGAAAAACAGGTAGACGAATGGCTCAAAGATGATATCATTAGGGTAAGTTATTCGGAATATTCCTCTCCTATAGTGTTAGTGAGAAAAAAAGATGGTAGTACAAGGGTCTGCATAGACTACAGGCCAATTAATAAAAAAATAGTTAAGGATGAATTTCCTTTGCCCATTATAGACGATTTAATTGATAAGCTAAAAGATGCAGTTGTATTCAGCGTATTAGATTTAAAAAATGGTTTTTTTCACCTGCGTGTCAGTGAGGAAAGTATAAAATATACTGCGTTTGTTACACACAATGGGCAGTATGAATTCCTAAGGGCTCCTTTTGGATTGTCAGTGTGTCCAAAATATTTCATGCGATTTGTAACTATGGTATTTCAGGACCTTATAGCAAAAGGGATTATAGTCATATTCATGGATGATTTGTTGATACCTGCTGTTGACGAGTACCAAGCATTGCAACGATTAAAGGAAGTATTATCTGTTGCGTCAGAGTATGGCCTACAAATCAATTGGAAAAAAGCTCAACTACTATGCCGACGGATAGAATATCTAGGACATATTATAGATGGTGGACGAGTTCAACCATCACAGGAGAAAACAGATGCCGTAACCAGGTACCCTGAACCAAAGACTTTAAAGCAACTTCACAGTTTCATAGGCTTAACATCATATTTCAGAAAATACATCAAAGATTTTGCATTAATAGCTAAACCCTTAACAGATTTATTAAGAAAAGATGTACACTTTGAATTTAATGATATCCATAAAAATGCATTTAATGTGTTGAAGAATGCCTTAGGTAATGGCCCCGTGCTAAGAATTTATGATCCTCAGTTGTTAACTGAATTGCACACGGATGCCTCTGCCATAGCATACAGCGCTATATTGCTTCAAAGAGACTGTGCGGGTGAGTTACATCCTGTACACTACTACAGCAGAAAAACCAGCGAGGCTGAGAAAAAATATAGCAGCTATGAATTGGAAGCGCTAGCTATTATTGAAGGAGTAAAGAAGTTCAGACATTACTTGTTTGGTAAGCATTTTAAAATTGTAACAGACTGTCAAGCTTTCCAAAAAACCTTAAACAAGAAAGACTTATCAACCAGAGTTGCCAGATGGGTATTGTTGTTAGAAGAATACGATTATGTTATTGAACATCGACCAGGGGGTAAGATGCAACATGTTGATGCTTTGAGCAGGAACCCGTTTGTTGGAGCTATTGAGCTTAGCTTACATGAACAGATCAAGCAAGCACAGTTATTGGATGACAGTGTAAAGGCGATTATCGAAATCCTTAAACTTCAACCATATAGGATTACTAAAGTTAAATGGAATGATCGATATGATCTTGAGAAGATAGATCATATGACAGAGGGATCTCGATTGACATCTTCCTCTGCAGACAATATGAAGCCATGGCCATTGTATACTGATGCTCTTGAGCTAGGTGAGTAGCTTTATCTTAGGGTAAATCTTTGGTTAACCTTTAAATATATCTTTGGTTAATCTTGGCCTAATATTCCGTTATGATGTATTTTATTGTTTTGAGTGTGTTAGGTTAAAACATGTCTAATAAATAAAATGTTTGTACTAGTACTAAGGTATAGAAATTGAATCTAATGAGTTTTTGTTAACCGATACACACGTAATTCTGTATAAGTTGCATAAAATAAGATGTTTAGAAAAAAAAAAATTGTATTTAAAATTTCATCTAAGCTATTGTCAATTAAATAGTTAAGCATGTTAGAAAGAATGAAAGGTCTAAATTTTAGTAGTATTGTATTAGATTAGAATGAAAATTGTGCCTGAGTTTAGATTTGACTGCGGACAGTCAAATATCAGAATGGCCGAGTTGTAGGATCGGAATGCAGTATGATTTATGGCAGATGAGTGGAATGGAACGTAAGACTGGTAGAATATATGGAACAGAGATGAGTGAAAGGGATAAATAAGTGTAATAAGCAGGGAGGAAAGAGAGAGAGAATGAATGTTAAGAATGAGTGAGTGTGGAAGGAAGGAACGAGAGAGTAAGACGACACACGATTAAGACGGCAAGACGTAAAGAAAATATAACTAATTATTATCCAAGAAATCTTTTTATTATTTTGGCCCACATTGAACTAAATCCCACATTAATGTTAAATAATTCACAATTAAACTGTAAACACAATTGGATGTTAAAATAATGGAATTGTAAAGTTTGTGTGTTAATAAAATGACTAAATGCACGGATTCATGTCCTCACTTTCATTTAAATTATTTCGTTGTTTAACGCGGGATTATATTGTAAATAAAATATTACTTGCATGGACATCATAAATACAGCAATGAGTTTTTTGATTAACTTAATGCAGTAAATCGATTTGATAAATAGGTTATTACCTGCCTAGTTGTTTTTTGTTGAGATCATTATTTCTAGTTGTAGCTATTGTAGAATATTAAATATTTTTTCAGACCCTTTTTGTCACCCCATGGGAATCCTAAAAAATATTAATCCATTATCTACATGATTTCATATTCGACTATACATCACAGGATTTTCAAGAACCAAAAAGCCTCAAATAAATATTGAAATGATTTACATTCAGATTCTGGTTGTAGCTCGTAAAAACTGCGTGCCGTTGGAGAGTCGATGTTTTATGAAAACATCTCAAAGGAAGTGAACATTTTAATACAATTGAGAGAATGGAGCGTTGATCGGATTATAAACTAATAAAAGGAATTGAAAGTTTCTCTGTGGAATATTACTTTGCAGTTTAATTTTAACGCTACTTGTATTTTTTTAACTGCTTGAGAATCAGTTTGTTAGAAAATTATTATCTTAAGTTTACATATTGGATGTAAAGTAACATATTTCATACTCTGCTGGCTAAAGATGACATTTTGGGGTCCCACGTGAATCACAGCTTCCTTGCCTTTTGTGTGGTGAGGTTTCCGAGGGCTCAAACAAACCCCTCATAAATATCTTTTCCTCTCCTTTAAGACCAGCAATGCGTGGATGACACTTCTGCTATTGCGAATATTTTTTGGCCATGAGAATCATTTTATACCAGATCAGTAATGCTCGTTTTCTGATTAATGCTATAAAAATGTTGGTATAAATAACCATATTTTGATATTTTAAGACTCAGTACTTAAGACAAACATCATGATATTGTCTTACCTAGAACTAAATGGCTGGTTTCTGGATGCCAGTCAGTAATTTCTAATTGAGGTACGTCGTTCGTTTTGGTCTAAAAACACTCGCTGGGACAGGCTCTATCATTTGACCGTTTTCCCATTTAAATTGGTTGCATTGTGGGGAAGTTAGGTGTAAACACTCGACTTTATTTTCGTCTATCTATTAAAAGAAAATTCTATCCTACCGATTTGTTTAATTTTAATGATGATTGATGACAAATGTATACGTCAATAACTTCCACAAAAAAATAATCAAGCAAATCGTTGTATAGAACGATCAGTCGAACTCGTAATAGATTTCATAGTTTACAATAAGAGCATACTGAGAATTAACACTGATGAAGTACTCGGTGTTGCTCGCGGTTTCGCCCACGTGAAAAGCCTTTCCCGCTACAAAAGTCCCTAAAACACAGACCGTCGCTATCTACTAAAAAATCTGATTTAAAATATTCATTATTTCCCATGACAGCAAATTATCGGGATTTATAATATTAGTAAGTTAAGATAGGAAGATAATGAGTCCTTCAGTGGGGATCAGGTACCGGCAAGCGCAGCTATGGATGCCCACGTATAAGGTTTTTTTTTGCCTTAGTAGGCAAAGGAGCAAGCGGTCCGCCTGATGGTAAGCAGCATCCGCCGCCCATGGACTAAAGCAATGCCAGAGGCACAGCCAAGCCGTTGCCTACCGATAGACAGACGGATAGACCTCATAAAAATCGTAGTAACCCGCTGGATGCAGGCCGCTTCCAACAGGTTTATCTGGAATTCTTTAGGGGAGGCCTATGTTGAGTAGACTTCCAAAAGCTGAAGAAAAAAAAGAAATAATAAGAGCACTATTTATTTCCTAGTATTTAAAATTTGTGAACGCTCTTGTAACTCGTCATTCAACAACATTCACAATAGAATCGCTATTGAAACAAGCAAAAACAGCAATAGTATTGAAAACGTACAGAACAAAAGCGTTAGATTTGTGAAATACGTATATTGCATCTCAAGTGCGCGCTCTTGTAATATCGAGTTATCGGTGCAATAAAATATTCAATAAAACTCTACAGCATGTCGTGTGCATTTATTTTAAGTCAGTACGTCGTAACGCTTTTCTCGGAGCTACGAGTAGTTCAATCATTTCAATAGAGATGTCACTGTACTGACGTTTAAGTTATTGTCATTTTTATGTGTGTCAATGAATGTCCTTGACAATTTTTCAATCTTTTCTATTTGTTTATACTACGTTTACTTTTGTAACTTATAAATGCGTATAATAAAGTAATAGTATCTATTAATGATATTATTAAAGAATGATAGGTCACAGAACTGTTTACAATGCAGATTTTAGCGTAATGCTAAGCGAAAACACAATAAACATCATCTTCAACCTTTAGAAGTCTACTGCTGAACATAGGTTTCCCCTTAAGATTTCCAAGAAGCCTGCATCCAGCAAGTTCCCACGATCTTTAACAAGTCGTCTGTTCACATTGTAAGTAGGTCAAACGCTGCACTTGTCGGTACGTGGTCATCACTCGAGATCGGTTTTACCTCATTTATTGACAGTTTTACAAGCTGTGTGCATAACATATGTACATAATAAAACAAATAGGCCTAGGAGGATAGGTAGGTAAAAACTTTGATTAATTATATACCTAGATAGAGTGACGCACTGCAATGAAACAAAAACAAACAGGCCGACTTTTCTTAAGCTAGTATGCGTGACAGCTGAGTCATACGCTATCGCTGAATCATTCTGCGTATCCTTGTGTGCGCGCATAATGATATCAGTTATTACATTGTTTCTATTAAAACGCGGAGAAAATTATATCCATGAAAAACAACAAAAAATAATTCAATCGAACTCATTTAGTGGGGAACAATTTGCCTCTATTTTTTTCGACGCGTTTGAAATGTTCAGTGTCTATCTAGGTATATAATTAATTAAAGGGTAAAAAATATAAAAATCCACGCAAACGGAGTCACCGGAACAGCTTGTATATGAATAAACTCACAAATCTTTTCGCAAAAGTTTTTAACTTCATTTACACAATGTATATTTTATTACATCTGAGCTCTGTTATCTGGGTTTTTTATAAAATTACGATTCGTGAGACGTGGAAGATAATTAGACGTCTACAGGGAAAATTACACTGTTTATCATCGTCACAGAAAATTATCGCGGTAAATAAAAAAATATTATGACTTTGTTTTTTCTTTTAACAAAAGAAAAAAATATGTAGCCAAAATTTTGTAGTAGAGATTCAAAGAACAAAGTCGAGAAATGGGAATTAAAATAAATTGTTTCTATTCTATTCTAAACTTAAACCTTAGATAAAATTCGGAGACTTTCAATGTAACTACTACATACAAATTGCAACACACATACTATACCATTTTGTGTCGTTATGAACGCACACATCAATATAATATCTTAAACACTTGGCTGTTTTGCGCCGACTTCTACAGTTTTTATGAGTATAAGGGCAAATGCTCATGCCATTTGCTGGAATATGCTGGTTTACACTTTAATAGAAAGGAAAGATCATACACAGCGCGTCCTTTATAAATTATTAATTATATTGTTTACGATTCTAAAATATCAGTACTCCAGTAAATTGAAAATGCTGAAATAAAATAGATGTATCTTTAATAGACGTGGTGAGAATGGTTAATCAAAGTAAAATCTATGGACAGAAATATGTCACATAATGGCTGCTCCTATATAGCTATAAAGTAAATACAGAAAGATTGATCCCTTTCCTAGCCGATTTCGGCCACGGCGGCCAATCTCAACGGAGATCAGCCAGGAGCGCAGGAGATATTATAGTGCACAAGTGTGTGCGCAATACACAAGTGCACTCACTATTCCTTTACTCTCATAGTCCGGTGAGACGGCGACAGAAAGATTAGTGTAAGAGAAAATAGAGAAAAAAATTAATAACATTATTACATGGCGGCAAATGCTGCTCGTTTGCCGTTCTGCACTGCCGATAACGACAATACTGAAACAATCATGGATACGTTATGGAGGAAAGGAATAGAAATTAGAGAAGGGGGGAACCTCCCTCCCGCGGTTCCGTAACCCCACAGTATCAGTTTCAACAACATAACGGAAAGTTTGTTGCCTGAATCCTTGTTTTTAATATTTTTCCATTATCGTATCTTGTTTATAAATTTTTGAGTGTGCCAGTGTATTGTGCGAATAAATATTTTCTTTGATTCGCTCAGAACCAAACCACCTTAGGACATGCAGCTGTCACTTCATCTTAGTTTCCTGTGAGTCAGTGGTAATACTCCTTACAAGGCGCCCATTATACTCCAAACCAGCGCCAGGCACACCTTGCCTGGCATTTTATGCTGAACTGGATCCTTTTCGACAGTATCATGGGATGCACGTTGCCCACATGCGTTATGTAATATGTATTACCTTGTTTGTTAATTGTTTGTGTGCGTCCCAGTATATTGTGCGAATAAATGTTTCTTTCTTTCTTTCTTTCATTCATACTATCAATTGTTACTTAACTACTACTACATTATTCCTCTAACTAAACCAGCATCTAAATTAAATATGATAGAAGTAAGAATGATTATAACAATTTAGCTTGTTTTTGCCACCAAGTTTTATTTCATTACATGTATTTTTTGTTGGCAGCAAGAAGTTTGCCGTTACTCAACGAGGAATTGTGATAAATTTTCGAGCTGGGAAAAAAATTATGACAACGCCCCGGTTTGCTGAAATATTTAGGTCGGTACTTAGTACTTACTTCTCTTGCTGTGAGATAGCGCTACCTTCGTACTTTGATTCTTTATGATCATGGCATTAGCGATATCGACGTACGTAAAGCTAAATCAATTAAGCGACATTTGTTGCCATATTGAGTATACACATAATAATTGGAATATCATATTTTTCTTGGTGTTATGAACCAAGTTCTAATTGAAGGAAAATAAATGACATTTAATGAATTAACCTTACAACCGTCGAATTAATCGTCCTTCTTACTAATATTATGAATGCGAAAGTTTGTGAAAATGTTTGGATGTTTGTATGTTCTAAGTAAACGCGGAAACAGCTGAACGGATTTTAATGAAATGTGGCACACAGGTAGACCATGTCCTAACACATGGGCTATTAATCCTTTTTATCCCGGTAATGTGCTCCCATGGAAATTAATGGCATTTTTAGTCTGGTACTTTAAATCAATGGCACTGGAGTCCTACAGTATTTTAGGAACTTTTGTAGCGGGAAAGGCTTTTCACGCGGGCAGAGCCGCGAGCAACAGCTAGTCATTTATATTTTTGATCGCCTTATTGATTTAGTAGCCGCATATTGGACTGTAGACTATGAGGTTCTAGATACAGTTACCAGATCGGACAGCATTAATTTAAATATGTTTTTCGAATGTAAAAAAAAACCCCTGATTCGCCTGGTAATTGTACCTGATATGTCATATGGCGATAGATTCTCCCAATTATATCGGGAAAAAACAATCATCCTAGTTTCCAAAATTCCATACTTTAATCTTAACATCGATCATCTAAACACATATCCTTGGTCAGTTTTTACATTTTTAATATCAAGACATTACGGAGCCATAAAATACAGTCAAGAAAATGACATTATTTGAATTTAACACGACAATTAAATAAAACGTACACAGCCTACTTGTTTCAGATGAGCGAAAGTCAGAATAAATTACTGAAGGCAGGAAATTCCGTAAGCCTATGTG
Source organism: Sphinx pinastri (assembly GCA_947568825.1). Lineage (NCBI taxonomy): Eukaryota > Metazoa > Arthropoda > Insecta > Lepidoptera > Sphingidae > Sphinx > Sphinx pinastri. Next base: position 614,233 of record OX387623.1, read on the forward strand.
TCCCGCGGGCGCCGTAGAGAGCTCACATCGCATTGTATATTGTTATTTACTTTCCCTTGTGTGGATTGTAGGAATTTCTGGAGCCGTGCCCGAATATAAATGCTGTACATCCGTGCCGGGGCAGGGACGTGACAGGGCCGTGTTTTTATAACGCCCCATTTAGGACAGTGGGGTAGACGTGTAATCTGCATGGCCATTGAGTATGAATGTTGAGGAGTTAGTCGTAATATAATCTAGCCTACATCAATATCAGATTAAGGTACCGTTTAGACTCTGGACGGTAGATTACGGCAGGCGACTAGAGTTAAGTTGTACCCTGGGCATTATTTACTTACTTCGTGCTTTTCAGTTACTTTTTTGTTAAATTACGTCAACTCTTTCACATGTGTATGTGTGTGTATGAAACACTTTTTTCGTTTGATTTTTAATGGCGTATCTAGATTTTTCAAAAAAAATATTGCTACATCGCTGACTCATTAGCTATGTATAAGACGACGTAAAATTTTACACCAATTAAAATGAAAACTTTGGTTCGCGTCGGACCCTTGCCAATTTCGCAACTTTGAATTCAACATTCCAGAATTTGATTTAGCGTCTTTTGAAATGGTCGTGTCTTGAAATTATTTACATTTTAATGTTGTTGTGTTAAAACGTGTTTCTTAATTAACATATTTATGCAGCAAACTTAGGTGTTCTGTTTAATATTATTAATGAGTTGTATAATTATCGCCCCATTGGTGTAATGACTACTAATTTATTTGTGGGGTTCTGAGTGCAAATACCTAATAGGGTAGTTAAAATTTGTAAAAGTAAAAAATAGCGACTAAATCCGAAAACTAGTTTTATTAACCGACTTCCATAAAAGGAGGAGGTTCTCAATTTGTGTGTTTATATTTTTTTTAAAGTATGTACACTGATATCTTTGAAAATTGTAAGCCTATTTCCGTGACGCCTTTTTTATTTAGTAGATTAGGGTCTCAAATTGGTCCCATTTCAATATATCATGGTTTAGGCTTCATTTTAATGTCTAAAATTCTCCTAAACGTAGGAAACCATTTTTGACACCTATTCTCCATCAGTTTAGTTATTTAACTAAATGTAAACAAAAAAGGACATATGACTCCCGGGTAGTCAACATTTTCTTACGAAAGTGTTTATGGATACTGTTGTGTCAATGAAACTATGGCGTACAACAAACACTTAATATTATTAAATTCACTTTAGAAACAAAACAAATAACTAAAAACAGCTGATTATCAGAAACAAAGCAAAAAATATGATAAATAAACAAATTTCTACAATGCGGAAGTGTATCGCCACGTCTTTTATCCCCGAAGGGGTAGGCAGAGGCGCAACTAGTGCACCCACTTTTCACCGTGCGCACTCCGTCCTATGATCTGATAGGGGGCGATCCTATCGCCATATCGGGCACAAATTCCAGACTCCAGGCTGATACTGAATAGAAAAATTCAATATCACTTTGCCCGACCCGGGGATCGAACCCGAGACCTCGGCATTGCAGTCGTACCGTAATACAACTACGCCACCGAGGCAGTTTATTATTGTAATATTATAAATTGGCTTGTTCATGTAGGCAACCCTCAACACGGAAAATAACTTTAATAACCCTCCTTCTTTCGCAGTCGGGTAAAAAGGGCAAAGCCGCGACCAATTACTAGTTTACAGATCAAATCTTTCACAGAGATTACTCTATGAAGTCAGTAAAGTAAAACAAATCCCGTGGGAATAAAAACATTTAAAACATCAATAGGGTTTGTAATATTAAAAGGCCTTTTTACTAAGCTCGCAGTTCGCACAATCTGACAAAGGCACACTCCGAATAAAGGATGAGGGTACAAATAGCTCAGAGAAGTATAATAACGTTCTCATAAGAACCAAATACATTCAGTTGTTTCTGTATTTACTTCTAATAAACTCCGTTCCGCCTTAGAGGCAATAAATAAGCAAATTTAGGATTTTATTAAGTTCAATTTTTTATTACGAAATACAAATAAAAAAATTAAGTATCTTAATGAAACACAATACTCACAAAAAAGTATATTTCGGGATAAAAGTCCCGGTTTATATTTTCCCGGGATAAAAAGTATCCTATGTCCGTCTCCTGGTTCTGAGCTATCTCCCCACCAATTTCCAGCCAAATCGGTTCAGCCGTTCTTGAGCTATAAATAGTGTAACTAACACGACTTTCTTTTATATATATAGATATACGTAAATTCGGAACTCCCACGTCCATTGGTAGCACTGGGCAGTCTGCAATCGTAGAAGATACATTTTTAAATTTCACAACGCATTGCCTCTTCTTTTTTTTTGAAGTCAGTATTTTTATTTTAGATACCTTACTAGTACTTTTTCTTTATTGCAGTTAAATGACAAGACTAGCATGCCGCTCGTCTGATGGTACGACCGCTCATGAACAGTAGCAACGCCACACAGAACTTTGAATTACAAAGTATTGCGTAGTATTCCACTGCACTCGTCACCCTGAGACATATTAAGATGTAAAGTCTCATACTGCCCATTAATTACGCTGGCTACAATGTCCTTCAAACCGGAATACAACAATGCTCGCACACTGCTATTTGGCAGTAGAAATAGACATAGCGGTGGTACCTACAGTGCCGCCCCTCGCGTATGAGAGACCTACCGCCAATAGATACCGCATTACAACATTGACACTAATTTGATTCGCATTAACCAGACCAGAGATTTTTCATCATAGGACGGTATATGAGCAGGCAATTGATTTAATGATGTACCTACAACCTATTAATACCCACAATACCAAAACATTTACGGTTCCGCTCCCGACTCTACAGCAAAAGATCGAGGAGATACGACTATATTTGGACCTCTAAAATCTTAACGTACATAACGCAAAGAAAACTGTTTTTTTTTTTATTTTATTTTAATAGGTTCACAAACAGTTGTTACACCGAATTTTACTACAAAAAACATACAGTACATAATTAAATAAAACTAAGTTCACAACATAAAAAAGTGAACACTTCATACAAAATATAGAGAGCACATAGTATCTCGAAAGAGAAAAGAAAAAATACAGTACTTAATAACTTATAAAATTATGGACAACGTCTAAGCAACACTGAATATGAAGCATGTAAGAGTACAGATACAACAACTGTTGCTGAGTACACTCAAATGGACATAGCACTGTAACTTTTAAAGTGCCTAATTTGATCCCCTTTTTGCTCTCCGTGAATACTAGCATGATGGTAAACAATATTCTACAAAATTAAACATTTTTCTTAACAATCACCGCGGAAATATAATTTCAACGATGTAATGAAATCTGCAAATTTTTCCCCGCTCTCCCCCGCTTCCTCCGTCTACCTTTATTGTGTTTTAAACTGAATTACAAGTTAAACTGCCATTTGTACCGTTTATCTTTATTTTTATCATTTCCTTTCCTTTGTATGTTTTCTCATTTCCTTTTTCCTATTAGAGGTCGAGCGTTTTGTACTTGGTAAAGTTGCTACGTGGAATAAAACAGAATAAGGTGATATTTATTTTTATTTAAAGTTACGTACTATTTTTCTATATTGGATTAGAATGGTGTGTTCTCATTTTTATTTCATCCTAGCACAGAAGAGTGACAATAATACAATGAACATACAGACAAGTACAATATAGTTAAGATAAGAAAGACTTAAGTACTAGTGATACATAATATGCTGAACTACATTTTCACATTTATAATACAAGGATTATAATAACATACCTGAAACTCTAGCCATCTTAATAGCATAAAGTGAATAAGTGAAGTGAAGAGTCATAAAACCGGGAAAGTAAACAGGCAATATGGCGCGGACCGCTCATAAGCAATAAATACAGCAATATTTTAACTTTATAACTCCATTAGTACTCCATCGTGAGCTTACGGAAATTGGCGTTCTCTTCGCGAGCACCTCTGTCCGGACAGCGCTGATCAAACTTTACTTTCTTTATGGCTTGAAATATTTTACAGTTATTTCATTGATGATATGGGGTTTGTCTGCTCAATATAAGCTCGAAGTCTCGAATAAGTACCGTATAGGGTGATAAGCAAGCTCGTGTCACATCATGGGACGGAATACACACTACAAAAAGTGATTGCACTAATTGTGGCTCTGCCATCACTAGGTGATGATAATTTTGGAGAAAAAACTAATTAAAGATTTGTTATACTAACTTATTTATAGACAACGGACAACTTATACCGATGGGTATTAACCCATCGGTATTACACGAGTAAAATACTTAAATGGAGTTTGACATTTCACTCCGAAAAAAGTTAAATTCGATTGCGCACACGACGAGTAATTTCTGTAGAAAAGTTTGACAACCGTTCGTCAAGGTAAAAGTAGTTCGCTGCAGTAGAGCACGCTGGTGCTATTAAGAGCTAATGAAAAAGGCCTTGAGCGGAGACTGAACCGATATGGTGTAATTACACCGAGCCATCCGCGTCGTCGCTGGCATTTTATCTGGCTCGAAGGATCATTTCCAAATGGCGCCGAATGTTACATTTTAAGGTTTTTTGTTTTGTACTGATTATTAAAATGTAATGGCCAATGTGCGGAGCCTTAGAATTAACGTTTTTGTACTGTTTATTGTAATAGGACGGGCTTGATATAGGGAAAAATAACTAGAAGTACCACAAGCGAGCTTTCGAGGTGAATGTTAGGCTACGCGCAGACGTTGATTTGATGTCGAGAAACAAAACACTGCTATAAAACAGATAGTTGATAACGTAACCATCGGTTTGATATTAGTTTGAGTTTCTCGATAAGTTGACAGTCTTTGGGCGATGTTATAGGTTTCTCGTAATCGAGATTTTATTTCGGTAGATACCACAAGCTTGTGAAGGTCTATTTTTTAGTCCGATTTTCTCACAAAATATGCAAGCACTGTTGTCTTTGAATTCATAAAAGATTATGATTCGAAGAAGAGGCTCAATATCTCATGACTTAAGTTGATTATAAAGCCATACAAGACGCGTAGCGCTTAGCGTAACGCGTAGCTTGTTTCCTCTATATAAATATCAATGATTTGATTCAAAATCTACTACTAATCAAGATCCGCCTACCGGCTTTAAAAAGGTTTCCGCAAGTGAAACAGCAAAACTGTAGTCTAAAATAAAACCGTCCGAATGCCGAAATTCAATTTCGGATTTCATAAGTGACCCGGTAATCCCCGGGCGCGGTCGTTTCACCACATCCGCAGCTATTTGCATAATCGATGGCGTTTCAATACACCTATGGCATACTGAGATAGATTCAACTAACCGGCATTATATGGCAGATTGCTGGCTTTTATATGTATATCTAGTAAGTGGGAAATAATTATTGAGATAAAAATTAGCAAATAATTAGTGATATTGTAGTTTCTTTTATTTAAATAACCAGAACTTGAGCTATAATTTCTGAAATAAGCGTGTACAAACAAAAACTTAATTTTTATAGGGAAATTGACTCCACTGCTCCTGATGTCAAGTGAAACGGCGTTAGTGTTTTATCCCTTTCTTACTTAAGCACATCTATATGAGAGTACATGGGACAAAACGCTAATTAATATAATTACTGGTTAAAACGTTTATTGGCAACGACTTGTTCCAAACTCTGTGTAGGTTTTCGCACATTTATTTATTTGGAATCACAAACAGTCTCTAATATAATACACAGCGATATATAAATGTAACAATAAAGTCAAGCCTAGTCGTATTCACTAATGAATAGTATGTTTAATGAAAGGTACCTACAAATAATGACCAATTAACTAAACTGAAGACTGAGGGGATGTGCCCAAGGTTCTTCCCGTGGACTCAACGCCAGGCAAGGGATCGGTAGTAATGACTACCAAATTCTGGAAAACTATATCAACATTGAGGTAACATAAAGGCTAGTAAAGGTAAACTTAAGACCTAAATGCCCTATATGTAACTTAAAAGTGGATAGCATTTAAACCCAGAACACACACACACACTCACACCTTTTATTCCCGAAGGGGTAGGTAATAGCGCAACTAATGCACCCACTTTTCGCCGTACGTATGCCGTCCCATGATGTGATAGGGGGCGAGAGCCTATCTATCACCATAAGAAAAGTCCAATATCACTTTGCCCGACCCGGAGATCGAAACCGAGACCTCAGCATTGCAATGGTGGCGTAATACAAATACGCCACCGAGGCAGTTAAACCGAGAACACTAATAAAATGTCCATCGAGAACCTCCTTCTTTGAAGTAGGTTAAAATGAATGAACAAATAAGCTTCAATAGCACCTACTTCCCAAGCAATATAAGCGTACAGTCAGCTACATAAGTTATTGAAAAAATCAATACTTCAAATCGTTTCTATAATTGTAAGCCCAAACATTTTTCCGCACTTAAGGTAATTATAACGGGTTCCTTTATTTCAGTTAAAGAAAAATAAATGTTTCTATTACAGGAGATGTCCGTTTTCTGTATGGGTGCAACATCTAACCAGGCTCAAACTTTAAGGATATTAAAGATTCATTAAAAACATTTTTGGACCCCCCAATTACTAACTAACTTTTTTTAAGCAAAATAAAATTACAAAAATCGCAAAATCGAAGCTCTTTAAAATTAAACGATTTATTGTATATATATACCCTTTCTAGCCGATTTCGGCCACGGCGGCCAATCTCAACAGAGATCAGCCAGATACGCAGGAGATATATTATTATAGTGCACAAGTGTGTGCGCAATACACAGGGTGCACTCGCTATTCCTTTACTCTCATAGTCCGGTGAGACGGCAATCCGACATGACCGGAGAGAGATCAGGCGCAGGACCAACGGCTTTACGTGCTTTCCGAGGCACGGGGGTATCACACCGCCAACTTCCTGACTCCGAGCTGCGACTGAGTAATTTTTAAGATGGAAAAACCCAGACACAATGTTTTTGGCCCGACCCAGGATTCGAACCCAGGACCTCAGCGCGCAAATTGTACTCGTAACGCGTACGCAATACAACTACGCCACCGAGGCAGTCAATTTATTGTAAATTTATTGTACGATTTATTGTAAAAGACTAGTTTTAGGAGTTCTATCTAAATATACACAAACGGTCCTTGTTAGAATTTTAGGCCCGTTTTTGGACAATATGTCTTTTAACATGTACGAATGAAATTTTGCATTTGTTCAGTTCTGTAGCTGACTATACAATCAGCGACCTGGATTAATCTCCGCGTCCATTCCGCTGACCCGTTCGTATTAGCGTATGATTTGTTGCTGATTGATTGCATCAAGACTTAGAATAATTTTGTGAATGTACCATTACTGAACAAGAATTATTTTACAGTTGGCTCAACATCAGAATACGTAACACAAGATCTGTTTGCTCTTATATTGGTCTTATAGTTGCTAATTTAAAATCACATCTACTTTTTATTATTTGTAATCGTTTACCGTCATGGATGGAGTTACAATAAGACAAGGTTGTACAATCAGGCACTATAGTAGCAAGGAACAAATAATTCAAAATTTCAAATCGCCTTTTAACTTTAGTGTCCTTATCAACATAATTTTTTCCTTCGCTAAAATAAATTATAAATTAATGTGTAGGTATTTTATAGTTTTGTATTGGTTCAGCTACTTTTTTCTGCCTGTACTTCATACCAAAGTGGCCGATAGCCTAGTTGGGAATGGAACGGTCTGCCGAGACAATGTCCGCAGGTTCAAACCCAAGGCATACACCTCTGACTTTTCGAAGTTACGTGTGTATTGTTTATCAATTATCGTTCGCTTTAACGGTGAAGGAAAACATCGTGAGGAAACCTACATACCTGAGAATTCTCCATAAGAATTTCGAGGGTATGTAAAGTCTGCTAACCCGCACTAGGCCAACGTGGTGGATTAAGGCCTGAACCCTCTCAGTAGAAGAGGAGGCCCGTGCTCAGCAGTGGACAGTATATAATACAGGGCTGATTGCATTGCATTGTACATACCGCGGAAATTCCTTCAATGACTCAGTTATTTAATCATTCAGAAAATAGCTACCATGTTGATAAAAAGGGATTTGTAACAAATAGTCGCCGAATGAAATCCAAACGGAATTTAATCAGTTCTTTATAAAAAAACGAACAGCAATTCCAATATAAATATCTGGAACATTTAATCTCAGATAAACACTTAAATATTTAAGGGGCACTTGAATCGTTTCTTTCTTCGTATTTCTCGTAAACAGCCTCTCACCAACAATCCGCAGAATCTATAGGATAAGTAGAATATTAAGTGACAGTACTTGGAGTGCTCACTTGAGAGTTCGAAGCTATATTTATAATTCAGCCTTATATTGGAGAGTATTTCTTTCTTTCTATATTTTACTGGTTGTGACAGCATCTCAGCCCATTCGGTTCGTTTGAATTTGTTTCTCTATCTTATTATTATTATTATTATTATTGCAACGGAATGATGAGACGAGCATACCGCTCGCATGATGGTACGCGAGCGACCGCCCCATAAACAATAGTAACACCGTAGAACTTTAAATTATGAAGTACTGCGTGGAACTTCACTGCGCTCGGCACCCTGAGACATAAGATGTTAAGTCTTATAATGCCCAATTTCTTTCAAATACAACATTGTATACACACTGCTGCTTAGCGGTCGAAATAGAGATTATGGTGTTACCTACCCAGACGGTCCTTCGCATACGAGAGACCTACGACTTATCTTAATACCTAAAGTTGCTGTGGTAATTACTCAGAGGAAATTATTTATTTCCTACTTAGAAAATATAATGTTATATTGTCTAGAATCACAAATTCCACAACTTTTTGCATAACTATCACTGATCGGCCGTCATTCTACAGTATAAAAATTGATATATCAAATAAAATGTCCATAATACACGACAATAAATCGGTACAAAAGCGAAAGAGCTCATAAATTCGTTCACATCCACGTGTTACGAACGAGCGTGCTAAGTGCGTGGCGTCACGCCATCACGTAATCTACGCGCGTGCCGTGTTACGTTACCAAAATTATATCAATTTGTTACAGATCTGCTGACTCACGCGATGATTAAATGAAACTATGTTCAGAAATCAAGGAAATATAAGTATTTTGATGATAGCCTTTGGATAGGACTGTCGTTGTATATTACTACTAGCAGTGTGCAAAACGTGTGTATCGGTTTGAATGATATTGTAGCTAATTAGTAAGTAATAAGCATTCTTTCCTTATCTCAGAAAGACGGAGGCACTGAAATTGGCAGTAAGTTATTTAAAATTCTCGTTCAAGTTCCTATTTATCAGAGGCAATAGCTTACCCTCAAAAGAGTATGTCGCTCATCTTCCATTCGCCTGTAAAAGCTTTTAACTTTATTTTCATACATGCGTCATTAATGTTTTCAATCCAACTAAATTGTCGGAATCCATTTAAACCCACGTCCGCAATAAAGGCAGCGTAAAGATATTTTTATTATACGATTCGTATCTACCGTTGTTATTTCATTTCGTGCAATTTTCATTCTGTGCTTAAACCACACAAATTTCTACTTTATACTCTAATGTTTAAAGTTTCATATCAATTGGTGTGTTTGTTCAGCTATTGAGCCACTATAAATCTCAAAGGTAACATCATAAGTCCAGGAGATAACCTTCGTAATTCTTTTCCAGGACAGATCACTCGGTTCAACATCAGGTAGAAATATAAGTGCGTACTAGGGTTTACGTGACTTTTCAACCAACAGTTCCAATATAAAAGGTTTATTTTAATAAAATAAGCTCTTTTATGACTAAGAAATATACGGTGTTGTAGCCAGTGTAAGTATTCAATATTATATCCTATGGAATGAATGAATGAATGAATGAAAACACTTTATTGCACACCACATTATACAAAAATTAAATAAATAACAAATAGATTTAGAACTGAATCGTGCGACAATAGGCGGTCTTATCGCTAAAAAGCGATCTCTTCCAGACAACCTACACTGATTGTGAGAGATAATAGAGAGAGAGATGTATAAGTGCTTAATGTTAATATAAATTATGATACTTATGTAACAAGAATTTTTATATGAAAAATACCATAATATGATCCGACTAAGCGGCTGTACGTCACCTGGGCCTCTCATCGAAAATCAGCGTTGCAGTTCTGCTCAGGTCGTGCTGTAACATCTAGCTGAATGAGAGGATCCTTTGCTGGCCCAAATTGTAGTTTTAGTTTAAGGTAATATATATATATATATATATATATATATATTGTTTATTTAAAATTGTGCCAGCAATAAAAAAAATCTTTCTTTCTTTCTTTTCTAGATATATGAAGTGAAGAAGGGGGTGTATACATAACAATTTAAAATTAATAGACTTATCTAATATATTATTATACTTAAATACAATATATAAACTATAAGGATGGCGAGTATAACTCAGTGTCATTCATTGCTTTCTTATTCATAGTTTTGATGGGAATTGTTTCTCTTAATCGAGAGCTTATTATTATTCGAATGAGTTTGTTTGCACTATATTAAAATGTTACCATCTTACTTCTTACTAATCTTACTTTGTGAAAATGTTTGATGTTTAGATGGTTACATATTTGTTTGAAATAAACGCAGAAAAAATTTAAAAGATTTGAGTGACGGATTCAATTTGGCACACAGGTAGACCATATCCTGGATTAATACATAGGCTACTTTTTATACCGGTAATTTGCTCCCATGGGAAATAATGGAACTTCTTAATCTGATTTTTCTAATAGATGGCGCTGGTGCCGTACTTTGTTTTAGGAACTTTTGTAGAGGGAAGTCTTCTCACGCGGGCAAAGTAACGAGCAACATCTAGTTCTATATAAAAATACATAAAGTCTACTAGGCTGGCTTAATTTGGTCTGGTAAAGTTTAGAATTTGTATAAAGAACTCTCAAGATATGGATTTCCCTACGATGTTTTATTTTTCCGATTATTTAATATGCGTACTTGTTTAGAAAGGCGATTTTCGAGAATGCTTCAACTGATTTTCATATTAAAAATAATTGGCTACATGTAACTGATGTATTAAAAATTTTATGAGTGAGGTTGGAAAGAGGTACTAAAAAATAATTTTGAATATATTAAATTATTTAATAGATATATGTACCCTTGTAAATTATTATTATATTCTCTTACATGTCATAAGTACTTTTTCTATGCGTAAATGATTAATAACGGCGTTTTTTTAAGGGTAACGAGTGCATAGCTATCGTATGCACATTGCATTCTCAGATTAAGAGTTGCAATGGCGATGCTGTTATATAGATAAGTTGGCTTAAACATGTTTTAACATTATTTGATTACGAATATCTCTTGCATAAACTTCTCCAAGCTCCCAGGTACCAAAACCGACACAATACGAGCCGTGTTCACAAGCGAGAAATACAGTGATATCGCAGAACGCAGTGCCGAGTGGCAAGGCGCCAGGCCGTTGTAAAATTGCCGATAAATTTGCGTCGCAGGTGTTGCACCCGTGACCAAGCGCTGTTTAGGAGCCTAGATTTGTACGGCCTTCTAAATTCGCTTTAAAACGTACATGGCTAGATGCCGCCCTGATTTTAATATACCGTTGGTACAGCTCGTGCTTTTGTTACGGTTAACAAATACGCATGCACACGCCTTTTATCCCCGAAGGGGTAGGCAGAGGCGCAACTAGTGCACCCACTTTTCGCCAAGCGTATTCCGTCCCATGATGTGATAGGGGGCGAGCCTATCGCTATATCGGGCACAAATTCCAGACTCCGGGCTGATACTGAATAGAAAAATCTAATATCACTTTGCCTGACCCGGGAATCGAACCTGAGACCTCAGCCTTGCAGTCGTACCGTAATACAACTACGCCACCGAGGCAATCAAGGCGAGGTTAACAAATGTACTGGCCATATGCAATATGAATGTAAAAAGATTCGCTTATGAAAAAAAAATATTACAAATTTTAAATTTGGAACATTAAACGTGTGACCACATGCGCCGCTAACAAATGGGTATATTATTCTCTACATTTTCTCACAACCGTCCATCTAGACATGTATGTAATCAAAGTGTTTGCCTAATGCCTTACGGCATTTGTATTTGTTATGAGGGGGCAGCGCTGAGTTATTCAGTCTATACACGAGTTTCTTGGCTGCTAGTCAAGAGCTTAATACTAACGCCTTTTCATCTGTGTATGTCCACACAAATAATAGAATGCAACTACCTCGGCGTCTTGACTTGGATTTTCATTTTAAACTCTCGCTTGCATCCCTAAGTGTAAAGAGGTTTATCTGGGGCACGTACTGTTTGGGTATCGTCATCTCATGACCTCTCTCCGGTCATGTCGGATTGCCGTCTCAGCGGACTATGAGAGTGAAGGAATAGTGAGTGCACCTGTGTATTGCGCACACACTTGTGCACTATAATATCTCCTGCGTACCTGGCTGATCTGCGTTGAGGTTGGCCGCCGTGGCCGAAATTGGCTAGGAGGATTTCATCGAGCATAGTTTAGCCTGACCACTTCAAATGTTTTTCAAATAAATTAATAACTTTAATTTTGATTTCCATAATTAGTTTGGAATTATTAAAGCACTAACTGATTTTAGTGTAAGTTATCTCTCAAGAAAATGATTACGGCGAAAAGTGGGTGCATTAGTTGCGCCCCTGCCTACCCCATCGGGGATAAAAGGCATGAGTGTGTGTGTGTGTGTGTGTTATTTATAGGCTTTTATAAATAATATGGTAAGTTTTAATAAATAAAATATTATACAATTTAACTCTAAAAAATATATTTGTCGTATGGACGAATTACTAGCATTCAATCGAAAAGCAGCCGTAAACTCATAAATAAAAAACCTTAATAGCCAAACTTCGCATATTTCGCAGTCCAAAGAGTTATTTTAGTGTAGTTTCAACAACGAACCGGCGATATTAAAAATAGAAAGGCGGAGTTTGTCGCTCGCCGGCGGGTAAAAAGCGTTTTCTTTGGAATTAAACTATACATTATAAAACTGACGCGAACTGGCGAAGATTTATAAGGTTTGTTAGTGAAATTTATAATGCGACGGACTTGATGACTAGATCAGTAGTAAAACAAATGTAAGTATACCTACTTGATTTTTTTTCAGCCTAAGTCATAACATAATAATATTATGATTTATCCGATATGAAAGTATACTAGTATATCTACGGTTCACTGAATATTACTTAGATCACACTTATTTTTTATGATGGGATATGATAACGGATATGAGCCTACCGACCTCAAATGAATCCTTCATGTATAATTTAAGGTAAACACACGATATTTCTATTCCTGGGAATGGAACTCAAACCCTCATATTTCACAGGTCGACTACGTTTAGTCTATCGGGAATGTCATTTCAATGACCTTATTAACTAACTAAGTATACAGCACCTAAGTTAATGAACCTTATGAGGAATCAGTACACGACATAATGTTCACGCGTTTTGCAAACGACTTCGCTTGATTTGTACAACAAATCGACCATAAACGTCATCCCTCTCTAGTGAAACCTATCCCGAAACTTAAAAAAACCTATACACAGTATTCCCAACCTGGGAACCAAACCCATTTCCCACTTTACGGTCAACACAGTGGGAACGGTGTGGGTCGCGGCAGCGGGTGCGACAAGGGCGGGAAACGCATATTCCTACACGTGAACACAGTGGCTCACGGGGCATCTCATTTAAAGAGCATTATCATGTCTGAATTTTAACCGCATGCCACGAGCAAAACGCTAACTGGTTTGCGTTTTCCCGTCCCGCTAGCACCGCTCACTCATCCCGCTGCGGATTCCGCGCGCCCGCGCCGCTGTTACTCTGTTCATATGCAAAAGAAGCTATGTGTTGCCTACACCCGCTTGCGGATTCCGCTGCTCGCGCCGCTCTAACTGTGTTTTAACACTAACCATGCTCCACAGCAGGTCGTAAAAAGGTACTACTTCTCAACTAATAGAAACAAATTTAAGTCACATTCCCGGCGTCACAAAGAAAATACACTCAACGGGAATTCCCGCAGAACGGTTTCAATGAATAGGTAATTTGAGCAGACTCCTTAGTTCCAATAGCTGGCTCGTAAAACGTACCTCAGTTAATCTGTACAGTACCGATCTTTATCTTAACTCTACTGGCAACGCGATCGAGATGTATTTTGAGTCTATCTTTTACAAAAGGTTTCTGGCTTTTAAACATAGACATTTTCCTTGCAGTTTCTCTTGTTTATTTTTTCTATACTAAGAGCCGATTCATCGTTGGCTGATAAAAGTTATTTGTTACATGTCAGTCACATTCTAATCTAGGAGCATAGGGACTTGGGTGTGACTTTTGTGTTTGGTCGGCTTATCCTTTTATTTGATATAAAATCAGCTCTAAGTATAATAGAAATAAAATATAGTTCATGATATTATTGGCCGTCTGACAGTCAACCTCTTTTGCGAGATGATAGCGAAAAAATAAAATACGTTTCCCGACGTGAAAATCGAACCCTGAACTTCAACCATACTCCACAAGACCGAGGAGACGAATGCCTGCACTTAATATTTACGAACGCTATTTTGGTATCATTAATCTTTAAATAGTGTTCATTGAGCAGTCATCTCATACATTCCACTTAAGTGGTTCTAAATATTTAAGTGATGTTATAAAGTTCAAAAGATCAGGTATTAACTCAATGTCAACCGGCCTCTGCCGAGAGGTCACGTACATCGAACGGACTTTTTGGCATGCAGTGCACCGCCATTTATTAGTAATTTATATCGAATTCATTCTAATCTATTTTATAGATTACTTAGAAAAGGGTATATCATTAAAGTCACATACACGGGCGCGAGCGCTATTTATCCCCAAAGGGCTAGGCAGAGGCGCAACCAGTTCACCCACCTTTCGCTGTGCGTAGTCCGCCCCATGATGTGATAGAGGGCGAGACTTTTGCCATATCGCGCACAAATTTCAGACTCCAGGCTGACACTGAGTAGAAAAACCAAAGATCTCATTGCCTGACCTGGGGATCGAACCCAAGATCTCAGCACTGCAGTCGTATCGTAATACTACTACACCACTGAGGCAGTCAGGCAATGCTTTTATTAAATTATTAATTAGCATAAACAGTCTTATAATAGTTAAATTCCGCTAACTGTCGGCTCGTTCGGTTAAAAGCCAAATAAGACCCCACCTGCAGTAAAAGGAAACTGTGGTTTCGAGGAAACTAATTTCACTGAAAACTGCATATTCTGTTTTTCTTTACGTAGCTCTTGCCTGCGCTTTCCTCTAAATATTAAGTAGTACTTATGAACTGAAAACGTGTTTAAAAGGATCATAGACTGGCATTTCATTTTACGTAATTACTTACCAATTTCGAGGTAGATGAAGTTTTTATAACTTTTAGAGTTGCTGGCTAGCTCTTTTAGAATTTTACCTAAAATTCTGAAAATGTAGTATTAATATAATGTAAAGCAAAGAAAAAATAATGTTCTGCAGTGCATTATGCGGATTTACCTCGCTGTACTTCGATTGACCCCGGAATGCTACTCGTTAAAACTAGTTACGATGATGGGATTATCTAATACCGCCATGCCTACGTCGCTGTTAGTGACGAAGGGTTGTAATACCATGTCACTGGCTTAACTTTGCAAATTTTTCAGTTAATGCTATACTATACTTTGATAGCAAATATATCTGTATCCTTTCAAATATTTCACTGTTCTAGTTAAAACATGCCTGTACCCGCTAATCAATCTGTTTCTATATTAAAAAATCGTCAAGACACAATTCGAAATCTGACATCTCTCTACCTTACATTTAATTTAGACTATCTCATAGTTGCTCAGACAAAGAAAAACAAAGTCCCCGAGTCGTTTTAAATTTGTTTCAGTCTTATTTACAAAGTCGGAGTTGCGCCAGTGCTTTCTTGTTAACAAGTAGAAAGCGTTGAGAGAAAACCACCTGTCCCAGTTACAAATAATATATGGAGATATATTACAGCGTGACCAGCAAAACATAAAGCCTGCTTTGGGGGCGCCACTTTTCTTTCTCGTTTTAAAGTTGATGTTGTCAGTACAATAAATTTAGTTCCATATTTTACCACCATCCGAGATCTAATATCCGATAATTGTGTATGTAATGTCTGCGATAATGAGTTAAGTATAATCACCCTTTTATTGATAGAATAAAAGTGGAACGGCGTTGTTGTATTTGCGTAGTGATTTTTAAAATAAAGATTTTTTGTGCTGGCATGCGTTTACTTCAATTTTATGTTGAGCTGTACAACCGTTGAACTGTTAAACAGTAAAATAAATACAATGAAGTATGCTCTTCATTGTATTATTATTATTATTACAAGTATTTATTTATTTTGTTACGTCCACCAACGTTTTTCACATTATTACGTTATTATAATCAGCTAACTGCTTCGATGGCGTAGTTGTATTACGGTACGATCGCAATGCTGAGGTCTCGGGTTCGATCCCCGGGTTGGGCAAGGTGATATTGGATTTTTCTATTCAGTATCAGCCCCAAGTCTGGAATTAGTGCCCGATATGGCGATAGGCTCGCCCCCTATCATATTATGGGACGGAATACGCACGGCGAAAAGCAAACGCACGTTTAGTCTTGTTATTGATAAATGTTAGAAATGCAATGGTCATCACAACCAAAGTAGAATAAATCAAAATTTGAAAAAAGAATGTTACGTTCGATTCTTTTGTACTCGTGCCGTGCCAAGGCTTTGGAAATAGCTTATACGCAATGTATTTAAGGTTCATATTAGATTAGTAAGAAATGGTTTTAATGACTTTAATAAATAAAATAAATAAAAATATACTCGTTTCAACAAGTATAGCTTCTACGCATTGTATTTAAGGTTCATATTAGTAAGATAAAAAAGATGTCAGGTTATTTTCGTTACGGAATTTCTGGATTCGGTCTCCACGCTCAAGGCCCGCGATAGAAGCTATGCAATAGCTTAAAAAAATAATTATAACGTTTTATAAAAAAAAGTAAACGATTTTGCTAATTATAGATTAACTACAAAAATATCGTCTATAGCTTTCATAACATTGTTATTTATTCTATAGCTTTGACCACGACAGTACCCTATCTCCAGGCCGAAGGAGATCTTTTAATTCCTTAAGTAGTCCATCTGGATTATAGCCAACGTTCCGGTAACACTTTCATTTGAATTAAGTCTCGTTCCATCTCCTTGGAAGTACCCAATTGACAATCCTCGCTTAATGTTATTAACTCTTG
This sequence comes from Sphinx pinastri, assembly GCA_947568825.1. NCBI lineage: Eukaryota > Metazoa > Arthropoda > Insecta > Lepidoptera > Sphingidae > Sphinx > Sphinx pinastri. Next base: position 631,489 of record OX387623.1, read on the forward strand.
GACCTCTGACTACACAATTATTTTTTATGAGATTTAGGGTTTTCTTCGTAGTCAAGAATACAGATTTAAGTCTAGTGATATTATATCACTAAGTTTTGTGATTAAAGGTCTGATTTTGTAGTCTTGCATGTTCAGGGCAGTAGGTACATTTTACACAACATGCGTTTTCTACATCCTCGACACAGTCAATCATCGAACTTATTTTAAACTTGTATTATGATAAGAAAGTCTATCATGCTGGACATAATGGGTAACTCGCAACACCAGTTTTTAAGTTGAAACGCGAAATAACAGTCATTGCAAAATATAAGTCGTACCTATTACGTATAGTTCAACATAATATTCACAATCAGAGCTAGAACCGAAAAGACAAGAATGCTAGTAATACAAAGTCTTTCCCAAATCAGAATCTAAGACGATCTCTCGCCTGTTCTACACAATAACTCGCCAATGAGGCGTATACCGGCGCTGCGCTTACCTGCACGTTACGTCAGAACTAGCTTATGACGTCACGCAGCCACGGCTTTACATTTGCATGCAGTCTTCACGGTCTGTTTTGACTTGTGATTTTGTTTTGGGATAGAAAATGTTTAAAGACAGTAGTAGGTTTTATAGTAGAGAAGTTGCTAAGGCCGTCCATTGTACACCATAAATTTAAGGAAATTGTATATTTTTTAATTGTTTTCTGTTTCAAATTGATTACAATAAAGAGAATTTGTATATTGCTATAGGGGATAGTTTAGTTGTAAACTGAAACTTTGAGATTTGATATCGTGGTCTATAGATAAAAATAAAGTTTGAGTTTCGATTAAAAACCGGACAAGTGCGAGTTGGACTAACGTACCGACGTTTCCCTACAAGTTTGTAGGTAAGAATTAAGATATCTAAGTATATAAGACATAAGTACACATTTATTTATTTTTGCCTTTAAATGTTCTGTAAAAGATTGATTCTTGCTAAATTTGATGATTCTAGGTCAACGGGAAATACCCTATGGATCTTGATTCCTTTGTTAATCCGCAAATGTGCGAAAATAATATGTTTTTGATAGCGTTTCCTTACAAGTTTGATTTTTTCACAGCTGAACAAGACCGTACATCTGAGTATTTGATATATATTTCAACTACATACCTTTACATTTTCCTGCGAAAAAAAGATATTGTCACACAAAAAGACAGGCAGACAACAAAGTGATTCTAAGAAGAACCCTTCCTTTTAAGGTACCTACGGAATCCTAAATATATAGTAATTTTTTTCTATGTTGGATTTTTACCGAAATTTGGGTAGATTATAATTACTAGTTGCGCGTCTTCTAAATTCTTTAAAGATAATTATATGGAGTTATAAACATACGAATGATAGAAAATACCTAGATAAGAATATAATGATACAGTTTTAAAATATTTTTCTTACTTTAGACTTGCTATAAAGTTCGCAAGCCTTTTGCAGAAAATAAATTATTTATAATCCATTAAATTCGAAATAAATATTTTAGTATTTTCAAACCCAAGCTATATATTTTTTTACGGTAAATTACACCTATTTTGCAAGACAACGAAGATACTGTAGTCCATAAAGAGTGATAAGTAGTCTTCTTACAACCATTTTATAAAAAAATGTCTGGAGCTACATAATATTTTAGCCTATTATAGTATCAACTGTTGCTAAAAGTCCTTTTTCAACAACTATGTACTTAGATCATATTTCAACGTGTTTTATGTTGCTTCAAAGTAAGTAAGCTTTTAGTGAATATAATTTGAGCGTTGGAATCAAAATGATATAATAATTATGTCAGTTAAGTTTCTGCGTACAGGCGTTGGTATAGGCAGATAAAGTGAAATGATATGTCAAATAATTTTCCATCAGTGAATCTTGCTGGTGGTAGGTCTCTCATATGTAAGAGTTCGTCTGGGTGGGTACCACCGCAATATCTATTTCCACCGCCAAGCAACAGTGTGCATGCACTGTTGTGTTTCGGTTTGAAGGACATTGTAGCCAGTGGAACTACAGGACTAATGAGATTTAACATCTTATGTCTCAGGATGACGAGCGCAGTAGAATTTCACACAGTACTTTGTAAGTCAAGGTTCTGGAAGGTGTTGCTACTGTTTATGGGTGGTCGTATCGCGTACCATCAGGCGAACGGCATGCACGTCTCGTCATTCAATGCCATAAAAAAAACTGTCGTTTACAAGAAACATAGATCACACTCTATTTTTGTAGGTCTCTACTTCTGAAGTTGCCGTTTAGTATACCGAAAGTTAGTCATCTTTTTGTAAATATTTTTTTTATTTCTATCAATCATATTATTGACGGCCTCGGTGGCGTAGTTGTATTACGGTGCGACTGCAAAGCTGAGGTCTCGGGCTCGATCCCCGGGTTGGGCGAGGTGATGTTGGGTTTTTCTATTCAGTATCAGCACGGAGTCTGGAATTTGTACCTGACATGGCGATAGGCTCGCTCCCTATCACATCATGGGAAGGAATACGCATCGCGAAAAGTGGGTGCACTAGTTGCGCCTCTGCCTACCACTTCGGGGATAACGGGCGTGAGTGTGTGTCTATTTTATCAATCATAATATGCACCATGCTATCGATGCATCTCTGCCAGCGCAGTGGTAATTTTTCAACACCCTTCTTGAAGAAGTTAGGTGTACGGGAGTCAACAAACTCTTCAAAGGTATTTTGTACTGCCTCTTGTTTCTTTAGAAATATAATTGCCCGTACACAATATGAGAGCGAAACATAAGGTGATATTACAGAACGCACAGCAGTGTCGTGCAGTGTATAAGTTAAAGTTTCTGGGTGACTTTACCACTATGTTTGGGCATGATATCGATCAGCCGGCTCGTCTCGGAGTTCATCATAAAGAACGCATTTAACTAACTTCCAAAAAAAGGAGGAGTTTTACAATTCGTATGTATTTTGTTGAATATTTTAATAAACTTATTATATTTACTTAAGTCTAAAAATTAACACAGATCGATTCTCAGAAGAAGATTAAATGGGAACAAAAATATTTTGATGAAATGTTTTACCATAAACATAACCCGAAGTCTATCCCAAAATTCATAGCTCAAGTTTGTATCGCATAATTTTTTTTCCAAGGCGACGCTTGAATAAACTTTGACCGCCTTTCCAGGAAATTGAGACCGACTCCCGCGGGGACTTCCTGGGCGATGGAAGCATAGCACCTATTTGTTTCTAATAAGGATCAAACGTTAGAATATGAAGCTCCTTTGGCTAGGTCATTACTGAGCGACCCACGAGACAGTCGACAGTAGAAAGCATCAAACACCCTGAGGTTGTGCTAAATTTAAACCGTTGAAGGGGTCAAATGACCAGTAATTTTTTCTGCCACTTCACATGAGATTTCTGTACCAAACCCGTGTAGCGAACCCAATATCACTTTGACCGACCCGGGAATCGAACCCGAGATCTCAGCGCGATAGGTAACCGCGCATGCAATACAACTATGCCACTGAGACAGTCAGTTTTATTTTAATGTCTATTTCTACCGCCAAGCAGCAGTGTGCATGCACTTTTGTGTTTCAGTTAGAAGGACATTGTAGCCAGTGTAACTGCTGGACATAATGAGACTTAACATCTTATATCTCAGGATGACGAGCGCAGAGGAATGCCACACAGTAAGTACTTTGTAAGTCAAGGTGCTGGATGGTGTTGCTAGTATTTATGGGTGGTCGAATCGCTTACCATCAGGCGAACGGCATGCTCGTCTCGTCATTCGATGGAATAAAAAAAAACACTTGCGTAAAAATAAAACATTATTGTCCTTGAACTAAAATACTATTACATATGGATCCAAACGATGTGACCACTACCAATGTTTAATTCATCGTTAGTGCTTCTTGAGTGGACACAGTAAGTGATTGGGACTGTATCTGAAACATTCGGTACAAATGGACATATCTTGTTTACTTAGGGAAATTACGCTCTGCCCTCTGTAAGGATTGTGTGGGAAAAGAAAATGCGTTATTCCAGTTTCCCCGTAAATTAAATGTATTGTTACGCAATACATTTCCTTCATTTTCTTCATAAAAAATATTTTAGTCCTCCAATCTTTACGTGGTAAGTATAACATTATGTATTGATGATCAATAAACGTTAAATTAATCGTATTTAGTTTCTATCTTTCATCTTTTAATGACAAATATTTAAATCAAAGAGTATCAGTTAAACTTATCATTGGTATTTTTTATACAGGGCCATTTTGACATGACTTTACTAAATGACCATAAATATATATCATAATGTAAGGGTGCTTCTCTGGCAATGCGCATAGTTAGGAACGATCCATTATAACGGATGACCAACTGAAAATATCTATAAGTCTTTGGAAATAATAAATTCGTCTATATAATAATATCAGCCCTGTATTATATTATACTGTCCCACTGCTGGACAGGGCCTCCTCTACTACTGAGAGCTAAAGCCTAAAACTCTAAGGACTAAAGGTCCACCACGCTGGCATAGTGCGGGTTGGCAGACTTTACATACCTTCGAAATTCTTATGGAAAACTTCTTCAGGTATGCAGATTTTCTCACGATGTTTTCCTTCACCTTAAACCAAGTGATTCACAGAGAATACACACATAACTCTAGAAAGGTCAGAGGTACGTGCCCTTGTGTTTTGAACCTGCGGACATTCGTCTCGGCAGTCCGTTCCACTCCCAACTGGGCTATCGTTGCTTTTAATTCGTTAGGATTAATATTTTTTATATTAATAATTAATAACCAATTATCGTCACTTTTTTATCGATACATTTTTAATAAGCTTTCTTGTTGTTATCGAAAAATAATTTAACATTTTCCACCAGAGGTCAAGCTAATGTACCGACTCCACGAATTTCAAATAACTTACAATTTTATTGCCCTCAATAAAGATATCAAGTCTGGAAAATTTGGACATTTAAACAGAATACTCGAATGAATTTGTTATTAAGAATAACTAGCTTTTTCTCACGTCTCTGTTTGGAAAAATAGCGTGTATTTTTCCGAGGTACGACGTTTTATTTTTTAATTGAAAAAATCACACCGTTTTTTAACCTGAACTGAGAATCGAATCCCACATTTTTTTCTTATCTGACCTGGCAACTAAGCCCAGGTCCTCACGTATCACCGCTCCATTACGCCACCGAACTAACAAACCCATCATCACAATTTACCAGTGATACTGCAGTACATATTAGCAATTCTAATAAAGGCAGTTATTCACGTTCCGTGGCATTTATTAAAGTCTTTTGTATGAACGTTGGAGCGAAATTCCTTGCAATTTATTATATGTGCGTTAAGGAACAGCCTGTTATTGGACTGTTGCTTGTAATAAGCAGTTATAAATTGTATTTATTTATAGTAATAACCTCCATTGCTAGTTGCGAATTGCAACCTTACTTCGGACAATCGAATAAGGACACGTTAGTCGATCTATTAATAATAAAATTGTTACAATCTAATGTCTGTACGTTATAGGTATCGAAAAAGAACGGAAATGGGGTCTTAGTTAGAGTAACATAAGCCAAAATATAATTTTCATTTATTTGGAAAACACAGCTAACATAACAAAGCGTAAAATAACATAGGATAGACTTATAAAGGCCAATTACAAGTTTTCACAAGTAGGTTAATATATAAACACTTGATAGGTCGGTTAAAGCTTTATAAAATACTAGACTTCTGCTAGCGGCTTCGCCCACATGAAAAAGTTTTTCCGGGATAAAATGTAGCCTATGTGTTAATCCAGGACATGATCTACCCATGTGCAAAATTTCATCGAAATCCGTTCAGTTGTTTTGAGTTTATTCGTTACAAACATACTTACATACAAATCATTCCTCTTTATAATATTAGTATAGACAATACCAAATGATATGGATAATTAATTTAGGAATATGCATAAGCTAGAAAACACAAACAACAAAGTATAATTCTAAGTACAGAAAAACTCTTTTGTTAAAATATCTTTGAGTTGAGGTACACAGGTAACAAAAAAGTCCAAATCAAACTTAACGGAAGGGTCATTAAACGTTCTACACGCACGCATAGTGAAACTATTCTGCCTATTATTATAATAGGTGGTCGAATTGGGGGTGTGGAGCAGTCTAGGCTTACGTAGTTGTATTCGTTGCGGTACGAAACCTATGATGCCAAGCAGCTCTGGGCAGTCGATACTATTATTTACTATTTTAAAAAGATAAATTAGGTCTGCTATGCGCCTGCGTTCATGTAAAGGTAATATGTGAAACTTTTTACAACGAACTTCATAATTAGTTAAGTGTTTAGGATTTTTCTCTGTCCGTTTGCATGTTTGTACACGCATCACGCAAAAACTAATATTACTTATAAAGAGATAAAGTTTGTGACTTTGTTTTAAGGAATTGAACAATTTTTTTTTTATGGCATTGAATGACGAGACCAGCATGCCGTTCGCCTGATGGTAAGCGATACGACCACCCATAAGCAGTAGCAACACCATCCAGCACCTTGAGCTGCAAAGTACTGTGTGGCATTCCACTGCGCTCGTCATCCCGAGACATAAGATGTTAAGTCTCACTATGTCCTGTAGTTCCACTGGCTACAATGTCCTTCAAACCGAAACACAACAGTGCATGCACACTGCTGCTTGGCGGTAGAAATAAACATTGCGGTGGTACCCACCCAGACGGCTTCTTACGTCATATGAGAGACCTACCACCAGTGGGCAAAGCGGGATCATTGCAGTGTACCTTTTTCGGCTACTTGTATTGATAATGTTATTACAAATTTTAAACTCAACTATAAGAAGTTATTAGCAGGTGTACGCTCAGACCACACTTGTCAAATGGTCCAATTTAATTATGTAAAAAATAGAAGTAAACATATTATTAAATTTAGACCCCTATCTCAACATAATTTGCAGAAATTTAGTAAAAGATTTAGTTCCATGTTACCAATGCTGACTTGCGACTTGGGCAACCCGAACAATATGTTTGAAAAATTATTAAATAGTATTACGAATGTATTCAATAAAACATGTTGTGTAAAATCAGTGCTTCTAAAAAATAAAATATCGTTCAGTTCTTGGGCAACAAAAGGTATTAGGCGTAGTAGAGATGTTCTGTACGAATTATATGACAGAAGGTCCTATACACCTGATGTCAATTTTACCAATTACGTAAGAACTTACTCTAAAATTTTTAAAAGTGTTTGCAGCTTTGCTAAAGCTGCTTATATTAGTAGTGATATTAAAAACTCCGATAATAAAATTAAAACAACATGGAAGATTATTAATACTGAAACTGGCAAAACCAAGTGTAAAGACAATATTGTATTGAATATTAATGACGAACTAGTTTCAGATAAAAATAATATTGCTAATTATTTTGAATTATTTTTTTCTAACATACCTTTTGAGACGACAAAATGTCTGCCATCCTCACCAGGGGCAGCTGAGTCGTTCTTAAAGAAAAATCTAGAATTATCAATTCCAAATTTCAAGTTTGAATCTGTTACTCATTACGATATTATAAAAGTTTTTAAGAGCTTAAACTTGAAGAGCACCGAAGATCTTTGGGGTTTGTCTGTTAAAGCGTTGCAGTCAATAATAGTAAGCATTGCCCCAATCCTTTCAGATATTTTTAACTGCTGTATAAGAGACGGCGTATTCCCTGATCTTATGAAGATTAGTAAAGTAATACCAGTTTTTAAAGCAGGTTGCTCTAACACACCCTCTAACTATAGGCCTATTTCTATTTTACCAGCCCTAAGTAAAGTATTCGAAAAATTAATGCTTAATCAAATGCTGGTGTTTTTTAATAAAAATGAGATCTTACATGATAGGCAATTCGGTTTTACAAAGGGTAGGTCCACGCAAGATGCTGGATGTGCATTGGTAAAAGCTGTGTTGGATGCCTGGGAGGGATCACAGGATGCTTTAGGGGTATTTTGTGATCTTTCCAAGGCGTTCGATTGCGTCGATCACAGTACCCTCATCCTAAAGCTACACCATTATGGTATTAGGGGAGTAGGGCTTAAACTAATATCCTCATATTTATCAGGCCGCAAACAAAAAGTATTTATTGATAATGTCTCCTCTGTAGGGTCCGCAGTTAGGATTGGGGTTCCTCAAGGATCAATTTTGGGTCCGTTCTTATTTTTAGTATACATTAATGACCTGCCTTATATGATTAACAATATGGCAGATGTAGTATTATTCGCAGATGACACCTCGTTAATTTTTAAGATAAATAGAAGGGAACAAAATTTTGTGGAGCCCAATAAAGTACTTAGTTTGATTTCTAACTGGTTTTCAGCTAACAATTTGCTGTTAAATGCGGCAAAAACTAAATGTGTCCGATTCTCGCTACTGAGTAATAAAAATGAACCAAATATTGATTTGGATGGAAATAAACTAGCATTAGTTCCGTCAACGGTTTTCCTCGGGGTTTCAGTAGATAATAAATTGCAATGGGGACCCCACATTCAGAAAATTTCGAGTAAATTGAGTTCTGCCATCTTCGCTATTAGAAAGATCAGACATTTAACTGACGTGGCTACGGCAAGGTTAGTATATTTTGCTTACTTCCACAGCATTATGTCATATTGCATTCTTCTGTGGGGTTCTGCCGCAGATCTGCAGACCATTTTTGTCTTACAGAAACGAGCGATTCGTGCTATTTACAACCTTCGATCTCGTGATTCCCTTAGGGAACTGTTTAAGGAGGCTAATATACTGACTTTGCCGGCCGAATACATTTTCCGGAATATTATGTATGTCCGCAAAAACCTTAGTACTTTTATTAAAAACAGTGACTTGCACTGTCTGAACACTAGAAATAAGAATAAACTAGTTGTTCCAAATTTTAGGCTCTGTAAAACGAGTAAATCATACTTAGCGAATAGCATTAAATTTTACAATAAACTTCCCTCCGAAGTAGCCGATTTGCCCGGACACCAGTTCAAGTGTTATGTTAGGCGCGAGTTAATGTCTAGAGCGTATTATAATGTAGCGGATTACCTCGATGATAAGACGGTTTGGAGAAGTGGTCCTGCACACCATGGCCAACCCTGTTAACACTTACTAGTGATTGACTGCATAAAGTGTCTCATCTGTATCTATCTTTAATATTGACATTACAATAATTTTAACTTTTAAATCTACTGTGACTATTAGGTATATAACCTAATTACTACAATTATAAATATTCATTCATATAATTTAAATTTAGGGAAGACGACCGACCGATCATTTTGTTGCGCTTGCCTTTATAAGTTTCATTTTATTAAGAAAGTAGGAAGAGCAATACAACAAAAATAATTTTGTAAATGTAGGCGAATGCACATTGTACACCGTTATTTTATTATTTTTTTGTGTTATGTCCAGTTTTACGTATTTGTACATGCCTGTCCAGGTATTCCCTAAATCCCTTCATTTGGATTTTATCTTATTTCAACGGTGATGTGCGTGCATTAGCTTATATAACTAATCTGACTTTGTACACAGCACAAAAGAATTGAAAAAAAAAAAAAAGAGAAAGAAACAATGAACAATTGATGACAAAAAAAGTAAGCCCGGAGTTTCTTTCTGCCTTTCTTCTTCGGGTCGTCATCGCTTAGGTAGCTAGTGAAAGGCTGGTAGGTTAGCTAGGCTAGGGCCTGTAGTGTCCTCACCGGTGAGGATCGCGACGCGTTCCTCCCATTATTTTAATAAAATGATGTCCTTTTTATATCCCCTTTCCTGCCAGCCCGAGCTGTTTTTTTTTTTTTTTTTTTTTTTGTTTTTGTTTATTTCTTATCATAGATTTACTCCCAATAAAAATGTCGGTAGTTATATAAGTGACCATTGGTATTTATAATAATTATTAATATAATCAATTTAATGTATCTTGACTTATCATAAGTGCAACTATGTTCGCCTACGTGATGAATAAAGTATTTTATTTTTTTATTTATTTTATAGTGTATATTAATATTTCAATATTTTAAAATTTTTATTCATCTTACTTAACTCTACCAACAATGTCCGAAAATGTAATACTACACTAATCACTGTCGCTCGTCCGAAATAATCGCGCCATTTTCGTTAATAGTTTCCATAATTAGAATTCCAGTGATGGCTGAGTTATGGCACGCATTCATACACGGATAAACAGACCGACATAGCGCTTACCCGTCATATAAACATCATTTAACAGAGTCACGAACGGTTTTGGGTTTCATTTTGCTGCATCGTAAATTGCTTAGTAAAATTATTTTTACGAGCGCAATACATTTGGATTACGTTTTTGCTTTTTTATTTTTGATTCTTTATTGAAAACTGGTAGAATAATAAATTAGTTATACCATCTCCTAGGTAATCTTCTTTTTAACCCCGACGCAAAAAGAGGGTCGCTATAAGTTTGAGGTGTATATCTGTATGTCAGTGGGATCGTAGCTCCTAAACGAATGAACCGATTTTGATGAAGTTTTTCTTTGAACGCTGATGTGATCTAGGTGTTTCTTAGCTATAATTAATGAAGATTTGTTCAGGCCATAAGCTCATTTTCCACTATCACAGGTGCAATTGGTTTGAAATTTGGTATATTGTTACTTTGGTAGTACTTTCAATGGACATGGTAACCTTGAGCTAATGCTGCCGCATCGAGTAGTCTGTGGGATAGCCAACTCAAAGAAGCTAAACGAACACACACTGGTGGTAGGTCTCTCATTATGTAAGAGGCCGTCTGGGTGGGTACCACCGCAATGTCTATTTCTACCGCCAAGCAACAGTGTGCATGCACTGTTGTGTTTCGGTTTGAAGGACATTGTAGCCAGTATAACTACTGGACATAATGAGACTTAACATCTTATGTCTCAGGGTGACGAGCGCAGTGGAATGCCACACAGTACTTTGTTAGTCAAGGTGCTGGATGGTGTTGCTACTGTTTATGGGTGGTCGTATCGCTTACCATCAGGCGAACGGCATGCTCGTCTCGTCATTAAATGCAATAAAAAAAAAAACAACAACAAACTCATTTTCTTTTTATCTTAGATTTATTGTTTTATTTTTTACAAGTAGCTATGTAGGCGCTGACTTGATGCCCTTCGTTCAGTAGTGGACGCTTATAGATCATTTTTTTTTATTCCAAGTTCATTGTGTTATTGTGTATTATAAATCACGCACCTAGCAGTCCGTAAAGTTTAATCGCGGAGGGGAAATGCTGTGTCCTTCAAAATGCAAGGCTGAGTGATTATGTAGATATATTACACACATTCATAGCAAACCGCCTTATTCACTTTTTCAGGGGCAGGCAGAGGTGTATCACACCGACCTTTCGCCAGGTATGATAGGTCCCATATAATAATAGTTGCCATTTACCAGGTATATTTCCAGACTCGTTGCTGATACTGAGTAGATCCTGGCTTACAGGAGTTACAGTGGCGGGTGTGAGGGCGGGATAGTCTCTGATACTGAGTAGAAAAATCCCAATATGACTGCCCGACCCGGGAACCGAACCCGATATTTCAGCAATGCAGTCGTACCATAATACAACTACGCTACTGAGACAGTCAGTCGGTCATTTTAAACATTATTTTGTATATTTTTTTTATAATTGCCACATACTTTAAACATGATTATCAATTACAATTATTTGGCATCCATTTCATTCTCACATCAAAGCGTCAAATAAAGCCCATATCCTATTATATTGTTGAACAACCTTACTCTACTGTAGCTGTAAATCTAATATGACATATTAAACGTACTAGCCGACAGCGTTTTTATAAACGCTCAGCTGGAACGACGTATGTTGATTTATTTGACAGATATGTGAATATACGCCGCTGTGCTATATATATTTGGTTCGCTGTAGTGGTGGGTTTCGCTGTTTTTGTGCTAGATTAAGTAAGCACAAACTTATCTTGTGTGTAAAACGTGCTTTGAATCTATCTTTATGAAATTTTATAATATGCCTTGGTGGCGTAGTTGGCGTATATCGTCAGCGATACGACTTTCGATCTGAGGTCTTGGCTTCCAATTCCGGGTCAGGAAAAGTTATATAGGATTTTTCTTTTCAGTATCAGCCCAAAGTTGAGGCCGATATGATGATACTATCATCATGTAAGTAAATTGACAAAATGATAAAGTTTTCGATTAGTATTTCTATATTATACATAAAATATATGAATATCGGAATTCCTATATTACGTCTTTTAATTCCGAAATTGAATGGAATGGTCTGCCGAGACAATGTCCGGAGGTTCAAACCCAAGGCTCACACCTCTGACTTTTCGAAGTTACGTGTGTATTGTTTATCAATTATCGTTCGCTTTAACGGTGAAGGAAAACATCGTGAGGAAACCTACATGCCTAAGAATTTCGAGGGTATGTGAAGTCTACCAACCCGCACTAGGCCAGCGTGGTGGACTAAGGACTAACCCCTCTCAGTAGTAGAGGAGGCCCGTGCTCAGCAGTGGGCAGTATATAATACAGGGCTAATTGCATTGCATTGCAATTCCGAAATTGAAATATGGGCAAACTCGGTCCGAAACTCTGGAATTATGAAATTCAGGAATTTCGCATTGCATGCCCTAGTTTTTTTTAAGTGGAACTAGTTTATCGACGTCCGGGAGAAATCTGTGTTAAAAAATGGTCACACGAAAATCGTCACATTTTCCGTCACTTTGGACCGTCACGGCGCCGTCTTACGCCTAAGCATACTCACGCCTTTTATCCCCGAAGGGGTAAGCAGAAGCGCAACTAGTGCACCTACTTTTCGCCGTGCGTATTCCTTCCCATGATGTGATAGGAGCCTATCGCCATATCGGGCACAAATTCTAGACTCCAGGCAGATGCTGAATCGCAAAATCCAATATCACTTTGCCCGATCCGGGGATCGAACCCGAGACCTCAGCATTCTAGTCGAACAATAAGTAGTTGTAACTACGCCACTGAGACATGAAAGAACTGCTTTCATATATGTAAATACGTTTAAAAGCGTCTTTCATAAACTAAACGATTTGATTATATCAATACCCTTTCAAATCCTTGTTTAACCCAACTGACCCGTTTACAAATCCAAATATAGATTACCCAAACTCCCTTTACAGATAGTGGGCGGCATGTTATCAAACATTGCAGGCGGCTATAATAGCGGCGTCCATATGGTTTTATGCCAAAACGTTTATGAACATTGCTCCAGTTCGTGCGATCATTAAAAGGCCAAGCTCGCGGAGACGCTGCGAGCGGGTTCTATTACATATTTAAGTTAATTAATCATCAGACACGTGATGTCCACTGCTGAACATAGGCCTCATAAAGATTACTACATTAATTTGCTGGAAACTATATCCAGCTTCTTATCAAGTTCATACAAATATTTTTTTTATATTTCTACACAGTTCAATTGAATCTATGTGTATGTATTTAGTAAAATTTCCTGATATTCTTTAACATCAGTGCATCAGTTTACGATCGTATGTATGACCTGCTAACTGCTAGTGGGTAAAATATACTCACTTTATAGAATATCTTCAAAGCTAAGCTCCCTTGGGCTTAGAGGTTTTAATAAAAAATAAGAATTCAAAGGTTACATTATTGTCTCCTTGGGCAATCTAACATCCGACTACTTCAGTCAAATGGTAGATTGAAATGTAGATGTAATCTTATTTCATTTCGTTTGGTTAATTTCTAGTGGTCATTCTCTCTTTTATTCCTCATTCCTTTCCTTAAACAAGGCACCCATCATACCGTTCGTTGTTCCTGCGTAATCACCATCAATTAACCTACTTTCTAGATTTTGAGTTCTTAGCTATAAACAAAAAGATACATGCTTTCTATAATAGCACTAACCTTTTAAAACTTTAAGTTTAGCAGGAGTTTTACGAGTCAGTTTCGCTGCAAGGATGGCCGCAGCCGTCGTAGCGTCCGCTGCTTGTCGATAATTTTGCGAGCTCACCTACATTACACTACGGAAGTTCGCAATTGTTTCCTGTACACTTCACGACGAAAATATCCTTTTATTCCCCCAAAGAGTTTTACGAAGAACCTGTAATATATTTCATTTCATGAATTTTTTAACGATTATATTTTAAACTTATAAATGTAAGTAGACTTAGGACGCGTTCCACAACTTCTGAGTAATAGCTACTTGTTACATAAATGTATAAGCCGACCAAATATCAAAGTCACAATCTAATCTATGCTCCCAAATAAATGGTAATTGTAGGGGTAAAATGAGTACTAACGACATTAGCTGTTTAATACGATAATTTTCAAAGAAAATTTACTTAAAACTTGTGAAACAGGCCCTTAATATAATATATTGAGATATTGTACTAATTTTGTTAATATATTAGAAAATTGATGGCCTAAGAGTTATTCAGGACTGCAATAGCTTCAACACCACCCAGAAAGTTGAATCCCAAATCACTGCATGACATCTCACAGCGTTGATTACATTACGTGGAATATAATACCTCTAGTAACTGCAATATCTACTAGGCCCTACAAAGCGAACCAAACCATAACAGTGTTTGGACATTTATTCCTTTGAGCAGAAACAGACAATGTGGTGATACCTACACAGTCGCCCTTGCAAGGGATTTCTGGTACGTATCTCAAAAAGAGAGATTCTCCGCATGCACACGCAACTGATTAAAAAAACCGAAGTGAACTTTAATTTCCTCCACCATCCAAAGCCAACACGAAACTTCCGAAATCCCGGTATTCAGACGAGTTCTGTAAACTAGTTAAACTGGAGCTGATTTCGTTGTTGGAGTGTACTTGGCCGGTCACGCGATGGCGCGGGGCACGTGAGGTCACTGGAACAGTAACGCTCACGCTAAGGCTGCCCGCTGACGGTGAGTCGAACTACAGGCGCGGTGCGGGCGAACAAGAGCCCCGTAATGGTCCGTAGATTGGATCTTACACATCATAAGTTGAAGCCGATGACGTGATATATGTATGTTTATTTGTAAACTAGCATTTGCTCGCGGCTCCGCCCGCGTGAAAGAGTTTTTGCGGGATGAAAAGTAGTCCTTCCTATATGTCCTTCACATGGTCTCAAATTATCTCCATACCAAAGTTCATCGAAATTCGTTCAGTAGTTTCGAAGATGTACAGTAAAAAACAGACAGGCGTAAAAAAACGTTAAGCGTATGACAGTGTGTAGATATTATACGCGTCTTTACACCTGGCGGTAAAGATTTCTCTGTGCCTATGAACATAATGGAACACAATATAATATTTGAACATTATGCATTGCAGCAAACAACCCAGTAGATATAAATTTAAATAGTTCTTCTGAAATGAAATGAAATGAAATAATTTATTCGAACCCATAAAATGTTATACATTATTTAGATTCCGTCAATATTAACTCTACCACCAGTTCGGAAAGCAGTTCTCACTAGAGAAGAACGGGCAAGAAACTCTAGTGTTGCTCTTTTCAAAATCAGTTCAAGGTATAAAATACAATGCATTATGTAGAGAAAAAAAAATACAATTCAGTATTTGTTAAGTTTTGTTTAGAGCAGTTCATTTATATACTCGCAAAATAGGTAATACATTTTTAAATTCCAACACTATGTTTGCACGTCACGTTATAAATAATGCCATCCACGAAGACGCGCCCCACTACTCTCCTAAATCGAGTAAGGCGCCTCTTTTAGGATGGCATTACCTATATTATGTATCAAGAATTTCATACCTTAATGAAGGATTATTCTAATTTTCTAAATTCTACGTGCACACTCCCGTTCCTCAGCGCGGCTTCGACTCTGCGTCGACTGTGGTGTGAGACCTGCCTTACTGAAGGAAGAACCTTCGCCCGTCTCTGCCTAATTAACTCCACACTTAAGTGCCGTTATACCGTTCAGAAATTACCTGCCATTTAGATAGTTGCATGTTCTAGTAATAGTTTTCGTATTTTTGGAATCATTGTGCCAGTTTTATTTGTGTTTACACCGAAGTATCTACTTGTGTAGATCCATCTCCTTGGTTTATTTAATTAAACTAAATGATGAGATGACTCGTTCGATTATAAGAGGCCGACTGCCCTTAGGTAGAGGCGCTGCCGTCCAGAACTTTAAATTGCAAAATGCTATGGCGTATGTAGCACAGTACTACGCTCTCTGCTTATATTTGAAAAATCATACAAATATATCAATATTCTGTCAACCATCCAGATAAGCAATGAGATTAACGTGTATGAATGCAATTTTAGTTATCGGTCTGCATTTTACACTGTGTTCCGTTCAAAAAATACCTGGATTTTAGTTGTAAAGTTGCATGCTATCGGGTTAACAGTTTTTCGCGTAAATTGTAATAACAGTGGTGGTGTTATCGCTCGGTGGTCACTGTATATTGTTTTTATGGAACCGTTAGTGGAATAGTTGTTTTTGAGAAAAGTTTTCGTATTTGGTCCACGAATTAAGAAATATTTTATGTTGTTTCGGTGGATATTATGACCGCAAAATGTTATCCAGTTAACAGTGTGAAGTTTTAAGTAATAGGATAATTTGTATGTCTTTTTATTCTCTGTTTTCCCATCATCATCATCATCATCATCATCATCACCATCATCAGCCACATGACGTCCACTGCTGAACATAAGCCTCCCCCAAAGATTTCCAGACGGACCTGTCAAAAGCGGCCTGCATCCAGCGTGTTCTTGCGACCTTTATCAAGTCGTCTATCCACCTTGCAGATGGACGGCCGACGCTGCGCTTGCCATTACGTGGACTCCACTCGAGGACCTTTTTGCCCCATCTTTTTATCTTCTTCTTCTTCTTCTTAGTCGATTCCTCAAGGCTGAGGGTCGTGACCACTATAAACAACTCCTGTCACTAGTGCTCTCCAAGCGGCTCTGTTCTCCACGTGGCGCATGGCGGCTGGGATGTTCAATCGTGTGCGTTCCCTGATAGTGTCCGTCCATCGGGCAGGTGCTCTACCTCTGCTCCGTTTCCCGTTCATGCGGCCAACTAGTATGAGCTTTTCTAAGTTATCTGGCTTCCGGCGAGCCACATGACCGAAGAAAGTGAGCACTCTCTGAGTACATATAGTGGAAAGGCGGGCCTCAATCTTAAGCTCATCTAGTATTGATGCGTTAGTGCGGCGTGCAGTCCAAGATATACCCAACATTTTGCGCCAGCACCACATTTCGAATGCATCAATTCTGTTTAAGGTGCGAGCTTTAAGGGTCCACGTTTCCGAGGCGTACAAGAAGATGGAGAATACTAGACTGCGCATGAGACGTACTTTCGTATTGCGATAGATGTTACGGTTCTTCCAGATCTTCTCCAAGCTCTTCACTGCTGTCTTAGCCATCTGTGCCCTTCTGACCACTTCTTTCTCGCAATCCCCATCAGCACGCATCTTTTTATCTATCTTTGAATAAATAACAACCTTAAAAATATAATAATTTTTTTACTACTACTTTTAAGCACCATGTATTTTTTTACCCCCCGATGGAAAAAGAGAGGTGGTTATAACTTTAAGATGTTTAAATAATGGGAAGCCTTGCGTTTTTCAACGCCAAGGGCCGATTTCACCGCTTTTTGATAAATGCTACTCGTCACATAGATGTATGAGCCGACCAAATACAAAAGCCACACACATTATCTACATTAGCTGTTTAATACGATAATTGCTAAAGTCCCGAACAAACAAGCATTAGTTTCAAACTATATCTACACCGGGCTGGATGGTAAAAAGATATGTTAAGGCGTCGTTACTAGTCTGAAATTTTGACGTATTGTTCCAGTTTTTTTTTTTTAGGTAGGCGATCCTGCTGTCAACACCGGGGGAAACCTGCGAATGGGATACTGGAGTCCCCCGGCTTGACGACTGCAGGGGCCTGGGAGGGGAGTGGAGGAGGAATATGAAGGTGGGGGGAAGGGAGGAAGGTTCCCAGGATGGGCGGAAAGAGAGGGTACCAAGAAATGTTCGCGGGCCCTTTTAGGCCTCAATGTGATTAACAACCAAGAGGTATACACACTGACTGTGTGCCTCGGCCCGCGCCTAATGTCCCCCCGCGCATGGGCGTGCATTGGGTGTAAAGACTCAGCGCACAAGAATTGCCTCGGGGGGCATTGTGCCAGTATTGTTATGTCTCGACTATTTTAAAATAACTATACTTTTCACATAAGTTTTATTCACTTTACTAGATCTCTCGTATCTGTCTGGGTTAGTACCACCGCAAAGTCTACTTTTACCGCCAAGCAGTAACGTAATCCTCCTAGCCAGTTTCGGCCACGGCGGCCAATCTCAACGGAGATCAGCCAGGTACGCAGGAGATATTATAGTGCACAAGTGTGTGCGCAATACACAGGTGCACTCGCTATTCCTTCACTCTCATAGTCCGGTGAGACGGCAATCTGACATGACCGGAGAGAGATCAGGCGCAGGACCAACAACTTTACGTGCTTTCCGAGGCACTGAGTAATTTTTAAGATGGAAAAACCCAGTCGCTATATTTTTGGGTTCGAACCGGGATTCAAACCCAGGACCTCAGCGCGCAAATCGTACTTGTAACGCGTACGCAATACAACTACGCCACCGAGGCAGTCAAGCAAGTACTAGCAGCCAAGCAGTGTGCATGCATTGTTATGTTCCAGTTTGAAGGACATTTTAACCAGTGTAAATACATGAGCATTAACATCTTGTTACTCAGGGTGACGAGCGAAATGGAGTGCTACGGAATACCTGCCTTGTTATTCTCTTCATCTCTTTCCTACCAGCCCAAGCCTGGGTTCTTTATTTATTTTTCATTGATTTTACTCCCTATATTTTTTTAAAAATGTCTGCAGTTATATAAGTGACTTTTTGTAATCATTATTATGATTAATTTAATGTACCATGACTTATAATAAGTGCAACTATGTTCGCCTACGTGATGAATAAACTATTTTATTTTTATTTTTATTCAAAGTACTGTATGGTGTTGCTAATGTTAATGGCGGCAATATCGCTTACCATCAGGCGATCTCGTGATTCAATCGAAACACGAACAAACAAATTCAACAGTTCGTCCATAGATAAATTTTATGATTTATTTTCGGTTAACTCACATATTCCCACAAATGAGAAAAATCAAGGATACATTTAGTGTTTTACGATAGTCCTTCACACAGTACGAAGCGCCTGGCATTTTTTGTCGGATATTTTACTGAGCTGCTCAGCAAAAACTTCCTGCTTATAAAAATATATGTAAATGATCAACAAACTTCACCTTAACAATTGAGTTTTTGCTCCGTATTCAGCAGCAGCGGAACTTTATTACAGCATCCAATCTCTATCGTGATAACAATGTATTTGCATTTTGTATAAAATTCCCTTCAAAATGTATTTACGCAATGTTACGAGTTAAACCCGAGATGTATTTTAATTATTAAGTTCAATTTGTGAAGAAATATACCAAAAACTGAACGTATCATCGCTTGAGTGGCCCAGAATTAAATCTATTACACTGGAAAGTTTTACACGGTTTAGGGGTAGCGTGTATGCGCATTAGACCGGGAGCTCCTGTATTCGAATGACGAATCACAGTCCGATTTTAGTAACAAAAATTGACTCAAACCAGATCATTCAAAGGGGATGTTGACGTATAAATAATCGTTTGTAAAACGAAGGTAAATCCTTGTTGGACCAAGTATATCTGTATACTGTGACCAAGCTTAAAAAAGGGAGTTGCGCCCCGTGGTTGGTCCAACGTAACATTGGAGCGAAATTAAGTTAGATCGGAGGATATGATATTTGATTGACAACTTGATATGAGATGACATGACATGAGATTGGATGTCGGACCTCTATTCAAATTCACCTTATAAGTACTTCCATGACTTGGTTACTGTTTAGAAACTGCTGCGTAATACAGTGATATGTAACCTGACGGACTCTCGAATATGAAAGATTTAATACCGCCATTCTCGGTATATTTGCTGACTAAACTTAGACGAAATTTCCCAAAATTCGGTCTCTATTTAACTACTCCACTTGAATAGTTCTATCAAAAAGTTTTTGAGCAGTCGTGGCAAAGATCAAGAGTCCTCTATGACATGTACTGACTTCACAGAACCCTCGAATACTCTTGGATGGCTTGAAATTATACATGTATGAGAAGTAAGCCTGCGTTCATATTGAGACAGTGACTGTTTTTATATCAGTGCACGGTACAATTGCACCTGATGGTTTGTGTGTTTTATAGCAATGAATGACGCAACGAGCTGCTTGTCTGATGGGAAACAACACGACGGCACAAACACTTCTCTTCTTTTCTTCTACATTACGTTATCCCGCCTCAATGCCGACTGCATGCAAGTCGCAGGAAGCAATTCGTTCAGGCTTAGCTTTGTCATAATATTACACCTACATTTACGTCATAACTCATAGCTAACCGTTGATTGCATCTGTATATGCTGGCAGTTTCTCTTACATAAAATAAACAATTTATTATTATTTCTAGACGAAATCCAGTTTCTTAGCGTTAAGAATAATAACATAGTCTCTCAAATACTGCAAATCTACTCTAAAGAAAAAAAAATCCTTTAAATATGATTAGTATGTCTCCGTCTTTAGATGCAGGGGAAATCTATTCGAAGAGGGCCTCAGATATAAGCTCTCAATGTGACATATTGCTCGCTACCTCACGTGACTTACTTTATTGCAATATGGCTTTTGACTTATACATTATTTGATTATACCTTGAGATTGCTTGAGATTGCTTGATGCATACTATTTATTTTGCTTTTACACTGTACACTTTTATTAAATACATCATATTTTTTTATTTATTTACGTCTTAAGTTGAGCGGGAAACACAATAACAATTTTGATTAACATTAAGCATGATTGTGGGATATGGACTCCACAATTATTGTTCTGATTGTCGTTTCTAATCTTGGTGTTGAGAAATATGTGTTAAGATGTTAAAATACTTTTGAGGGTTCAGCAAATGCTGATTCTTATAAACTACATACCTACCTTAAATAATGTTTATTTATTTTTTCGGAGAGGGCAATGTAGCCAACTGGTAGCACGGTAACCTGGCAGAATTGAATCAATAGTACATTAGCGTCATTACGTTATGTGTGGACGAGCGGGTTTTGGTACGCTGATATCAAACGTGCGTTTTAGAGTCCTAAAAATCGGTACCTACTGCATCGGTGGCGTAGTTGTATTACGGTACGACCGCAGTACTGAAGTCTCGGGTTTGATCCCCGGGTCAGGCAAAATGATATTGGGTTTCCTATTCAGTATCGGCCTGGAGTCTGGAACTTGTGCCTAATATGGTAATAAGCTCGCCCCCTATTACAGCATGGGACGAAATACGCACGGCAAGAAGTGGGCGCACTAGTTGCACCTCTGCCTAGCTCTTCGGGTATAAAAGGCATGAGTGTGTGTATGTGTCTGTGTGTATACTATATTTAATATACCAGCACACATACTATGCTTACAACTATTATAAATGCAAATTTTTCTCTCTAAAAGTTAAAAATTTCCGTAAAACAGACAACAACCTTGCGGCTTATCGTCTCTATGCAACTACACCACACGTGCCGAACAAAGCGCGTTTTTTAAACCGTCCGTCTACTCCATTTACAGCGTACTGCGTCGATGGCACGGCCCGTGGATTCAATTATATCCAATACGCTGCAATAACGATTTCGTGGGCGAAGCAAATTCGATAAATGAAATTAATTTACTTTGCTATTTCGTGATTTGATTTAGAGTCATGAATTATCTGTTGTGCGATTTTGTAATTTAAACGAGAGACATTCACGAGTATACCGGATCCATTATTATTAAGCCTAAGCTGCGGAAACTGGGACACAATTAACCATCAATAAGATTAAATACAACAAACACTAGTTTATGCTTGCGACCCTGCCCGAGTTAACACTTTTCCCAAGATAATAGTCCCACTGTTTATTTTGTAATTTTCTAATTCTGAGAAACTTTTTTATTACTTACTAAAAAGCAATGTAAGTTGAACAGTTTCTCAACCATTTAAAACATTAATTTCTAGACTTGTTAATCGCACATTCTTTGGCCATTCATGCACAGCATTACCCTTTTGAGAGTAGGCAGAGATGTTTTACACACATTGACGTATATTTTACCGATAGAAATGAACCTCCATGAAACAATTTGTTCAAAATACTGGTGTTAAATCTAAAGTTCGCTGCAGCGCTACAACGCTATTTATTTCGTCTAACCAAGCTTAAAACATACAGCGCTAGATCGCTTTAATCAATGTTGAAGCCACACTAAAGTCAGCTGTATGGATTGCAGTACAGTTCAGTTGAACAATGAATGTCGGATCGCGTCATCTAGTGTACATATAAATACAATAAATCTTTTCTTTCTTTCTTTACATATAGTATATCGATGTTTACACCCACATATTGCCAGCTATGTAACACTAAGGTATGCGGCTCCCACAAAATTCCATACTCGGGTTAATACTGAGCAGAAAAAATCTATATTACCCGATCGGGATTCAAACCCTAAACCTCAGCACTACAGACGTATCGCTTGCACAACGACATTGAGACAGTCTGAACACAGTCAGAATATATAATAATAATATCCCGTATTATATACTGCCCACTGCTGAGCACAGGCCTCCTCTACTACTGAGATGGGTTAGGCCTTAGTCCACCACGCTGGCCTAGTGCCGGTTGGCAGACTTCACATACCTTCGAAATTATTATAAAGAACTTGTCAGGTATGCAGGTTTCGTCACGATGTTTTCCTTGTCGGGTTATAACGGCCAATTATATAAAAAATCATATTTTTACTACACAAACGACACACAGTTAATGTATTATCAAAATAGAACGACCACAAATTTAGAGCGAAACAACTGTCATTATCCAAAAGCTTCCTTTGAGTGAAACACAATGCACAACTAGATTTGTTTGACACAACTGGATAACGACCTTCCACATGCAAATACGTAAATGGATATAATCTAGTCTCTAGTCATCACAAAGTCGTGCAGTATTTAGTACAAAAACTAAAGAAGCCAACAAGATAAACGAAATCTCATCCCGAATTAAAAAATACATTCCAAAACATTTTCCTAAACAAGCTTTTCCGTGCAATCCCATTTATCCCGGAAAGAAAACACAATCTGGATTATAAACGTCCAGAAAAGGCAATGTAATTCCACGTATCTTTTTGTTGTTAAAAATCCATTTAGTTCGGAAATGTTTCCAGACTTTACTGCCGGAGGATCACTCCCATAAATCCTGCGGGATACTGAGTAACAATCGTTACACTGAGACATGAATTATACATTGCTTCTTAGTTTTCAACAAGTTAGTTTAGTGGTTAGATACTACATCTGTTGGTCAATCAATTAGCCAGGTGGGAATAATTATACCGGCCATCTATAGGTACGTAGTTTTCTGGTCCGCATTTTTCTAGAACTTCACTAAGGTTGATGTCAGGTGAAGTAACATCACGCTGCTATTCCACAGTTTTCAAAAATACTAGCAATTGGAAATTCACAAAAAATGCTCTGTCTACTTGCTTTGCTAAAGGCCCTAAACGTGTCCCACTAGAAAACTAAACATTTTAAAGTAAAAACACCCAAGATGCACTTTTAAGTATTTGCCAACCTCAAGTTAAGTCCGAAGCAAGCGAATAAATCGCGAAGCGCACCGTAAGAGCTAACTTGATTTAGCACAAGACTACGCCATTGTTCGAATTCCTCCACTTACCGCACCGAAATCGTATTTCTAGAAAACATTTCATTTGAAAAGGTTAAAATAAAGATGAACTTTTGTAAACTTTTATCTGAAATTGTTGCGCACGAGAAAATAAAAGTTTCTGAATCTGCGAGCTGTAACGTATAAAAGTCTATTTCGAAGATCAGTGAGCTTAACCGAACAACAAAATAACTACTGGAATTAAATTATGTTTACCTTAGTAATATGTTGCTGATATAAAATATATCCATATAGGTACTACATATCGGTAAAATGATCAGATGTGGATCCGCTAAATTTCTATACATTGGGCGTGAAACAAAGATTTTTTTAAAAACTAGTAAACCAAACAATATTACACGGTAAGTTCAAGCAAATGAAGCATAAAAAATAAAATCAAACATATTTTCCTTTACTAATTCAATAGAATTTAACAGGCTAATGATACTGATATCGCTAACAAAATGAATAAAGGTTGACAAGGAACAAATTGACGAGCCACTTGGAGTAACGAGCGGGGAAATAAATTCAAATATTAATACAACAGCAGAAACGAGACGACCGCAACGCGAGCTAGTTTAGGAAACAACTTCATTCTAGGACTTTCAGGCGTAGAGGAAGATACTTAGTGCATGAGAGAGCGGAACGAGAGAGTTTAATGATAAAAGAGTTTCACATTTACTGAAATTCTTAGGTTGATCTTGCTCTACAATTCATTTATTTTTTATTGCATTGAATGACAAGACGAGCAAGCCATTCACCTGATGGTAAGCGATACCGATTGACAATAGCAACATTCATGGCAACATATAATTATTCAAGAAAATCGCCATAGATTACACGTAAATTGATACTATCAGTATATTCTTTAATACGTTAGTGACCTTTGAAAACATTAAACATAGACTGCCGTTGGGATATAAACTTCAAACAGCTTTAGCATACCAAATGCTATCTAAAGCTGTTGTATCGTTCATTTCTTTAGGGTCAACTAAACCAATTGAATCAACTCGTAGTGTACTTTCAACTACAATGTGCTAAAACAAGCATTGCATTCGGCTTGTAACAGACCACTATGTGCTTAGAATGTCTCCGAAAAACGGAATTCGTAAGTCGATGTCGTTTAATTTTGATGTTTATGGTTAATCAAGAGACCAATACCTACGTCAGTCAGATATTTGTCTCTCAACTAATCCCAATAAAACGAAATGGAGTCGTGTCCGTGTTATTTGCCACATTCTAAGCACACAGAGTTGTTATACTCTAAAATATTGAGAGATTGCCAAAAGTTTGTGATATCCATGGCTTGAATACTAGAAATAAAAATAATTTACTCAATCACAAAATTAGGCTCCAAAAGATCAGCAAATCTTTTAAGGGTTACTGTATACACTTTTATAATAAAGTTCCCACTGAGATCAAGTCATTAAATAAGAGTAAATTCCAGGCAACTACTAAGCGAATGTTGTGCAATAAAGCTATTACAAGATTTCGGAATACCTAGACGATAAAATGCCTGGGAATAAGTTTTTGTTTTTTTTTGTGTATGATTTTCTTTGGAATCATTGTTATTCGATCCAGTAAATTAAATATGTGTATATTTTCCCTAGTAATATAGTATAAATAATTGTGAACGGCTTGGGTATGACATACACTAACTGTCTGTGCCTGCGGCGGCGTCATGTGCCGGGTCGGCCACTTCCACAAACATGGTTGAGTAGGCCGATGGCTGGCACATGCGTCATACTCGTGAACCGGTGCTTCTTGTGTAGACTGGTCTGCCCATTTCGCTTACTATGTCTAAGAACTAATGATTAATAATACTTGTATTGGACAAGTATGGATTATCTAATTATTTCGTGATTTCTAAGAGGGTTGTACACTCGGATAGAAATTGAGAATTTATTATTATGCAAGTAAATATAAGAACTGCTCTAAACAAAATAAAAATTTGTATATATTTCTTTTTGTTTTATACACTGTACCTAATTTACCTACATTTGAACTGATTTTGAAAAGAGCAACCCTAGAGTTTCTTGCCCGTTCTTCTCTGGTGGAAACTGCTTTCCGAACTGGTGGTAGAGTAAAAATTGACTGAATCTAAGTAATATGTAACATTTTATGGATCGAATAAATGATTTCATTTCATTTCATATATTAAAACTACTAGTGCCCATGGCTCCACCCGCATGAAAAGTTTTTCCAGGATAAAAAGAAACCTATAGCACTCAAGAATAATGTAGCTTCCTATTAGTTAAAGAATTTTCAAAATAGGTTCAGTAGTTCCTGAGATTAGCGCGTTCAACCAAACAAACAAACAAACTCTTCAGTTTTATAATATTAGTATAGATAAATAGGATTTAAAAAAACCGCTCCGCCTTCCACCATAACCGGACCACAATTTGCGGTCAAGTGGTGAGAGTTGCTCATCTTCACAGAACGTACAGTACCATTGAGTACCGCAGACTCTATCGGAACTGTGTCCGCTGCAAACTTCGCTCCACTTCCCATAATTGATTCCGAACTGCTTTGCGTTTTATTTAAATACTTTTTATTCTTCTAATGCTGATGCTGTTTTCGTCTATTAATGGTATGATGATTATAAAATAATTATTCTAACAGATGATTGTGAGTTTTTTAAAGTAGTAAAAGTAGACGATTATTAGTTTTATTGCAATCATTACGAATAGAAATATCCTATAATTCTGTAATGATGTTTTTCTAACAAGAAATATTTTGTTTTCTGAGTACATGTCTTTAGTATTATGTTGCTTTATTTCATATTTAAATTAAATTATATTCCTGATTACATATTTGAACTATTTTATAGAAGGTTCTAGATTTTTTTGGTAGTATCCCCCTTTAATGATGGGACATGGGATTAGGAAGAGTAGAGGCTTTGGTGAATCTTCAGCTCTTTGATAACCAGAAACCCAACAACAAAGTCAATCGAATAAGGCAAGGCACTTCATACTGCAGATAATACTGTCTAACGTGTGGCTAACAAAAGTAGAAAAAGACCAGTCACACCACCATCGAGAACAATACAGTTATATATTATGAGCAGCGCATAATCCTATCTGCGCCTATTCTGAGCACGATAAAACGATTTAAGAGCATTACATTGTAAGGCTTACAACGTGCTCATCTGTCCAACAATAAAAGTCTCAGAATCCATAAAACTTGCCTGAGATTAACTCGGAACGAATTGCGGCGGGCCGATGTTGAAAACCGCTCGACAATTCGATCAGCGGTTCGGAAAATTTTAAGATGTTCGTCGTTTAATAAATAGATATCTGAACGGTAATGGCTGAGGTAGGTAATGGAGCGGATTTTAGTTCTGTGAAAGATGTTTATATTCAGCTATAGAGTTAATGGAGTTTAGAGAATATCTTTTCTAAACTTATTATTAATAGGGATATTGGGATTTTGGATTAGCAAGTTTACTTCTATTTTGCTAGGAGTTGGAGGCGGCATTTTAGGTAAGAAGAAAATACTCTATGAGACTATACAGAAGAAAGACAAATTGGTACAATGGGAGCACATGTTCCGTTATGGGCAAAACTGGCTGTGAAACAATAGCAAGTTTGATCCCCACACCAGAGCAGATGTTTGCAAATATTTGTTTTGGGACTCAGTATGTAGAACTGAAAAATAATGATCTATAGATCCAGATACCCACCATATTACATCAGTGGTGTCAGAGATGTGTGCGTAATAGTTGCAAATATTTTACTTAAATATTGCTATCCTTTTAACGATGCTGGATACGTTATTGATATGAAACTGATCTATAAACAAATAAATATCCAATACATTCAAATCCAGAAGGACATATATTAAAATGCACACATCTCTGATAAAATGACTAAAGGTTGAGAGTCATGTGCTACGGCATTGGTACTTTTATTACATCGACAGTTTGCGTTAAGTATCTCAGTTGGGGGCGGTCCGAATTGAGCCAAAGGAATCGCGCTCTTCAAATAGATGGTTATTTGCGCCAGAAACAACGGTTCGGTAAAAAAATCCTCTCTAGGTTTGATTTTGTGACATTGAATTATACTGTATTTGACCGGTTGGATAGTACGTCTTTGCCTGCAGATAAATCATTACTGAATATTAGAGAGGATTTATTGTCACGTCCTCAGGATATTTCCTCATTTAATTTTGTCACATATTGGTAAGTCTACGATGGAAAGATTTTCATAGTAATCTTTATATCAACGAATTGCATGTGAGAGCTCTGGGACTAATGTATTTAGCTTGAATTGCAGGTAAATAAATTAGAGTCGTTAGTAGTGCTCAAAACTGGTAATTTTGTTCGAAATAATGATCAATGGACTTCTAATAAATTGTCCCGCATATGAAAATACATATACATATTTTGCTTCTAAAATAATGATTATAATAACTTTTAAATCACTAGTAGCATAGAAGAAACTAAAAATATTAAAACATTGAATTAACACACACACACACTTACGCCCGTTATCCCCGAAGGGGTAGCCAGAGGTGCAACTAGTGCACCCACTTTTCGCCGTGCGTATTCCGTCCCATGATGTGATACGGGGGCGACCTATCGCCATATCGGGCAAAAATTCCAGACTCCGGGCTGATACTGAGTAGAAAAACCCACTATCACCATCCCATCACTTTACCCGACCCAGGGATCGAACCCGAGACCTCAGCATTGCAGTCGTACCGTAATACAACTATGCCACCGTGGCAGTGGTAACTTTGCATTAACATTAGCAATAAACATCCCTCCACTACGGTTACAAACTCAAACACAAACAATATATTTTAACACAAACGCAATGCAAAATGAGTTTTATTTCTAAACAAAAATATTAATGTTCATATGTGTTGGCACATTTGTTATGCCAATAAACAGATACGCGTTGGATTCCTTTATAACATTTCTATTTCCTTCCCAATAACTGGCACTTGGTCGACATCCGCAGGCTTAACACGCTGTTCAAATTCCATTCCAGATATTGGAAATTTTATGAGAAAAATCGTATATATTGTAAAATTTGCTTTTGGGTACTTTATGGAATATTAGACTTGTTATAGATCATATGCACTAAACATTAATAAATATTAGTGAAAGATCGAGAACGACACTCATTTAGTAGCTGTATAGAAATAATCATGGAATAACACAAATTAAAACCGGCAGTGCAATATAGATCCTTCTGATATTAATGGTGGTTTACGCGAAATCTGCCTATTGTTTACCGACATTGTATACCTAGTATTGTTAACAGTGTGCTTCCTACATATATGTTTTTGTTTTTATGTATGTGTAGAAAAATAAATGGTTAAATTTTTAGGAGATGTATTTATTTATTTATTTTTTATTTTATTTTATTTTATTAGGGTAACAAACAGTACAATTATACATATGACATTAATATAGTAAAACTAATACCTTGACCAGTAAAGTTTCCACAAATAAATATTAGAAAATATTAGAAAAACCGCAATGTTACAGACAAGAGCAAAATTAGTTTAAGAGGATAAAAAAAAAAAACAAAGAATTAAAACAAAACACAAAAATGAACAACCTGATTAGCAACTTGTTAATTAAAACTAAATACAGTCTGATATATTTTTTTTAAACTTCAAGTAGGAGCATGTAAATAAATCAATATGAGAAAACTTTTTGTTATACTCATTGCAGACTCTAAAGGTGAATGTGTTTTGAGCATAGTTAGTTCTCACAAGGGGCACATTAAACAAGAACTTACTAGAATTACGCGTACGTAAATTTGGACATCTGAACCTCAAGCAACTCAAAAGATATGAGGAATCAATATTATTTCTTATTAATTTAAACAAGAATAATTGGTCTCTCAGCGTTCGACGATCAACTAAAGGTCTCATAACAGGAGGAGTAACATTTGATATGTGGCCCTTATAATTAAGATGCTTAACAAATTTCCGTTGAATTTTTTCCAAAGCGTCTACGTGTACTTTATAATTGGGGTTCCAGATCACAGACCCATACTCCAAAACAGATCGCACAAATGACTTATATAAAAGAATGAGAGTGGTATCACATCTGAAATCTTTACAGATTCTCAGAATAAAACCAAGCATACGGTAGGCTTTAGCTGTTACATATTTCACGTGATAATTAAACGAGAGTTTACTGTCAAGGTGTAATCCCACCTCGGTTACCCTGTTTAGAGAATTACCATCAAGATGATAGTCGTAAGTGATAGATATAATCTTGCGAGAAAATGATATGACACTACATTTAGCAACATTTAATTTTAATAAATTATCTTTACAATATCTACTGAGCCGATCTAGATCATCCTGCAAAAGTAAACAGTCAGATGCACTCGAAACCTGTCTAAAAATTTTCATATCATCAGCGTAAAGTAATAATGATGAATTATGTATAACGTCTCGAATATCATTTATAAATAAATTAAACAGTAGTGGACCAAGGTGAGAGCCCTGAGGAACTCCCGAAGAGACAGGGACAAATGAAGAACAATAACCTTTGATAGTCACTGCTTGGCTTCGATTACGAAGATAAGATGAAAACCAGCGTAGCAGATCTCCGTGTATACCAACCCTCGCAAGCTTGTCGACTAAAAGCGAGTGAGATATCTTATCAAAAGCCTTCGAATAGTCAGTATACACGACATCTACTTGCTGTCCATTATCCATAGACTTTGCGACTTCATCAACAAGTTGGCATACGTTAGTTTCTGTTGATTTTTTTATTGATAAACCCATGCTGCTCCTCGATTACAACAGGTCTCAGTAATGGGAAGATAATATCATATATAATTTTTTCAAACATTTTGGCAATTGTACATAATTTGGAGATGGGCCTATAATTAAGAACATTATGTTTGTCCCCACATTTGAAAACCGGAACTATATATGAGCGTTTCCAAAAAGAAGGCATTTCTCCGGAGTTCAAAGATTTCTTGAATAATAAGTAGATTGGATAAGAAAGTGTTTTACAACAGGATTTTAAAAACAATGGAGGTAATTCATCGGGGCCATATCCTTTCCTCACATCAAGCTGTTTCAGGTATTTAGCAACAATATTATGCGAAATCTTAACGGACCCAATATTAACAAAATTTTGAGAAGTCGAACTAGGTTCATCTACACTACGCGTATTAGACGGTTCAAAAACTGACTTAAAATAATCGTTGAAGACATTACAAATTGCTTCCCATCATTAACTGAATTATTATTGAAACTTACTCTATTGGGTATACTATTGGTAGTTTTTTTAGATTTGACAAAACTCCAGAAGAATTTGCTGTTGGTTCTAATTTTCATCTCAGCATTAGCAATATACTTTTCATAACATTCTAACGGAGCTCGCTTTTGTCGATCTCGCAATAAACTAAAAGTTACGTAATCTGTATACCTGTTGTAAGTTTTCCATTTTCTATGGTATTTAAGTTTTTCGGCAATAATTTTTATTAGTGGTTTAGAGTACCAGAAGGGATAATGGTTGTCGTGCTTTACTGTTTTAACTGGGATTAATTTAGTAATAATTGTATTAATTGTTTGATAAAACACATGTACTGCCCTAGAGATATTACAGTTTTCCAATAATTCTATCCAGTCAATGTTTGCCAAAGCATCATTTATTGCATCGTAATCTGCATCGCGAAATAATCGAATTGTTCGGGGAGCACTAGTCAATGACAGAGATGTTGAAATATCAAGCAATAAATGCACAGAAGGATGATGAGGATCTTCTGGCACTAAAGGAGGGCAACGAATCACAGAACACTCTAGACTACTAAAAATAAGATCAAGAAACCTATTATTGAAATTTGGTATAGAGTTGAATTGCCTGAGACTAGTGAAATTAAAAAAATTATACACGGAATTAATCAAAACATCATCGTCATAGAAATTCATTAAATTCATTGAAGTACCCGATTGTTCCCAAACGGCAGATGAAACATTGAAATCACCCACTATTAACATATTATCGTTGGGATGACTAAGTATATCGTTAGAGACTAGTTCGAAAAAATCACAAATAGCTTCTTGTTGGTTATTACAATGGGGAAAATAACAACAATAAACATGTAACAGCTTGGACACAGGGGCCGATGATAAGACAATTGAGACTTTAATAATATTAGCTCAATAGTAACAAAAAGGGACTGAAATGCATACGAAATGACAACTTTAAAACTACAGCATCAAACCTCATATTATTGTTTATAAATTCCCTAATCCTTTAATTAAATAACACTGCCACAGCCTAAATCACCCTGACCTGCCATCGTGACGTCAACTGTACCTTTAATCCCACCAGTACCGTTACCCTAATATGTAATTAGGGCCAAATGTAGGGGTCGAATTAAATGGAAATCTCGTTTACCCCTGTATCAACATGTCATTAAAAAAGCAAACTTCCCCGTACGCGGGTTTCATTGAAACCCTTTTGGAATTTTAAAGGTATAGACCTATGTTTTGTTTTGATTCAAAAGGTCTAAGTATCTTGATGACAACATATTTTGTTGATAAAGAAACGAATGCTACAATAATTCAAGTGTATTGAAGGTTGACAAACAGCAAGCAAACGTTTATGGTACGGAATTATCATGACTTATGTAAGTTATGGATATGAGGAATCTTAGGGGTGTATCTGGTCTTTAAGAAAATATATGGGTATTGAGATACGTTTTAGCATTTAAAAATGCATCCCTAATGTATATAGGCGGACTTAATATCGTAGGCATTCTCTCCCAATTTCTATAAGAAGATAAAATATGCGTACTGTATTCTACGTAATTTACTTTCCAACCGATACTGTATAGCTATTGTCACCATCAAAGGTACTAATAAATTCAATACCATAAAAAGGAAAATTAATTTCGTACAAAGTAATATCTCCCTATAATTCATCGACTAAATAAATAGTAGCAGTAGCACCCTTGTCACCGCAAAACTTTCACTTAGCAAAGAGAAGCCGATAAACAGAATATAAAAGCGTCCCTTTTCAAATATATTCATCATGTTCTAAAAAGATTTATAGATGAAGCAATAAAAGGCTATTTGCCTCTGAATTTCTCCGACCCAATTAGATAGGACAGGTGTGCGGACTCAGGTCCTTTCCCTACGGACGTCCCCTCCATGGTTTCAAATATTCATTTGAATGTGAACATTTTCAAATAAGGATATCAGTTTATTGCCAATGTTTGACCTTGCTTCGCAATTGGAAACTGATGAATGTTGATATTTTTTTGTTCGTATATTGTATTGAAAACGAGGTCAGGGAAGCTTGGGTTCAGAAACAGCGTTTTTAGGAATGTTTGATCCGTTCATCGTATTCTAGTTTTTTTTTTGTTGTGAAATATGGAGTTATATCTTTCTGATCATGGTTCTGAGAATGTGGAGTAGGTATAAACATTTCGTTACATTGACAGCGGTAGGTTTTTTGGTTTCGGCACTTTCTAAGAAAATAAACAATGAATACAAATTTTAAAATACTAATAATTTACATAAGCCTTACCTAAATTAGATATTCCGCATTTTCTGTAATATTAAAGTCTTCCTTCATATTAATACGTATTACGTTGTTGTAAAACATGAAACAAGCCAACGGTTTAACAAACTCAACATCCTCACGGTACAATGCAAATTATTCCCGAGTTTGTATTTCCAAAAGGCGTACGTACAAACTTCTGTTAATTAATGCAAAGAATACAAAACATGACGGAGCATTACATTAATTCAATGGAACTTGGAGACAAAATTGTTTGCTAGCGCGAACTGAAGCTTAGTTTCAAAGTTCCTTTATTTCAAAATGTTATACCACTCGGACGTGCTGTTTGTTGAAATGAAAATATTTAATTGTCAAAGGTAGATAACAGGCGTTTGGTACAGGTCAGAAGACAAAAAATTGACGCAAATAAGTACAAACTTTTCTAATCGCCTAGAGTAAGCGACAATCAGAATATTCAAGCATCATTTTCGAGACAAAAAATAACACGATAAAAATATATATTTATTTACGATACTGATAAACGAATCGAATGGTAAATTAAAAACAGAATTCTGGGAATGTATTCCGATATAAGTACAAGAAATCGTGAGAATAACACTCATTACATAAGAGTTTCGTAGAAGTAAATCAATCCAAATCCTTCAAACCGAAACAGAACAGTGCTTGCATACTGCTGCTTGGCGGTAGAAATAGACATTGCGGTGTTCTCTACCCAGACGGCCCTTTGCATACGAGAGACCTACCACTAGCAGAGTTTGTAATGAATCCTACTTCTACTCTTCTTTTATCACTCTCTGCTTCTATGGGGTAGTTGTATTGCAGTACTACTGCAGTGCTGAGGGCTCAGGTTTGATCCTAGGGTCGAGTGTAGTGATAAGTACCTACTAGTATATTTTGCTTAGTATTAGTCGAAGATCTGGATTTTGTGTTCTATATGGGGGTAGGCTCGACTCCTATCACATAATAGAACGGAATTCCAATTAAGGGGTTCAATAGTTACGCCCCTGCTTACTCCTTATATTATAATATTATGAGGCTATGATATAATATTAAGGATTTTGATCATCCCAGCGACATCTGGCGAGTTCAATTTATTTGCACTCATTTACATATCGATGTAATACCATCACGCGGTGTTATAATCTTCACTAACGCAAACTATTCTGAAACTATTCACTGAAGGTCGGCTCTGGGGCACATCGAAAACTATCGCCAACTTTAATATTAATTGTTAGTTTAAAACTAAAACAATGTTAGCCGGTTACACGATAGATAATCGATGTGTGAGGTTAATTAAATCTAACGTCTTCCGCAAAATGGTGAAAGTTTTGAATTGTTTGAATAAATTGAGCTTGACTTTCGAGGAACTTAAACGTTTCAGATGCTATTAATCGGTTCATTTCTTTAGAAGCGTACTTAATCCTTATAACTGGTAAGTTTCTGAGAACGAAGATACAATTTTGTCTAAAAATCGATGCGTTGGGTAACGATAGCTTTACTGCCTCGACGAAATATTACTATAACAGCTTTACTGTGATGTTTTACAGCTCCACAATATCATCAAGATTTCGCCAGTATTGTAAATGTAGCTAATGAGTAGTGATGCCGTATAGAGTGATGCCCTTGTTACTATGCTGGTTTTCTGCTATAAAAACTCACCATATTCAAGTTTTATCTTAATACGGGAAAATAAACTGGGTACTGAACCTGTTATGTAATGTTGACCAGCGAGAGCCTGACACGACGTTCGTCAGAGGATGATCTGTCTTTTTGTACATCGGATTATCTTTCTGTTCTGTATATCAGTGAAATCCTCGAACACGACACTTCGGAACCAATCGCTTTGGCAGGTTTTTGCCATGTATAATATTATGGTGTGTGGAATATGGTGTTCTATCTTATAGGTCATAATATATTATATATAGAATCCTCGCTGTATTTACAGCAGTGCGTTTAAGCTATATTTAAGCTCGGCACACAAGTTAAACGTTAATACCACAAAATCAACAGCCTCGTTGAGCATACCAAAAATTAACTTCCGATATTTCGTATCTATTTGGAAATCAACCAAAACGCTAGTGGAGGTCCGCTCATATCCGATTACATTAGCTGCTAGCGACTACATCCCAAATCACTAATTAAACTAGCTAGAGTCCCCAGAATTAAAACGAGTTTTAAGCTGGAATTTTCATCATAGGTCATTTAGTTATTTTGGTCATGGCTAAGATTGATAACAAGGTTGATGATTTTATGGTTACCGCCTTGCATAACCATGCCAGAGTAGTAGTGTGTACGTTAATGTGTTTTATTTTTCGCATGAAACAGTTACGGCCTTGTTCGTCATCAGTTTATAAACCTATTTTAGCTATCGAACGTTTTGTCTTCTTCGAATGAATTTTGAATTGAGTTTGAAGGAAGATGACAATATTCTATAACTAAAATAGGCTTATAAACAGATTGTAAAGGTCATTAAAATATTAACGTAATTTTTTATCATCAAAAATATGATTCATATTCTTATTAGTGAAGGATTTACTCTAAAATACCGTTCAGGACTGGCTTCGATTTTGAGGCCGAGTATATTTTTCTTTTCGAAAATAAACCTTAAATACCTGTTAAGATTTTATACCTCATGTCAATGAGATGGAAATGAACTTGTTGAACTGTTGGGGCACTAATTGCAACTCTATCCAATAGATCAGAGATATATTATGTGTATCATTCGTTCCCTAGCAACCTCGTCGTTCCTACTCCAATTCACCTTATTTGAAATCGTATTCTGTATTCTCTATGCCATTAAAATACGTAGTTAACTGTGTGTTATTAATGGCCTTGTCTTGGTGAGATATTGTAAGTAATTCAGTGAGCACATTCGTGAATTCCCATTTCATTATCATAGTTTTGATTTCGTTCATCTTTAAGTTAAAGTGCTTCAAATTAAATTTTATATATAGTGTGTTATTTTATTAAGAGTGTTCATCTCATTTCGAACTATTAACTACTTGATTAGTTACTAAGTTGAAGCGCAGTCAAGTTAAGGAGCGTAAATTGCGCACTCGGACATTGGTTTCACATCAACTTTGCGGAGACTGCACTTAGCTTCCTGCTTAATAAAAGGGCAGAACTAGAAATTAATACAGAGTTGTGAATATTCAACACATTTCTTTTATATCAGGTAAACTCATTAAATAACATAGTATGTAATCGTTTCTAATGAATCCTTGAATCCTAATATTTTTTCTCAGCCAAATAATTATTAATTACTTACCCAATAATAGTCACAAAATAGAGTTTTAATAATTGGTAAGGTTGTATAGAAAATGAACAAAAATAAAGGAATTCAAATATCAATTGTACACATCAAAAAAGTTCGAAATGAATACCCAGCACAACCCCTTCCATGTTTACTAAAGGTCAAGGAAATCAATTTTACTACATTTCAGACCTTGACAGCCATAAATGAACTAGTTAATCAGACATTTGAATTCTATTCAACTGTGACAATAAGGCTTTATGTCAAAGGTCACAAAATCCTGACCCTTGTTACCCTTGGCACAAAGTTTGGAGGTACAAGGCTATTCCATTACCAGGTTCAGACTTTATCTAGAACTGATTAGGGTAATTAATTAGGTATCCAATCACGTGACTTTGTTGAAGATCCGTAATCTTCATGATTAATTGAATTATTAAATCGCCTTACTTGGACTTCTAGAGGTAGCATGTACATCTTGAATGGATTAAGGTTTTGGGTTCTTTTTCTACATCAAGTTTTGTATATTTATACAACGAAATGAGAATAGCAAGCCGCTTGCCCAAGTTAACTGTAACCGCCCAACGTGATCTGACCTGACCGGTGCCACGGTCCGTAAACACTTGAAATTACCTGAAATCAGATAAACAAATGGATCATGTAGATTTAATTGATTGACTATTTTAAATTGAAGATAAACTTAACCAATTAGCTAAAATTACTACAATAGTCGCAAAAACATCAAACGATACACAAAATTCTGGTCCATTCTAAGACTACTACCTACATTTCCATAGAGAGCTTTACAAAGGACGAAACAAAATGTAATTCGAAGTTTATTTAGGGGACGAATATTTTTCGTGTTTGGGGAGAGAACAGTCCAAATTACTGTGAAGACACCTTCCCTTTGTAAGATCTGTACGGGCAATTCGAGATTCATTCCGTTCGGGATCCACTTTATTCACAGCAAACAATTTCTTTTGATAAATCGTTTTTAATCCGAACAAAAAACTGGATTATACCAATTTTGCGAATACGAAAAAGATTCTCGTAATGGGATTAGTTTGTTTCGAGTTCTTGAGCGAGCTGCGAGATGAACGTGCCGGGTTGGCGCTACGCTGGGATTTGTCGGTATACTTGAATTTCATTTCAGTGTTTCAAGTTCAGTATCTAGTACCCAAATCTATAAACTAGCAAATATTTATCTACCCTCAATAATGTCGAGATTGTCGTATTGAGATCGCTTATATCCAATTAAATGTTTCTAAGACTGGGTGGCCTGATAAATTAAAGGACATTTTTGCATTCAGGTGATTTTAAAAAACTCGACTGAAAAAAAAAGTCACTTGATAACAACAACGTCACGCAAAGCTATAAAAACCATATCCATCCATCCTTAAAATATATTTTAGATTATGTTTCTATAAACAGTTTTAAGGCTATTCTCAAAATCATTTGACCTACTGTTCGGAACTGCTCAGTGGTCATTGCGAAATCGGCAGGCACTACCAGCCTCGTTGGAGTTTTAGAATATTCTATAAGTATTTAACGCTACTCACAGAGATTGGGGTGCAGCCTTTGCCGATTAGCGCACTGCATTTGCCTGAATTGTGGTTAATTAATGTACCAAATGGCAGTTCTCTTTAAATTTTTTGCCACGCTGAATGATTTTCTAAAGAAAGATTTTGCGAGTATTTTTTCAGGAGCACACGACTTTATCCAAGGTGTTAGAAGCAATTAATTCTATAATAGCTGGCGACCCTTTCGTTTAATCAGTTACAAATTCCAATACCGTAAAATCAATAAGAAAGTTTCATATTATTTACTCCTAGACTTCTGTTCGCGGCTCTGCCCGCGTGAAATAGTTTTTCCGGGATAAAAAAAAAATTCCGGGATAAAAAGTGGCCTATGTGTTAATCCAGGACATGATCTACACGTGTGCCAAATTTCATCGAAATCCGTTCAGTGGTTTTTGAGTTTATTCGTTACAACTGGTGGTAGGTCTCTCATTATGTAGGAGGCCGTCTGGGTGGGTGCCACCGCAATGTCTATTTCTGCCGCCAAGCAGCAGTGTGCATGCACTGTTGTGTTTCGGTTTGAAGGACATTGTAGCCGGTGTAACTACTGGACATAGTGAGACTTAACATCTTGTGTCTCGGGATGACGGGCGCAGTGGAATGCCACACAGTACTTTGTAGGTCAAGGTGCTGGATGATGTTGCTTCTGTTTATGGGTGGTCGTATCGCTTACCGTCGGGTGAACGGCATGCTCGTCTCGTCATTCAAAAAATAAAAAAAAAACATACATACAAATCTTTCCTCTTTATAATATTAGTATAGATACTATTTTAGTCTACAGCATCCAGATCTATCACTTACAACTTGGAAGTCATAAGCTTTCAAGGATGCGCTCGTTCGTTTTTCTTAAAACAAACATCAAAAGGGCTAAAGAAACTTCTAGAAAAAATTTACAACACTGAATAAATTCATTGTGCGCTTAAGCCTTCTCTCATCGATAACTGTCGCTTTTGATCCTGCGTAATCCCACCGAACATCGAACCGACGACCGTGATTATACAACACTGTTTTCATATTAGGCGCACTTGACATAAAATAATCCGTTGTCGTTCATACTTTATTACTAGTTGTTTGTATACTCATTTACGTTGATGGACTCCGGTGTAATTATTTCGTGGTCATGTATTTATTTTGTGGTATTACTTAACTAGTAGGGTATGATTACCTTCTCATATTTAATTCCAAAAATGAAAGTGGTCTAGCTAGAATTGTCTAACTGAATTTTAAACAAATAGGTCATTCTAATTATTATTTTTAGATATAGCATAGTAGCATACCACCGAAAGCTTTTATATTATTTAAATCTCATTGTCGCCCACGTAGGTGCATTGCATTTCACGATCAGCCTGTATATATCCAGATATATATGATTGATCCAGATATATTGATATGATTATGCCGGTCTGTTTGATACCAGTATCAAACAGACCGGCATAATCATATCTCATCGTTCGATACTATACCACTTCACTTACTATTATGTGCAGCAGAGTCAAGTTACGTTGCCTCATAAAAAACGTGATAATCGAGTACCAAATGCTTTAAATTAAAAAAACTCCATTCTAAACCAGATAATTAATTATCCCATTAGAAGGGGTGATCTCGTGGGACGCCGCACATCTGAGCGGCAATCCTCTATGACAAACTGCGATCAATCCCTAAGGTTTCGAAACAAGTAGTCGCTAATAAGCCGCTAAGGATGAGGGTCTTGGGCCTTAATTTAATATCTCTTAATTAATGAAGGTATCAATTTATCGCTTGTTTAGTGGATGCTTAAATGGGTCCTGGACCAAGTCTGGGATGTAATTCCCGGTGGGGTAACGGTTGATATAGATTTTATCAACTCAATTTTCCTGCATTAGGATTCCTCAGAGTAACTGTTAGACAGGCGGTCGGTCTGTGCCTAGAATCAATGCTAAATACATTCTATTTAATTCGTAACAAAAAAAACTGCCTAGCCCATATTCGAATGACATTAGGCTAGGTGAATGATGATTGACGATCTGATAACTAGTTATGTACTCTTCCAAACTCTCACACAGATCATTATGTGAGTCTCTTACATTTGACCACTGAAGGATATAAACCTCTTTTTTCATACCACTTTTTTCACGAGAGTTCGTCTAATAAGAATCTCATATAGTCCAGTAATTAGTCGACCCTTTCAAACATAACCTTCATAAGTAAGTATGTCATCTAAAGTAGCATACCGTGGTCACGGAAGCATGAAAAAGCAAGATGTACTCCTAAAATGTGGTCCCTATCGACCAATCATTTCCATTTTTGCAATTTATTTCCGACCGTCCGATAGTTCGCTGTCATATTTGGAGACCTAAATCACAGAGAGAAATCTGATTTTAATGGAGGTACCCTTTAGTGTCTTAGATTTATAACGCCTTCGGGATATCTACTTTTCAGATCTGAATATAAAATATTAGTTTTGCCCACGACTCCGCCTGGAAGTCTTTACCCTAAAAGCAAACAATTTTAAAATATTATATAATTAGCTTATTTACTTCTGTTGCACTTTATACACTAATGTATAAACAGCCGAAAGCATTATCTACCAGCCAACCTTAAGATGATAATCATGGGTTGCCATCACTCAGCTTATGTGAAATGTAAGCAGCAGTGTGCGTGCACTGTTATGTTTCGGTTTGAATGACGGGTGCAATGGAATGCCACACAGTACTTTGTAACTCAAGGTGCTGGATGGTGTTGCTACTGTTCATGGGTGGTCGTATCGTACCCTCAGGCGAACGGCATGCTCGTCTTGTCATTCAATGCATTAAAAAAAATCGGGGTAGTGACTAGTGTCCCGTTTTTATTACTTTGTAGCTAAAATAACCTTTAGAATCGGTTAAGCAAAATTAAATGCTACAAACTTATTGAATTTATGTTTTATCAATAATAATGTAGTTTTAAATTGATCTGTGGTAAGTTTATTATGTCAAAATTAACTGTTGATCCTAACTCTTAAATTTGACACTCATTTTTAATTCATAATGTTTAAGCCCAGAACGTATAATGGGATTTAAGTACCTACCTAATGGGATTACGTCATCCTAAAGTATTAAGTTTACAAAATAATACCAGTCCTTTGAAATCTTTTCATTGAATCTACAATAAAAATATATAAAAAACACATTTTCAAGTGAAAGTAGGTGCACGGAAATAACATTTCTATTATAAAGTAACATTGTACAAACCGGCGGAAATAACTTCAGAAACCATTTCCAACATGTTCAAAACTTGTTAACCGAAGATAAACACGTGATAATACGTAAAAAGCGATACGTGGATTCGGCGTATATATCGGATACGGTGCGGATACATGGCGGATATTGCGAGGATATTGCGCTGGGACGACATGCCGCCTCTCAGATAGCCCATTAGCGTTATGTGACGGCATTTTAATTAGACCGAAATGAAAACACGCTGCAGCAGGTGCGTGTGTGGACTTCGTGTAACATCATGTATGCTTTACGGTGTTTTTGGGTTATGTACCCTATGAAATCGGCTTTTCAGCTGAATCATTCTCTCATCTACATCTTGGTATAGATTAGGAAAACGTAGTATTTTTTGATCTACGTAGATTCGCTGCACGTAATTCAGCAATGACGGTATCCGCATGTTACTAAAAGGATAGTTTATATGTTCTTAATGTTAATAATTGCTGTTGCTCTTTGTGTATTTCTTAATTAACTATTCAAAAGTTTAAAGTGATAAATTAGCAAATTAATCATCGGATAAAATATAAAGAATGCTTATGGGCATTTGAATACGTGTAATGGCAATACCCTCACAGAAAATATTAATCGTAATCCAAAGTTACGTTGTTTTTGTCAGACAGATACCAACCTATTTGTTCGGTAGACCATCATTATAGTAACTGCTACTTTCGTGAGTCTACAAAATCATTTATTTATTTAGTAATAAGAACGGTTTTACATTACCAATTACACTTATCATCTGCTCGTACAATAAAAGGGCGTATCCGAACTATAATGAAAGTACGGTAATAAACGTACGTCACAGTATCCGCAGTGCGCACGCCTACTGCACAAATGGCTTCACAGATAAACACCAAAATACATTTATTTACAAGTTAACTGCTATTATTTAGGACGCTTTTTAGGATTGTTGTAATCGTATAATTTGGTAAATTTATAAAATTACCTGCTTGATGTACAGTGGTGTATACGTAGGCCGAGAACAAAGCGAGGTGAATGATCACATCATGGTTCAAAAATGAGATCCGAAAATTTTCCACACAAAAATAAATAATCGCTGCTCTGCCTGTCTCTCCAAGGGTATAGGCTCCAAATAAAAATAAGCATTTAGCAGCACGTCGTTTTCATCTTACCCAGGGCTACTAGTTTTCTTGCTCTATAATAGTCTAGTAAGGCCATTAGATTTTTGAGGTATAATTCTGCATGCAAAAATAGAATTTTCTAGATGAAAAAATCTTCTAGCAAAAAAGCATCTCAATCCAAAGAAAGACACGGTTTAATTAAAATACTAAAAAAGGCCTTTTTTTCCATGCACGTGCAAACCGTGACGTAAATACTCGTAAATTAAGCAACAGGAGCGCTAAACGACGTTATCTTGTCGGCTATAAATTATTTTTATCTACGAACAACTAGAAACCATTGCCCAGTATAAAATTGTACTAAATTAAAAGCTTAGAAGTATAAATAAATCACTCAGCAGTCACATTTTGTCTAAATTGTGGTTGTGAAAATAACTTACTATCTTTAGGATTTAATATACTTTTGGAGAAATATAACCTATTTCTTTCCCAGTGTGAAATGAAAAGATGTCTCATCATAAGTATCCCATATTTTTTTAAACGAACAGGTGTATGTCCATAAATGGAAAAGATCTGTAGATCTTGATAATCATAATTGTAATCAAGCAGATTAAGCTAGAACCAGCCGTCGCTCACGTTTGATATCCAGAACCAAATACGAAATATCGGTTTTTTAATCAGTATAATGATACAGAATATGGGTCAATCGAAATACTTATATTATAATTAATTTTAATATCTGTACTCTCTCTTAACCTACAGCCCCACCGATTTCATGCTCAATAACCGCTGCCATTATTCCCAAAAGGCGTCGAACAGATCATGAAAATATAATCAAAATAGAAAGTGAATTTTCGGATTTTGCTCTTTGTTACGACAATATTTGCATATAAATATTTTGGACTTTTAAATAACAACAATATTGTGAAATGAAATCGCGTATATTATTTTATGTGGAATTCTTTATATAACTGAAATTAATTTCAATATTGTATTTGACCAGTGTGGTTGAATATGGTCTAAAACCCTCTCTTTGAGGGTCGCGAGCACGGGCTCCTCTCTGTAGTAGAGGAGAGTCATTTAAAATACGTAGATAAAATAACGAAACAACAATTGTAGGTGTTAATGATAGGTAATGGTCATGGAATAAGGTGATGATGATGACAGGGAACCTAATAAAGTTCTTAACACTGACTGACTAACAGAGAACAGACAACTGAGAGAGGATTATTAAAGAGTTATACTGAGTTTACACCCAAGAGGGTTAGGTTCTATCACGCACACGACTAGTCTAAAAAGCCCTCATATTTTCAAACCCTGTTACTACAGAGCATGTTTAACAAATCTATTTATCATAAGCAAAAATCATTCCGGCACGTCAAGTTTAATATTTAGTAAAACATCGTCTAACCACGGCGACTTGAACCGATTTACATGTAAATTACA
This sequence comes from Sphinx pinastri, assembly GCA_947568825.1. Taxonomy (NCBI): domain Eukaryota; kingdom Metazoa; phylum Arthropoda; class Insecta; order Lepidoptera; family Sphingidae; genus Sphinx; species Sphinx pinastri. The sequence continues at coordinate 675,278 of OX387623.1, forward strand.
TGGCGGGTGCCTCTTAACTGGCGTTTTCTAAACTTTGTTGCCGTCCGTTAATTTATCGCTTAAACTGGATGCCACTTTCTTGTGGTTTTTCTGATACTTTGTGTTTGGTCGTTTTTGGTTAGAATGAGATCTTATTTTTAATATTTTATGTTATACTGTTTCGACTATCATCAATGGATAAAATTGTTTGGGTTGATAAAATTGTCTCGAAGAAAACTGAATTTTAGTTGAATTAATTTTCTTTTAGTGTTACATCCTTACATACCTTTTATAAAACCAAGTCACCCACCTCGTCTATCTGTCTGTATGAATGCGATAAATTTAAAAAATACTGGACGGATTTCGATATTTCGTATGGAAATAGTTTTGAATTCCTACATAGGGGCTTTTTTTTAGACCGAGAAAATATATAGAAGGACATTTATCCCGGAGAAACTCTTTCACGAGTCCGAAGCAGTCAGCAAAAGCTTATAAAAAAATAAAGTAGTAAAGTCTTTATCTCATTCAATATTACCACACATGATACGGGTACAAAGAGTAACAATTTCAAAACTAACTCTCGTCTCAAGCTATGACTGCGCTCGTAATAACATTATGTCTTGCAAACCAAATCTGCAAAACAAGCGAACAATGCCAACTTACTATCCTAATTCCGAACGACTGTTACCATCTTGTATTACAATAAAATTGGAGATATGAAAGAACTACTTCAAAGTATGTCAACAAGGGTATGAAACGCATGAAGTTTGTAACGGAGAGCTGCTCACGGTGCCAAGTTTTAGAAAAGAAAACATTTTATATTGCTGTATAGCTGATTTACGATCTAATTTGGGCAAACTAACATGATTTTGTTACCATACCATACCAGCCCTGCATGATATACTGCCCACTGCTGAGCACAGGCCTCCTCTACAACTGAGAGGGTTTAGGCCTTAGTCCTTCACGCTGACCTAGTGCGGGTTGGCAGACTTCACATACCTTCGATTTTCCTATAGAGAACTTCTCAGGTATGCAGGTTTCCTCACGATGTTTTCCTTCACCGTTAAAGCGAGCGATAATTCACAAAGAATACACACGTAACGTTTTTTATAGAAATGTGAGAGGTGCGTGCCCTTGGGTTTTGAACCTGCGGACATTCGTCTCGGCATAATTATGTTAGTTTTACGGTAAAACATAAGTAGATATGTTTTTTTTTTACTGGTGCGACAAAGTGACTCCAGTGCACCTGATGGTAAGTGGAAAGGGTTCCAGATAGAGTTTCGACTGATGAGTGATGATGATCCATCGTCGTTATACACAATTACGCCGGTCAGTTTGAACTGGATTTTCACAGCCTGACCCCGGAACGCGGCACACTTACGTGGGCCACTATGACGGGTTTTAACTTTTAACATGCTATGTACGGTGGTCGCTATCCGGGCGGATACAAAACATATCCTACCATCAGCAATATTTTAATAGCCGTACAATACATAAAAGAAGGACTGCCTCGGTGGCGTAGTTGTATTACGGTACGACTGCTGAGGTCTCGGGTTCGATCCTGCGATGATGCGGCGTACCTTATCACTAGTATATGTCATTCCCATATATTTTTTTGATTTTCTATTAGCGTTAATTATTGTAAAAAGCCATCCCTTTAGTCCCTGAATCTATTTGTATACAGATTCTACTTTTGTAAGAAAGAGGTTTATTTTTGGAATTATTCTTTCATACGTATACCCACGCCTTTCATCCCCGAAGGGGTAGGCAGAGGCGCTACTAGTGCACCCACTTTTCGCCGTGCGTATTCCGTCCCATCATGTGATAGGGGGCGAGCCTATTGTCATATCGGGACAAAAGTTCTCTACTCCAGGCTGATACTGGGAACAAACCCGAGACCTCAGCATTGCGGCCGTACCGTACTACAACTTTAGTAGATTCATCAAATATTTATCCAGTCACTTAAACAAAAACTTGAATGATATTGAAGATACACAAACAGAGCAGGGCAAATGACTACTTAGTTCGAAATCTATCTATCGGACTGTCCCCACTAATTCTCTAATGAAACGCTCCGGCATTCCGGTTCCACTAATTGACAGCAATATTGGCTCAACGTCAAAGCCTATCGGACAGACCCTAAATTATAAAGCACCGCCATTATTATGGCAAATTGACTAGATTCAGCCGGGCTAATGACTTTAACACCTGGATTATTTTCGTTAAGATAATTAAATAGACTAAAAACCTTAGCGAAGGTGATATGTTAAAACTATCGGATGATTCCCACTTTTATAATCTACTAGTTTTGCCCGCGGCTTCGCCCGCACGAAAGGGTTTTTCCTGGACAAAAGTCCCGCTATACATTTTCCCGGGCCGAATTGTAAATCAAAACCATTCTCGAATCCACCGGAAAACACACAAAAAATAAGTAAAAAAGTCACTTTATATTGTATGTACGAGGCGACAATAAACTGATACAGATCGAGAAATCTTGCAATATGGTCGGTCAGCGACACTTTGGTACAAAACGCCTTTCCGTCCTGACTGCCTCGGTGGCGTAGTTGTATAACGGTACGACTGCAATGCTGAGGTCTCGGGTTCGATCCCCGAGTCGGGCAAAGTGATATTGGATATTTCTATTCAGTATCAGCCCGGAGTCTGGAATTCGTGCCCGATATGGCGATAGGCTCGCCCCCTATCACATCATGGAACGGAATACGCACTGCGAAAAGTGGGTGCATTAGTTGCGCCACTGCCTACCCCTTCGGGGATAAAAGGCGTGAGTGTGTGTGTTTTTTTTTTTGTTTTGGCCCCAACGGCCAGTAGCCTGACGCGAGTCGGCTTTTCTGGCCACACCGGACTTTCGGGTGAACGCTTTAGGCGCTCGCAACCCTTGATTTAAGTAACCATGCTGAGGGCAACCCACTAACGGGTTACGAACCTCGGCTCAGGACGGTCACTGGGAGAGGATGAGACATCAACGATTAGTGGGGAAGGTTGGTGTTTAACCTAATCCTATCCATTTATTTCGTCGGCACGCGGGCCGGAACTGTTAGGAGGGTCGGGGGGGCGACGGGGAACGCGGCGAGGTCCTCGGCGGCGAGGACGGAACTGCGGTCGTGTGGAGTGTAGGAGTTTTAGGAACTCGTTCTTACTGCGAATGGCCAGAGTGATACCGTCCTCTGGATCGGTTAGGACTGAACGCGGCCGTCTCCATTTGGCGCGGTCGAATGGAGGTGTGTGTGTGTGCCTTTCCGTCCAGTATAAGTAGATCTCCGACTTTTGTCAGAAAGGCACTCGCAGTCACAATAGAACATATAAATTATTTCTCTACTATATTATGCATGTATTATACATATAAACCTTCCTCTTGAAAGACTCTATCGATTAAAAAAACCGCATCGAAATCCGTTACGCAGTTTTAAAGATCTAAGCATACATAAATTGTATGACTGGCTAATTAAATAACATATCGACGCTTGAAAGGCAATAATATCTAAGCGACATTTAGCAAATTTTTCAGTAGAGCGTTTTAAAGTTTTGATTTTGACAAAAAAAATCATAACTAATTAACCATTTGCTGCATAAAAATAATTGTAACTGTTTTAGGAACCTCTTAATTTTTGACGTTTTTTGAGTTAAATTAACAGCCCTGAAGATTATAAATTAAAAAGTTAACGTCGCTTAGTTAAAAATTACCTAAATTTACAAACAGGTAAAATCATCTAAATGGATCATCTTATGAATACCGTAACAAGTAAATTTAATGAAATACAAATATTTGAAAATGCACAGTTGGTAAAAATCATATAAGGATATCTAAACATAATAATAAAATCAAGTAAAAATATCTATATCTAAATTATTGGGTCACACGATCGTGGAGAAACATAAATACGTGCATAATATTGTAAATCTTGTTATTCCTACAAACATTGAACTATTTAATAATCAGTCAATTTTAATAATAATCAACATTTTATTGTTAGATAAACATACTTACATCCAAAATATAGCATAATGATATAGAATTTGTTAATAGCCAACACTTATTTCTTTGGAGGGAGTTTCTCGCCTCAAATATACGATGAGCGGAAGGACATACAAAATTGCCTTATCTGAACATTTACAACGGCTTGCTTAAATATCTCTGTGTAAGCATAACTCGAAAGCAATAATATTATAATTTATTCATTGTGTTGGAAACTCATAATTTTCTCTCTAAATTTATTTTTGCTGAAAGCAAATACATACGTACACACCCACGCCCTTAACCCACAGGGGTAGAAAAAGACTATTGAGCACCACATTCTACGATCTTGACATACGTCTTCCACAAAGGTTTTTCATAGTACTTCGCAAAGACAAGTAAGTGTGTATAGTGTATACCAAAATGAAAAAGAGAGTTCAGAAAATAGTTGAGCAAAAGAAAGAAAAAGGAACTAGACCACAAACCTTCTCGTGAATCCAAAGCGAACCTTTCACTATTCTGGAAACAAATATGTTGATCAGGGGAGAGTCGGGGACTTCAAAGATAGGAGTCATCAGAAATGAAGATGGAAGGGTGTTTAGAGATAAAAGGGAAGTTTTGCTTGGAAGGCCTACTTCAAAAGACTTTTTAAATGAGGCGATGGGGATGTAGCAGGTGGTTAGGAGGCTATAGACCTGGCTTACTCTCAAAACGAGGCTAATAATGAGATTACGGAAAATGGAATAGTGAATGCGATGAAAAGTATGAGGTTAGGCAAGGCTGCTGGGTGTAACCGTTAAAATGCTGAGATACGGCAAAGGCGTAGTAGCAAAATTGTTATGGCTACTTTTTAATATCTGGTGCAAAACCATTATTATATCCATTTTCAAGAAGAAATTTTCACAGCAAGAATATAAAAGCTACCGCAGAATAAGCCTTCCCTGTGCTGCCAGTAGATTGTATGCCAAGGTCCTCATTAAGAGAGTGATTAATGAGACTGAAAAAAAGTGTGGAATGTCCAAGCAGGTTTTAGAAGAGGAATGGGTTACACACATCAAGTCTTTTACATAAGGTGCATAGCGAAAGAACATTTGGCTAAGTCCAAAAAAGTCTTTTACACCTTCGTAAACTTGGAAAAGGCTTATGATCGTATGCTGAGGAATGAACTGTTGTTAACATTGTTATTTATTTATTTATTTAAGCACTTCATATAGAAATGTATAAAGGCGGACTTAATGCCGTAGGCATTCTCTCCCAGTCAACCTTAGGGTGGTGCAGAGATTGTTAACATTGTCTTTAATATATCGGATTGAGAGTCACCTGGTGAGGACTTTGAAGTCTCTGTACGAGAACATCGACGGGAGAGCTGCAAGGCACGAAAAATTATGTGAATCATGTCTTTAAAGAGAAGGGAATGACAATTAATGTGAGCAAGATAAAAGTGGTTGTGATAGAAAGAGGTCTGGGCACGTGGAGAGGATGGATTCAAGACAGGTCATGAAACGTTAAATACCTTTCGTAAGCTTTCGAGCTAATGTGGATGGTACGGCTGGAAGAGGGCACCCTACGAGAGCGTGCATTTATCAAATAAATTATCTCCAAAAAGGGTAGGTCAGGATTAGCCTCAACCGGCAAAAAAATATACGGAGAGAATAGGGAAAATTGGAATTAAATTATTATTAACATATTGTAATACACAATAATGCAACATGAATATATTTATTACAAAAATAAATGTTATTAAAATTATAAAAGTCTATTTATTTGTAAAAAACTCACCATATCTACGTAAAATTGAGGCAAAATCATAAAAACGTCGGACGGCTGTCCTCTCTTAGCGACAACCAATACGCGCTGTACAGGATCGCGCGCATATACAAATGACACTTTCAAAACACTAGGTGGTTCGCAAGCGGGTGTATTTACTTTATTATGAACAGGTAAATATCTCTTAGCAATAAGTATAACCACCTGAACATACCCGGTAAAATTATCTATGCGACATGACTGAAGTTAAAGGTTGTCAAGTAAAAATATCTAAGTATAAAAAATAGAACTTATATTATTCAGGTAAAATTATCTAACCGACTAATAATTATTTATTTTATTTTAGGTAAAATTGTGTAAATGTACTATTAACAAAATATTTTATTAAGCTGAAAATATCTACGCACATAAATATGGAGAGTATGGGTCCAGGTAAAATTATATCTATGCCAAAGTTATAATTTTTTGTGTAGGTAATAAACAACTAATTAAAGAGCGAGCAGTTTTTTATTTCAAGTAAACATATATTAATGCAAAACAGTAATGTCATGATTTCATGTAAAACACACTAAGTTCAAAATCAATTTCCTTAAGCGTACCAACTACTGTAAATCCAAAAAGTCGTAAAAATTTTGGCGGTAAGTGAGAAAAAAAAAGTGAAATTTACCAGAATCATCTAGTATCTAACCGCCAAAAAAGTTGTCGTAGAGCTACGAAACCCGGATCAATCGACGCAGAAAAATCTGGCGATTCCAAATATGTATATAACTCATTTTAGGTATTTTTGTCGCTTAGATATTATTGCCTTTCAAGCGTCGATATTCTGTCTGCTACAAAAATAAGAAAACCAATATATCGTACCTTAATATAATAATTTGCCTGAATCGTTAGTTTTAGATTTATGGGTATGTTTGGTGTGAAATTATACAGCACACGTAACGTCCCAATAAATTATATTTACAATAATTACAACGGAAAGCAAAACGAATAGCGCGAGTAAATGACGTGTAGTCCCGGAGAAAGGTTGCGGTTAACTGTCGGGCGGCCGCTGCGTCTGCGCAGCTCCCGGGGCTCCGCTGGCGGCCCGGTGCAAGACGCGCGGCGTGCGGGGGCAGGTAACCGGTCCTCGGTGTAGGGTGACCGCTCCGTTGTCGGGCCATGTCACTGTTTAACCGACAAGTCTGAAACTAATAACAATTACTATTGTGGGTCCAACCATGGAGACGCCACAGGACCCCCTTACTAATAAAAAAGGTAATTTTAAGGACTGAACCTATCAGGGAAATGTACTTTACGACCTGATCTAGTCACTCTTCCTTTTTGTGTATTTTGCATATTACTTTGCTCAGATACTTTTATGTCATCACGCCATATGTGTGCTGGCTTAACCCTGTCTATAGAGACTTTGACAATTTTGTTATTCACTATAATGTCAATAGTTTTAGGGTTTCTAGAAATAACTTTATGTGGACCTGTGTAAGGCGGCTCAAGTGATCCGCGAAGCAGATCCTGGCGCAAAAATACGTGCGTAGCACTATCTAAATCTTTAAATATAAATATTCTATTGTTAGAATGATCCGTAGCAGGGCATGGTCGTAAATCGGACATCTTTCTACGTAAGCGACTGACAAAGTCTGGGTACTGTACCTTGTCAGACGTGGCCGTGAAAAATTCGCCTGGGATACGTAGTTGCTCCCCAAACACCAGCTCTGCAGGCGAGCAGTTTATCTCATCCTTGCACGCGGTACGCAATCCTAAAAGGACTATAGGAAGGATACTTGCCCAATCCTTGTCTCCGTGTGCCATCACAGCAGCCTTCAGAGTACGGTGCAAACGCTCAATCATGCCATTGCAGGCTGGGTGGTAGGCAGTGGTTCTCGCTAACTTGATGCCGTAGGTTTTGGCTAAATTTTGGAACAAGTATGATTGGAATTGTCTACCTTGGTCCGTTATTACCTTCTTCGGACAACCATACCGAGCGATCCACTCTGACACGAAGGCTTTCGTCACAGTCTCCGCAGTCATGTCAGGAAGCGGAATTACTTCGGGCCATCTGGTAAACCTGTCAATCAGAGTAAGGCAATATTTAAAATTTGACGACACTGGAAGTGGTCCTATCAAGTCCATATGGACTTCTGCGAAACGAGCATCCGGCAGATCAAATTTAGCAATGGGTGACACGGTATGTCTTGTTACCTTAGACCTCTGGCAAGGAATGCACTCTCTAACCCAAGCGCGGACATCTTTACGAAGGGAAGGCCAAACAAAACGTTCACTGACCAACTTAATAGATGATCTCGCTCCAGGATGGCTGAGACTATGAAGGATCTCGAACACGCGACGTCTATGGGCAGCTGTTACAAAAGGTCTGGGTTTAGTCACAGAAACATCACAATAAATTTGTGTATTTGAATCTGGCACTTGCGTTTGCACCAACCGTAGCGAAGTCTTACTCTTAAGTAATTCCTGTAGTTCAGGGTCATCACGCTGCGAACGGGCCAGTTCTTCAATATCCACTGGTGCAGTGACTGCCTCGATACGGGATAAAGCATCCGCCACCTGGTTGTCCTGCCCCGAGATATGCTGTATGTCCGTCGAGAACTGAGAAATAAAATATAATTGGTTAATCTGTCTTGGTGAACCTTTTTGGTCTTTCTGTTTAAAAGCGAATATCAACGGCTTATGATCGGTATATATAGTAAAACAACGAGCTTCTAACATGTGACGGTAATGCTTAACAGCTTCATAAATTGCAAGTAGTTCTCGATCATAAGCGCTGTATTTTTGTTGTGTAGGACTCATCTTCTTCGAATAAAATGCCAACGGTTGCCATATGCCATTTACCCTCTGCTGCAACACGGCTCCTATAGAAACATTAGATGCATCTACTACTAACGCTAACGGTGCCTCGGGAACAGGATGAACCAACAAAACTGCATCAGAAAGACTACGCTTACAATGTTCGAAAACCTTTAAAAGGTCTGGAGTCCAATTTACTGGTTTTGAACCTTTCATCTTTGGTCCAGCCAGCAAGTCGTTTAGAGGTGCCTGTAACTCAGCTGCATTTTTTAAAAAACGGCGGTAAAAGTTTAGCATCCCTAAGAATCTTCTCAAACCTTTAACCGTCTGAGGCGTTGGGAACTCTTGGATAGCCTGCACCTTCTCTTCTAACGGCTGTACCCCATCGGCCGAGATAGTGTAACCTAAAAACGTTACTTGGGACTGACCGAATTTGCACTTCGCCACGTTAACTACGACTCCATTCTCTTCGAGACGTGCAAACAACATTCGAAGATGCTCCTCATGCTGCTGGGCACTTCTAGAAGCAATAAGAAGATCGTCGATATACGGATAACAGAAATCAAAATCACGTACTAACCCATCCATAAATCGCTGGAATGTCTGTGCGGCATTCCGTAACCCAAATGGCATGAAAGGGAATTCGAACAAACCGAATGGTGTCGTGATAGCTGTTTTTTCCACATCAGCAGGATTGACTGGCAACTGTTGATAAGCTTTGACCAAATCTACAACAGAAAAAATAGTACAACCATGTAAATGTTGAGAAAAATCTTCTATATGGCGCACTGGATACCTGTCCGGCACTGTCCTCGCATTTAATGCTCGATAGTCTCCGCAAGGTCTCCAACTCTGGTCATGCTTCGGCACGAGGTGAAGAGGTGATGCCCACGGTCCACGGGAACGACGAGCTGTTCCTTCCTGAATCATATTTTCAAATTCCGCTTTAGCTATTTTTAAACGATCTGGCGCTAACCTTCGAGTTTTACTGAAAACAGGTGGACCAGGTGTGGTATTAATATAGTGTATGGTCGAATGCCGTACCTCCCTAGGTGATCCTGGTGGACGTAAAATACCTGGGAACTCTCTTAATAACTCATGGTACTTCGAATTACCTGTTATGGTTTTTATGCTGGGTATTGCCGTATTAGCAATCGCCCCATCAACAAAAAGTTTAGTAATTCCGTCTATTAACCTGGAGTTATGACAATCGACTAACAATTGGTAATGGGAAAGAAAATCATACCCAATAATAGGCTTCGTAACCTCAGCAACAATGAAATTCCAGCTAAAATCTCGTCGCAGTCCTAAATTCAGCTTCAAATGAATATACCCGTACGTGGATATAACGGTATTATTAGCTGCACTCAATTCAAAATTAACACGCATCCTCTGCTCATTTAAATAACTGCGTGGGTACACGCAAATATCGGAACCGGTATCTACGAGAAAAAGTCTTCTAGAATGGAGGTCTTTAACAAACAGACGGCTGGAAATGCTGCAACAATCGCTCGCCGTCATTAGCGACTGGCAGGGTAGTTTTCCGATTTGTAATCACACGGTGATGAACACGTATGGGCCTTATTTCCAAATTTGTAATGGTGCCAACATAACCTCTTATTGTCTACTACCTTGAACGGGTTCCTACGAGTACGACTACTAGAACGGGAATTTCTTCGATAACGTCCTCTTTTTGGCTGATCAGCGGCACGGGATTGACGTTCAACCTTCGTAGACAAATCATCGAGCTTCCGCGTGAGACTAGCTATTTCATTACGCATTACCTCAAGTATGTTCCCAGAAGAGGATGATGCACTCGCGACCTGGGCTATTGGATTCACCGGAACAATCTCCAAAACTCGATCAGCTAGCTCCGCAACAGCTTCTAAAGGAGTATTGGCTTGCGATGCAATTATTGCCTGTACATTTGTGGGTAGGCGGCTGGTCCAAATGGTACGTAAAAAATCGTCTGGTACCCCACGGCCAGCTAAACTCTGCAGATGCCTCAGGAATGCCGATGGCTTCCGATCGCCAAGCTCCTCGTGAACAAGGAGTTGCCGCACCTTTTTTCCCTGAGAAACTGACAAACGCTTAATTAGTTCGGTTTTAAGTTTTTCATATTTGTTAGAAGCGGGTGGGTTCTCAACAATATCTTCTAACTGCTCCATAATAGCAGGTTCAAGATTGCCCACAACAGTAAAATATTTTGTGGCATCTGCAGTAATATTTGAAAGAGCAAACTGAGCCTCTACCTGTGCAAACCATACGGCTGGTTTTTCGGGCCAAAATGGGGGTACACGTACTCTAACCTTCGCTATTTCCGCTGTCTCCAAAGCTGCAGCTAATGCTTCCACGAAATTCTCCTGCGTCGCCGACTTCGTTGTCTTCGAACTCTCGCCCATCATCGTTGGATCGGGGAAAAAAAAAATTGTAACGCGTCGGGACGAAATCTTTGAACGCCCTTGACTTGACCTCGCCGGTTCCAGAACTTTCGGTGGCGTCGCGTAACGTATTTTTCCTACTCCTACTTCTACGTCGCGTTGGGACAAATCACGTCGGAACGGATCACGTCGGGACGGATCACGTCGGAACGGATCACGTCGGGACGGATCACGTCGGGGTCACCACTTATGGGTATGTTTGGTGTGAAATTATACAGCACACGTAACGTCCCAATAAATTATATTTACAATAATTACAACGGAAAGCAAAACGAATAGCGCGAGTAAATGACGTGTAGTCCCGGAGAAAGGTTGCGGTTAACTGTCGGGCGGCCGCTGCGTCTGCGCAGCTCCCGGGGCTCCGCTGGCGGCCCGGTGCAAGACGCGCGGCGTGCGGGGGCAGGTAACCGGTCCTCGGTGTAGGGTGACCGCTCCGTTGTCGGGCCATGTCACTGTTTAACCGACAAGTCTGAAACTAATAACAATTACTATTGTGGGTCCAACCATGGAGACGCCACAGATTTACCAGCTCATCCGACGTTATCTCCCGAGACTGTTGATCACGAGCAAGTAGAGATAATACATCTGTTTGCCTGGCTCGTACTTAGACAATAAGCAGAATACAATTGAATTCACCTAGATTTAATAAGCGGTAGAATGACAGTAGATTTTTTTCTATTACACAAAGCTTTGTAAGACACACAGAAAACCTACTTGAAGTCTCGCCCTTACCGTTTTTTTAGTTAGTGGAAAGGCCAGAAAACCAATATCCTATTTTTTTTCTGGTAGTATAGGCGATAGTGGACACTTATCATTGGGTGGCCGTTTTTGGAACGAAGTTCCTTATGGCGCGTTGCGAAAGGGGGCTAGACGGATAAAATTCTCAGGAAAAGTTGTCACGATACTTTTTGCTATTATCTTACTAATATGAACCTTAAATACAATGCGTAGAAGCTATAATTCTTGAAACGAGTATATTTTTATTTATTTTATTTATTAAAGTCATTAAAACCATTTCTTACTAATCTAATATGAACCTTAAACACATTGCGTAGAAGCTATTTCCCCAGCGTTGGCACGGCACAAGTACAAAAGAATCGAACGTAACATTCTTTTTTCAAATTTTGATTTATTCTACTTTGGTTGTGATGACCATTGCATTTCTGAAATTTATCAATAACAAGACTAAACGTGCGTTGCTCGCGTTTAAAAATCTACTTTATGTGGTAAGCGTAAGATCGAATTTGTGTTTAGTCAATCAAAATTTGTGATAAAAATGCTATGCAATAGCTTTACCGCGGCAGTCTCCGAGTGCCACACGTATTTATTTGTTTTTTTCTCTAGAAACTTATGTATTGGAACGGAAATAGGAAAATATTTATATATTTATATATATACACACTCTGTTATATAAATAAAATTGTATTACAATTCCTTCACTAATTAATCGAAAGGAACTTCATTCCATCCGGGTGTCCCTTGACACCTCTCATTTTTTATGCTTAGAAATGACAAAACCTGCAAGCTGTCCTCCTGATACTAAGTAATACGAGTGATCATTAATAGTAGCAACACGACGCGTGACATTACTCTGCTCTCGTTACCCTGAGACATTAGAAGTTATCTTACATACCTAATTACACTGGCCACAATGACCTTCAAACTGGAACACAACAGTGCTTGGGCAGTGAAGCTTAGCGGCAGAAATAGCATTGCAGTGGTCACCCTACCGAGCTCTCGCATGTGTGTAACCATCAGTGAACTACTACTACATGCTTGTTTGTCCCCCTCCTATCAAAATTCTGTTTAAATGGAAGTGAATGGGCATATAACTCTATAACGGGAGCTGAAGGGATACTGTTGAACTTGTTCGAAGAAGTTTCCTTTTGAACGTAGTTTGTTTGCGAAAAGTTTGAAAGCCTTTCGTAGTTTTCAGAAGTGTTTTTGTTCGTTTGTAAGTTAAATTAAGTTATCAAGAAAAGGAGTTTAATTAGATATTTAACTTTATTCTAGAAATATCATACCTATTTGGAATTGCAATCTCTGAGGTCACATTTTCGATTCCCAGGTCGGGCCATAATAACATATGTTTTTCGATCTTACAACTCAACTTGAACTATTCTGGGATAGGAATTTGTTATATTATATTATAACTCTTTCTCTTTCATATGGTCGTAGGAAATCGTTGGTATAGTAGACCTATGCCTACTAATTTTGAAATACAGGCGCGAGTAAAAATATAACTTCCAAAAGTCAGAGTTACATGCCCTGTTAAAAAATAGTCTTAAATGCCCGCTGAAGCTAGCTGCTTTAAAGATAATGCTTTTATAATACATTTTAATTCACCGTTTTAGTCTATAATGTATCAGGAAAGTCCTGGCGACAAATTTAATACACTTCCCTGAAGCCAATCTGTTCCTCGTACGAACGCGACGGCACTAAAAGAAGCCATCTAGCATTAACCGAGTCTACAGCGTCCTACCTAAAGCTGAATGTACATTAAATCCCATAGCGTCTGCCTTGAGGCAAACTGAGGCGGGTAAAATTTATGTCGTTGTGTAGGCTACGGCTTCGATTGGAGGCTATTACAGTGCGTCAACAACTAACAAAATAGGCACCATTTTGTAAGACGATTTTTTATAACCTAGTATGACAAAATTATCATAGTGCATCATCATAAATTGCCCACCACCATTTTCCATACAATGCGGCATGCCTCGACTTGAAGCAGTACTACAACTGCAGACCGAGACGTTGAGGCATCTTCTAATGGACACGGTGCTTAAAAACTTTACAATGTAATAAATTCAGCGCTGCAGCAACATTTAGTGCAGGCTTAAGTGCTAATTAGTGTAATGTTCCTTATCAGTATAATTGAGGATAGTTTTGCTTTGTTTTGGACAAGGAAGGGTGATCTTAGATTTTTATCGCTTGTAGAACTTCTAGCGTGCAGGTAACGATCACGACGATTATGGCACGTACAGTTTACGAAGTATATTATTTAGTAGTTATATATTATTTAATATAAACATTTGTATCTAATATTATTTCCCTAAACCAAAATATATTTCGGAACTGAATAGAAAAGCATACGCATATGACCAATTTGGTGCGAACAATTTAATTAACAGACGCTTGAAACAACGCAGTTTATTTAAAAATGAAAATATGTCATCGATAGAAACTAAAATCATTTTTTATCTGAAAAATTCAATTACATGCCACGTTTCCTCGACTTTTTGCAACTCTCGAATTTTCAAATTTCCATATAGGTAGTGGGTTGGGAATTGGCTCAGCGGCGGAGCGCTAGTTATTTAGAATTGGTTCTCGGCACCTGCCATCCACACGGCAGTGGGACAGAGGTTCTACGACCGACACAGTTACACCGACATGTAACTGAATATACTTTGGAAAAAATGCTCGCCCACATGGTCTATTGGCAGCTGGGACTAGCGCTCTGGGGTTCAACCGCTGAATACTGAATAGTACTACATAGTTCAACTCCCAGTGCGGGAATCGAAAGTTAAGCTAAAAACTTTTCCGCGACATCCTTCATAAGAAATTAGAGCGACTCGGCTGCGCACTGGACTCGAAAAATAAAACTGAGTAACTCAGAATAATCATAACAATCTGAAATCAAAAAATCATTGCATTGTTATCTCAGATTTATTATTATAGTACTTAAGTACTATAATAAGTGTATGAATAACGTCATGGTCTATCCGTACGCCAAATTTTATCCAAATTCAGCTAACTCTGATTTACTTCTATCAAACATCCAAACATTCGCATTTATAATATTAGTAAGAAGTAAGATTAGTTCGATGATATTGTGGTGGTTTATAAATATGCAAGACTTGTTAATAACTTCAACAAGCACTTTAAAAATATTGATGTGTTTGCACTAACTGAATGTCAATTTAAAAAGGAAGAATGTTGAGGTCCTCTGCAAAGAGTGACTCGTTTAAGTACTGCTGTTGTATCCAATAGCAATAATATCTCTTATATAATAGGCTCTCGAAGAGTATTGATGTTAATATCATTGTTAAGCGTATTATATTGTAATACCAAATAATATGTATGCTCCTAGCGTAGTATAATAATACTACCTATACAAATCCGTGGAAAATCGTGTGGATTGTGCATTTGCTTAAACATAATGTAAAATACTACGTACCTAATTTGTAATGTATAG
This sequence comes from Sphinx pinastri, assembly GCA_947568825.1. NCBI lineage: Eukaryota > Metazoa > Arthropoda > Insecta > Lepidoptera > Sphingidae > Sphinx > Sphinx pinastri. The sequence continues at coordinate 690,432 of OX387623.1, forward strand.
TCGTTTATTTTTCCTAATAAATAAAATAAAACAAAGACAGCGGGTAGCGGCAGTCACTCGCAAACCGCCTAATTGATTAGTCAATCAATAAAATATGTATTAATCCGAACTCTCATTTTATTGTTTACATACCAGTAGCTAAAGTAGTGACCCCGACGTGATAACACAAGATAGCGCGAATACCATAGCGTTGTACACTTTAAATCAGTAATGAAGGTCTGGTTATGTGCGATATCTCTAAAACTATATTACGCCACGGTGAACACGCAGGCCGTCTCAGGTCGGCGAGAAGTCGATAACGAGAGGCTTGAAGCCGCTGCATTTGACTAGCTGCGGCTCAACCACACCTCGCCACTACACATGCACTATACTATGTATATACCTATTATATTGATTATACCTACAGCACACAAGAAATAATTTCAAGAGAGAAAAAGAGTTCACATTAACACCCTGTATCTACTTCTAAATAGCGGCGATGACTTAGATGGGAGTGGAACGGACTACCGAGACGAAGGTCCGTAGGTTCACAACCCAAGGGCACGCACCTCTCACTTTTCTAAAGTTATGTGTGTATTCTTTGTGAATTATCGCTTGCTTTAACGGTGAGTAACGCAGTAAAATACTTCGTTTTATCAATTTTTGATTTATCCCGATTTTGCCGGCCTACGTAATGGCTTCTTCAAACCTTGTTAAGATCCAGTACAATAGATAAACGACAAAAAATATGCAAAGTTTTGACAAAATTAAAAATACCAAGAAAGGTATAAAAGTACGTGAGAAAGGTGAACTAATTGTAAGAATTTGCTAACTTCCCTTTCTTCCCCTTTGACGCTATGAAACTCCATCTCACGTTTATTTATAGCACAATAGGCAGTGTTTAGCTGTCACGTCATACGCAGTATTTTAATTATAAAGGACTGCGCACGTGGATGCGCAAGGATTTCACGCATACATGCTACATCCCGCTATAAGTTACTTAAAGCTGTATACGATTTTAAAGTTTTTTTAAACTGTCGGACATGAACACTCTCGGAGCTTACAATTTGGACAATCATCTATTTCAATTCATTAAAAATGTATCAATTACGAATGTAACCCATACTTTTATAACATAGACCGACTAATTAACTAACCCCTATCGACCAATAATTGTATTATTGAAACCCACAAAAACAATAGAACATGCTGATATTAAAGGAAACGGACCGAGCCGGGGCAGTGAATTGGACAGATATAACACCTTATACATCATCCTAAACGCAACAGCATACTCTATGTGGATTTTCTGTAAGATTTCGTTTCTTTCAGCACGGTGTTAATTTACTGCCCCAAGATATTTTTGACTTTAGCGTTTCTACTTCATAAATTATAAAGCGAAAAAACACGCATAATTTCAACAAACTCGTCTCCTACTCATAACTTTAAAAAAAACCGCATACATCCCGGATAACTTCATATACATTTCGAAGTTATTAAGTCCTTGAATTATTATGATTGGACGAGGCGTGACGTGAGGTACTTGAAGTGTACCTCGGCTCATTGTCCGCTCCACAATGGCACTGACAAGAATCACGTAGAAAGAGGCCTCTCAAGATAACAGCGATTCAATAGACCATTGTAATAAGGTACAGATGAAGTGAGAAAAAGTTTTATTGATAGAGAAACTTTAATGGCGGTGGAAATTGCTTCTACCGTTTGATTTGGGACTTAGGATTTCGGCGCTGTTCACTTTTTGCCAGGGTCATGCGAATAAAATTGTCTTGTGAATGGATTTATAGGCTGAATGGTTTGGAACGTCAGCTTATCTGAAGAGAAATTTCCAACAGTTTTTTTTTTTATGTAAAGCATTTATCATATAAATTGGTGATTTCAACAGATATTTGATTCTAACGTTAGATGGCTAAATTTCTGAGGGTTGTATTTGTGTGGCATTTTAAGCTCGGTTCGATGAAAACATTTATTTTTGTAAAAACTTTGCTTTAGAATATGACATTATTAAATTATTACTAAATCTATATTTAGAGTTTTTTGTGAGTCATTTAGGAGAAAATAATTCTGTGAGTAATATTAACTATACACCTCCCACACTAATTATAGCAATACACCTGAATAACGAGGCAAGAAAGTCGTTCGCCTGATTATAAACATTAGGCTTATTCACTTTTTTTTTGATTGGCCCTACCGGCCAGTAGCCTGACGCGAGTCGGCTTTTCTGGCCACACCGGACTTTTGGGTGAAGGCGTATTCACAAACAGTAGCAACACTACGACAATTTTGAATCATAAAATATTGCACTGCGTTTTACTAAAACAAATCCCATGAGAAGTTTGATTCTTAGTGTTTTATTGCTTTCAATGTCCTTTGTACATTGCTGATAGGCAATTTTCTACCAGAATCCTATAATATTTACATAGTATTGTATATTGTTATCGAAAGGCGTTTATATGTAACGGAACGAATAAATTCAAGATACACTACGCTTCTTTACATATAAATCAAAGTAAACGTCCGCAACATCTTTGCGAGCACTGCGGAGTTCCTTTGGTCCCGTCCCCATCCGTCGTGACGTTCTAAGTGAAGATTTATACAGCACAAAGTCCCGGTGTACGAGAAATGTCACGGATTTCAAATTTCCTCATGATATATAAAGTGTGAATTCTTCTACTCTTAACATTTCGCAATTTTCGTTTTGAAATATTAGCGTACATTCCTCACGTACTATTTCGGTTATTTCCACGTTCATATTTTGTGGCTGCTATGCAGATTTATGTTAGTTTTAGCATATACCTTTTGTTAAATTTCATAAACGGGATTATGTAACTTTATTAACTTGGAAAATGAAAACCTCAGCTATATTATACGATGAAAATGTTGGGAGATGAGCACGAATGCCACCCGAAAGTAAGAGATCGTAAAGATCTTAAAATCAAACTAATGCTCATATAGAGTTAAAAGATACAATCCCAACTGACAATGTTGTTTAAACTGCATGTAGTTAAGTATCATTGCGTTCATAAACACCTCACATGAACGATGTAAACTTCTAATTTTGTTTACACCAATTTAAACTCGAAAGCAAAATTGTCAAACTAATACTACGTGCTATTCAAAGCTATACGAAAAGGAGCATGAATGCTATTTAAAATGTATAGCGAGTGTTTTCATTAAATTGAATGGTTTTAAAGCGGTCCAGCGCTTTCAGTGCAGGAGAACTGCTTTCTAACTAAAGTGCATTCCGAGCTAGTTTTGCCGCGTCTTAAGTAGATGCGGTTAGAAGCTAGTTGTGGAAAGACGGCTTAATGTGTTAAGCGTTGCAAAACCTCTGTATGGCTTAGTGACGGCGTGCTGTGAAAGGCAATGAATGCACCAAAAAAAGAACAGGCCGAAGAGTGAGCCAAATTTGTGTGAACTACAAGTTTGGATTGAGACCCCCTGGAAAAAATTATGACAATGGGTACGCTAGTGTAGGGTAAAGTAGGGTAATACCGGTCAGGTGACAATACCGGTCACCACACTATCTTCCTAATAATAGTGTTTACGCACACGTACACACACATAGAGGGTAGCGCGAGTGTTCCCGACGCCAACGCACCACCCCCCGCGCAATTGCGATCATGCGTTGTTGAGAACCGCAAGTCAATTTATTTCGCGCCCATGTTTTGTTATTATTTGGCCGCGGAACATAAGTGGTAAGTGTCATTATTTTTGTGTTTCTTCTTTTGACAGTGACAGTTTTAGTTACTAAGTTATTTAGTTATCCATGTAATGATAAATTTCAACCACTTTGTAACGGGTTTTTAAAATAATTATTGTTAATTAAGAAAATGTACAGGCGGCTAATGCCGGTCACGCTGACCGGTATTACACGCAACGCAATCATTGTTTTTTTTCAGTTTTATTACTTTTGGTCTATTTTATTTTTCTTTATAGGATGTCGGGAACTCGGAGAAGGAGCCAAGGATTGAAAGTAAAATGGAACCAAGATGATTTGAAACGGGCATTAAAATTTGTTGAAGATGGAACAGCAATAAGAGAGGCAGCTCGAACTTGTGGCGTCCCATTTACAATTCTCCAACAAAGACTGAAACACAATGAAGCTTTGAAAGAAAAAGAAGTAAGAAGAGCAACTAGGGAAAAGAAAAAAGAAAAAAATGATCCTAAAACAACTGTAGGAAAAAGACAGCAACGAAAAGATCATCTAAATCTTTTAAGAAAGAAGAAAAAAGAAAGAAAGACAGGCGAAAAAAGAGTTCGAAAGAAAGATAAGAATAACCAGCAATCTTCGTCATAATCTGACATTGATATGGTTGATATATATGATGATGACAAAGATATTGATGTCAAAGACGAAGAAAACAAATGCATGTTGTGTGATGATTACCTACGGCCAGAATAACGAGCTTTGGTACAGGTGCATTCAGTGTGGGGGTTAGGCTCATGCTCAGTGCACAGGTTTTGAGTCCCCCAAAGACTACGTTTGTGATTTTTGCCGCTAAAACGCTAGACCGGTATTGCCAACCTGCCGACCGGAATTGTCCGCTATATCTGGCAATACCGGTCAAAACTATATTTTTTTAAAAAGTGAATTGCACAAATATTTTTATGAATATTGATCTCAATGGTTGTGATTACGTTAGAAGAATACTTTAAGTTTATATTTTATGTCAGATTCTTTAATAAAAGTTGATTATTTACTGATTAAAAGTTGATTTATCTTAAGTGACCGGCATTACCCTTCCTTACCTAATTTTAGTAACTTTGTAAGTCCATCACGCGTAGTTTATGTATAAATGTAGCATTTGTATCATATGCATAAATGCATAAGGATTGTACCATTGGAACCATTGTAAAACAGTAACTATGTTTAGAAGTATAATATGTAGGTTGGCTAGGCTAGGGCCTGTAGTGTCCTTCACCGGTGGGGATCGCGACGCGTTCCTCCCATTATTTTTTTATAAAAACGATCTCTTTTTTCTATATCCCCTTTTCTGCCAACCCGAGCTGGCTCTTTTTTATTTTCTTATATTTGTTTATTTTTCATAATTGATTTTACTCCAAATAATAATGTCTGTAGTTATATAAGTGACCTTTTGTATTAATACTAATTATTATAATCTATTTAATGTATCTTGACTTATCATAATATTCGAGTACGTGATGAATAAACTATTTTTTTTAAATATTGGAACATTGTTTTGACGGTAGATATGGAGCCAAAACCACTATCAGAGATCAAATTAAGTTCATTTGCACCTTGCAGCAACATATTAAGTTTTTGGGTATTTTAGAAACTTTGCTGAATTTGCCTATAATAAAATGAAATATGTATAACATCTAGGTATATATATATACAAGACGAATCTGACTGGATGATTGATTGATCGAGGCACAGCCTCTGTGTTTAGAGACATGAAATTGTGCACAAAAGGACGTAAACGAGCACAAAATATATATTTTTGGAAATTCACCTCCTAACAGTTTATAATATCAGATAACAGGGGCGGAGTTGCGAGCTAAAGCTAGTTTTAATATACATGTAATTACACAATAATTAAGGAATATAAATCATTGATCATTAATACATGAAGTAGATTTGGAGGTCTGTACGCCAAATTCTAACTTCATAGATCAATCATAATTACGTTCCAAATCATTGAAACTTGTCGCATATCTGGCTTACATGCAAGAGGCGGGTCATTCATCACGCTAATAGCCTGGGCACTAGACAGGGATAACATAATAGGTTTTCCAATTAAGAATTAGAAGAAATAAAGATCATCCTCTTTGTTACTTAGCGTTCGGTGAAGCAGTTGTGAAACAATTGATCCCGAGAGATAAAGTTTTTTGAATTTGCTATTTCTTTTCTATATGATATGGATATATCAAGGCAAATAAGTAATTTTGTGTATAGGTATTAATATCAAAATTCTATCATATGAGGGTTTTTTTAATACATCAATGCATAGAAAGAAAGAAAGAAAGAAACTGTTTACTTTCGTAAAAACTGTACACGACAATAACAGTGCAAGGTAAGTACAAGAATTTACAATAAAAAAATCTATATAAATGACAAGCTGGTCGCTGCCGTGCACAGTAAAGGCGAAAAAACCACATACATAACACGATGTAATCCCTAAAGTAAGTATCGTGCCTGCCTCGGTGGCGTAGTTGTATTACGGCACGACTGCAATGCTGAAGTCTCGGGTTCGATCCCCGGGTCGGGCAAAGTGATATTGAGTTTTCCTATTTTTATATTAGAACAAATTCTCTCGCTTATATTTAGAAAAGCATAAATTTCAATCAGTTTTTGAAAACACCAATTAAGGTTATCACGCCTAGAACGCGTATACCTAGAACATTTCACATCTAAGGCTAGATACATTGCCACTACATTCTTAATTGTTAATACGTAGATTCTTCTTTAGTTAAACAGTCTCAAACCTTCTAAACATAAAGAAATAAAGCCAATATAACAAGGAATAGAAGTTGAAACAAGTGAAATTCATGGTGCTGAAACAATTTGAGGGAGCGCGCCGCCGAGCTCTGATATTACCTGTAAAATGTTTTACAATGCAGTAAAACAGAGTGCCTCCCCCAGTCTCCCCAGCATTATGCGCTGTAAACCGTATCTCGTTCACGTGCATTGAGACAGGTTAATAGTTAATTATGTCTCTGTTTTTAAAATAAGCAACAGTGTTTATGGAAATTGCACTTTGTATAAAAAGAGTAATAACAACGAGCGGGGTGCTCTATAAGTACCACGTTTATATAAAAACTAGCTTTTGCGCGCGGCTCCGCCCGCGTGGAAAAGTTTTTCCGGGATAAAAAGTAGCCTATAGCACTCAGGAGTAATGTAGCTTCCTATTAGTGAAAGAATCTTCAAAATCGGTCCAGTAGTTCTTGAGATTAGCGAGTTCAAACTAACAAACAAACAAACTTTTCACCTTTATAATATTAGTATAGATAGGGCTTCTCAGATCCTTGTATTAGGAAACACCCACCCCGTGCGCGGGTTACACTGGATCCACTTTCCATTTATAATTTTTTGTATGGAAAAGTGTTAAATCGACCACTGGATGTTACAGCGCACTAGTTGCGCCTCTGCCTACCCCTTTGGGAATAATCTTCTCTGGCAGTCAGTCATAAAAACTAGGCCAAGTCCTTTCTGCAACATGCTTTAAACAGTGTGCGGCGCCGCGGCGCCCGTCCCCACCGCAATGAGATAAGAGTAGGACGAAACCGTGTCGAAATTATGACTTGTAGTTTTAATTAATGCGTTTATTATTAGATTTAAAGGGACAATTGTGAATAAACTAACACATGAAACATAATATAAATCACATACCGCCGTCAATTTTATACGTAGACATTAAAAGGGAATTTCATGAAGTCCCACACAAAGGGTCGCGCGTATTTTGTCATGAATATTTTATTTACGTTCGTGTGACCGAGGCTCAGATTTACATCACGAATTTATGGCGATGTCTTCTTTTATATTCAGAATTTGTTAGGGTTTTATAGTTTTTATAATATTTGGAAATTGGATATTTGGTTTTTAGTTAGATGAAGATCGAAAACTTTCTACATAAAGGTGTAAGAGGGTCAGTTTTTAGGGGTTAATATTTGGGGATAATGATAGAATTGCCTCGAGCTCATCTTGTTGTAAATATACTGGTTGAACTGTGATAACGGATCGACTCTCTTCTGAATGAGTCCCTATGATTTTAGAACTCTGATTTTATGTATGAATACCTGAGGCAAACAAAATATCCTCGACCTACATCAATATTCTATCTCATATGAAGCCATAAAACTAACTCGAAGCCGATATATTATTCAATTACAAGTAGCAGTTAAAACGCAGTGCTAGGCAGACCATAATGAAAATTAATGGGAAGCTACAGAGCTCGGTAGTATATATATAGCGAATATACGGAAGGTACGGGTAGATAAGACACACAAATCCTTTGATTTCACTGGCCATAAAACAAACTTAATAATATTTGGAGACAACCACGTGATCGAGGATTTTTTTTTAATTTAAGGACCCAACTAAGGTGATAGCAAAAAGCCCTCAAGTATGTCTCAGCGTGACGAGCGTAACGAAGTGCCGTGCAGTACTTCGTAATTCAAAGTTCTATATGGCGTTGCTTCAGATCATGGGCGGTCGTATCGCTTACCAACACGAGCGGCATGTTAATCTCAATTCAATTGGAATAAAAAAAACTTGAACATTAACGTTGTGCATTTTTTAATATTTTGGAATGGTTAGGGAATAATTTCTCACGAATTGCTTTATTTATCAGTATAAAAGTACTAAGCATTTATGTGGTTAAAAACAATATTTATTTATTGAGCTATCGTACACAAAAATGACAATTTATATTACATAAATTACTTCCTCTCCTACGCCGCGCCGGCGCTCCCTCCGTCTTACGAATTTTCGATCAGGTCACGTGTCCTGACGCGAGTTTAACATTTTATACCCATCCTAAGAAAAGTGCTCAACGCCGATAAAGAAGTTTTCACTTCAAAAATAGAAGCAATTGTGTTCCCGCTCATCACCAAGTCAGTAACCGCACGTTATCTGACGCAAACGTAACGAGGCGAAGTGTGCAAACGTTTACGGCACAATAAGACGGCACTTCGCCTCCCTTATCCGTTGTTTAGACAATAAACCATCCCCTAACATTCCCCTAACGTCCCAGCCTACATTCGGCTCTTGTAACACTTTGAATTTAATTTGTATAGTACTTGTTTATTGTAACGGTTGGTTTTAGAATAAAATTTAGCTTTGAAATAGAAAGCGGGTGAATCAAAATTTTTAAGTAGAGATTTCATAATGCTTTTATGCTTTATAAAAAGATACACGATAAATAACATCATCCATACGAAAATCATAAAAATCATTGCATTTTATTATAATCTCATTACATATTAATATATTCCAAAAAATCCATTAACGTTAAAACATCAATTATGAAACATTTTCCAACTCGCCGGCTTTCCATAAACGGACATAAAAACTAATTAACATTTTCTTAACCGTTCACGTTCTACTAAAATTTAAGTACGTTGAAACATAAATATTAAACAGCCTTGCCGGAAAATTTTGACGGCATTCGCCCACTAAATAGGCTTTATTGGGGCGAAATACGTAAAGTAGACGGTGATTGGGAGTGCCACCTCACGCTATGTCGACGAGGAAATTGTTTTTTTTTTAATAAATTGACAGATTTCTTTATCACGCTTGTCGAGGCACGAAATAAAAGATTTAATGTTTTCGTACTATGTAATTAAATTCAAATGTGTAGGTACATATTGAACATATTACTTAATTCTAGGCAGTATAATTAATGGACACAAAGAGCCTTAACATCAAATATCTTAAAATGATGAGTGCTATGTATTTTGCAGTGCCATGTAATTAAAACTTTTTTTCATGGCGTCACTTTGCTTTAATAACCATCAAGCTAATAAAATTCTCGCGCTATTCATTTGTTAAAAGCAGCTGAATCCAACACCGCCTTTTGTCTTTGCCCAAATTATGCCACTATTCTCATACAAATTTATTGTATCATACAATAACCTTAAAAAAAATATATTTCGTACACGAAAAATATCTGCAAGTAGTGCGAAAGCCTAACTCAGCGGGATGATCCAGTTATGGCTTCCAATTATTTTAAAATCGGTCGGAAAGCGCGCCAGTGCGCGGTCCCGCCGCACGAGCGCACGTTAATGGAATAGACCGGCCTAGAATCCACTGTCTTTTACACTGCACGATATATTTATCTTTTAATAGTTGATACTGACAGTAAGACCAGTGCCGTCTAAATATGTCAATGAAAGACCTTACGTCACTTAGGCACGATTGTTTCATCCATGGCTTAAGGCCCTTATTACCTACACTGGATGAATTCGCAGTGAGCGCGCAGCGCCTTTACCTCGGTGTAAATTCGCAATTCACTACTGTGATAAGAAACAGCACTTTCACTTTAACTTTTCATGACTTAACAATAAGTTCAAAATTCTATTTCGGATATGGATAAACATGTAAAACCTATAGAGATTTTGTATTTTTATCATCCGCGAATCCCAAAGATCAGAGTGACGACAAGTCTCCCAATGTATGCAAAATAAACGAAGGATTAAAAAACCTTTTTTGTGGGTGTCGGTCCTTTGTAAATCTCTTTGGGTGTGCCTAAATGGGTCTTAATCCGCTTTATTCAAATTTATTCGAGTACCGCAGGTAACTAATTAATTTTAATAATTATATTTTGAATATTCATTAAATTCGGGTTATACTCGTAGGTTATGTGCCAATTAGATAGATTAAGGCTTCGTTTGACAGTGCTAATCTATCATGATACAACGGAATACAAATGTACCTAATTACATAGGTAGGCTCTCGTATGCGAGAATCCATCTGGGTGGCCTATTTTTGCGATTTACTAAATTGGAGCTAATGAGAATTATTCCATACTGTGCGAGTTGGGTGGTACAAAGTTCTATTAGGTTTTAAATTTGACACTCCATTGCACACACAATTATTTTAGCATAATGTTCTTATGTGATCTTCCTTTAAAGCGGAGGTGGTAGGATATGTTTTGTAACCGCCCGGATAGCGACCACACACAAGGCGTTAAAACCTGCCATATCGGCCCATGTAAGAAAAAAAGTAAGAAAAAAAAGAAAAATCTTTATTTGGCCATTGACTCTGGACCAGATGGCAGTAAGTGTTAGGTACACACAGGAATAGAGGAATAAATGGCACAAGTATACATAAAAATATATAAAAAAAACTTAAAATAGGTAAGTACTTACACAAAAAAAATAAAAGTCCCCCGGCATACCCACTTACACACCCCAGCCATCCGTGCCCGTAGTATGACCAAAAAGGCCACAGGTCATTTAAGTGTGTCGCGTTCCGAGATTAGCCTGTGTATATCCGGTCATACAGGCCGACTTAATTTTGTCGACTGGCGAAGGATAATCATCTCTTTTCAGCCAAAGTTCTAGCTACGCTTGCCAAGAAACTATAAAATCCAAACATAAAAGTTTCAGTGCCGTACGATTTTAAAATAAAATGTCTGATAGTGTAAATGTCTCCATATTTTTCGTTGGCTCTTTGAAGAGGTGGCATTTTATGAAATGTGAAATTGATATTGCGGTCTAGATGCAGTTAGAATTTCCATCTAGGTATCTACGAGTGCTCCGTAAGTTATTACCGTGAAATCTGTTTTGGGAAATGTACCTACTGCTGAAGGAACCTCTATTCAAAGATGTTAATTTTTTGGGGGGAAATTTTTCAATCAGATACATTTTATAATATTGAAGTTATAACTTAATAACATAATCCATACTTCAGTACATATTATAAAATACAGTAGCCCACGCCTCTGTCTGTCTGTCTGAACGCGAGATACTCAAAAACTACATAATGGTTTTCGATGAAATTTAGTCTGAAAATAGTTTGCGACCCTGGGAAGGATATACTTGGATATACTGGCTACTTTTTATCTCGGGAAAATTTAAGGTGGAACTTTCATCCCGAAGAAACTCTTTCAAGCGGGCTGCGAGCAAAAGCCAGTTATCAATAAAGAAGAATACTTAATTATATCAAAATTATAAAGTCAATTTCCGATTAACGTTATAGGTAGGTATTTTGTTGATCGAAAAGACAAAGCAGGTCAGTCTCGTGCAGTCAAAATAATTATATACAATATAGACTTCTGCTCGCGGCTCCGCCCGTGTGAATGAGTTTTTCCGGGATAAAAGTCCCGCTTTATATTATTTCCTCGGGATAAAAAGTAGCCCTTGTTACTCGCTGATAACGTAGCTTTATATTGGTGAAAGAATTTTTCAAATCGGTCCAGAAGTTTCGGAGCCTATTCAATGCAAACAAACAATCAAATCTTTCTTCTTTATAATATTAGTAGGTACCTATAGACAACGCCTACTATTGCGAAGCAATGAGTCCCTCTACGGACCGCAAAATTATTACTTTCTGCATCTACATTGAATGATTTCGAAACGGGCTACTATAGTAGCCCGTTTCGAAATTTATGTCTATAGGTAGTATATTTTAATTCATTGATTTAATTCGGATACAAAATGTAATCGATGACCAATACTATTATTATTATTTAATTTTGTAAGCTGAACGCGGCAGAAGTTTTTGAACTGAATTCTAAGTAACAACGTTGCAAACTTATTCAATTTATGACATATTTTAGGACGCAAACGCCGTCTTTCAAGAGTTTCATATTTAAACCGAGTTTTATGGAAAGGCGTGGGTCTTATTAAATTTTTTTAGTTCATAAAAGTGCCGCTTGTAGGGTCCACAAACCCTTCGCACTTAAACAAAAATTTACATTTATATTGCTAAAACACTCTTACATTAAAATATTCTGATCCTGTGCTAAGGTAAGATTTTAAGAACGGTCACGTTATTTTATATTTTGTAATAGGGTAACTTTATGAAACTCAAAAATAAACTGAGTGTGGTAGGTATACCCGGAAGTGAAACTAATTAATTACGAAATACGTGTTTATTCAGTTTTTACATAATAATATTAATTTCGAAGGTCTACCATCAAAGGACGGAACGAAAGGACTTATATTTAACTAGGTACCTAGTACATAATTATAGGTAATAAGACGGGACTTATAAAAATACATCTGTTAAAAAATATTACTTACTTACCTACGTATGATAATATATTATCACGTTGGCAAACAATTACGAAATATTATGATTATTGTGATATGGAAACTTTAAGGAAGCTGGAGGACCACAAAAAAGTTAAGGAAGTGTATAAGGCTAGGGTTAAATTTTGAAATGACGGCTGATGGTAATGGTGATAGGGATGCTCTACTCCAAATTCATTGGGACCAGGGGCAGAAATAAATGGTGTCATCATAAGCTGGTAAGTAAATACCTAAGTTCCTTTTGATGCACTAACCTTGTTTATTTCTGCACCGCTCTAAGGTTGACCGGGAGAGAATACCTACGGCATTAAGCCCACTATGTAGGTACTACTACATTGATTGTAGGTACTTAGCACAGACATATAATATAGAGTAGCAGACTAAACACATTTTATTCGCACACATTGACATTCATAAAAACATAATATTATATCCTGCTCATGATTCAAATTATAACATAACTTTGTCTCTTTTCGCCCTTATTGTTGCAACACTAACCACTACATTGACAGATTAGCATGCGTGACTGGCCGCCATTGCATATTGCATCGAGTAAGCTACATTTAATGGTCTCATTGTTTGTGATTTTCCTCATTTTAAGTTAATCTATTGTGTATTGTAACAAAAATGGTTAAATGTAGTGTGTATAGGTGTGACAGTGCGACATATAAAAACTTTCCAGGAATAACTTTCCATCGGTAAGTAAAATAATATGTTTTGTTGACTTGCCTACTAATGTTATAATTTCGTTAAATTTCTGAAACAATGAGTACTTTTAGGCCTTTGAAATGGCATTTATAAGTTATTCCGTGTATCCTTTACTAAAGTGCTCTACAAATTATAGCTTCTTCGTGAACAAACTGGCTTTAATTCAATAATTTCGTAAATAACCTATGTCATTTGACAGATCAAATACTTCTTCAATAAATAGGGGCCGGATTAAGGGAAAAGGATCAAGGGTGTAATAGTGTTTTACAATTATTGTTTTTATCTCATTGCGTCGTACTAAGTATATAATATAGTTCTGGTTTTATAATCATGTGTGTATTATTATTTCAGGTTCCCTAAGGATAAAAAACTATGTGATGCCTGGCTAATAAATTCAAACCTTACATCTTGGACACCCAATCGTAGTAGTGTTATTTGTTCGCGACATTTTGAAGAACATTTATTTAAAAGAAATAATTTACGAACATATCTGGTGCAAGGTGCAATTCCGACAATATTTGAAGAGTACTCCGAGTCAAATGAAGTAAGTTACTATTTCTTATATTCATTTTACATACAAATTTGTATTATATTTTAAAATATTTCATTTCATTAACATGAGATTTGTATTTCAGTGCAAAGACAATATGTCTGGAACTTCATCCAAGGTTAATATTCCAAGAAAGAAAATAGCAACTGGGGAGAATGTGATCATGCTTCAGGACCTTCAATATGTAAATCAGGAACCATCTACTTCATGGCAAAATCCGCCAGTGGTCCAAAAGCATGTATTAGTTCCACAAATATCAATAGATCTACAGGTATATTTTTTCACCCACAATTAAACCTTAAAGCTATGTATATCAAATTATGCATATTGCTCTCAGATGTAACTTAGTTCTTGCATTATAAAGGATCCTAAAGCCGCTGATTGCACTAATTTTAGGTATCCTACTAATATTATAAACGCAAAAGTTTGTAAGTATGGATGTCTGAATGTATGGATGTCTGAATGTATGTATGTTTGTTACTCTTTCACGCAAAAACTACTGAACGGATTTCGATGAAATTTGGCACACGGGTAGATTATGTCCTGGATTAACATATATGCTACTTTTTATAAATAAAGCGGGACTTTTATCCCGAGAAAACTCATTCACGCGGGCGGAGCCGCAGGCAAAAGCTAGTTATGAATATTGTAATAGCATAGTACTACTAAATACAGTACTTAACATTCTCTTATGTGTAGTGGGTGGTATTGGATTAAAGTCTAATTTGACGCCAGATGATTGGTGGATATTTGCAATGCTTTGATGAAATTATTGTTTCAGTGCAAGAAAAATATGCCTGGAACTTTACCGGAAAAGTCGGTTCATTCTCCCACAACCACCATAAAAAAATTACGATCAAAAATAGTTTTTAAAAATAAACAAATCAAAGCCTTACGAGAAAAACAAAGAAGACTGATCAAAAAAGTTGCAAAATTTTCAGAAGTAATACATCTTTTAAAAACGAAACTTAATAGTGAAGATGTGCATGTCCTTAATAATATACCTGGCAATAATAACAAAGATTTTTTGATTAGATATTTTAAAAAAGTTTCAGGTTCTACTGTTGAAAAAAGTTATTCTCCAGAATTACGATCATTTGCTCTACAGTTAAATTTTTTTTCGTCTAGAGCATATAATTTTGTAAGACAAAGCTTTAACACGGTTCTGCCACACCCAGTTACCATCAGTCGGTGGTACAAGAAAGTGGATGCTAAGCCTGGATTCACAAGTGAATCTTTTAATATTCTGAGTGCACTTTCTAAGAAATATAAGCATAAAATTTTTGTTAACCTAGTTTTGGATGAAATGGCAATACGGAAAGAACTGGTTTGGGATGGATCAAAGTTTCAAGGACGAGTGGATACAGGCACAGAGGTTAATGACGATAGCTTACCGTTGGCAACTCAGGCATTGGTGTTGATGGTGACTGCCATTAATTGTAACTGGAAGTTACCAATAGCTTTTTTCTTTATAAATTCCATGAATGCAGAACAGCGTGCTAATGTGGTCCGAATTGCACTAGAAATGTTATACGATATAAAAATATTCGTAAAAGGTATTACATTTGATGGTGCAGCGTCTAATATTAGTATGGCCACGCATTTAGGATGCAATTTTTCTTTAAATAATTTGCAACCATTTTTTACTTTCCGGAATGAAAGAATCCATATTTTTTGGGATCCATGTCATATGGTGAAATTAATAAGAAACACTTTGGGTGATTTTCAAGTTATAATTGATGAAGATGGCAATGCAGTTCGTTTTAAATATTTACAACTCCTTCTGGAGCTTCAAGAAAGCAAAGGCTTGCATCTAGCTAACAAGCTACGTCAGGCTCACATATATTTTGCTAATCAAAAAATGAAGGTCCGGCTTGCCACACAGCTATTTAGCAAATCTGTTGCGGATGCATTATGTTACTGCAAAGACGAATTACTATTAAGTGAATTTCAACAGTGTACAGCCACTGCAAAATTTGTTAATATAATGAATGATGTCTTTGACATATTGAACAGTCGTTCTATGCTATCACCAGGTTTGAAAAAAGCTTTGTGTCCTGCTAACATTGCTCAAACCATAACATTTGTTAAAATGTGTAAGGAATATATAAGTAATTTGAAATTTTCAAACAATAATCTTGTGGTTCTGTCGGGTCGAAAAACTGGGTTCCTTGGCTTCATCATAAGCTTAGAGAGTGCTATGAATATGTTTCATGATTTAGTTATAGTAGAAAAGCTTCGATTTTTTTCATCCTATAAAGTTAGTCAAGACCACCTTGAAATGTTTTTTGGTCAGATGAGAAGGAGAGGAGGATACAATGACAATCCAAATACGGTTCATTTTCAAAGTTATTACAAAAAAAATCTTGTACGCATACAAATTAATTTAAATAAAGAAGGTGATTTGACGGATGACATTCAAATAATGAAAGTATCGAGTTCGAAGAACCCTGAATTTTGTTTAAATAGTAGTACACCTAGCTTCGAGAAAAATGATTATTCTGATCATCTTGACGAAGATGACATACAATGTTTTATGAATGATATTGAAGGCATGCCATTAGACGAATACACTAATCAAGTAACAATTTATATAGCTGGGTTTGTAGCTCGTAAAGTGTTAAAAAACATTAAATGTTCCATTTGTCAAACACTAGTGATAGGCGAAAAGAGAAATTTATTTTGTTCATTAATCCAAAAGAAAGATAGAGGTGGCTTAACTTATCCTTCAACTGGAGTAATATCTGTAGTGCAGGAATGCGAAAAGATTTTTAAAGTCGTCAAGAATATTTCTTTGTTTGAAATTTCCACTCGCATATGGAATCGTAAAGATTATTTTAAAATGTTTCATTCTGGCGATAATCACCATGATATAAATCATGTTTATTTACTACTTAAAGTAATTGTAAAATTTTATGCAGACACAAGACTTAAACACGAAGCTCGTACTAATACAACAAATGTATCGAAAAGAAATTATTTGAAGAAGTTAACACATTTTTCTAATAAATAAATGATTTAAGTACTTTATAGTTGTATCATTTTACTTTTCTTCCCTTACAACCAGTTTTAAGGGGTAGCTCTAAGTCCGGCCCATGCTGGCGTATCTGTATGTGTCATCTCTTTATCTGTGTGCATTTTGCCATGCAAATTAAGAGGTATGTTTAGTCTGCTACTCTATATTATACTACTCTATATTATATGTCTGTGGTACTTAGGTATAATATGAAGTACATAAACAAATAATTACTAAACGTAATATTGTAATTATAGGTAGTACTCAAGCTTTTCATTATAAGTAGGTACCTATGTACCTACTTCCTTAATATTCACTCAAATAGAGGGGCACTAGGGTTTTTTAATACATCAATGGGCACTATGTATAAAATTTGTTGGGCCCTTCCAACGCTAGATAAATACTTTACGCTATAATACGGGAGCGAAAAGAAAAATTTTGGGTGACCGCTTAAGCTTAGCGTAGAGGCTAAGAGGGGCCCCTGGAGCTCGGTGACCCCATATTAATACGGCTGATACAACGGTAGCTACGCCCATCTTCAAATGATTACGTCCTGGTTACATTTATGGCTATGATAAGATTAATCAAGATAGAAGTACAGTATCAAGATACCTTTCCTAAGCACCTATAATCCTAGAAACTAAACCTACTTCTTACGAATTATGAAACATGTAATGCCATCTTTTGAAAAACGTAGAATATTGTATTGTGTTGTCTAGCGACCTCTATTGCAGACATAGTGACTAAAGTGATATTTTTTAGAAACTAATATTTTTTAAAAGTATAGTTAACAAAATATAATTAGGTATGTATAGATGCTGTCAAACAACTTGAACCAATAAGCGGGGCTTGAGCGAGGTGCGGAAGGCAAAGTTGCTTAATCTACCAATCGTTCGGTCGATACACCGTTGTCCCGCAACCGCTTCCCCGTGGGCTTCTACAAGCGATGGGTCAAGTTATTTGCTAAAGCTTGTGCTTTAAATTAAAAGCACTAAACATTTCGCAGCATTAATAATAATGTTATATAATAAAAACATAATTGTTATATTCTACTTTAAGATTCTACCTGATGCTGTTTTTGGACGAAATGTTCTATGTCAATATCAAATTGACATTGTTTGACAAGTGACAGTGACATTCTGTTATCAGGTGATGAAAACATTGGAAACGTGAAAAATGTTGGTTTTTGGCACTACAAAAATAATTTTAATATAATCTAAATGCAATATGACTACTACAAAACCTTACAAATGTGTCAACTGCGGTGAAGCTGCAGCTGCTCTCTTCAGGAATTACGGGCCATCAGTATTAAAACTTACGAAATGTGTTAGTTCTTTTATTATTTCGCGGTTTTTCTTATGATGATTTGATTTCAAAATAGGGTGAGCCCTAAGAAAAGGCTTTTCTAAGAACCAATAAGCAGGGAAGACAGTCGCATGATCGTAAGCGTAAATCGACCGCTTCTTTAAACAGCTTGTAGCCAACCAAACAGAATACAGTTTAGTATTTATTGAATTATTTTTAGACCTACAACAATTTCAATTGTTTTATTAAAATAAATATTTTTATGCAGATTTTTTATAAACTTCATTACGATTAAACCTATGAATGTCAATTTTTATAATAAATTCCAGGAGGAGTGTAAAGGCGTGGTGGACAAGTACGTAGAGTATGACCCTGTTATAGTCATGATTGATCTTGTCCTCCTGTCCCAAGAGGCTCAGCGGCATGTCATCTACAACATGGAATTTAAGGTGAGTATAATTTGCATTTATTTCTATAAACTTTATAACTGGCTACTTGCTTGATGTTAGCCTCCTCTGGGAAAACCAGTGTCAGGGAAAGTATGTCAGAAACTGAGTACCTACAAAGTGTTGCCCAATTTAACTCAAAGCTATCAGGCTGTAACATAACCCATATGCTACGATGAGACCAAGAGATTATATTTATTTTATAATAATTTTATATTCAACAAAATAAATTAATTTAATCACTGTATACTTTTTATGCCATAAGTGGCATATGTTGAATGTTTTCTTGAATATTTTCAGTCATATTGGAAACTGCTCATCATATTAATAATGTTGGAAACATATGGAGTGTGGCGCAGTGACAGTCTGTTCAACATAGCCATAAACACAATGTGTGGAATAGAGAGCAATAGTACAGTAAATATAACATATCTGTGAGTATTTTGATACTTACCATTTTATTGATTAAACAAAAAAATATTATGTTGAATGTTGAAAAATTTATTATATTTTTCAGTTTTAGATGTAAACACATACTTCCATATTTTTTTCTGTTGCCTTGTCTTGGCTAATCTCCAAACAGTTCATTTGGTTTTGAATAGCATAAATAAAAAGGGAATTTTTAATAAAAAAACAAGAATATTTACCACTATTATAGCAGTCTATTTAGCCTAACTGAACTTCTTTAGAGGAGGCCTATGTTCAGCAGTGGACTTCATGTGGCTGGTGATGAACTAATCTTCAGTTGGAATGATAACTTAAAAATAACCCAGCATTATGTATTCCAGGAGTCTGCCAATAAACTTATCCGAATCAGAGTCATGGCGGAACAGCTGCCTGGCATGGACTCACGAGCAGAAAACTGAAGACAATGACTTATTTATATGGGAGAAAGATTTCTACATACAGTTCACATCTACATTCCTAGGTAGGTATTGATACCAAAATGATACAGAAAAATAAATAATTATAAAAACGCAATTACAACATAATGATTCCTTAAGTTTATGCGAATGTTAGACATTGAAACTAAATACCGCCCCGTGACCACAAAGTGCTGCAAAACCTTCGAAACGTCGGGAGAAAATAAAATAAAAAACCGCAATTACAACAGTTGTAATGCCATTAGTAAATATTATAAATGGCGGTGATCACTTGCCATACAATGTAAATGATTATACTGCACTTCAATATAAAAAAAAGAATCACTGCTTCAATGTAACTAAAACTTCAAGTGGTAAGGCATTAATCACTCTTAGGGTCCATATTATAAATCCAATTCTATACACATAATAATACTAGCTGACCCAGTAAACGTTGTTTTGCCAAATAAATTCTTTTTAGAGATTATTTTAGTAGAATAAAAAATTAATAATTGATCAGTTACCGACCGGAGTTAAAAGTTATTAAATTACTAATATGACTATTAAAAAATAGGGGATGGTGGAAGAAGGTAGAAAATTTAGGGCTGTATGTATTTTTGATGCCACATCATAAAAAATAAATGTCAGAAAAGCAAAAAAAAATTTGGGGTGGGCCACCCTTATCACTTAGGGGGATGAAAAATAAATAACAACCTATTCTCAGACCTGCCAAGTGTTAATATAAAATTTCATCAAAATCGGTTCAGCCGTTTCGGAGGAGTATGGTAACAAACACTGTGACACTAAATTTTTATATATATATAGATGTTAATAATGAAATTATTGGTTTTCAGGTATTGTAATGTTCATACTCACCATGCAGAGTTTAATGAAGTTGGTGAAACCATTCACATCACAAAGTGAAAGTAAGTTCAAACTTTTTGATTCATAACCTTTGTTTAATCTAATAAGTAAGACAAACAACTGAATAATATAAGGGTCTGTTTCACAAGCTTGAAGTACAATTTATTTGACAGTAATCATATGTAGATTACTGAGTAGAGTACTCATTTATTTGGAAGCATATATTAGAGTGCAACTTTTGTATTTGGTCGGCTTAGATGTTTATGTGACGAGTACAGAGTAGCATTTATCACTGATATCTAAAATTGAATTAAAAGCGTCTTATTGGTAGCAATACCTAATTATCTAGTTTTAATACCAGAAGATTTTACAAAAAATGTGTGGCACCAGCCTAAAGATTGTCTCTTCAGCATGATTGTGTTGCGTGAGCGGCACGACTATCATGCAAACTGCTAAGGTCTCGGGGTCGAGAGCTGGCTCGGAGTTCGGACAAATTATTTATTGGTTTTTCTGTTCCATATCAACCCCCAGTCTGCAATTGTGCTAGTAAACGGCATTAGGCTCGCCCCTCTTACATAGCAAACCAAGTGTGGGTTACACTTCCTCCTTAAAAATAGACATAAAGCGTGATATTAGGCATGTATTATATCATCATCATCATACCAGCCCTGTATTATATACTGCCCACTGCTGAGCACGGGCCTCCTCTACTACTGAGAGGGTTTTAGGCCTTAGTCCACCACGCTGGCCTAGTGCGGGTTGGCAGACTTCACATACCCTTGAAATTCTTATGGAGAATTCTCAGGTATGTAGGTTTCCTCACGATGTTTTCCTTCACCGTTATAGCGAACGATAATTGATAAACAATACACATGTAACTTCGAAAAGTCAGAGGTGTGTGCCTTGGGTTTTGAACCTCCGGACATTGTCTCGGCAGACCGTTCCATTCCCAACTAGGCTATCGTCCACTTATATGTATACTTATATCTTAATATATATAAATCTCGTGTCACAATGTTTAAGCTCAATGGACTCCTAAACCACTTAACCGATTATAATAAAATTCGCACACCATGTGCAGTTCGATCCAACTTGAGAGATAGGATAGTTTAAATCTCAAATTATAGTCGCAATTTTAATTTATTGCTAATTATTTGTCTGTTATTATTTGACAGTCACAATTATCTTAACTCCAAATGATTCTAACAGATGTCGATACCTTTTTTTTTTTTTTTTTTTTTTCTCTTTGGCAAGGCGCGGTTTGCGCATCTGCCAGTGTCAAAGTTTTTAGAAGTTACATACTATATAATATTGTTTCTTTGTTATCCTCAGTAGTAGTAGTACTATGTCGAAGTAAAGCAGTGGCTACCTTACCAAGACTTTATCGAGGAGTTTTGGCGGCAACAAAACAAACACTTGACTAGCACAGTTATTTCAATTCACTTCATTTGAGCCCTTTAATAGAACTATATTGGATAATATACCGCCATAATTATGCAATATAACACTAAGTATCACCAAAATAATGAATTAAAACAAGAGCACCTCATGACACTACCAAGTTCCCGCCAAAACCTGTCGATACCTTTCGACTGGGTTGAGTAAGTAATCAATAGATGGCGCTGCTATGAATGATTCTAACAGATGTCGATACCTTTCGACTGGGTTGAGTAAGTAATCAATAGATGGCGCTGCTATGGTAAATCTACGAACGTGTCATATAAGCTACATTTTAAGCGGGACTTTTATACCGGGAAAACTCATTCACGCGGGCGGAGCCGCGGGCAAAAGCTATATTATATATTTCTTCTGTGCGTGTGTATGTCACTGAACTCCTAAACGGCTGGACCGATTTTAATTAATTTTTTTGTGTCTTCAGGTGGATTCGAAAACGGTTTAGATTTACAATTGGATCCGGTATATAGCGCTGTACTCGGGTTCTAGGATTTTATTTCCTTTTTAGGGCAGGACAACGTCTGCCGGGGCCGCTAGTGTATTATATATCTCTGTCCATTCACCAAGGAGTTTTGGCGCCAACACTAATGTATGGGAGTGACTCGTGGGTGTGGCAGAGTAAGCATGCAAGTAAGGTATATGCAGTGGAAATGAGAGCTTTGAGAAGTATGTGTAGGCTGAAACTAAGTGGTAGAGTGAGGAATAGCGTGATAAAAGAAAAATGTGGATTGAAAGAAGATGTAGTGACTAAGATTGAGAAAGGAATGCTTCGGTGGTTTGGCCACATTGAAAGGATGGACGAAAGAAATTTATGTCGCAAAAGTAAGTGGTAGTGTCGGACGGGGACGTCCTAGACGTACCTTCATGGACCAAATTGACGACCTCTTAAGGAAGGGTCAAATAAGGAGTTCTTATAACCGCCAAGCATGTTTGAAGATACTGATGACTGGAAGAAGCGAAAGAGGTATGCTTGGATCGTAGCACTTGGCGCTCCATAGTCTCTGCCTACCCTAATGGGAGAAAGGCGTGAGTTTATGTATGTATCTCTGTCCAGTATCATTGACGAGGCTGTTGAAAGCGTTCTCGCTGGCAAACGTGAGCATCTTATTCACGCTGCCTATGCTGGTGTGGGGCAACGCGGAGACCTCGCCGGAGACGAGGACCGTGCACTACACGCTCGTGTTCCTCTATAGCTACGTTATGTTCGTCAATGTGTTTACAGGTCAGTTTCAACTTATCATGAACTAGGTGTTTCTCGCGGCTCCTCCCTTGTGGGACTTGTCCGATGATAAAAGTCACATTAATTTACTTTTCTGAGATAAAAGGTAGCCTATATTTTAATCCAGTAAACACAGAAACAACTGAACGTATTTTGATGAAATTAAGCACACGGGTAGACCATGTCCTGGATTAACACATAGGCTACATTTTATTCCGGTAATTTGCTCCCATGGGAAATAATGGAACTTTTGAATCCGATTTTTTAAATAGATGCGCTGGTGTCGTGCTTGTGCTTGGGCTTGTTTTAAGGACTTTTGTAGCGGGAAAGCCTCCTCACGCGGGCAAAGCCGCGAGCAACATCTAGTATAAAAATAATTTGACCATATTCTATGTCTGATCTGACAAGATACCCCGGGGCCCGGCCGTCCCGTATGCGCCGAAGGCCACCGCGGGTTTTGGTTGGTATGCCGGTGTAGGGTGTACAGTCAGCAGCATAAATATCTGTACAAAATCAAAATTTCAAATCGCCCATATACGCGTTAAGTTAAACTGAAACATTTTTTTTCTTCGTTTGAAGTAAAGTAAATACCTTTTATTTATTATAAGAACACAAAAGTATGTAGGAAATTCGAAATTTGTTCTTCTACTTACGCTGCTGACTGTACATAGTGTTAGGGACTCGGTCCAATGCTCGCTCGGATGATGCTATGCTCCCGAGTATCGACATTGGGCCGTAAGACTGTGTGAAACCAACATAACCGTTCCACTGACCCCCCAGTGGTAGTGATAACGCGTTTTATCCCCGCGAAAAAAAAATAAAAAAACGTGTGTGTTTACTTATGTACACGCGTTAGAAGTTATACTTCTTTGGCGTAATAAGATAAAATTCTTTTTAAATAACGCGCCAAAAGAAGTAGGTATAACTTCAATATCTTTCGCCTTATTCTACGGTCAAGATTCAAAACTAAAATGTTAACTATAGCTAACTTTAGGGTGCCGGTTTTTCGTGACGGTGTGCGCGCGCATCATAAAAATTTACTCTCATCATTTTTCCCTAACGCGCCAAAAGAAGTATAACTTCAAAAGCTTTATAACGACATCAGTTATAACGACTAACGGCCGTTTTCAATAAACGATCTCAATCACTTTTTTCGATCCATCTAGAAAATGGACCAATCAGAACAAAGTATTTTTAATACAAGACAATGACTTATTACGGTATGTTAGTTCTCGGGATCGGATCAGAGATTAGGATTGGGATCGTTTATTGAAAACTGCCATTAATGGCAAGGTCCTGGCTAATACATGAACCTATACAACAACGAAACCCCATCAAAATCGGATCAGTAGTTTTTTGAGAAAATCGCAGACATACAACCATACGGGTCGAATACAGAACCTCCTCGATTTGAAGTCTGTTATAAAGACTATCGTTTATGAGGACTATCTGAATAGAGTCCACATTGAGTGGTTTCTTCACTATTATAACCGGTTTTTACTGTATATTTTAACGAAATCAGGTAACACCCGATGCACTTGTCTACTACTTACATAAAGGCACGCTAATTTCTTCGAATTTCAATACTAATTGCTTTTTTCTTTTCCAGTATTATACAAATGCCCAATAATCGTCACAGCGCTTATATTGTTAGTAAGTAATTTAGTAAAGAACGTTACAAGTTTCCATATAACACCGCTGATGAGAAGTTATGCGTTATGAAAATAAACAATTAGCAATATCACAGAGTATTTATTCAATATATAACCACAAAATGAGATTTATTTGGCTAAACATTTACTTCAACTCCAATCTCGTTTGCTGACCTGAAGTAATACCTTATATCGTATCCTTCCGGTGTATGAAAATGACAGCTGTCACTCCACCCGTGACTATCTTCAGCCCAGCCAAAAAGATTGGGGTTGCCCCAATAAACATTATTATCAGTGATACTAACATGTAGTCATTGTCTTCCTTGGTAAATTGAGATACACAACACTGATTAGGTTATCACTGATGGAAAATGTTTATTGGGAAATAGAAATACATAATCTTTACTACAGCTATGGATATGGGATGGTGCAAATTTAATCACATATAAATCATATCATTATTATTATATATATGAATGCGAGTCAATCAATTTCATAGTAGAAAAAAGAAAAACATAATACATATATATAAACTACATAAACTTTGAGTAAGATAGAGTCTAGCAAAAGCTTGTCAATAATTTTCTTATGCCCAACTCCAGTAAGGTATTATACCCAGAGGCACCAATTTAGATAAACCAACATGGATCGAACCAAGATAGGCAAGTCCATGAGAAACAGAAAAATAAAGCTAAGTATGTTTAAAAACCAACTAGAAAATTTATAAATAGCTGCACCATCATTTTTAAATCATCATTTTAAAGTGTATATTATAAGTTCCTACAAAATATTACGTATTTAGCACTATCGACTTCTCGCACGCGCATTATATTATTGTTTCTGACAGTAAGTAATTATATTGTATTTCTCTAAGTAAGTGAATGTAATTCTTGTAGAGAAATAAATGTCTTAAACCATAACCATAGTTGTCATGGATCACTTATACATTTTAACTTATTTGAGGAATGGATTCTAAATGGCAACTTATTTTCCATATTTAGTAGGAAATACGAGGCAAATAAATTGCCATTTCAGTTCACTCTTTTAAAATGTTTAGTTCTTCAATTTTATACAAAGATTCTTTCATTATATAGAACTTAATTATTATATTTTTAAGGCATTTCAATAGTCTGCCAGTGTATAAATTCTGTGTAACATAATGAGTATAACACCCATACATTAGCTAAATGTAATCGTCAATTTAAGAAATAAAATACTTATAGTGAAAATGTAAAAGCCACTAAGCAAAGCGGATTTCCAAAAAGTTATATTTTTTTTCAAGCTACAATGCACAGATAGGAAATAATATTATTATTAACTTAATTTACCAATTTAAATACACTTAAAAAAGAAGTCGTCTTACACGACAATAAAATAAAGAAATCGTCTTACACAACAATAAAATTATGGCTATCTTCCAAATACAATATAATAAAATCACCTACAGATGAAAAAAAACAATTCACGAAAAAGCATATAACATTTAATTAATGAGTAAAATAAATCATAATTTATGCTTCCCTTTAAAACTACTAAAGACTACAATTGAAACACAAATATTTTCTTCCTTAACATTACAATTTATAAGTAAATGATATGCAAAATATAAAAATAGCACAGCAAATAATATTTGTGCTCTTGAGAAGAAAAAACCATTCAGTCTTTGGCTAAATTGAGCATAAGCGAAATGCAAAAACAAATAAACATCATAATTATTCTTATTTTAAATTGGTATTTTTATCATTGACAGAAATCCTGAAAGTAAACAAATTCAAAGAAAGTAATTATTAAAAATTAATTCAAATGATTGCCACCACCTTTGTTTACCTAGCCCAAAATAAATCGACGCCACTTAACGGTCGATTAAGCTATGCTGCTTTATTACCCGCTTATATATCCCATATGCCTGTCTAGTCCAACCCGCACTAAGCCAGCATGGTGGACTAAGATCTAAACCATTTCAGTAGTAAGGGTGGCCAATGCTCAGCAGTGGGCAGTATATAATACAGGGCGTATATTATGTAGCCCATATTATGAGCTGGTATCTGGAAATTTTTAGGCTTGATTATCAGTTAAGGCAACACGCAACATGTTATTAAGTGGGATTGAGAATAACAAATCGTCTAGAATTTTGTTATACAAAGAGCAATAATGACTGGCATTTTAAAATATCAAATGATAAATAATATTCCATATTACCTTATATCATCAAACTTTATACTGGGTATCTTTTTTATCAGTGGGTATTCCCAATTTAATAATTTACTTGATATCGCTTAATTGTCACAATAATTTGGAATTTTCAGTCCACCAGTATTATACAGAAATATACTCACCAAACGCATATACCAAACAATGAGGGGAATGTATGTGGTGCAATTACAACATTTCTCGGGTATTATCCACTTCAATAGAGTTCATATTTCAATGCAAATTATTCAAAAACGAATGAGGATACTTAACTAAATATGCAGTGAAATACATAATGCTTTTAGAAACCTAAGGAAAACATTGAGTAATCAATAATTTTAAATTCAATGTGTCACCTATGAATCATCCTTTTTCTAACTACAATAGCCAACTGTTCATACATTGTATTGCACATTTGTTACTGTGAATAGAACAGTTTTATTGGCAAGAGAGAATGATACATAACTGCCATCGTTAAGTGGAGTATTTAATAATACTGGATGTTGAAATTAATTGGAATAAATCTCAATGTTGTTTGGTCGATTGGTGATTTAATCCATCAACGCCCGCTTATATATAGCTATAAGCTAATTTCCTTATATAAATGGACACCGGTGTCCACCGTGGGTTTTGATGTGTTAAAAAAGCTTTAGTATTAGTAACCAGGAAATTGACACCGAGATTTTACATATGAACCCCCCTATATAGCAATAAGATTGTTGTCTACCACATCAAACACAGTAAGCAAATCTTGGGTGTACTGGTAGCATCTCGAATAACCCCTTCTGTGATATAGTAAGCTTATGCTATCTAAATTGGAATGATTACACCACCCACATAGTTTTATAACGGGTATCTGCTATAAGTAAAATTACCTGATACAACATTAATAGTTAAATTATTTTATAATATGAATATTAACCATTTTTACTAAACACCTATTTGGATATTTTAAAACACAGTGATTTAAATAATTACTAATCTATTTTGTATGGAATTTATTGGTTCAACATTTCATTAAGAATTCATAAATTACCTGCATACTGTACGAGTAATTTTATGTACAAAACTTTACTTATCAATTGTTTGGAAATGACACTAATTATGTTTGATGTTTTTCAAGCTGATAGTGTTTCAAATACTCTATTATACACCTAATATATGCATTGTTTATTACAGTTATCCAACATATAAAATACTTTATAACATTTATTGAGCCAAGCATAGATGTAATACATTATTTTGTTGGTAATACACCACGAAAATACAGTTTGATACAAATTGTAGGTAATAGTTACCAGTGTTGACTATCTATCATAAAAAGTTTTTGTTTTATACGGACAATGCAAAATGATCCCACTGCACGTGATGGTAAAGGTAGAGGTCCAGATAGTATTGACTGACGAGCAATCATTTCCCTCATCGGTTGACACAATTATGCTGGCCTGTCTGAACTGGATATACACAGGCTGATCCCAGACATGACACACTTACGTGGGCCACTATGCCACATAGGTAGTCACTATCTGGGAAGATACATATCCTACTACCAGCAGTTAAAATCAGCTAAATTAATAAATGTACTTATTGTCAATTGGATGTTTAAATGTTTTTTGTGTCAACATAATATTTGAAAGACTAATACTTCGAATTGAAGAAAAGCAATACTTGATTCATTCAATTTTGGTATTATTATTTTTTACATAATAAATGTACATTAACCCGTCAACGCCCACAGTGGACATCGGTGTCCAAGTATTTAGGAAAATATGCTTATATCTATACATAAGCGGGCATTAACTGTTTAAATTCCAACATTTTGAAGTACGAGATAGGGGAAAGTGTTGTACATATCACACGCAGAAACACAATGTGAAAGCAAAGAAAACTGCTATATTTAGAAGAAAAGCAACATCCAAAAGTTGTAATTGCCAATTTTAGAATACTTGGCAAGTTATTTGTGTACATTGTTGTTGATGTTGAGATGTATATGCTAAAATAAAGTACCCTTTTTAATGTCATAAACATAGTCCCTTGGCTGGTAGTATTCAAATGAAATCTGAAGGTATGAAATTACAAGTGGTTAAAATAATTAAATAATGCTTGACATTTTACAAAATATATTTTAAGTCATAATCTTAGTCACATATACACTTGGCTTGTAAGGACAATCATGCATCCCAGAGTCAACATATTTTTTTTATATTTATTTGTTAAAGGTCAGAGAAATAAAATTTTATATACATTAATAATATTGACACTATGATGTATACAATTATCTCTCATTAAACATTATATCTATATAAATAAGTTATATTATAAGGCATTAAGGGCTGAGCGGGGGGTCGTCATTGCCGATCATCACGTCTTCGTAAATAACGTCGTTGTTTCTATACATGTTAATCTTCTGCCTCATATATTCTATCAAATTGTACTTTCTTACCACTAATACAAGGCCACATATGACTAAAGCTATGGTGAAGATGATCGCCACAACGAAGGTGGAACCGTGAGCCACCGAAGACGCCTTACCGGGCCACTCGCACTCATCGCTCACCATCACATAACCCTCGTCGCAATAACATTGTAAAGAGGTCAGGTTGCATATCTGATGATCTCCCTTACAAGACTTATCCAGGGAGTTCGCATCGCAGGACAGGATGTGGTCTGTTAAAAAGAACACCGTTCGTAACACATCCCGATTTGAGTCAATTAAATAATTGTCCACTCCAGTACTCACCCGACGATACGTAATGTATCAAATTTATGGCCAATGTCGTTACAATATCGATCTGTTTCAGCGCCATAATGTTAATATAATAGGCGGATAGGATATCACATCACAAAATAATAATAAAATTGCGTAGTTTTCTTTTTAGCCGGATAAAGAAGTTAGCGACCGATTCTTTTCTTTCAGGCGAGCAAGCAAAACACACGTCAAAACTCAAAAATATTGTGCTGTCATTGACACCGCAAATGCCAAATGCGTTTTATTCACTCACAAGTTCAACTAATAGGTCTCACAAGACACTTTTAAAAATATAATTGGCAACAAATTAACTGTTTATTTTATATTCTGTATTAAGGACGCTATTACATTTTTGACATCTTCGATTTTAGATATTTGAATGACAAGAACGCGCTTTGCTACACGCGCACACATCGAAACCGATTTAAACTAGATTTTCCATTTGAACGAGCTAATCTTAATACTTGAAGTTATTATTTTACTCATCCATATTTATTTTTTTGGAATTGTCGAATGTTGACAATTATGTTTAATAATAATAATTATTATAATTTCATCATGTAATAGACATTTTTTTTATTGCATTGAATGACGAGACGAGCATGCCGTTCGCCTGATGGTAAGCGATACGACCACCCATAAACAGTAGCAACACCATCCAGCACCTTGACTTACAAAGTACTGTGTTGAATTCCACTGCGCTCGTCATCCTGAGACATAAGATGTTAAGTCTCATTATGTCCAGTAGTTATACTGGCTACAATGTCCTTCAAACCGAAACACAACAGTGCATGCACACTGTTGCTTGGCGGTAGAAATAGACATTGCGGTGGTACCTACCCTGACGGCCTCTTACATAATGAGAGACCTACCACCATTTTTATATATAAAAAATAATAATTAGGTTATACATATAAAAATATAAAAAAAGTGTATCACCCTCCGATGGCGAGGCTCAAGACCCAAGCTACCGATAGTCAGGGATACAAAATGAGGAATCTCCTCACAATACGTGTGGTATGCGATACGACCACCCATAAACAGTAGCAACACCATCCAGCACGTTGAGTTACAAAATACTGTGTGGCATTTCACTGCGCTCGTCATCCTGATACATAAGATGTTAACTCTCGTTATGTCCAGTAGTTAGACTGGTTACAATGTCCTTCAAACCGAAATACTACAGTGCATGCACACTGCTGCTTGGCGATAGAAAAATACATTGACATTGCGGTGTCCAGAAGTACTACTTTCTACATCTGGCTCTTGACCCAACTACCAATTGAGAGCTTCAGCAGGTGTTGGTCGAGACTCCGGTATCAACCCATGAGCAGAAACGACAAGGCCCCGATAGAACCGACCGTATAGTTCTTTGATCTTCTATATCACATCGCGTTCCCTAATGCCCATCGCCATAGGTTTTCGCCAGTTCTCATTCGCCAAGGAAAGTGGGATAAATCCCTTATCCACCATGACTAAAATCTTATACATGCCTACTTCGCTGTGGAGGAAATAATTCCTGAGATTGCATACCTCGCGGTTATGCAAGTCCATTAAGTAAGCCTCAGCCCCGCATCTTCGCGGGATGTACAACCTCATCACTGACCACCGTGGGTGATGCATACGATATGCAGTCAGTAGGGTCCGGAACTTTCGATCCAGGGCGTCCAATTCAGTCTGAGTCTTTCTTTCTGAGTATACCAAAAGAGTACATGATTACAGGCATAACCCAACCGTTGAAAGCACAAATCTTGTTACCACCTGACAAAAAACTGTTAAATACTTTTGCCAGGCGGCCGAAGAAACGGTCATTCAGCGATTGTTTTACGTCGGCACTCATAATCCCCAGTGCCTCAGGCATACCCAGATATTTGTAAGTTTCCGTCTCAGAAAGGGATCTAAGTCTTACAGTCTCTAAGACTTGTATGTCACCAGAGACCACGACCTCTCCTCGCTTCATATGGATAGCCGCACATTTATCTACACAAAACTCCATGTTGAGTTATTTGCTACATCTTTCAGTAATTTTTAACGACTCAATCAATTCTGTTTGTTTTGATGCAAACAACTTGAGATCATCCATGTAAAGCAAGTGAGATATAGGCTCAGGAGCCCCCGTACATCTCGGCGCTCTCGGCGTCAACGGCAGCGTGAGGCCTACCTGCCACACTGCTGTCCATCAGGGGGGTCGCAACAATGTGCTAAAAAGACAAAGCTAGAGACGGCACCCGCCCGCGACGCCCGGGTGGCCACTGTTAGTTGCCTTTTACGACAGGCAGGGGATACCGTGGTGGAATTCTCCAAACACCTTCAATCCACAGGGTGGGAGACGCCGGTCAGTCGTCCACCCGGCGCTTCCTACGTCTCCTCTGACGGCGGGAGGAATCCTCGCGTTCCAGAACTCTCTCAGCACTCTCCTTCTACGAGAGGAGTATCTCGCAGAAGTGAGCCAACACACGCCAGACCTCCTGACTGCCGACCATGGGAGCGTCCACGGCCGGCAACGAGAGGCCGCCTCTGACGACTGCTTTGAGAGCGCTGCGCTCCTCATTCCAGGCTGAGCAAAACTCAAACGTATATTAAGCCGTATCCAGCGGGCAACTGTCACAATGGCACACACAGCCGACACCTCGGTACCTACGATACGACACAGCTACTCACCGAAGCAGCCATGCCTAGTGAGTAGTTGTGGCTGAACTGTAGTACTGTAGTATTGAGTGTTTAGATATTTTTGTACCGGGAAAGTGAAAGAATACACACTATTCACTGATTGATACACTTTAATTCACTGTGAATACACTAGGTTTCTTCCTTAACGGATATCTATGATAACTGAGCCGAGGACACGTTTGCAGTCTCTTTTATATTTTTGAGGGTATGTTACTTGTCAAATGCCCTACCACAGAACTCTAAGTGTTGCCAGAATATTTTCTCATAAGTTCCTCAAGAAATATTTTTAATGATTGCTAAAATAGTAATAGGCTAACATTCGGCTAATCCTGACAACAAACGCGTCCCCGCGTTTAAAAAAGAAATGAAATCTTTACACACGTGAATATAAAATTGTTTCAGTTTTGCCTTTGTGTTAAAGTAGATTTAGAATAGTTACAATTTTCTTCACTGTTATAACTACATCGGCCCACGCATTCGCGCGAGCCGACTCACTCTTATTACTACATCGGCCCACGCATTCGCGCGAGCCGACTCACTCTTATTACTACATCGGCCCACGCATTCGCGCGAGCCGACTCACTCTTATTACTACATCGGCCCACGCATTCGCGCGAGCCGACTCACTCTTATTACTACATCGGCCCACGCATTCGCGCGAGCCGACTCACTCTTATTACTACATCGGCCCACGCATTCGCGCGAGCCGACTCACTTTGTATCACTATTACCATAATTATACACTTTTAGCTTTTTACTATTATTCTTTTGCAATAATAATTGAACTTCATGCAATTGATTCTCACTTTTTAATCACTGTTTAGATACTTACATTATCACTCTTTTGGCTCTAGTACACAAATCACTTTTACTTAATCTTTGTATATATAATGTATATTTCGTGTTTTACAAAAGTAAAATCGGTGTTAACAACATTAGTATATGTTATGCCAAATATAATACATTCTTATCAATGTTTTTACTTTGATACAATATAATATCATCTTTACATAATCTTTATACCTACATATAATATAAGATTCAAATCTGTATTTCATATTTTACAAAAGCACAATTTATATTAGACATTGGTTATTACTACAAGTAACATTAACAATTTGTCATTTACATATCATAATTACAGGTTAAATTCAAATCACTAACACAATCTTTCCCAATAGCTACATTAAATATTGTTTACTCCAATTAAAGTAAGTGGTGCTAATTCATCTCGAGAATACATTTCGTGAGATTCATATAATCAAATTATTCTGAATCACTGGATATCACGTCATTACTAAATACGAGCCAAGGATGTAACTTATCTACAGCATAAACACCTCTATAAAGTTTTCTACCTTCCTTTCGCGTAATAGGCGTATCTTCTACTTCATATCGGTCATTATCTAATACCTTGATAATTTTAAATGGACCACTACACTTAGGCAACAGCTTTCTACTTTGCCCTGGGTCAGTGTGAATCTCTTTCTCTACTCTCACTAAATCGCCTACACTGTACTCTTTTGGATTTTTACGCATGGCGTCAAAACGTTCTTTTTGCTTTTGTTGGTCTTTTGCTATTCTATATTCAACATCAGCGCGCAAATCCTCAATATTCTGTGGTTGATGTGCCTCTGTCACTATTGTATTCATGACACTATCTGAACTACCCGTGGTTTTAACACCGAATAACGTTTCAGCCGCCGAACGTCCGGTAGACTTATTAACAGTATTATTGAGAGCCCACTGTACTTGCGGTATAGCTAGATCCCATTCGTTATCTGGCTTGTCATGATTAGCCGTTGTGAGGGCATCAAGGATTGTACGGTTATACCGCTCAATTTGACCGTTCGCCCTTGGCGTAGCTATTGAATTTAGAACATGTCTGATATCCCTCTCTTTTAAGAATTTTGAAAAGTCATGACTAGTAAAACTAGTACCTCTATCGGATATTATGCGTCGTGGCATACCAAAAATAGAAAAATACTCATTAAATATTTTTATACTTGTAC
Source organism: Sphinx pinastri (assembly GCA_947568825.1). Classification (NCBI taxonomy): domain Eukaryota; kingdom Metazoa; phylum Arthropoda; class Insecta; order Lepidoptera; family Sphingidae; genus Sphinx; species Sphinx pinastri. Next base: position 724,845 of record OX387623.1, read on the forward strand.
TAGTTTTAAGGTTTTTGACTGGTTTTATATATATAAATTTAGTAAATGAGTCTATAATACATAAAATGTGACAGTTTTTATTTTTACTGAGGGGAAATGGCCCACAGTGGTCGGTGTGTATGGTATCGAACGGCTTGTTAATCTTTTGAATAGGGTGAAGTAGACCTTCTTTAGGTCCAGCCGGTAATTTATTATGAGCACAATTCAGACAAGCCTGACAGTACTTTTTAATAAACCGCCTCATTTTCTTAAACCAATAAACCTGACTAACTTTATTGTAGGTTTTATCAAATCCGAAGTGGCCTGAATCATCATGATTCATGCGTACTATCTGCCACCTCACAGCTTTAGGAACCACCCACCTGAGATCTATTTCACCATTTTTTTCAATTATGCGGTATAGGCGACCATTTTTAATGGTAAAATTTTTATGGACGTCAATTATGTCTTTTGTATTAGAGTCATTTAGGATGGCTATAATGCGTTGGATCTCAGAGTCGTGTTGCTGCACAGTCTGCAACCACGTATCATCATCTATTTTCAAGACATCTACGATATCTATAATGTCATGAGATTCCGAAGAATTCGGATTGCGAGACAGTGCATCAACGTGACCCATTTTCGATCCATTTCGATGCTCAACAATAAAATCGTATTCCTGCATTAAAATATACCAACGAGCAACTCTAGGGATCAAATCTCTTTTAGTCATAGTGCTACGAATTGCTGCACAATCTGTAACAACTTTAAACGACCTTCCCAGTACATAAACTCTGAATCGACTTAGCGCAGTGACCATGGCTAGAGTCTCTAACTCATAGGAATGGAGCTTGCTTTCGTCCACTGTAGTCTGTCGGCTAAAATACGCTAAAGGTCGCAATACGTTAGTCTTATCACGTTGTAATAATATTGCTCCTATACCAATTTTGCTTGCATCAGTATGTATTTCTAAATCTGCATTACAGTCATACAACGCAAGTACTGGTCTAGTGACTAATTTATTTTTTAACTCATTAAAAGCATTCATTTGTGATTCGCCAAAATTCCAAGTTGTGTTCTTTTTAGTTAGTGCAGTTAAAGGCCTGGCTATAACCGAGAAATTCTCTATAAATCGCCGAAAATAACTTGTTAACCCAATAAACTGTCTTACCTCGTGTACGTTTTTGGGCACCGGAAAGTTCTCAACCGCCTGTATCTTATATGTACCTGGTCGAATCCCACCCGAACTAATCTCGTATCCAAGATAATTTATTTTTGTTTGAAAGAAGCAACATTTTCCTAAATTAAGCGTTAACTTTGCTGTTCTAAGTAAACGAAAAACTTGCTCTAATTTATGTAATCCTTCACTAAACGTTAGAGATGGTACTAACAAGTCATCCATATATGCCAACGCTAAACCTTTACCGTATCCCTTAAACATTGCATTTATTGTTCTTTGAAATACGCTTGGCGCATTAGCTAACCCGAATGGCATTCGGTTAAATTCGAATAAACCTTCAGGAGTTACGAAAGCTGTTAAGTGCCTACTGGATTCACTCATGGGCACCTGATAATACCCAGATGCTAAATCGAGACTTGTAAAGAATTCATTACCTCCTAAATTATCTAACTGATCCTCAATGAGAGGGAGGGGATATTTATCTTTAAGAGTCTTCCTATTCAAGGCCCTGTAATCTACGCATAAGCGTCTATCACCATTTTTCTTCTTCACTAACAAGACTGGGCTTGCATATGAAGACGAACTTTCCCTTATGATATCATTAGTCAATAAGTCATCGATTATACGACTCAACTGCTCACGCTCACTAATCGACATCCTATATGGATTATAAACTATTGGAATGTCATCTGACAGTATGATTTTCATCTCAGTTAAACTAGTTTTTCCTAATTCACTTAAGTTCATTGCAAAACAATCTCTATATTGTTCTATTAAATCACGAAGCTTTTCCCTATCTTCATTTGAAATCTGCGAGTCAACATTAATTTGGTCTATTAATATAGGTTCATAACTCGAAGAAGATCTATTTATAGCACCAACATATTCCGAATTTACCAAAGTATATTTATGACCTCTTGACAAGATATTATCGTGTTTCAATTCTAAATTATTTTTAGATAAGTTCATTACCATGATAAAACCAAAACCAGAATCGAATTTATATATTCCTGGAAGTACAACATATTCTACTTCATGTATGTGTCGATGACTGTACTCAATATATAAGTTGCCAGAAAATTGACCATCAGCACAAACATCTACCGGTGCTGTAGTGTTAGACATTATAATTAAATCAGTATTAATTGTCAGCGTTAATTTTTGTCCACATTCATCTAAAGTAGGGCTTTGTATAAAAATCAAATCTTCTTTAGTCTTATAAATGATAACATTTGGTTTTTCTGTAAACGTCTGACCAATTAACATTGGCATTTGCAAATATTGATCCGGAATAACGAGTACGTCGATCACTGCTTTCACACTCTCTATTTCTACCTCTGCTACTATTTTACCTATAGGCCTAATACTTCCATTCCCAAAACCTAACAAAGTTGGGAGATTTTTCAATTCCATATTGCAATTCAAACCTTTTTGTTTCGCTTCAGATTCCCTGATTAAAGTTACTTTACTACCTAAATCTATATATCCTAACATTTCAATTCCGTTGACCAAGACTTTCTTAAAATATTTATTATTTCCATTTTGTTGTTCAGAGCTAGTTAAAAATAAAACAGATTTTGTACTACTACAATTTGGCTCTGCTGATTTTACATTATCGTCAGTTAAATTAACATAACGCTTCTTACGACAATCTTTTGTTTCGTGACCTAATCTGAAGCATAAGCCACATTTCTTTATCGGTTTGTTACATTTAATGCTGATATGCCCTGCCTCATTACAATTAAAACAGCGTAATGGGTGCTGATCACCTTCAAAACCAGATTTTATTGTCTCTGGCTGTATTTTAGTGGTTTGTTTAACTATATTTAAGTTTTTCTGACGATGGTTTTGATAACTATTATTTTCATGCTGAGAAACGGTACGCAAATAATTCAATACTTGTTCTGGTTCATGAAACATGCATGCACCGGCACCCATCCTCACAAACTTATCATCGATGCCGTGAATCAAACATCCTACAGCTTTGCTTCCTGAAATTTCGCATTTATTTATAAGAGCCATTTTATCATAGTAATAGCTTTCAAGTTGTTGTCCAAACCTGCACCTAATTTTTAACATTGACGATAAAAGGTCACCATAATTTTCATTAGATGGAAATGCCAACTTCAATTTTTCAGTCCACATTGCCCATGAAAATAACACAGAGGGTAATCCCTGGTACCACCTTTTAGCTAATCCAGTTAGCTTCGGTAAAGCATAATGACAGACCTGCCTATCATTCCACGAATATATTTGTGCGCATTCATTTACTTTATTTATCCAGCTCTCAATTGTTTGGCTATTATCACTAGGATCAAATTCCGGAACTACACTAAACGTAACCGGGAAGTTATTATGTGCCCAAAAGTTTATATTTGGAACCTGAGGATTACAGTCGATTGTCTGACGTGGGTCTACACTTTGATATGTCGCATTAATTGGTGGTAACGGTGGTGTCATTGCTTCCTTATCACGTGTATGAATACGCTTAGCATGATGTTCGTCAGACCTAGTATCCTTCATTTTTTTAGAACGTTTACCGTGAACTCTACTCTCACTATTACTACTGTCTAAACTGCAACTACGGTATTCACTGCGACGTTTATATTCTGCACGATTCCGATCCAATCGGCTTCGACTTCGACATTGTCTACTCCTACGAATGTTACGGCGTTCCCGTCCACGCTTATTACTTCTATCAGGGTGTCTATGGCGTGATCTATCCATTATAATATGCTGAGAATTCTTTATTTTTAAATATATTCAAAATGAAGGTGATTAGAAATAGTTAACTGATAATTGTATTTTAACAATTTCCCTAACAAGTAATCCTCGCTTTATTTTTGTTAGTGATTCAAAATAATGATTATTGCACGGTTTTAAGTACCAGTATTAAAGTTCACATTATTTTATAGTTTACAATATAACTTAGTTTAACACACAACAAATGTAGGTGTTTAAATATATACGTTTTATAATATTCGCTTGGGTTTCTCTGCAAATTATTTTCACATTTACACTTGCATAATTCACTGAATTATCACTTGTATAACATCTGAACGTTCTGACCTGTTAGTATTCGTAATCATTCAGCAGCTTTTGTCGCAAACACACGACACGACAAGTAGGTGCGCAGTGCGCACTGCGCAGGCAGCCGGAGAGCGTAACAACTTCTTCCAATAACGGCCGCGTCGGTTCAAACCGAAAAATAAATTCAGCTAATCCCACTTCTGACTTGAAAGAATACACACTATTCACTGATTGATACACTTTAATTCACTGTGAATACACTAGGTTTCTTCCTTAACGGATATCTATGATAACTGAGCCGAGGACACGTTTGCAGTCTCTTTTATATTTTTGAGGGTATGTTACTTGTCAAATGCCCTACCACAGAACTCTAAGTGTTGCCAGAATATTTTCTCATAAGTTCCTCAAGAAATATTTTTAATGATTGCTAAAATAGTAATAGGCTAACAAAAGGCTTTGAACGCGGGCAAAAACGCGAACTAAACCTAGTAAAATTTAAAAATAAATAATCACCGATACTAAAAATTATAAATAGATAAATAGTAAATACCATATACTGCAAAACTTGTCGATTTTGTAAATATAAAAATACTATGCCATTTTAATAATGAAATTTAAATATTTGCATTAAAATAAATGAATGTTTCATTAATTAAATCAAATTTGTATTGACTTATTGTAATATTAAATTTTCATACTTGCTTTTTGAAAAATAATAATTTGAAATAGTATCAACTATTTTATTCGTAGTATAATGACATCGCGATCAATTTATTACGTATTTATTTTTTGAAAAAAAGTTGTACACCCGTGCTTCCTCGGCCGCGTCTCAGCGCGGAATGACAGCCCGAAATTGGAAAATGTATGAAGAAATTCAATTCAGGTTATATTTTTTCTCTTTACTGGAAAAGTATTTAATTTGACTTGAAAATAATTAGTCATAAAGCGAGAAGACTATATAAGCCATCATATTGTTTCGGTTTTATATTAAAATATTCATTGGTTTAAGGTATAATGGTTCCGATTCCGACCCTATTTTTCGTCATTTTCAGCGATTATTGCTCCAGAATAAACGTATTTACGTGATAATGTTGTATGGAAGCATACAATTTCTATATGCTATAAGCAAAGAGGAATGTTTAATCTTTATTTATATACCAAGATCTCCTCATAAGCGTAACTCCTGATTCAATAAATGGTACCTCAAAACTACGGAAATTTGTAAATGCGCCCTTAAATTATCTACTGCTTGTATGTATCTATTTCCTTTGTAAATAATATTTATATTTCATTATATTAATATTTTAAATGCCAATGCAAAAGTTACAACAAAACGTCAGCCAGACAAAGGAGTTTTGGTGGGAATTTGGAAGTGTTATGAGATGCTCTTGTTATAAATTCATTATTTTGGTGATACTTGTGTTATATTGCATAATTATGGTGGTATATTATCCAATATAGTTCTATTAAAGGGCTCAAATGAAGTGAATTGAAATAACTGTGCTAATCAAGTGTTTGTTGTCGCCAAAACTCCTCGATAAAGTCTTGGTAAGGTAGCCACTGCTTTACTTCGACATACTACTGAGGATAAAAAAAGAAACAAAGGATAAAAAAAAACAAATAAAAATAACACTTGTGACTTGGCAGCGTGGCCTTTGACCTTAGCCGGTTCCTTGAGGAACAAACTCATCAACAACATTATTTATTAATAAAACAGATGTTTTCAAGATTTATATTTATTAAATTAATTATTTTCTTATAATTAGACTCACAAAATAATACTTTTTAAACATACATCTTTTATTAATCTTTTTCATTATACCTACCACACAAAAGATGGCGTTTGTCCCGTTCTAGGATTTGTAATCTAGCGGGAATATTATAAAAAAAGTTTGTAGTTAATCTATCAGTCTAGAATTATTATAAGTCCTAGATAGTTTGTTTAGAAATTGTATTCTTCGCCACTGCCGTATGTGTATTTTTCAGGTAAAATATAATCAGCGGGATCGTGACCCTTCGCTTCTACGCCTCCGTTGCCATCACTGTCTTTCTCTCTGTAAATATAATATAAAACAATATCAAAATGTAGTAAACGAAGTCTGCGTAAATTATAATATAATATCCTTGATAATCTAAAAATAATGTATTATGGTGTCTGTATAAAAATTAAAAATGACGTTTCGAGGGCGCGGAAGCGTGACAAGTCAGCTGCGAAAGCAATGATTGCGTGTTTGGTTCCCGTACGGCTACAAAATATGTTTTTACTTTTTATCATACATATTAAGTAATTGCTTTTCATAAACCTTTTTTTATTTTTGGAGCATGATCCCAAATCTCACATACTTAGTCCCCATCATCCACAAGACTTTTTTTTAGCGCGAGGCCAGGAATTTATATGACTGCTTTAATAACATTTCCCATACTTCAGAACCAGTTAATACTTACTTAATTTCTTCGTGATCCTTTTCCTTCTTTTGTTCTTCAGCAGGCTGCCTTTCATCCTCGTCTAAGTCTTCGGGCTCTGGTTCACGATATCTTTCAGCTACAAAGAGATAAATAAAAATCATTAATATGACGAAATAGTTTATTGAAAAGAATGGACAGTCTTTTAATTCAGTCCAGTTGTGATGTCTCAGTCTTAAATGTAGGTAGACAATTAGGTCAATTTTTTAGAGTACTTAGTTTGTTAATATCTTTTCCCAAAGTTTTGAAATAAGAAATAGCTAAGTAACTATGCAACGAATCAATGGACCCTTGTGAGCAGTGAGCACGTAGTTTTCTTAGTTATAAAATCTGTTAATATATTATTACAACTATGATATTATTTTATCATATCGACGTTCATTGTGCGCTAAATTAAAACATCTAAACAAATACAACCCCAGATATCATTGTTACAAATTTTAGGAAATAATAAAATATCCATCTTGATGTTTCTTGAACAAGATTTAAAGCCAAACTCTATATCATCACCAAATCCATCTGAATAGCCGTCTTAAAAATTTCAGTGGCCTCCTCACAATCTTAGCGGATTTCTCATCACCTCTCCTCTCGTTGGTGTGGCTGTGCGCTCCATCTTGCTTCTCATTATCAAGGCCGTAGGAATCCTGCTTCTCAAACTCGTAGTTGTCTCCAGCCTTCTTGTGGTAAGAGTTGAAGTGCTGATAGCCTTTCTTGCCGCCTCCTGACTTCTTCCTGGAGTAGCCTATTTCACCGTCGCCTTCGTTTTCATAAGATCTGTGATAGTCTTCTGGCTGGAATTAAAATTGTTGTTAGTATTGTTTAACTTAGTATTTAAAAAGATTGGTCAAGAAAAGTACCGTTTATGTTGGCTTCCGAAGTACAAATTGTGTAAACTGACCATTGATGCGTTTATTAAAATATCAGCTTAACAAATCAAGGCGTTTGATGGTGCAATCAGTTGTTTATGAACGTGAAGTTCAATTTTTTGAATATCTATAAAACATATTTTTTTCAGTTTTTTCCTCATATTGGTCATAATAACACAACTTGGCAAATATTTTTCTTTATCATGAACACTTTTAAACCGACTTCCAAAAGGAGGAGGTTGTCAATTCTTATTTTTGCTTCTGAATGTCGAGACGAGCATTACACACGTTTGGTGGTAAGCGATGCAACCGCCCATGAACAGTAGCAACACCATACAGAACTATTAACTAACGTGGCACCCCACTGTGCTCGTCACCCTGAGATACACACACACACACGCCTTTTATCCCCGAAGGGGTAGACAGAGGCGCAACTAATGCACCCACTTTTCGCCATGCGTTTTCCGTCCCAGGATGTGATAGGGGTCGAGCCTATCGCCATATCGGGCACAAATTCCAGATTCCGGGCTATTACTGAATAGAAAAATCCAATATCACTTTGCCCGACCCGGGGATCGAACCCTAGACCTCAGCATTGCAATCGTAACGTAATACAACCACACAACTGAGGCAGTCACGCTGAGATATTAGATGTTATGTCTCATAATACCCAGTAATTACGCTGGCTACAATTTACTTTAAACAAGAACACAACAATGCATACACACTGCCGCTTGGCGGTATAAAAATAGACTTTGCGGTGATACCTACCCTGACAGCTCCTCGCATGCGAGAGATCTACCACCAGTATCAAACAAAAACAGCCAATACCTAATCAATATAATTTACACTTACCGGAGCTGCCCTAGCTTCCCGTATGTAGGACCCGACAGACATGGTATCGTCAGCCATCTCCATGTCTTCGAGTGTGAGGACTGGCAGGGCCGCTGCAATGTGCAGCAGGCCCAATGCTATGGACGCTAACCTTAGAGCCATTGATGACTGGTAACCGATGCTAATATCGCTATAAAAAAATATTGCATTATAACTTTTATCCTGGAGAGCTAGGCTAAGTGGTGGGTACAAAGAGATTATTTACGCCTTATGTGGTGGGATAGGAGATATTCTACCTATCTCTGTACTTATGACACAACAAACCGGTTTAATGTTTTTAAAACAAAACAATCACACTTTAAATGCCCTAGGGACCGAATTGAACGTGTTGAAGTTGTAGGTGTTGTGAGTCTCTGATTACGCATTATTACTGAATATTTTATTAATAAAAGTTAAATAAGAAAAATAAAATTAATAAAGAATTTCAAAATCAATTAACGATAAAATTACTACATATATACACTTACAATGAGTAAGGAAATTTTAATTTTCTTCTTGAGCGCACAAAAGACCAAATTTGAAAAAATACACGAATTCCAGTAATGTTACGCTACTATTTCTCAGATGAGTCAATGAAGTTGATTGCTAGTGAGCGCCAAAGATTGCAATAAAACTAAAACAAAAAGAACTCATTTTCAACACGATTTCCCAAGCTAAATCTGCAATGTCACTGGAACTGCTTAATTATAATCGATCTGTAATCCAGATAAAAACTGCTGAAGATCACTTAATGTAGACTTACGGAACTGTTTTTATTTTTTACCTCGTATATTGTGGCAAAAACAGCAAGCGTTGGTACAACGTGGTGACAACTTGGTCATTTTGAATCGATGCCTTGTACTTTATATAACTGTGGATTGCGCTGATTTTGTCTTACAACATCGCGGTTGACCCTTGTTAATACACGTATTATTTTATGATTACTTTGTTAAACAGATGAATTGACCAGTCGAGTAGCAAACCTACTAACATAATGATTCAATTACTTAAACATTCTTTATTACTTTCAGGTAAACAAGAAAGTAAACAATAGCGCAACAGAGAAAATATGTTGTGTAGGTACCTACTTTCAATCGTCGATGGATGCTAAACTAGATACTGGAAAATCTATTCAATAGGCATTTTTATGCTAATTTTGTCGTTTGTCACAAGAAAGAGCTCAACATTTCCAGGAATTCTAAATTAGTGTTTGTTATTTTCAAGGGTTTTTAATGAATACCCTGAGATCAGACACCTGTTGTGTTATCGTGCTGGTGGTTCCGCAGTTTGTTTTCTTTGGTTATTTGCTATCGAGAAATACTATAAGATATTGTGCTATACTGTTCCAAACACAATGATTCACTAGAAATCTAGATTCTCTCCGCTTTTATGAGGCTGTTAATATTTAAAGAAATTTTCTAACTTTACAATCTCATAAACTCTTACACTGCTTCAACAACGACATAACGGCGCAGTTCTCTTTAATTAAATATTTTTTTCACACTAGGTATCACATAAAATCGCATTTCAATATAAAGTTATTTCTTTGGTCAATTCTACTCGGGTGTCTGGTGAGATTCTTCTATTATTATTTTTATATAACCCACGGTTTTTAAAAGTTTATAATATTGTACCCGGTATTTTGTTCAATTGAGGAAGTCTTCAGAATTTCTTGGTTGATATGACGATTAACTTCTGTGGTTAGTTTCAACATTTGCAGTCTACGAATAAAATAGCGGTAGTAATCACATTTTATCTAATTTGTCTTTTATCGTATTGCGTTATGTACCACAAATTTCATACAAGAATTTGTACTAGCTATGATTAAAAATGAAATATTCGTCTATTGGCGAATGCATCGTAGTTTTTCGCAAAAAATCTCTTTGTATCTTTACAATGAGGGTACACTTTCAATCAACCTTCAGATCATTGTATCAATCAGTATTACGAAATGATTACCAGAATTAACATTGCAACTAACGTTTAGCTGAACGAGCCAGTTCAGCATGAAATTGCTTTCATTACAAAGCGACAAATAAAGAAATGCATCAACCGTATAAATTAAGAAGTACACCGGAATTTTGTAATTTTTGGTGTTTGTTTTTGTGGTAGAATTCAAGGTGTTTGCATCGCCCTTGACTTAGCTGATGATGCAATAAATTAAAAGATTCTAGATCAGGGTTTGATTCACTAAAATGTGCGAAAAAAGTTTATCTGTCTCTAATTTAATTATCCTTTGCGCTAAATTCAGTTTTAATAATTAATTATTGATTTTTATTTTATTCTTCAAAATACTTTATCTTTGATTTTTTCAGTATAAGTACTTTGCAGTCAATAATTTTACTGCTGTGAGAGGCGTCCTGACTCCTGAACACAATTAAAGTCCCGTGAAGTCTGATTATTACATTTTTATATATTTTTTTGTGTATTTTTGCACGGCACTATGTACTTATAATTAAATATAGAAAGAAATGCCTTTTTTTTTTCAACTTGTTAAGAAATCTCAGTTTTAGATCCTCGGGGAATCGATGTAATTTCTCGGAGAATTATAAGAACTTACTTTTCTTATAATGTGGTAATCTGGATAGTGGATACATTCAAAAATATTCATTTTTGATGATAAAGAAAACGAAGGACATTGGTTCAAATGTTTATAATACAGCCGTCAGTAAGCCGTCAAATTATGTGAATCTTATTTTTGTCTGTCTGCTTGTGTGAATGCTGTGTAGACTGCCAAATAGTTGCTTCCTATGGCGGACATCTTCTCTCGTTCAGTGGAGGTTTCTGTTGCAGAGTGTTTGATTTGATTCTTATCCTTAAATCCATTGACAGACGTGTCACTTGGCAGCTGCCATTCTTTCTTTAGTTCCAGGTCTTCGAGATATTTTGCGCTAAATAAATTAAGGGCATTTAAAATTTGCATAGCAGGTAAGGTATTAATACTATGATTTAAATATGCGTTCAACACTTAGTATTACATTTTTTTCTTACTGTCGTTGTCATATATACCTACTAGAGTTGTAGAAAACAAACACGCAACATGTAATTCCTTGAAAAAATGCTGGGTTCTTATTAAAAAAACGCAATATCGGGATAGTCTAAAATCGATTGCATTACCTAGTACCTACCTACTAACTATCGTGTTACATAACATTAAAGCCTGACAAAGAAACGTAAATGTAAAAAATATACTCTCGTGTTATTAAATAAAAAGACACGAACATGCTGTCGTCTGTGATGTCGAATCTTATCAGCGAGAAGCCCACAGCCCGTCCCCTTTGTATGGCGTTCTTTGCTAAAGTGTGGATGATTTCTGCACTCTTCGGCATGTCTTTAGGAACTATTAGAATAACCTTAAAATCAAGAAAAAATATTTCAATACCTAAAAGAAAATATAACTTAAGAGCGTAAACACAACTCAACGCGCAAATCGTTTCAAATTACTAATTTTAAAAGAATTCTCGCGTTGAGTTTTATGGTGGTTTTAAAACATTTATAGAAAAAATAATAGAACTAATTTTGTTGAAATTTTAAAGTGTAAGTTTTTAAGGAGATGTTCATCTATTATAGTAATCCAATATTATATTAAATTAAGTAAGATATATAGGTAAAAAAAAACATTTTATTGACCAACATTTCTGAATAATTTCGCATTGTTTGAATTTTTATTTCTCATGAACTAATAATAATAATAATAAATATTCCATTTTTTTCCTAATTTACTTTTTTCTAAGGATCTTTTTAGTTAGATAACTTTTTATTATTATTATTTTGTTTAGTGATTTGCGATATTTTGATTTTCTAAATTGACGCTTGAAGTGAAAATAAGAAAACCTCTGTTCAGTAACCATTATAGAATTCACAAATACTCTATAAATCTAAAATTTTCTAATCTTATTAATTAGAAGACAACATTTTCTAAAATTATTACTTACGAGCTTTTGCCCGCAGCTCCGCCCGCGTGAGTGAGTTTTCCCGGGATAAATGTCCCACTTTATATTTTCCCGGGATAAAAAGTAGCCTATGTACCCTAATCCAGGATATAATCTACCCATGTGCCAAATTTCATCGAAAACCGTTCAGTAGTTTTTACGTGAAAGAGTAACAAACATCCAAACATCCATACATCCAGACATCCAGACATCCATACATCCATACATCCATACATCAATACTTACAAACTTTCGCGTTTATAATATTAGTAGGATTAATATGTTTTTAAAATAATGTTTCGCCGGATATTAACTGATTCTAAAAGTACTGTTTTTAAGCCTTACAGCGCACGGATAGGTGTATACGCTCTTAATCAATCTGCTGGTTGGTGTTAGGTTAGGGTTATGTCATTCCTTTTATTCCCTTTGCCCCCAAAGTGTATCATGTTACAGGGAATTATATCGAATGTAGGTACCATTATAATTATGATCATCTTTCCGCTGATATCTACAGATCCATAGAATTATCTACATCTTAAATTTTGTGGAGTCAAAGAAATGCGTTTAAGGTGGTTTAGAATATTACCTGTAAAATGTTATGGACTTTGTATTTGTCATGGAGCGCCGGCGCCCTAAGACAGTGCGCGGTGAAGTACATCAGTCTCCTGGATCTAGGACACCTCACGCAGCGCGCCCACTTCTCCAGCATGGTTGCGTCCCAGGGACACACGGTGGTGCCCAGGGCCAGTCCTCGGATTTGCGACCATCCACGACGAGGCTCTTGCCTCTCTGCTAGCATCGAGTGGCCTGAAACATTCGATAGCTTCCTACTAGAAAATTATAATTGGAATATTGAAAAGCTATCAAACCCGTAATGAAATAATAGAAGTAAATACATATTTATATCAAACGATAATACAATAAATGTTTAGCTTGGCATAGCAATGTAGGTACTGATTCTAAGCAAGCAATTTAGACGCTTACAATTAATGAAATCATAAGCAAGGCAAAAAAAGATCTACGTTACAAAAAGTATAATTCTCAATAGCAGTATTTGTAGTTCACCTTGAGCAAGTGCTCTAGCTACATAGTCGCACAAGATCACATGGGAAGTAGAAGGCGATGCAGCAAGCCCAGGCCACGTGGTTCGAGCGTGTTCCTTCACGAACCTTAGCACTCTGGGCACATCTGATACCCTAGCTCGACGCACGCGAACTTTTTCTTCAATTTCTGAGCCCTGGGTCTGAAAATCAGTAAGATTAGCATGTAGTAGCCAACATGTAGTATAAATTCGAACAATTAGGGGAACGGCATTACGAAACAACACGGGCTTGAAATATACTTAAATGAGAGAAGAAAAAGTTCAGTTAAAGACACAATCTGTGTAAGTCCTTGCTTAGGAATTTAGAATATCAATCATAAATACCCGTAAAGTCCTTACTCCCGGTCATATTTCAAACAAAACTACCCAAAGAACTGAATGAAAAAAGTATCATAAAGAAATATTGACTTTTACAATCTAAAATGATTAATTATTTATAACGGACTTAAAAAATTACCACTATTTGTTTGGAACCAGAGTCGGCTTTGGATGTGTCTGCGAAGGTCCTCAGTTGCCTGCTTATGCAGCTGACAACGCCATCAGTCTTCCTGGCCAATTGTCGCCCTGAGATTAGTCTGAAAAAACCTGCTAGTGTGGACATAGTGGGCGGTCGGGATAATGCTATGGTTGTCAAGATGTTATTTACTCCGGAATTCCATGGTTGGTTGTTGAAATATAAATAATAATTAAAATATACAAAGTAAATAATACGGTGCCATACTGACGACTGATCTGACGTTAAATTGGGTTTGTTTTTATTGGATTCAATAGCGGCCTACTTGTGTAAGTGTTAAAAAGGTTTGTATGTTTTCATTTTCCATTGTAGGTATAGAAACGTACAAAACTTTTCTTTATACATATTTTTTTTTTATGCCATAGAATGACGAGACGAGCATGCCGTTCGCCTGATGGTAAGCGATACAACCGCCCATAAACAGTAGTAGCACCATACAGCACCTTGAGTTACAAAGTACTGTGTGGCATTCCACTGCGCTCGTCATCCTGAGACATAAGATGTTAAGTCTCATTATGTCCAGTAGTTACACTGGCTACAATGTCCTTCAAACCGAAACACAACAGTGCATGCACACTGCTGCTTGGCGGTAGAAATAAACATTGCGGTGGTACTCACCCAGACGGTCAAATCATATGGGCAAAAACTGCAAAAATATTACGTTTCGATTGTTGTAGGTAACATAAGAACACAATTTTAATATATATTGCTGTTTTTATTTTCTTCTTCTACTTCTTAACTTCTTAATATAGTACCTAAATACTAGTTGACTTTCCTACATTACATTTTGTATCTATATCAACATCGTAAAGTCATAATTTCCTCGAAAATATTATATCTATACCTACTTATTTGCACTTTGCAGTTATTCATCATCATCATCATCATCAGCCACACGACGTCCACTGCTGAACATAGACCTCCCCTAAAGATTTCCAGACGGACCTGTTAAAAGCGGCCTGCATCCACCGTGTTCCTGCGACCTTTATCAAGTCGTCTGTTCACCTTGCAGGTGGACGGCCGACGCTGCGTTTGCCATTAGGTACGTGGCCTCCACTGGAGAACCTTTTTGCCCCATCCGCCGTCAGTTCTTCGAACTATGTGCCCTGCCCACTGCCACTTCAGCTAAAATCTTTGAGTATTTAAATATACAATTTTCACCAAACAAGGTTTTATTGATAAAAATATTGTTTTAAGTCCTAACTTCTCTGTCAATATTCTATAATTTTAAATATTTCTGTCAGAAATGAAACATTCAAAAAAATATCCTCTAACCACCCAAATCTGGAAATGTAATCAAAATTCTATATGAGTTTAACTCAAGAAACCAAATAAAAATCATGAAGTTAGTGAAGGAAATGTAAAGATGAACTGCCTCAAGGTACTAAGAAGCGGTCTAAGGGTAGCCAGCCAGGCTAACCACCCAACCCACATGGTCTTCAAAAGGTTCAAAAGAGTTTCACCGTGCGACATCTGCTTGAATCATCCGGAGAAAAAAACAGTAATTTTAATTAACTTACATCATTAACGTTGTAGGTATACTATAAAGGCTAAGGCTTAATTAAGACAGTACCTACCTATTCTAAGGTGCCTTTTCAATGGATGAAAACTGCTATGTAGGAATTATTACCTGGACCTGCAATTTAAGTTATTTCTACCTCTACTAAGTAAATTGCAACTGATTTGTCTGTGGATGCCTACAATTGTGAAAAATTCTGCACAATGGAAATAAAAAAAAACTCTGAAAGGGATCCATAAATATTGTTTTACTTATTTTTTTTTTTTTTTTTTTTTTTTTTTATTGCATTTAATGACGAGACGAGCATGCCGTTCGCCTGATGGTAAGCGATACGACCACCCATAAACAGTAGCAACACCATCCAGCACCTTGACTAACAAAGTACTGTGTGGCATTCCACTGCGCTCGTCACCCTGAGACATAAGATGTTAAGTCTCATTATGTCCAGTAGTTATACTGGCTACAATGTCCTTCAAACCGAAACACAACAGTGCATGCACACTGTTGCTTGGCGGTAGAAATAGACATTGCGGTGGTACCCACCCAGACGGCCTCTTACATAATGAGAGACCTACCACCAGTATTTGGAGATACCTAGCATCTAAAACATAAAATTTTATAGCTATTGTATTAATGGACTATATGTCACGTCAATGGTAAGGCGTCTTCTGATACCATACCATGTAAACTATTGTATCTATCGATGTCGTTTCCTTCTGTTTCACCTATATTTCTTAAATAATTTATTAAATTAATCTTTCATCAAATATTCGCATCACCATTGATTCCAACATTTTGTTTCAGTGCTTCGACATCCGCAACGTGTCAGTCGAGTTCGGCAACCAGTGCCACGCCAAGATGATCCGCTCATTCCTTTACACACACTACTGGCCCCGAGAGCCGAGCGTCGTCGCGCTCTGGATGTCTCTCAATTGTCCCTACTTGGACATCTTGACTGACAAGTACTCTCATTCAGGTAATTCTACAATAACTGTAAGGGAATAAAGTTTCTTCCACTTTCGAGAAAAATTAAAGGATGCCAAAATTTCCGTTGTAATACCTACTTTTTTGTGCATAAAAATGGCATCCAAAACAACAGACATGGTTGGAAGATAGATAGCTGATTATATTATTTACAATAAGCAGGTTCCTTAAAATATTATCGTCTAAAGATTATTAGTGATATTTTAGTAGAGCTAAATTCGCGAATAAGTTTGTGTAACTTAGTATAAAATTAGGTTTTGGTTTATTTGGATCATTATAAACAAATTGTAGCTATCGGTTTCCTTGGATTAACTTTAGGGAGTTTACTCTCGGCATTTTTAAACCAAAGTAAATAATTGCAGCAAAATCTTTACGACGAAATCTTTACCGCCTTAAACACTAAACAGCGATAGATTTTCAATAGTGGTAATTTACATCAGGTGATCGTTTCCTCGCCTTCGAACGTGTACCTCGCACGGGTGAGCGCAAGTTGGTGGGTGTGTGTGTGGCCAACCAGGTCCATCCGTGGATGATCGACGAGCTGGAGGAGTGGGCGCACTATACCGCCTCCCACCCTGAGAGGAACCGCATGTACTTCTGCGCACACTGCTTGAAGAATCCCAACCTTTTCAGAAAGTACAATGTTAACTACATCTATGATGTGAGTAAAAATCTTGTAGAATTTCTTATGTCTTAAATCAAGAGTTTTACCATACTGTGTCAAGCTATCCTAACGACTAGAAATATTCTGTAGTGATATTTTATAAGTATTCAGTAGGTACTTACCATAACATCATGTGTTAAGCATATCAATTTCTACCAGCCCTGTTTAAAGTTAATTATTTTTAGAATCCATTATGTAATGATTGTCACGTTACCATTCATATAATTTTGTATTGAACTCTCGATGTGATCAGATCGAGGTACTAGCCACGGCGGCGGAGGTGACTGGCCAAGGTGTAGCGACGCTGCTTCTGCGCAACGCGTTAGCGCACGCGCACGAGTTAAGGCACACACTCGCGCAAGTGGTGGCCGTCAGCCAGTACATGTAAGTTTATCTTTTCAAACCTGAAGATGATTTCTAAATATACCGGTATTAGCAGAGTTGTGGGGGAATATGACGTTATTTATCAGAACCAGTCGTAGAAAAATCATGATACTTTTATGATTTTATTGATTTTCTACAAAAACCTCAATCAGACCAGGCTGACAAATTCCTTAAAGTGACAATTACAGCGTTTTCACATTATCCGATTAGATACCTGTATCGGACACCGTTACCGATATCGATCGGATACTGCGGAAACGCTCTTGCTTAAATGTATAATATTTTTAGATCAAAAGTGTGCGAAAAGGCAGGTATGAAGCGAGATTGGGCAATGAACTACGACGAATTTGTCGACGACTGCGGGCAGAGAGTGTTCTTTCCCAGGAGACCTCACCAAACTGCCGCCATATATGTGAAGTACTTCGACCCTAGGAAAGGAGCCGATATACCTTGCAAACCTCCGTACTTGTAAAAATCATTGTGTTTAATGCCATCTACCGGCATCGTCGTAAACTATTTACATGCGTATAACAAGCAATGTCCAATATTGATAAATAAAAAATCATAAAAAATTTGTTCTTTTAATAAAAACAATTAGCGAAACATTATAAAAATAGATTATAACAATAAATAAGATTACAGCGCACGTGTAACACGGTAAAGCAACTTCAAATCTTAATCCACATAAATCACACCAATATAAATTATCATCAGTATCCAAATATCATTACATTGTCACAAATAATAACATGTTTCTTATTTTATTATCTCTTGTGTGCATTTAATGATTCAAAGAAGATTGTGTACCTCATACCCATACCTCAGATGCTAAGGTTTCCAGTTACATATTCACAAGATAATCCAGAATGGACCAATTCAAATTTGATACCAATTTTAAGAATCGCGTGTTGCTAGGTATCAGACCAATATTGCAGTCGATCACAAACTACTAAAGGCCATTCGGAAAAGAAAATGACAAAGACAACCTCATACTGAGACAGGGTATTTTCTATTTCCACTTACAAGTTATGTAATAACTGGCCCTGTAATGAATGTGGAACACTTAATGGAATGGTGATTGGATGATCTTAAATACGATTTAGATGAATAAAAAGCAAAAATAACAAGTTACATAGACGACATTGATGATGTATTTGGAAATAAAAGCAAAAACGACTGGTTATTTAAAATTTAAACATCGAGAGTCGTGACACACAAAAAACCGAATGCCACACAAACATAGACGGACAAAAAATAATGAGGTCAGAAAAACGTATCTGAGGGCATCGGTCGATTTGTCACGGATCTGATGTAACCTAATCAAACATCTTTCGAAATGATACAAAGTAATTTATATAAAGAAAGAACCGATGATTGAAATTATATCTCATTTCCGGACATGGAATGTTAGTTATAATGGCATGTAATAACTGAAGGAAAAAGCGCGACGTTGAACAATGTATTAATGTATTAATGGACGTCCTAAATGATCAAATATTTACAAAACACTGTCGATAGTTATTACAGACAAAACCACAATTGGGGATTATGAACTCCATTAATTTAATAAAGACGATGTAATTCGTATTTTGTGTCTTTATATAATAATTGCAACAAGTATAGTTATATCTATATTATAGATTTTTATTTTAACACGATTTCCTCTGGACTTGATCTTCCAGAGGATTGACGTAAGCCAGGAGGAAATTATTTTGGCAACATGCTTGAAGTTTCTTGCGCTGACCACACACTGGATTAAGGTAAAAACATATTATGTATGTTATGCTGTAACTTGTAATAAGACATAAAATTAACAACTTGGAAACAATAATGCGTACGAATATGATCTTAATTCAAACAAAAACAGATCGAGTGAAAAAATTAACCTTCGAATAAGAGTAATTTTTCAGATCACTACTGAAGCTGTTACACAAATTGAATACTAATTTATGTGGACACAATTTGTCAGTCTATGATATAACGATAGAGGGATTACACACAACTTTTAAAGCTAAAAGCGTTGTAATCTCCGATCCGCTATACTTATTTCAAAGTCTCATGACTATACCCGTCTAATGTAACATGCAATAACTATCAAACGTGCTATTAGTTCTTCTTGTATCCCCATTGGGAGCCTCCTTCCTTGCCGCCTTTCCTGCCGTGATCTGAGTGATGCGCGTGGTGTTCTTCGTGGCCTCCCTTGCCATCGTATCCTTTGTGGTCGGCGTCCACGTGACCTTTGTTGCTGGAATTTGATAAATTGTTATCAATATAGAGTATTGTAATGAAATTTATAACACCAGGTCTAAAGAAGTTGGTTAAAATGTTTGCATACGCATAACTCACGCCGTTTATCCCCGAAGGGGTAGGCAGAGGCGCAACTAGTGCACCCAGCCCCCGCCGTGCGCCATATCTGGTAGGTACAAATTCCAGACTCCGGGCTGACCCCAAATAAAAAAATCAAATATCACTTTGCCCGTCCCGGGGATCGAACCCGAAACCTCAGCATTGCTGTCGCACCGCAACACAACTACGCCACCGACGCAGTCTTGTTTAAAGTTAGCATATTTTTCGAAAAAAATGAGATTGTAAGATATTTATGTTGACTCAATATAAAGATTTCCTTTATATATTTGATAGCTCATTGTAATATCGCACCTTTAGGATGAAAACGACACAATTCAAAGAAATCGAAAATTGAGTTATCATAAAATTACTTAAAAAGAAGTTTTCAATACAACAATAGTTCAAACATCGCCATATTCAAGCGGGAAAAGGACAAAACTATTATATCGGTCCCTTTTTTATTATATTTTCTTAAAAAAGGGACCACTTTTAAGTCATTTTATGACGATAAACCATTTTTTGATTTTTTTGAATTGTGTCGTTTTCGTCCTAAAGCTGCGATATGTATAACTAAAATTCATTTAAATAAATAAAGATTTAACTACTACCAGGATCTTAATCATATCTTTAAACGTGTCGCCGTGAAGGTTTTATTCATAAACGTGTATATTGAAATCTCACCTGTGTCCCTTCTTGCCACGCTCGATGAAGTCGTGTCCAGCGTCGACGCGGTGCGCCTTCTTCTTGCCGCTCTCGTTGCTGGCGTGTTTGGCGTGGAACTTGCCGAAGCGGTGGTGCTCGCCGCTCTTGTGGAAGTCGTCGTAGAACTTGTGCTCCTTGTGGAACTCGTCCTTGTGGTATTTGTTGTGGTAGCCTGGTACAGATTTATTTATTACTAGCTTTTGCCCGCAGCTTCGCCCGCACGAAAGAGTTTTTCCTGGATAAAAGTCCCGCTATACATTTTCCCGGTATAAAAAGTAGCCTAAAACATGGTTATAAATAGTTGAATCAATTGAAGAAATTAATTGAATGTGTTTGAAATCCAAAGCACTAAGGAGTATTGATATCAACTTCGCAGCAAATCAATGCCAAAATAACTATCTACCCCTTTTTAACCCCGTTAGGGGATGAATTTCAATAAAATACGAAACACGTCTTCCATCAATTCTGTTAAAAAATGTTTATGCAAAATTTGAAGTAGATACTAGATTGGACCAAGGAATCACGATGTCCCATACAAACTTTACCCCCTTTTTACCCCGTTAGGGGCAGAATAAGGAAAATCCTGTCTTATCGGATGCCTACGTCATACAAAGAACACACCCTCCAAGTTTCAGGTGTCTACGATCAGCGGTTTAGGCTGTGCATTGATCCGTCAGTCAGTCATTCAGGACAAATCATTTTATATGTATAGATTTAGACACCAGCGGCATATGAATTAGCAAAATTACAGAAAATGACAATATCGTTTACATTTCTGATGCACAAGCCTTGGAGGTATGTAGAGCATTTACAAAACACGAGTAAGTTATTTTAAATGAGCAAACAATGATAAACAACACTAAACTTAAATAAAGCTACACACAATAACAAATAATTAAAATGTAAACTGTTAAAACAGTAACAAAATAAGTATGTGTATTAGCATCATCGATTTGTAACGTTGTCGCAACTGAGCGTTTTAATTTGACAAAAACAATTAGCAAATTTATTGTTAAGTAATGTGCAAATTTGAGTATCCTATTGATATTCAAAAATAACGAAATAGAGAATCATAATATAGGCCACAAAGGCCTTTTAGGGACAAGACATTTAGTAAAGAAGAAGTATTTCATATTTCATTTCAAGACTTAACCAGACTACTTATTTCGAAAACAAGATTCGTTTAAATATGAATGCAACTTTATATTCGAAATTAACGTTTATAATTCAAAAATAGTTAACGTAATGTTTTTATATTGTGACCTCAGTAATAACTCGAGTGTAAAATGGAACCTGTTAACAAATTGCAATATTTATTTAAAATTTAATGAAAAACCTAAGTCTCGATCAATTTGTACGTGATTTACACAGGATTTACGCTTTCTGATTTTAAAGGTGACTTATTATAGTACTAGCATCTGCTTGCGGATTCGCCTGCGTAAAAAGTTTTTCCGGGATAAAAGTCCCGCTTAATATCTTCCTGGGATATAAAGTACCTAGCCTATGTGTTAATCTAGGACATGATCTCCCCGTGTGCGCCAACTTTCAACGAAATCTGTTCAGTAGTTTCGGAGATGTGCAGTAACAAACAAACAGAAAAACAGACAGAAAAGAATTATAAAAATCGCCGATTTGTTTTCCATTATCTTCTTTAGTCACCTCCTTTCTTTCTTATCACATTTCTTTAAATGTACAGACACACCGGTTCTATTGCGTTATTATATGTATAGATAGATTTGTGCCTTGTTTCACATTTTTATTTTACTGTTTATAAGTTTTGGTAAAACATATTTCTTTCGAAAGTAGCTATGAGGTTTCGTTTTTTTATTATAGAAATAGACACAGTTTGTTTAAATAATAAGAAGGTTTGTGTATACAGCATTTAGTTAATACTGAATTTAGAACCTTCTAAATTCAGTTAAGTATGAGTACGACTACGATGATTATTTCCATCAAGCAGCAGTTCCTATGCAAACACGATTATATTCCTTTTTGAAAGGCGTTGTAGCCAGTGTGATAACAATAGGCTATAAAACTCAACATTCATATTTTAAAGGTTACTGCATGACTTGGACATTATAAGTTAAAATTCTAGAATATTCTACGTGGTGACGCTTCTGATTCAGAGGGACCACCTGCCCGTCCCGTTACTTATTTGTTAAAAAAAACTAACTGCTGCTGCTGGATCTACCTGTCTTAAGACATCATCAAGGACATTTAGAAACGGAACATTAGTTTTATAAGAGTAGTACGTTCAAACTACGAGACATTTATTTATTAAAAGGTATACCAACAGCCTACATAATATAAAACATTACAGATTAAGCAATACTTAAACTAAGGGCTAGTATGTATGCCAAATTATAGGTACACACAACATTCACCAACTTAACGTTTCAGTAGCATAAACTAAGGAAAATAATTACCTAAAGACAAAAATGAATTATCTTTAAATAAAATTACAACTAATATTTAGAAACCTATGTAAATTAAGCTAACGAACAAGCCGCGAGAGAGACACGGCGTTGTTCTTCCATGGGCCCGACGTGTTGACACATTTCAAATACCTGTGCTCCTGCTTTATTTTCATATAGATATTTTTCTATTTCCTCTATTCTTTATCGAACGGATAAGTTCAGTCCAATTGAGTGGACACCTCATTACCATAAAATGAAAATTCAATTCTCATTGGTTTTTTGTAAACAAATCTCTAATTATAATGCAACGGTGCGGTTTTTACTTCGTTGGGCAGGTGCTGTGGTTTCACAAGTAAGGACTTTATCTAAAGTATTTCATCAGAATTGGACCGAGCGTGTCTTAGCAGTTTATAGTTTATACCAGGTGGAGTAAAATAACTACAGCTAATTGTTTAAGGTACACGAGTCCATTTAGATAGGTTTTATAGTAAGAAGAAGGCTTACTGATGAAATTGGCTCTAAGTATTAGGAACGTGCAGTAGGTACTTGTATATTTAAAAAATAAAAAACCACCGGATTTTAGTGCTCGGTACCTCAAAGACGAGTGCACTTGTCTGTAATATTGTCAAATAAGTATAGTTAATTTTTGTCTTCGCAGGGAAACTGCTATTACCAATAGCGCCCAAACTCAAGGTAAGACTGGACGGTTATATTCGGTTACTGGTCTTACAACCCAGCGTTAAGCCTCTCAAAATGATGATAACATCGAGCCCGGGCACGAGCCCCTAACGCTATATACACTAGGGTGGGTCACTTTTGTATGGAGAAAAAAAAAAGTTATTTTATTGACTTGTAATAGCAACAAAAACGTGTCTTGTGGTTATATGAACTATTTCAGAAACAATTATAATAATCGGATACTATTTTCTGCCTCCGGATATAACTTGAAATTTTGAAATATTTTAAAAAATCTTGTTACTGATAACTATTTTAACTGCTTATTATTTTAACTAAAGGTGGATTTAATTAATAAAAAAGATAAGTAACTATACTGTATTTTAATTAATTATATAGTTCTACAGGCATAAGTGAATAGGTTTTCCTTATGGAGTTACTCTATTCTACCCAAAAATCCTTTTTGCTATCAAAAGTTTGGCATAAGGTTACGAGACTCGATTAAGCTTTGATGAACCCCTAACATCCTAATTTCGTGCAGAAAGTTCCTAAAGCTTTCTTAAAAGTTTCCACTGACCTCCCAAAAACAAAAAACGCAAAGAATCATCTTTTTTGTCACCTCCTCAAACAATGAGAGTATACAGCTCTTCGGTCGAGATTTGCTTTGGGAGAGGTGGTTCTGTAACATGATACTGCCAGTTTATAAGATCGCAATAAACTCTTGCATCCATGGTTTAGTTCTGGAACCTGAAACAGCCTAATTTTTTAAGATTTTTCAACATTTTCACTCAAAATACGACGCAAAACCAACTCTTTTATATATTTTTCAGAGTCTGAAATCCCAGTGCAACCAGTAGATTTTCAGGAGAGGTGAAATAACTGTTGCGTTGTATTACCGATATTTGAGCACTTGTAAGAAAAAATATTAAGTAAAATTTTGCTGGAAACGAGTATAGAAGTGTTTAGAAGACCTAAACTTTTTTTAGTTATGTTAGGGTAAGAATTTAAAATATTTTAGAATTTGAGGTGATAAGTTTTAAGTATTTGCTGCAGTATAACATGTGAAATCATTGCTATTGATGTCTTCTTTCATTATGCTATCTATTTTTAGGATGACAATAATGGTAACTTCTTGAAAATTTGGTTCCTTTGTCATATTTTTGCCTTATTTCATTTCAATTTTCGTCCACTCTTAGCACTTCAATACATCTAACATCTTCGTGTAAGTCAGAGGCATAATATAATCTTTCAAGTCACTTGTATTACCAAATACAGTAAATTTAAAAGCTTATCGAATACAATTAAAAAAATGAAAGTAACACAACTTTGTTCCAGCTAAATGCAACGCAACTAAACGACTAAAAGATCACTTTGCGATTAATGAAATATTTACATCTAACAAGGGTATTTTTAATGTTTTCGGTACCGTTGTAATATTAGACCTCATTTTAATATAAATATAAACAGTTTTTAAAGCATAAATGGTGCATATTTATTATTACGATTACTTTGAAAAATTTATAAATTTAATGAAAATTTCAAAATTCAAACCTGATCCGGAGGCAGATATACTATACCAATTACAAAAATATTTTACACACGCCATACCAGCCCCAGGTGACACCATATTATTGCTATTAGAATAGATAATTACAAAAAAAAGTTTTTTGACCCACCCTAATATACACCCTATTGTAACATAACAAACAAAACCCCGTGATGGCCCTCTTAGGGGCGGCTCTGGGTTCTTCTGGAAATTGCCGATTGTACTAGCGCAACCGTCTCTGCGCTGTGCCGTATAACGGTCAGCCTTTGATTGTGGGGAGGGCTCGGGCGCCTCTGTGCACGAAAAGACGCCCTTGGGATCTACGGCAACATGAGGCCATTTTCGCTGCCGTCCGTGCCGGAGTCTTTTAATGTACGTGGTGTAGAATAGGTAGATGGACCACACTTTCCGCCGGCAAATAAGTACACTTTCTACTGGTCAAACATAACTGTACTGTATGATTTATGTATGCGTGTATTCGTAACTCATTATTTATTAAACAAGCTGGGTAGTGTGTATTTTTTGTTCTCATAATAATCATCGTATCTTGACGTTTAATTATAGTTCGGACAAACTAAGCTGGCCGGTATGACAATTCAATTTTTTTCCCGACGCGGTAACTCTGTGAGAACGTCTACCCAAAAAAATTAAAACCGTGACATGTCATACCGGCCAGATTAGTTTGTCCCTACTATAGTAATCGTGATTTCTAGATACTGAATTTATTCTTACCGTATTGGAAACTTCTTATGAAATATTTATTTGTAGTTAATAGGTATATTCTAAAATAGCTTCGTCTCGTCTCTAACACATTGCAGATGCTAACGAAGATCTGTTTTATGCATCTATTTCTAGACACTGACCAAATTTTACGCATACGCATACTCACGCCTTTTATCCCCGGAGGGGTAGGCAGAGGCGCAACTAGTGCATCCACTTTTCACTGTGCGTATTCCGTCCCATGATGTGATAGGGGGCGAGCCTATCGCCATGTCGGGCACAAATTCCAGACTCCGAGCTGATACTGATTAGAAAAATCCAATATCACTATGCCCGACTCGGGGATCGAACCCGAGACCTCAGCATTGCAGTCGTACCGTAATACAATTACGCCACCGAGGCAGTCCAAATTTTACTTAAGTTTATTTATGAAATTACGAGTGTGCAATAATGATATTAAATTTAATCTAATCTAAATATTATCTTATTATCTTAATATTATTATTATAATATTGGGATAAAAGGCGTGAGCATGCGTTCTTTTTTTTTTAAATATTATCACCATAATTATTATTTATTTTTGACGAGCCTATCGACATAATAATATGGAATATGAATTTCTACTTGTACCTTATTTTTATTTTGATGATTTCAATCATGTCGAGTAATTAGTATTATACATATACAATAGTATCCAAAAATTGTTTCAAAAATATTGACAGATTAGGTGTAGACTGTAGGCTCTTTAAAGAAAAAAAAAGAAAAAAATTATGTATCTCTATTATCTCAAATGTGTGTTTGTAAGTATTTAATAAAAAATACTACTTTATAATTAAGGGACAACAACTCAATGACATGGCAGGTTCTACCAAAATATTATGGGAAAGTTATAGTCATTCGTTCTGCGTTCATCAATAATTATAATTGAAATTATAACGATAAAAAATCAGCTCTAATGTCATAATGTCTGGAAATCTTTAGGGGAGGCCTATGTTCAGCAGTGGACGTCATGTGGCTCATGATGCTGATGATGATAAATGTCATAGAGCACTATTATTATTTTGTTCTTATAATCTTTCACTGCGAATTATACTCTGCATTTACAAACAATGTGCACCATAAATCGAAACAAACCGGCGAAGTGCGAGTTGGACTCGCGTACCGAGGTTTCCTTACAAACTTGTAGGCAAGGTATCTAAGTATATAAGTTCAATAGCTCAAAATTAATTACTTAATAAAGTAATCTAATAAGTTTGTAATAGTAAATTCGATTTTTTGTTTTAATGTACATATTTAAGGTTTTCACCTTTTTTCCTTTACGTCATGTGCTGTAAGACCTTGCTTCTTGCAAAATTTCATGATTTTAGGTCACCGGGAAGTACCCTTATAGGTTTTGATTCCTTTATCAAATCGCAAAATATGAAAAAATATTCGACATAAACGGTCATATGTTTTGATCATGTTGACTTAAAAGTTAGATTTTTTCACAGCTGAAAAAGACCGTAGACCCGAATATTTATAGTATAAAAATGAATCGCAAAATGTGTTGGTAAGCGCATAACTCAACAACGCCTGGACCAATTTGGCCAATTCTTTTTTTTAAATGTTCGTTGAAGTCCAAGGAGGTTTTTACTACCCTAAAATTCCCAAAAACAGCCCTTTTCTCTTTCCCATACAAACGTTTTCTAACTAAAATGTAGAGTCAATTTGAACTTTAATACCATACCATAAAGTTTAAGTGTTAGTGGAGAGGTTGCGGGAAAGCAAAACAGTTGAGTGACGTTAGTAAATCTAAAATTAAACTAAATTAAATCTGAAATTGTAATTTTCATTGTGATTTTTAGTGACTATTAAAATAATCTTAAGTGTTTTATATTTTTTTTTTGACATAATGTAATTGTTGACTTATTAACTTTCTTTTTCTTTTTTTATCTTACTAGCTGACCCGGCGTCCCGAATAGCAGAATAAGTATTAAAAAATAATAATAAAGAATCGACTGTTAGGCGGTACGAAGTTCGCCAGGTCAGCTAGATATAGCATTCAAAAATACATACAACCCAAAATTTTTGCCTTTCTAGGATCAACCCCTATTTTTTTAATAACTTTTCACCCCGGTCGGTAACTGATGACAAAACAACGTTTGCGGGGTCAGCTAGTTTGATATAAATTCCAACTTGATACCTTTACGCGTTCCTGAGAAAAAGGGTCTTGACAGACAGACGGGCAACAAAGTGATCCTGTAAGGGTTTCTTTTGAGGTACATCATCATCATCATCAGCCATATAACGTCCACTGCTGAACATAGGCCTCCCCTAAAGATTTCCAGACGGACCTGTCAAAAGCGGCCCGCATCCAGCGTGTTCCTGCGACCTTTATCAAGTCGTCTGTCCACCTTGCAGGTGGACGGCTGACGTACGTACGAAATCGGAATATTTGAGGTACGGAATCCCTAAAATCAAAGTAGATTTCAGCCATTCAATTTCATTTTAAGTATCAACGAACAAACTTAAAATACCCTGAGGTACCCTCTCTGATGTATGTATAAGTATTGTGTATTATGTGTTGAAGTTCCACGTCTTCTTGACTTCTAAATTACATCTACCGCCATCTTGAGGCTAGCAAATAGAATGAATTTAAGAAATTGAAGCTGTTAATAAAACTTGGGTATCAAATTAAAGAATGTGCCGAAGTTGATTATCTGACGTAATATCGCTTTCTCTTACCGCAACCAATCTGTTTGGCTATTATTAACAGATTATTGGAAACCCTTGTAACAATTTATGCCTACGTGGGCAATTAATGTAATTGGATTTGCAAGTCATGACACTAGTAAAGGGCAAATTATAGAGAATTTCAATTATTTGATGACTACATCGGAGTCGTAGTTTTATAGCTAAATCTTTAGTATATAACTTGATTTACAAAGTTGTAGATATGTTCTACGTCCACCTAATGAAATACTAATGACAGCAGAACTAACCTTTGGTCTTATGTCCTTTCTTGTGACCCTTCTTTTCATCAAAGTGTGCTCCCTTGGAGCCGTGGGCTTCCTCTTCATGACTCCCCTTATGGCCAGCGTGGTCGTGATGTTTCCTTTTCTTCCCAGCAGCATCCTCGTACTCCTTGCGATGCTTCTCATCGATCCTAAAGCCTTTACCTCCTTTGTCTATGTGATGATCGTTCTGGAAGCCTTTCGTTGTCTGGAAAAGCAAATAATTTGATTTTGAAAATTCCTGTTGGTAAGAGGATTAAGGAATGTAAAATGAAATGATTATACTATTGTTGACTGGTATCTGTTTTAAAATTTGTAACACAGTAGTTCCCTAAAAGCTATATAATTTAAGGGTATGAACTTTACATTTGACAAACAATCCTTGGTAGCCTAAGGTACGGCTAAGAAAATGTTTACTCTCTAAGATCCTGGACTGGCCCAGAATGTCAACATGGGTAAAGTTTGACTAACAAGCTACTATTCTTATGGTGGCATTTTTCATAACGTGAGGTTATAGGTATACTCAATTACCACTAAGCCCTTAACTGCCCCAACAAGAATGGTTTATTTTGATGGTCACAAAAACCTCGCAAAAGATTGGGACTCTTACATTTTTGTCTTTTGCCAGGTGTTACAATAATATAGACTATAGTATACATATACAACATTCCTTACTCCGAATCAAAACAAAATGCCTTAATTGATTCTTACAGCAGCATGTTATATTATAGTGATGAACTAATCATCAGGAGGATTGTATTTAATTTTTAGTCAAAGAATGTTAAAATCCTGCGTTTCAAGTTTATTTTAAGATGTTAAGCATCATTGTCTCCAGTAGTTACACTGGCTACAATGTCCTTCAAACCGAAACACAACAGTGCATCCGCACTGCTGCTTGGCGGTAGAAATAGACATTGCGGTGGTACCCACCCAGACGGACTCTTACATATGAGAGACCTACCACCAGTTTAGCTGATGTAACTGAGTTCATTATGTACAGTCAGCCACATAAGTATCTGAACAAATTCAAATTTTCAAATCGCGTTTAAACTTTTGCGTCAGTATCAACAAATGTTTTTTCTTCATTAAAAAAAACTTCACAGGGTTAACTTTATTTAAGATAAAGAAAAAAGAATATTTCGACTGGAGTGTACGTGCAGAAGCGTTTTGAAGCTTTTAATTTGTTCAGCTACTTTTGTGGCTGACTGTAACTATTTATTATCGTAAAGGTAAAGTAATATAATCTATTGTCTCAGTATCAGCCTGGAGTCTGGAATTAGTGCCACATGTGGCGATAGGCTCGCCCCCTATCACATCATGGGAAGGAACACACGAGCAAAAAGTTGGTGCCCTGGTTGCACCTCTGCCTTCTACTTTTGGGATACGGGCGTGACGTTTGATTGTTTGTTTTTATAACCGTTATAATTAACATCTAAAAATCGATTAGCATGTTCCATAAATTATTTTTAAACACGTTTCTCACTCTTGATAACAATTTACACAATATCACCAACAAAACCGAACTAAGAATATGCATTTCCATGGGGAAATGCATATTCTTAGTTCGGTTATATTGTATGGACAATACCATGCAAAATTGCTATTTTTCATGGTATATATCGACGGTTAACGGCCAAAAGGGGATAACCGCCACTTTACAAATTTTACAGGAGAGTGGTTTAAAGTTGAAAATAACCGAAAAAAAATCATATAAATTTTTCCTTTGATTCCAAAAGTTTCAAATTTTAACCATATAGCTTTTAAATGGTTTTCTTCAAAACTGCATTGTTAAATTAATATAAATCACCGTTTTAACACTATTTACTGTCGCTTACCCTCAAATGTACCTGATTTTACTAACAGGAAGAACGTCGTAAATGAAACAACTCACTGATCCTCTTCCAGCCTAAATGATGTTACTGCCTTTTTCATTTTGTTTAAATGATGGAAAAAGAGCATACTGTGAGTTTTTTTGTTTATCAAGTAGCACGAAATATCATATAACCGACTCTTGGGTAGTGACAAACAGACAGGGAAATTGTAATAAATGAACAGTTTATAAAACTTACATTCAGCTCCTTAAAAAACAAGAAAGCACTTTGTGTGATTTTCTTATAAAATAACCATAATTCCATAGGATCTACACCCAGAGACCTGGGATATAAAAAAAATATTGTTTTTCTTAAATCAGTCTTTATTTTCTCTAGATTATCGAAATAAAGTTTTCTTCGAGTATGGAGGCATATGTTTGATTTATGTAATGCTTTGCCGATAATGTCCGATGCACGATGTTTTTGAGACAAAATGGGCTGCCTGAAACGGAAAAATCTTGTCTTACTATAATGTAATAATAATTATTAATATTAATGCGAAAGTTTGTATGAATTTGGATGTTTGTGAGAAATAAACACAAACTGCTGAATGGATTTGCATAATATATGGCACAGACATAGACCATATCAGATTAGCGTATGTTATGCTACTTTTAATCATGGTTAATTGCACTCGTAGGCAATATTTGTTTTTTTTTTTTATCTGAGTATAGTAATTGATGTTGATGGCATACGCATACTCACGCCCGGAAGGGGTAGGCAGAGGCGCAACTAGTGCACCCACTTTTCGCCGAGCGTATTCCGTCCCATGATGTGATAGGGGGCGAGCCTATCGCCATATCGGGCACAAATTCCAGACTCCGGGCTGATACTAAATAGAAAAGTCCGATATCACTTTTCCCGACCCGGGGATCGAACGAGACCTCAGCATTGCAGTCGTACCGTAATACAACTACGCCACCGAGGCAGTGATGTTGATGGCGTCGTACCGATAACGCTATGGATAGCTACAGTGAAAAGTACACAGTAGGATTTTTACACCGTGAAATGTCTTTCACGCGGATGAAGTCGCGCAACATCGATACTCTATGGGTTTACGTACTAAATGGGTGTATGTAACTAAACTAATTAGGTATATACCTATATTAATACTACTACAGATAACTATCCAAAGCGATACATTATGATTTAAGTACTTAAATTTTTAACCCCCGACACAATAGCGGGTTGTTATAAGTTTAGGATGTGTGTCTGTATGTCTGTCTGGCGCATCGTAGCTCTCAAACGAATAGACCAATCTTGACGCGCTTTTTTTTTGTTTGAAAGCTGATATGATCACGATGGTTATTAGCTATAATTTATGAAGATCTGTTCAGGCGTTTGAAGATTATCTGCTCGTTTCCAATTTAAAAAGCCCGATTAAATTTAAATTTGGTGTACTGTGACCTCGGCAATATTTTTAAACATGAGCTGATGCTGCAGCATCAAGTATTCTGCGGGATACCCAACTCCTTAGCAACTTATAGCAGATATAGCGTGTTTGGTCTCATAAGGATGGTCTCATCGAGTAAGTGTAAGATAGTTGATTATCAAGGCCCCATAATGGAGAATAAAGTAATTTAAAAAGTTTGAAATAAAAATTAAAATAACCCCCGACACAAAAATCTTTAAAAAGTAAAATAATAAAAGTGTCTTTGTCGTTTAAGTACCTAGTAATAGTTTGAGCTAAGCGTCTTCACGTCGGGGGACCGAATTCAGGACTAGGGAGACGAAAATACTTCTTTAGCAGTCCCCCGACGCGACAATGCTTGGGTCAAAATATTACTAGGTACTTAACGACAAAGACACTTTTATTATTTTACTTTTTAGAGATTTTTGTGTCGGGGGTTATTTTGTCTATATAATATTGTATAGTATTATATAATAGGTACAATAGCACAATCTAACAAGTGCTGAAACATCAAGGATGCTCTCCAGGACTAGAAGATAAGGTGTCCTAACAATCTACCAATTACTAATCAAGTGTTTTTCAAGACGTCACTAATACTATGTAATAGCGAGGTATATAGGCACATATACAATAGTATACATACTTAATTACATTCGAAGGTAGGCAGAGGTGTTCTCACAGCAATTTTTCACCCAGCTATGTTAGGTCCCATGTAATAGGGGGCGAGTCAATTGCCATTTACCAGGCTGATACTGAGCATAAAATCAAAATATTATTTTACTCGACCCAGGAATCGAATCCGAGAGCTGAGCATGAGAGTTGTACCGCAATACAATAATGACATTACATCACCAATACACTAAAGCATTCAAAATGAGTGAATAAGCTTCCTAGCAGAATGTTTTTTATCTCAATAAAATCGTTACAGTAACACAGGAAAATTGTATCTCCTCCTCCTTGCATCGTTTTCCTCAGTGCTGAGGGTCGTGATCCCCTGAACATGGAGTAATCTTAGTCTTCATCAAGTTGCGCTACCTGTTACCACCTATTCTAAAGATACAGTATACATACACTTATATTTCGTTTTCTAGCTAAAATAATGATGATCACAACCAAATCAAAGCATAGCAAAGCTACCTAACAAATAAAGCATTCAAAAACTAATATAGCGTATACGCATTTAACCACTCATATTGACATTATGTGTGATTTATATCTAAATAAATAAATGGCAATACTTACATACAATTATTATCAATAAGACAAACTATGAACTTACCTTTTTAACAGTTTACGTAGACACAAGACCGCATGGCAAAATGACTCACGCGCACATGTGGTGCTTATGCCGTAGTCGTGTGAGCACTGGATGTTCGCTGTTCAACTATAACCCCATTTGATTCAAACGAGTGAAAGAGTTTCATTTTTGTTGGACAAGCCAATCGCCAAATTCTTCACTATTAGATTTATTCAAATTGGGTTAACTATTAATTTTCGTTTTACCTTTTTATCTAACCACCATTCTGTTAAAATTTATCGGGGGGAAAAAAAAGGATAAGCGACAATATTTTAGGTGAGGTTTGTTTGAGCGATTTATATTAAGCGTCATGGATAATTGACATAGGGACTCGAAAAAAAAGGACTAAACGCCAAATAAAGTCTTGAAAATTCGGTCTAAACGTATTAAATGAAAATTATTTTTTTCTAAGAATGAGACCTAATGTCCTAAGCAGAAATTTAGACCAAGAATATGTAAGCAAAATTGGAGTAATCTATTTATTTGTAAAAAATGTTTCCAGCCCAAACAGGTTAACGTGCAAGAAACAATATTTTACATAAAGCCTAAATAGCATAACTGTCAATTTTGAAGAACTGTTTTCGTCCAACTACCATAATAAAAAAAAACACAAATAAGTCCGTCGTTTACGACGACAAATTTAATGGTATTGCCCTAAATTTGTGCCCGCTTAAGCGACAAAAAAATTCTTGTAGCGTCATGAAACTTAGACCAAACGACGGAGAAAAAAAAGCCGATTCTAACGGTATATATAACTCTATTTCGTAAAAAATGTCGCTTACGACGTTTTGGCCGTTAACCGTCGATATTATGTTTTATATGCATGCCAACAACCACTTAATAATATAAAAGCTATAGGTAGCGGTGCTGTAATGAGGAGAAAATAGCCTTCAATTACTAAGCGTCATAATATGAACCAAATAGGCTTGCAAAATTGCAGTTTCACTTGGAGTTCACGAAGGTCAACCCGCCGCCATCTTGAGTAATTAGAATCAACTGTGGGGTATCCGTCTAATTACCCAATTTACCAAGGATTTGATAGATCTGGTCTGCATAGGAATCATACAAAATGTTTACAAACTCTCTGTTTATTATTTGTGTAAGGTATGTAATATGACCCCAAAATAGAAAGCAGAGGTTTTTTACTTATATAGCGAAAGTGTAATCTGACTGATATGAATACGGTTCGTCCTTTTGAATGATATTGTTTTATGAGCCGCTCGTGTGATTATTTATAACATTTTGGATTTCAATCTTCCCTGGTAAGTGAAGCATATACAATTTCCAAGTCAAACAACATAAAAGTTGTCTAATATTAAAATCGAAACAAGGACTTGTCAGTTCACAACGATTACCAATTGTTTTATTACATGACATGAAAATAAAACATATCCAATTAGTTTGACTAGGATAAGATAATATTATTATTTAGACTTATTTGGTTTAATACTGTCTTTTTTCTTTTTCGAAATTCCCTTATCCCTCTCCAATGTGTTTTCGGCGTAAAACATTTATCAAAGCATATTGCTGAAAGAATTTGACTAAGTTTTTACGATCATTCGGTACTAAAACATTCATATTATATTTGGAAATATTATTATTACAAATTAATCTGCGTCGGTGGCATAGTTGTATTACGGTACGACTGCAGTGCTGAGGTCTCGGGTTTGATCCCCAGGTCGGCCAAAAGTGATATTGGGTTTTTCTACTCAGCATCAGCCGGGAATCTGATATTTTTGTCCGATATGGCGATAGGCTCGCCCCCTATTACGGCATGAGACGGAATACCAAGGCGAAAAGTGGGTGCATTAGTTGCGCCTTTGCCTACCCCTTCGGGGAAAAAGGCCGTGAGAGTGTATGTTTGTAAATTAATGCTTGATTTCGTAATAAGTATGTACAAATTAGAAGGCATAGTTTAATATGCTCATGTCTGAATCCCATAAGGAGTAGGTAAGTAATATCGAAACTCCCCTTTTTTCCATCAACATTTTCACATCTACTGCGACAGGAATAAATTCCAGAATAAAGTATAAAATGCCTAATCATCACATTTGCTCGCTTTTTGATTAATTGCAATTTTCTATTATAATTCACAGAACGAAAAACCGAGGGTAGTAAATAATAAAATTGTGCCAGCAGAGCAAATATGTTTTCTTACCTTCCCACCATGTTCATTATAATGATTTCCATGATGTGCGTGTCCACCGCCTTGCTCATGTCCATGTCCATAGGCCTTCTTTTTATGATGGTGACCTGCTGCCGCCACGAACTGGTCGCTTTCAGACAACTGTTTCAGCGGCTGCGAGTATAGCACTGACCCCGTCGGCACCGTTCCGTCCAAGTTAGCTGGAGCTCTCGGAATAAACTGGACAGAGTCCGAAGGAGCCGCAAACTGCGCCGCGGTCGGTTGCCCCGGGGTAAGCTTTTCTGGTTCCGCTACAAACTTCGCTGCTGTCGATTGGCCAGGAATGAATTGTACGGGATCAGAAGGGGCTGCGAATTGCTGTGATGGTTGAGCTCCCAGCGACACGTGGTTAACCGGTGCCCGGGCGTCAAGATATCTGGCCGCTCTGGGAGGCGCGACGTAAAGCTGGTAGTGATCAGCACTCGCCGCCAACATTTCTTCAAAGGGAGGCGACGACGGGTCCAGGTTTTCATCGGTGAACTCGTGGACCTCATACTGATGGAACTTTCGAGGCGCCGCGGCATCAACTGACCTCTTATGCCTTTCCGAATCGCAGCGCCGCTTGACCCTCGTATGATCTATGTTAGGGTCGTACACCTCCCGCCGCCGCCTGTAGTTGGCCTCGTTCAGGTCATCGTAGGACTCGTCCACATCCTCCTCCTCGTACCACGGCTCGTCGACCACCTCGGCGACGGCGATCGCGACCGCAAACACCCAGAATACCACTGGCCGCATTTCGTCCAACCAATGCGCTGAAAATTCGATATTTTTTTGTTTTATACTTATAAACCTTTCACCGTTGACAAACTAAGGACTTGGGTGTTGAAATGTTTTTTTTTTTGAGAAAATGTATGAGCGAGCGGGTGGCCCTGCGCGCGGTGTGACTGACACTGCTCCACGCGGTCTCGCCGCCGACGTAGAAAGCGCTGGCGGCCGCGCGACGCGAATTCAAGATTATTTTCACGAATTTTCGAGTTCAGTGAAAACGGTCGTACAAAAAACACTTTTACCAGTCGCAGATGAGTTGTTTGCGTAATAATACGTAATTGGACGGCCGAATCGATTGCCGATTGAACTTTGCCACAACGCGATATACTAATGAGTTTTCACGCCTACCGTGTCTTATAAATACGCTGCTACCCGATTCCTTATAGTTTATGATTTATGGTACTTTTTAAGAAACATATTATGATGCATTGTAAGTTTCGAATGATTTTATAGCGAAAACATACGTAACATTAAAATATCGCTAAAATATTATTATGAATTTAAACGGGTTAAGATTTTTCGAATACTGTTACGCCAAAAAAATTACCATTGTCAAATGAATAAAATATTATGTTTTATTGAATTTTATACTCTTACAATTGAATAGAAATAAACTGTGTGACCCGAGGATTGTGACCTTTTTATCCCTTTTGGAGACAGCGTGATTATAATTAACGTTTCTTATTTATAACGCCTATTTATATAATTAAATCTTAAATCTTACAACTTACTTTTGTAGTAAAGAACAAAGGGAGTAACCGAGCGCAGTACCTATATAATAATAATAATAATGGGCATGGGCCTCCTCTACTACTGAGAGGGTTTAGGCCTTAGTCCACAACGCTGGCCTAGTGCGGATTGGTAGACTTCACATACCCTCGAAATTCTTATCGAGAATTCTCAGGTATGTAGGTTTCCTCACGATGTTTTCCTTCACAGTACCTATATTAAAATGAAATGTTTATTTGTTTTACTGTGCAATGACGAAACATTGAGATGTTTTCGTGCGTCACTAGCTGGATAAATGGTTAGTATAAACAGATATATAAATATTTATCTGCGTAAGTAGACCGTTATTTATTTTATGCAACTTACTGACGAGACGAGCAACTTGCTCGTTAGAAGCGGTAATCCGCATCGATTGATTAATCGATTGAGCAAGTGGATTCACTTGCTCGTATTTCGATTAAAATCTTTCGTTTGCGAATAAAATCCATTAGGTACAGAAAAGAACTCATTTACATTTGTAGTAAAAGAGTAATTTTGATAATGTTACGAGTTTTGTTTGATATAGGGGGCAAACGAGCATACGGTTCACCTGGTGGTAAGCGATCACCGCCGCCCATGAACATCTGGAATATCAGGGGCATAGAGATGCTTTTACCGCCTTTATGCAATATTATTCTACCCGATAACCTAATCACCTGGAGAGGTTGAAATTTCAATTACGACATATTTTGCCTTTACAAAGTTTTGCAAAGTTGTTACGAAAATAAACGTAATAGAGAATGCAGTGTTCAAGCACTAGTCATGTTTCCTGCAGAAAGGCTTTTTATCGAATGTAACTGAATCGATTTTGGAATTTGATGGATACTTTAAATCTACTGGTGGTAGGTCTCTCATTATGTAAGAGGCCGTCTGGGTGGGTACCACCGCAATGTCTATTTCTACCGCCAAGCAACAGTGTGCATGCACTGTTGTGTTTCGGTTTGAAGGATATTGTAGCCAGTATAACTACTGGACATAATGAGACTTAACATCTTATGTCTCAGGATGACGAGCGCAGTGGAATGCCACTCAGTATTTTGTCAGTCAAGGTGCTGGATGGTGTTGCTACTGTTTATGGGTGGTCGTATCGCTTACCATCAGGCGAACGGCATGCTCGTCTCGTCATTCAAAGCAATAAAAAAAAAAAAAAAAACTATATTGATTGACGCTTCGTTACGTTTTTATAATTGGTTTTAAATACCAAAGATCTTTTTTTCCGTTTTGAATATAAGTAGGTAGTGTAAATTTTAATGTAAGTTTTTGACGGAATGGAAGACGCAACAAAGAAACCTTTGGTATCTATGCTGTAGTAACTGCATTAACGGAGAATTAATTTAATCCCAACCGAATCGATTCAAAAATCGATTATTTATAAAATCGGAGCTCCAACTAATCGAGATACCGGCACCACCCAATAGCATTGCAGAGATAACCTGATTCTGAACATAACCGACTCGTGACATTGGAAATAATACAGTTATGTTCGTGCTTCACGTTCTGTAATAGTTTTCCTGGTTTCCTTGACCAGCAGAGATGGTTGCCCCAAGTGTTTTTTATCACCAATGAATGTTGGATCGGCGCGTCCAGATTCTGAAGAACGCTTTACTATAGAAATAATAAGGTAGCAAACGTTATGGTTTAGTTTTATAGTTGGTTTGTCATGTAGCTAGAGTGAACTAGATTTTAAAAGAGTAAGCTTATTATAGGTAAACTTAGGTGTTTATAGCCAATAACATATATATCTTACTAGGTGTTGCTCGTGGGTTCGCCCGCGTGAAAAACCTTTCCCGCTACAAAAGCCTCTAAAACTCAGTACGAGGACAGCGCCATCTACATAAAGAATGAGATACAAAATATCAATTATTTCCCATGGGAGTAAATTACCGCAATAAAAAGTAGCCTATGTGATAATCCAAGACGTCATGATTTACCCACGTGCCAAACAACCAAATCCGTTCAGTAGTTTTTGCGTTTATTCTGACAAAAAATCCAAACATTTTCACAAACTTTCGCATTTATAATATTAGTAAGAAGTAAAATAACTTTGCCATAGTCTAATAAATAAATAAATAGACTTTATGACACCCAAAAGAAAACTTTTTTTGCTCGTCGACGCTCTGCAGTAACAGAATAAGTAGGTTCGTTTCGCACGAGCGGAGCCAGCAAGCAACACCGCAAACAAATGCATCTAAAATTTAAGTGATTTCGTATGAACTATTTGAGTTTGCTGGAGGCCCAGAATCTCTGTTCAAATTGCCTTTCATCTAATTATAGCGAGAATTGCAGTACAGTCCAGTCGTAGTTTACATAAAACCATTTTAAACGGCAAGAGTCGTCTTAAAATTAATTTAGTAGTTGTCATGTCCATTACAACTTTATTTATTACTTTTATTTTTTAAATCTAATTCGAAAGCACAATTTATATGCATGACAGTGTGCATGTAATTCTTCTTCCTTTTTTATATTATACTAGCGACCCATCCCAAGTTCGCTTCCGTAACAGAACATAATATGCTTTAATTCTTTTCTGCAGTAGTATCTGTTTTGCAAGCTTCATTTTCTGGGATAAAAGTCCCGGTATATTATTCCGGGATAAAAAGTAGCCTATGTCCTTCCCTGGGTCTCAAACTATCTCCATACATATTTTATCTCGGTTCCAATTCCAGAAAAGGATTTTCCGGGATATAAATCCCGGTTTATATTTTCCGGGATATGAAGTAGTCTATGTCATTCCGGGCATTTCAAACTATCTCCATACCAAATTTCATCGAAATCGGTTCAGTGGGTTGGCCGTGACGGCTATGCACGCGCGATTTTCCGGGATAAAAGTCCCGCTTTGTATTTTTCCGGGACAAAAAGTAGCCTATGTCCTTCCTAGGGCCTCAAACTATCTTCTCCATAATAAATTGCTCGCGGTTTCAACCAAGAAATCTTTTTTTCCGGGAAAAGAGCCCCGGTTTCTATTATCCCGGGTTTTCAAAATATCTCCATACCGAATTTCATCAATATCCGTTCAGTAGTTTTTGAGTTTATCGCGTTCAGACAGACGCGGCTGTGGGGCTATGTTTTATACAATATGTAAGGATTATCTTGTAACAATTAGTTACATTCAAAGAGATTAATGCAAAGATAACAACTTGATAATAGAGTGGAATAGGGATGATTGGTAAATACAGAAATAAAATTGAGACCATGGTTTTCTGTGACT
Source organism: Sphinx pinastri (assembly GCA_947568825.1). Taxonomy (NCBI): domain Eukaryota; kingdom Metazoa; phylum Arthropoda; class Insecta; order Lepidoptera; family Sphingidae; genus Sphinx; species Sphinx pinastri. The sequence goes on from OX387623.1 coordinate 765,242, forward strand.
AATGTCACATTTTCGACATCTGCAAAACATAAAGAAAATATTGTAGATTATAATATAATGCAATGCTCGACTGCCTCTTATTGAAATATTCCAATAACTAGCTTTTGCTCGCGGTTCCGCCCGCGTGACAAGTATTTCCGTGATAAAAGTTCCGCTTTATATTTTCCCAGGATAAAAAGTAGCCTCTGTGTCCAGGATATGATCTACTCGTGTGCTAAATTTTATCAAAATCCATTCAGTAGTTTCGGAGATGTGTAGTAACAAACAAACAGAAAAACAGACAGAAAAGAATTATAAAAATCGCCGATTTGTTTTCCATTATCTTCTTTAGTATCCCAATTTTTTTATCACATTTCTTTAAATGTACAGACACACCGGTCCTATTGCTTTATTATATGTATAGATTCAATTGGACACAGCTGATTCTTTTATTTTCATTAATTGTTGCAATTAATTTGATTCTTGTACTTAATTACTTTTTATGTCAACATTTATTGTGCGGAACTTCGGCTAAGTCTATCGGAAATAAGGTTTGGTAATGTGCGTCAGTTGTTTGCAGTTACGTAAGTTTTAATAATAAGAAAATAGTAATCGGTGAAATGAACATTCGGTGAAATATTGAGAGTTACTAAAATCTGATCACCATAGTGTCTGACTCTGGTTAGAACTTAGAACTACCAACACTGTAAAAGGAATCTACAATTAATCTATTATTATGCCAGCTTATCTAAGCCGGTTTACGGTCAAAGTACTAGATCGGTGTTAACTTGTTCGACCAAAAGCCATGAGTGCAGACTACAGTGTATAGCGGTCCAAGTGGAATTGTAAGGAAAACTACCCTCCCACCAGCAAAAAATATTTATACTCTAAAACCACGAAGCTGTGAATGTTATAGAACTATGCTATTGAAAGCAATGAAGTTAGACGGAACGTAATATTACACCAGCGAATAATGGACGAATAGATTGTCAATATGCTTGACCTAATGTTGCGTTGGAGTGAGCATTCTCTCACCTTTGTTACCGTTTCAATAGAGACCACTTCGGTGTGTCTTACGTAATACATTATTCATTTTAATTAGCCTATTTAAAGCAGAAAATCGTTTTCCTTGTATTTTAAAGATTTATTTCCATAAGTAAGCGCACTTCAATCTTAATTAGCCTGTCGCCGTCCACTGCTGAACGTAGGCCTCCCCAAATGAGCGCCAACCATCCCGGTCTTGCGCAGCCCGCATCCATCTGCCACCCGCCGTCTTATTCAAGTCGTCGGTCCATCGTGCAGCAGGCGCAGCAGCAGCAAGCGCACTTAGGTTCAAAAAAACGACTAATTGATAAATCTTCTTCTCTTTTGAAGTCTGTGCAAACTAGGCATAATTTGAGTCGTATTTCAAGGTCTTTGGTTAACCGTCTTTAAGTAAGTAGTTATCCTTAAATGCAGTCGCAGGCCCAAAATTAAATGGTTATCAGATTGAAGGAAACTGCTGCCCTGAGCACCCACGCTGCTAGAAAAATGTAGTGGTAGTGTTACTGATCCTTGGATGATTGGAGGCTATCACTTTTAACAATAAATAAATATAAATATTTTAGGAATAAACCTTTCTAACGATTTCCCAGGTCCACTAACTTTGAGAACATTTCATATGGGTCCCACATAGATTGACAATAAAAACAACGGTAATAGCTCAGTTTCGTCATATTATTTTATTTCATTCGTAACCAAATTTATACATGTAGGTATAGCAACATTGAGTTTCACACTGCACGACCAATATTGGCGCCAAGATCCCCCTGAATGGTAATTTTTTTGCTGTTAGCGAAACATCTGTAGCTGTATCTTTGTGAGCAACATGAATCATCCAGCAGGATTAGTGCCAATGCTGGTTCATTATTTTTTTCTTTGATTAATTATATACCTAGATAGACACTGAACGTTTCAAACGCGTCGAAAAAATAGAGGCCATCAATTGTCCACTAAATGAGTTCGAGTGAATTATTTTTTGTTATTTTTCAAGGATATAATTTTATTCCCATTTTAATAGAAACCATGTAATAACTGGTATCATTATGCGCGCACACAAGGATACGCAGAATGATGCAGCGATAGCGTATGACACAGCTGTCACGCATACTAGCTCAAGAAAAGTTGGCCTGTTTGTTTTAGTTTCATTGCAGCGCGTCACTCTATCTAAGTTTATAATTTATAAAAGTTTTTTTTCAAATACCGATTTATATAAATTAACAAACGATAAGAATAAATAACAAATGACTTCAGTTCGATCAGTTTAGGTTTTATGCGCCAAGTAACAAATTAAATCCTTTATAAAATCCTTTAATTAAGTATCTTCGTTATCAGTTAAGTATACGTTAGGTACATAACTGAAAAATTAACCTCCCTTTAATTAATTTACGGAAACCAATAATATGATTTGAGTCTCATTATGACGATTAATTATACTTTTTATTTATTACCTACTTATTAGTCTGTACATCATAATTTATTTACAAATACGTACACAAAAAATGTTTTGTCAACATTTCTACGTTTATTGCACAGGGTTCAAACGCAAACTTTTCAAATCCCAAATAACTATATTTGTTAAAATTAATACAATTCCATAAATTTTATTTTTGATGTCTACATGTCAGCTTAATTTCGTATAAAAGAAAAATCTACGTTACAGTAACAGTGCCTTAATTTACATGGCACATATTGCGTCGTACAAAATGAATCACCAAATAATGTTTAATAATGAATCATTATAGTAAATGTAAATAGTTTTACCTAATATTTATTTACAGAGAATTCAATATGACTATAGTTCAATAGCAAAAAATAAATGCATGGTGTCAACTATTTTATATATGGACATTAGACAGTTTATCAATATATTTTACAAAAAGCATTTCTCGATAGCCATATTGGATCCTTTATAACTACTAAATGCAAATCACAACTTCACTCATAGTCTTTCATTTTAATAAGTTTTTATCAAATGGTTCGACACAAAAGGTGAAAATGACTGTGGGTCTTTAATTTTTTTCTTTTTGTGCAAAGGACAGCTTTTCTGCTTGTGTCCACTTTCTGATTTATTATGCGTAGGTTTGTATTGAGCTGATAGTGAGACACTTTTCTCATTGGTTTTCTTGCAGATTTTCTTAAAATTATTATCTAGTATTTTGTTCGCGTCACACGCAGCGAACGATGCACTGTGCGCTGTGTTGTATTGAGTGTTGGACCCTTCCGCAACTTGATTTGATTTTAGCTCGTTTATGTAGGTTTCTGGAGACACTTCTAGTTTGCTGTGGTGAAGACAAGTTGACGTTGCCTGCGAAAAAGAACTGAGTTCTAGTCATGGATAATTACCAACTCTACGTAAACCACAAATTATATTATGATTATTTTCTTTTTTTGCATCATCGAACTTAAATTCAACGCTGCAAGGTTTGAAATGAATTTCAACATTCAACAGCTCTTTTTTAGACACAATGAAATTATGATTACTACAATTTATTGCTGATATCCACCAGTTAGAGATCACACCCTAACAGCCAGTTTCTTCATTGTCATTAACATCCACAGTTACTATGAGTTTTATCAACATTATAACTTTATGGTAACCCTTATGCATACATGCATGCATGCTCACGCCTTTTATCCCCGAAGGGGTAGGCAGAGGCGCAACTAGTGCACCCACTTTTCGCCAAGCGTATTCCATCCTATGATGTGATAGGGGGCGAGCCTATCGCCATATCGGGCACAAATTCCAGACTCTGGGCTGATACTGAATAGAAAAATCCAATATCACTTTGCCCGACTCGGGGATCGAACCCGAGACCTCAGCTTTGCAGTCGTACCGGAATACAACTACGCCACCGAGGCAGTCACCCTTATTTATGGCTTTTACTTAATCTGTTACATTTACTCTTCGAGTTGATGAAGAGACTGTCTACGAGTGTGGAGTGAGTTCTGACCGGTAGCGTGTGGTGGCGCGGGCGCGAGTAGAGCGCGGCGCGGCCGGCGAGCTCGGTGCGCAGGCGCCACGCGCGCGCCGCCAGCACTCGCCGGCTCGCGGGCTGCCCGTCGCCGCGCACGCCACGCACGCCGTGCCATCTGCACAATACACATACCGCATACCACACGTACAGTCAGCAGCATAAGTATCTTTACAAAATCCAAATTTCATATCGCCTATATACGCGTTCAGTTAAACCGAATTTTCTTTTTCTTCGTTTGAAGTAAAGTTAATCTCTTTTATTTTATTTATGTAAAGAGAAAAAGAAGATTTTTAAGAACACAAAAGTATGTAGGCAATTTGAAATTTTGAATTTGTTCAGCTACTTATACTGCTGACTGTACATCAACTACTAGATCCTAAGTTAGAAGGGTCGGTAGTAGATGCCATAAAACTCAGTGTTATACCCACTATCACGAGCGATCCTTGGATACCCACAACTATTCCATATGAGGAAGGATAAATAATTGTTGAAAATTAGATTAAAACATTGTTTTAAGGTCCAATTTCACCAACTTCTTATTAATCGGGCATTAAAATTAACGCGAATGTTCGCGTCCCATGAAAGAACGGCTAGGTAAGGAAGATAATCCCTGTTAGGGCATGGTAGGACACTCAAACGCCTTAATAGTCCATTAAGACAGTTAACAGGCAGTTAATGTAACTGGTGTACTGGTGGTAGGTCTCTCATTATGTAAGAGGCCGTCTGGGTGGGTACCACCGCAATGTCTATTTCTACCGCCAAGCAACAGTGTGCATGCACTGTTGTGTTTCGGTTTGAAGGACATTGTAGCCAGTATAACTACTGGACATAATGAGACTTAACATCTTATGTCTCAGGATGACGAGCGCAGTGGAATGCCACTCAGTGCTTTGTAGGTCAGGGTGCTGGATGGTGTTGCTACTGTTTGTGGGTGGTCGTATCGCTTACCATCGGGCGAACGGCATGCTCGTCTCGTCATTCAATGCAATAAAAAAAAAAAAAAAAAAAAAAAACTAACAGATCAGGGTGAAATTAGGCCTTAATCATATTTTGTAACGGTTGTTTTTTTGTTTATAATTCAGGTACAATCGATCCCGGAATATCACGGTCCATTGTCTAAGGCCCCGTTTTTAGAACCGTGGTTACATTTTGTCCATGTCTTATCAAGCTGGACGCGCTTGCAGCGCCTCACGCCTCAGGCCCGGCGCACTCGAAGCTCTGCGAGCGCGTCCAGTTTAATAACACCAAGGATTACCCTAACCACGGTTGAAAAAACCCGGACTAAGTAAGTATAGTGTCTAATGCTACTACACCAAAGTAATGGTATTTTCTGAATAGTTACACTACGATCAAACATTCACCTGTTTCTTCTTTCTTACCTAACCACTAGCTGCAGTACCCTAGCGTACTGTCCCGCACTGCGCAGTGCAAGGCAAGCAGCGCGCAGCGACAGTATTTCGCCGCGTGTGCTATGATGCGCAGTGCTAAACGACAGTCGCATCGCTGTCGTGTAGTACTCCAGTGAGAATGGTAAAATACCTAGAAGAGAAGGAGAAGCTTATTACCTTAGGGATAACATAACGTCATAGGAAAGTCTCTCAGTGGCGGTAGACTACGTTCACAGGAATACGCTCCATATTAATTACTCTTTAATTCGTCTTAATTTGTGTCTACATTCATTTGACCTGACAAAGGGCTATAATAATGACAAACAGAAAGAAATAGAAAGTTTATAAATTACTTGCCTAGATTTCTGAGGAACGCAGGCTTTTCAGAGAGCATTTGAAAATCGGGTTTATATTAAAAGTAATTTAGTCACTTACCTCTGTCTCTAAACCAATTGCCATAAAGCAAGTAATGTTCCCAATTCCTTGGCTCCAGTTCTAGGAGTTTGTCCAGAATCCATCGTATGTCTTCCTGCGGTTTGAGGTGCAGGAGCTCGAGGTAAGCCTGGACGAATCTTGGCTCTAAACTGATGCAGCGTTCTAACATCTTTAGCGATTCAGGTATTCTGTTCTTTTTTCTGAAATAATGTAGTATTAGTGTTAATAAAGAAGCAATTCACGGACCACGGATATCATATATGAGAGGCTTTAGGCCTTAGGGGATCTTTCGTGCTATACAAACACTACCATCACTTGAAACAATATATTATGTAGACATAGTATTCTAATTTATTTATTTATTTATTTAACTTTATATACAATCATGTACATAGGCGGACTTAATGCCTTAGGCATTATCTACCAGTCTACCTTTGGGTGATGTAGAGATGAGAAGAAGCAGGTGTATATAAAAATACGTAGATATAAATATATATTAGAAGAAATAACAAAAAAATATGATTATTAAATATGAATAAACTTTGAATACGTGAAATATTTACAATCTAAATTATATAAAACATAATATATAATACAATAATACTATAATATATATGCAATAATATTATATATAAATACATACATATACATATTTATGCTTTGCAAGAGAAATAAGAGGAGGAAGATGCTAGTGTGGAGTTTCAGATACCTTTCGAAGAAACAGCTCGCGAACTTTCATTTTAAATGCGCAACGGTTCGTAGCCTTCCTAATTTCAGGAGGGAGCGAATTCCATAATAGGATCGATTGAACCGGGAAAGAAGAATGGACAAAATCAGAGCGGTGGGGGGGACATTGAAGAAGAAGATTATTTGAAGAGCGTAAGTTTTTGACGTGGTCCGAACCTAAAATTTGGAAGAAGGGAGTTAAATAGGAAGGTGGAGTGGGAGAATGAAGTAGAGCAAACAGAGTAGTAAGTGCACGCAAATTACGACGTTCTCGTATGGGTAGCCACTTAAGTTGGAAACGATAGGAAGAAACATGGTCGTACTTACGAAGATTAAAAATAAATCGAATGCAGTTATTTAGAAGACGGTCAAGTTTGTTGAGGAGGTCTGCATTCAGGTCAAAATAGCACACATCACCATAGTCGATTACCGGGAACACTAGGGTTTGCACGAGCAACTTCTTGGTCTTAGTTGAAAGGAAGTTCTTTAACCGATAGAGAGCACGAAGCGTACCCGTGACCTTTCGACAAACATTAGTTACTTGCTCTCGCCAGTTGAGAGTGGTGTCAATATGAAGTCCGAGATCTTTGACTGTGGAGCTCACGGCGATGATTGAGCCATTAAAAACAACAGGAGGAAGTGACAAATCGACAACTCTGCTCATCAACCGTTGGCTGCCCACAAAAATCGCCTGGCATTTAGACGGGTTTACAGCTAGGCCAAAGTTGTGAGACCAAGTCTGTATGCTTTCTAAGTCACTATTGACTTTCGCGATAGCCGTACAAATACTCTCAACACTGGCTTGAGCATATAATTGTAAGTCATCGGCGTACAAATGATACGCACATTGAAGATTCTTGGAAATGAGATTAATGAAGACAGAGAATAGAAGGGGAGAGAGTATACCGCCTTGAGGGACACCAGAATCAATGTCGCGCCAATTCGACGAAGATTCATCTAGACGCACCGACTGCTGGCGCCCTCGAAGATAGCTCGAGAACCATTTCAGTGCTTCGTGAGAGATCATTAGATGGGAGAGGATGGAAAGAAGGATGTCGTGACTGACGGTATTGAAGGCGTTGGAAAAGTCAACCAGAGCCAACACAGTGATCATGGTGCCCTCCATACCCTCCCTAATATCGCCAGTCACTTTGAGGAGCGCGGAAACAGTGCTATGTCCAGGTCTGAAACCAGACTGTAGCGGACTTAATAGCCCGTTCTGTGAAACAAAGGCGGACATTTGTTTATGAGCACATGCCTCTAACACCTTAGATAGAAAGGGAAGAATGGATATTGGACGAAAATGACTAGGAAGGGACGGGTTAGGAATTTTGGGGAGAGGTATGACGTGAGCTTTCCGCCATAAAGATGGAAAGATGCCAGTGGTCAAGGAACGATTGATGATATGGGAAATGGCAGGGAGAAGGAAATCCAAGATGGGTATGATCATACGGCGACTGATGTTGTCGCAGCCTACTGCATTGGATTTAATGGAGAGGATTATCTTCATGATCTCACACGATGCCACTGGAGAAAAGTGAAAGGGACTGATATTGGCACGGGGAAGGTCAGCGATATAACGCTGAGTGAGGGATTTGGTTTGGGGATCCAACAGAGTGGTGGTTGTGAAATGAGAGTTGATATCGTCCAAACTGATTGCACTCTGGAACTCTTGCTGCTTAGTTTTGCCAATACCTATGGTCCTGAGAAACTTCCAGGTAGCAGATGGCGACGAGGAGGATATGTTGTTAAGGATATAGTGGCGTTTAGCATTGCGTATCATTTGGTTACACCGATTTCTGGCAATTTTAAATAGTGCCCAGTTGTCCTCAGAACGATCTCTCTTGTATCTGCGGAAGGCTCGGTCCCTGCGTCTCATTGCCATCCGAACTCCCTTCGTCATCCAGGGTGCAGGGGGACGCTTAATTTTCGTTCTTCTAACAGGTGCATGGATATCATATAAACCAAGGATGACCGTGTTGAAGATATTCACTTTTTCATCAACTGAGGAGCCTGCGAAAAATTGTTCCCAATTGAGATTGGAGGCGTCCTTCCTTAATTTATCGACATCCATGCGTCCAAAACAACGGACGTGCAAAACCTTAGGCGAGGATTTAGGGGGTTTGAGGGCATAACGAAGGAAAATGAGGTCGTGGTGAGAGAAGCCAGGAGCAGGATATTGACCATGATGGGAAACATAGGAAGGGGTGGATGAGAGGATCAAGTCTAACCAGGTGTCCTCTCCGTCTAAGTTGTGATGAGTCGGTTGTAGAGGCAGGATATGCAAACTGGCAGACTCGATGACATCTAGGAGTTTACGGGAGCGATAGGAAGATGGGACAAGGAGATTGGTATTGAAATCGCCCATGATGATATGATGTGCGTATAGTGACCCTAAAGAGTCCAGAATCGACTCGAGACTGGAGAAATAGTCAACAGAGGGAGGACAGTAAACCACTCCTAATAGGAATTTCACTCCTTGGGCCCAAACCTCAAGGAAAAGATGTTCTGCAGAAGCAGAATAGGTAGAGGAGGAAGACGATAGAATTTTAAAGGGAAATACGCTTCGAAGATAGATGGCGACGCCGCCACCTCTCCTGTCCGTTCGATCGTTACGAATTAAAATAAAGCCAGGGAGAGGGTAAGCAGCAGAGGGAAGATTAGGTTTGAGCCAGCTCTCAGATATTAGGACGGCATGAACATTAGCGTTGCTGAAAGTATCGGACAGATCGCTGAAGTGGCTAGGTATGCTTTGCGCGTTTATGTGGCAAATATTAAGTAGATTGTGAGGAGGTTTATTAAAAGTTTCACATAACAAATCGCCAAGCCCATCGTCAGCAGAACAGAAACTATCATTGGTGGATACAGTGGAAGAGTCAAGTGCAGAAAGGTATGGATCATCTTCTGAAAGCATAATATAAATAGATATATAAATACAATATATATAAATATAATACAATTAAAAATTACCTAAACAAATAAAACAAAACAAAAACGTACCTTACTGTTTGGAATTTTCGGTCTCTACACCACCCGCCAGCTGATAACTTAAATACAATATTCAATAAACTAAATTACTAACAGACAGAAATAAATGCGCTGAAACTTAAAAATAAAATATAAATATATGTGTCGAAAACAAATAGATGGCATCACATCATAACTGAAAAATGTTATAAAGAAATAAAAGTGTGTCACGCTACCTGCCTGCGACACATATTATAATATTGCGACTGACAACACTGACAACAGAGAAATGACAGTTAACTTATTGTCAATGTCAATTGTCAATGTCAGATTGCTCAAATTATGAAATTAGCTTTTATTATTGGAACTATCAACTAGTTAATCTGAACTTTAAATATTATTGAGGCATAAACAAAGAACACTAATACTTTCACGGATGATGGGCATCAGTTCTTACGTGGCTTCGCATTCCCTGGAGCCCTTCTATGTGCAGAATATGTAGATTGTTCAGCTGCTTTCGGATATTTAGAAATTAATTCATCCAGCTCGCCGATTGAGGAGATCTTCATGCGACTACCATCCGAGACTTTGATCATAATTGAGCCGTCCTGAGTCCAGCACGATCGCATCCCAAAGTGTTGTCGAGCCTTAGTGAAAACGGCCTGTCGGGCTCTTGTCAGGAATTCCCTGACCGATATGGAGGAACCCTTCAGTTTCGACTTTGTCCTCCAAACAGCAGACCTGTGGTTGACCTCCGAGAACCTGACGAGGATAGGCCGAACGCGATCCTTAGAAGGAGTCCCGATTCGATGACACACGCTGAATGAGCTGGGAGCAACATTATTTAACGCCATCGTTCCGTTGATGATACCAAGAACCGTAGTGGCGCAGTCTTCCTTGTCGGACTCCGGGACACCTAGAAACAGTAGTGCTTTTCTACGATGTCTAGTCTCAATGACGTCCACCATACGGGAGCACTCGGTTACTTGTTGTCGTAGTAGTCGGAGCATGCTAAATACGAGCTCGCGGAAGGTGCGGAATTCTTCAGCTACACGTGCCACTGTATCTTTAGAAGAGCCTCCAGATTGCAGCTGCGACTCAAGTTCAGCCATTTTCAATGAAAAACTTTCTTCGAGTCTATGTTGGGTCGCTTGGATCTCAGCAAGGTGTGCCATTGTAAATAAGTATGGTGCTAGCAGGTGGTGTTGGTGAAGTAATTAATTTACATCCAGTGTTGTTAATGACCAAGTACTGTATCACTGTGTTGAAAAATTAAACAGTAAAACCAACAAATAACTGGATTATTTAATTAAATTTTGGGACAGCAAAAAGGTACGTCTATATTTATTTACACCATAAATGTCCTTCGACATAAATGTTAGATATAAAATGCAAGCAGAGAATGCGAGATATGAAGTCGTTTACCCCACATAAGCGCTTTTAAAACAAAGGAGTAATACTTGAGCAACAACTACACAAATATTTACTGCGCAAATCAACTTACTGGAGCTTTTGTTATTTTATTTATTTTGTGGTTTGTTACTGTTGTGTTATGAACTCATACTTATCCATTATAAAATAAGAAACATAGATAACTAATCAAAATTCAATAATAAATAGTCCTTAATTTTGAGTCGTCGACCGTGGTACCTACTACTAGTTTTTTCGTATATTGGATTTATATTCTCATTTCCTGCCTCGGTGGCGTAGTTGTATTGCGTACGCATTAAGAATACGATTTGCGCGCTAAGGTCTTGGGTTCGAATCCCGGGACGAGCCAAAAACACTGTAACTGGGTTTTTCCATATAAAAAATTACTCAGTCGCAGCTCGGAGTCAGGAAGTAGGCGGTGTGATAACCCCGCGTGCCTTGGAAAGCACGTAAAGCCGTTGGTCCTGCGCCTGATCTCTCTCCGGTCATGTCGGATTGCCCTCTCACCGGACTATGAGAGTGAAGGAATAGCGAGTGCACCTATGTATTGCGCACATACTTGTGCACTATAATATTTTCTGCGTACCTAGCTGATCTTCGTTGAGATTGGCCACCGTAGCCGAAACTGGCTAGGAGGATTACGTTTTACGTATTCTCATTTAGTTAATTCGAAATGAATATAAAAAGGCGGCGGGTAGCGGATGTATACGCGCTGCTCAAAACCGGGATGATTAGCACTCACTTGGGGAGACCTACGTACAGCACAGGACGACGATAGGCTGATTGATTGATTTAAACGGAATATTTTCTTATTGAATAGTCCAAAACTATAAAAGGAGATGAGGGTCCTTACCTGTACAATTTCGCCAAGTTATAATGGGCGTTGACATGGTCTCGATTGTACTTTAACGCTTGAAGGAAGTGATGCTCAGCGCGGCCTGACGCGAGCACCAGGGTACCAAGGTTGTTGTGGGCACTAGCATAACTTGGCCATAAACTGAAATTTAAAAATAATTGCATTAACTACAATAGACGACACGTTAGTATAAACACTTTATTAACTTTTTTATGAAATATTCTTTATTTTAAATAAATATAAGAAATCAGTTTTGAAGTTAAGAGATTTCGTTTTCAATCACGTTTAGTTTAAACTCAAAGAACTATAATAGTAAAACTTTCGAACTCACTTGAGAGCTTCCTTGTAATGTTTGATCGCATTCTCCTGTTGTTCTATGTCTTTGAGGAAGTTTGCAAAATTGTAATGCAACTTTGCGTTGTGAGGCAACACCGAGAGGTCCGCTCTGAGAAATAAAATAATAATGAATTCTAGTAAAGAAACATCGTATCACAAGATGAATAAAAAAAAACATTTTTCATAATAGACTAGAATAGAGTGTATGAAGTATTTAGGCGCAAACCTGTCATTGCTAGCATGTGCCATACTCCACTGGCCAACATTTTTAGATCATACCTTGGCTATTGAAGAACCTTTTTAAGGCTATTTAATATCGAAGACCTTAGCATTGTTGAATTAAAAATAATGAAATATATTTCATAACCATTAATCATCTAATCAACACACCTTAGCAAGGATTCCCTGGTCCTCCAATCTCTGTTCCTCAGATGAGTCCTGGCGACCCCAGCCGCCACCAAAACGGCTACGCATAGTACCAGAATTCTTTTGTTGATTCCACGACGCCATAACAGCTGCATCCCATATGCAGTGAGAATCACAGAGCCAACACTGGAAAGAAGATTAAAAGAAGTATCCTATTTATTTATTTTTACTAACAAACTCAGAATTAGTATTGTTTAGTGTCGGTATACTTGGCAAAAGGTACTGGAAGGTCCCGGATTTGATTCCGAAGTTGGGTACACTTTGTGTGGATTTTTCTAATAATATTTCTCCGGGATTAATTAGATATAAAGGACGACATCAGACGGGAGACTAGTTGTAAAAATTCAACTAAATAGTTTCTCACACAGATGAAAAATGATTTTTTTTCTACTACATCATTTGAATATGATTAAGGCAAAAAAAGGATCAAATATGAATTGGTACATCATAAATGAATTGGTACAATTATTGGTACAGAGGATTGTCTATACATTATATAATTATACAAAAAAAAATACCTGGGTATATAAAGGATTCTCTCTGCTACCACGAATCCAACGGTAACCAGCAGGTTTGATGCTGGTAAGTATGGTATTATGAGCAGCATCATGCCGACCAGGGCTGGAGTGTGACGCTGCAGCTGAAACATATACAATATTATACAACTTATTCAAATAAATGACAAGAAAAGCATACCTTACGCCTTATCATCAAAATTAGACATCGATTTAGTTGTGTTAGAATTTCGATATCAGTTTTGTTTCTTTTCACCTTGTTTTAATCAGTAGGAATCTTTATTATGTGCTACGTATGGAATATAATAAAAACATGAAGGTCCCATACCTCAAAATCTGTCAAGCAGCGGTAAGATAATGCCATCAAAGCAATCACCGTTGCACACGTGATAAAATTCCTTATGTCCCATGTACTGGTGATGAGGGAGATTGATCCCATCTGCCAATCATGGCTTAGGGTCCAGGGACATAGGAGCAACCACCAGTTGAACGCAGCCAAGTAGCAGAATGTCATCAATCTGGAAAGGATAGGATTAACAGATAAGTGTTATATGCTTGTTTCTTTAGTAACCTATGATCAATAACATAATATTCTATTTAGATGACCCTCATAACAAAGGCAGGACTGTATGCGTATACCAAAATAAATGTGATTACGATTATAATACAAAAAATGTATTTAATATAGTTGAGAGATGTTAAATTTTTGGCTTCGTGTTGCAAAGTTTAGAACTAAAATAGAATAATTATACATGTAGAACATTTTATAAATTATTCTATTACAACTTTTTATATGAAGCTAAAGTAAAGTTACCTGACAGCAAACGAAGGATGAAATGCTGGTGGATTATCCTGAGGAGAAAAAGCTGGTAGTGACCCCTGGAGAAGGGCGAGCCTAGCGCCAGCTAGAAACGCCAACGCAGCGAGGACTTTCACTATCCTGGCGCTTGCGTTGTCGCCTTTCCATCGCCATTTCACTGGAGACGATGATCTGGAATATTCGAAGTCTAAACTTTATAATTTGGAAGCTATAATATTGTTTAGTTAATGCTTTAAAGCTTTTCGATTTCTAAAACTGACAACAATAGAGTCCCCTTAATTCTTTTGTATTGTTACAGGTCCCAAGATTTTTAGTCCCTTATCCTTCTCACATAAAAACTTAGATTAATTTTCAATTGATGAGCAAGTATTTTATACCTTTGTATATTACTCCAGCATCTGTACAGGTCCAGGGTAGCGCTAAACAGCAGAGCTGTAAGTCCAGTCTCCTTAGCCAGCATGCTAAGGGCACCAGCTGCCACGCTCCACCATACTCTGTGACAGCTTGAAGTACTGAAAATTTAAATAAGTAATTGAAGTTTTATGAATTTTGGATTGATTTGATTGATTGATTTTGGTTTTGGGCCTTCTAGAACTTAGTCTGACGGATATAGACGTGGCAGAATGTGAATGGGTGTAAAATTATTAACTAGAGCACGATAGGCAACTCTGCCTACCCTTTGAGGAATAATTTGTGAGTATACGTATGAATATGAAGCAGACGCTTCGCAGTAGATCGGATAAAGTTTAAACTTAGTTTAAAACATCACACGCCGCGACTATGATTTCTAGCTCGATGGCAATGAAGCTCTAGTTTTGATAACATACTTGTCCTGGTTTAAATATTTAACATCAGCATATCAAATATGTATTGTATATCCTTAATTCTGCTTTATTTTGACATAAGAAACGATCACTACACTGCATGCTAAGTTAGTACAAATATTATTTTGACCAACAAGATACATTAGCGATCCTGATGCCTACTTTATATTTTATCGAGAGACTGCTATCAATTTTTATAAACATCTTGATGAACAACACGCAAGTAATTTCTATTTTTAAATGGCTACGAAAACTGTATCTGCGATTGCTACTTGTTATTTTGTTGTTTTTTATTGACTCATACATCATTAGAATAAAAAAACCATGAAATTTCTGATATGACAATAACCTAATACGTCATCGATGAACCAGTATTATAGTGTTTCCTATTCACCATAATACCTTCTTATTATGCCCTAAAAGACGTCATTCTAAAAACTCTATCACCCTTAAATAGCCAATTAAACTGACTAACTATGCAGAATTTGACAAACGTCTGTACTGGCATAGCTTCCGTAATTCGATAATTGTTATTCCAGAAACGTATTCTAACGCAGAAACTGTCTGTTTTGTTTCAAAATCTAGTTTAACGGGTAACAATTCTGTTTTGATATATTCAGCTTGTAGTTTCGCAGATAAATCAAGTTGGTTGAGATAAATAAGTACCCTAGCTGTACTATCGCCTGTAGCTTTTTGGAGAAACTTAATTTTATGAAATGAGCGCGTATTAATCAGATCTTATTTAGATGACGATTTCAATCAAGAGCAGTGAATAGCATTACACATTTACACAATAAGGTCTAAAAAAGGGCAAGTTTAAGGGCCGATTTCACCGCTTGCTTATAAACGGTATTTGTCACATAAATGTATAAGCCGACCAAATACAAATCTATACTCCTAAATTACAGTGTGACTGTGTTTGGTCGGATTATACATTTATCTAACGAATAGCATTTATCAGCAAGCGTCAACATTCCCGAATTTGTCTCAATTACTTTAAAATAAAGCATCGCGGGGTTTTGGCCTAGTGGCATAGGAAAATTGGTTAAGGATCCAAAGGTCACGCGACTGACAGCTGTGTCGGAAGGCCGCTAAGTGCGGCACATCCGTCCTGACCGCTCTTCCAGAGTCTTAGAAGGTATGCGTAAGGTAGATTATCCTTGTAAAAACATTATTGGTTTGTAAACAGCTTCCACGACGAAGTGGTCAATAACGGTTGTGAAATAAGACCTTTTTGCGATATTTTGATGTGGGATCAAAAGAAGTTGAACATAATATTAATTGTGGGATCAGAAATATTTGTGACAAACTTACCCATGATACAGGAGTATAGAAGATAGAAAGAAGAAACACGCCAGCACATCAGCTCTGCCTACAACACCGGCTACCTGTAACAATAAGTTTATTTAAAATATTTTTAAAGTTCTTGGCAAGTTTTCCAGTGGAGATATGAACTGTAAAAAAAAATTGAAACTATTCCTTATCGATACCAATAGAGACCAATGAAATATGTTTAAATGGTATAATTGAATTTCCGAACATACCAAAAGACACTAACAAGAAAAAGAAAGCAAATATAAGTAGTGCTAACTGCAGAAATTATACTAAAACCGATTTCCTTAACAAATAAAAAAATGGACCTCCAACGGAAGCGCCTCAAGGCAGATTGGGAATCGTTTAATCTCCGGCATTTAGGACCGGCTCGAGCAATTAAATAGCTCCTAACTACATTAGGATATCGTTATTCGTTTGAAACGGTACAGCACCCTTAAGTGTCCATTACAAGCATAATCTAAGCGGAACACGCGTCTCAACCGGCTGGTATAAGATTGTCATTTGGATTATTCATATGCAGGGGAATGATGAGTGGAGTTGCTAGTACCACTAATAGTAGACACGTTCGTGTCACTCATGAATTTTATTAATAAGTAAATTATTTACATACCCAAAAATAAAAATGTCTCTTTTATAGAACGGTTTCTTAAAGCCCTAGAACTTTTCAATCGATATAATAGGACGATTCACGATAGTATGTCGTTTTACCTGTTTCGCTTCTTCACGGCATAGACAAGGCTGACTACAGCGCTCAGCTTATAAACCCAGGCAAAATTTCGTCTGCATCCAGATTAAGGCTTCCAAAGTTACGATAACAACCTTAAAACTAACGCCAAAAGCCTAAGCCGATGACGTGACAAGTATTCTAAACCATTCTATAAATCGAGACACAAAATATTAAATTCTACTGTTCACGTCTAGACTATTGAAGTGCTGATCGTATTTTTATTCAATCTCCAGTATATAATATATAAGAAAATTTTACTAGAGTTTCATAAGCATTATTTGATCTTTAAGGTTTATAAGATGCATGATTTGAGAATAATTTAGATAGTAGGGTCATTCGGCCTAAAAGTACGCACTTTTTTTTCTATCTTCTACACAGTCAAAAATATAGTGTCTTGAAAAACGTTTTAACACTCTATGTAAAGGAAATTTATTCTACTTTCATTATTTAATGAGTTTTTGTACATTGCTTCATTGTTTTTTTTGCAATACATGTTTAAGTGCATCAGGAGAAATTCGTACTATTGACCCGTCATGTGGGTAAAACTACGCAGAGTGTTTAATGAGAATATTTTTTTTCTGTATAAGGTCTAAAAATCTTTACAAATAATATTCGACTTAATTGCAGCTTAAAGAAGAAAAAACCCTGCGATCATTGTAATGAAGTTATATCAGGGTGCGTACTTTTAACCTCGTACTCTTACCCAAATAGGAAATATTTTAAACAATCACGTTAGTTGAGACGCATTTATTTTTTAGGACAGAATTAATGACTAAAATAAATACTATAATAATCATATAAACTTAAAATAATTAATAGACTTTTGTAAACTAATGCACCGTCTAGCCATACACTTTTTTCCCAGCACAAAATATTGGTAACTAATCAACAAAATCACGTTGGTCACCGTTTTTCGCTAAACAAGTGAGGCTTGGTAAAATAGCTTGTGGCTCTGACATCGTCCCTGACGCGCCCCTGATCTAGCCGAAAAAGTGTCTGAGCCCCCTCAATAGGTTCCGAGATATTGACCATGCGAACTTTTACCCACTGCGTGCTGTTGCCCCGAATGACCCTATATTAAAATCGTGACTTTGTGTTTTTTTTTATTTTATTTTTATTTATTTGGCACAGAAATAATGTACAAATTACACGATTCTCTAATTTACAATCTTCAGAATAACATATTTAAATTTGTACACCGATTTAACCCGCGCACAACATTCGAATAGACTACTAATGTAAACTACTAGATTTTTATCAATTTAAAATTATAAAGATGCGATGGAGATCTAGAATAATTTTAGATTTATTATATTTGCCTTAAAGAGGCCTTTACTCTGGTTGAATATGTCCAATTCCTTGCAGTGCTCATTATAATAATTACACATTCGACATAACGGTCTATTATGTGAATTCTAATCTCCTATTATGTGTCTTCTTGACCTAACCAAACTAAAGTCCTTGCAAGTGGTGCTAAATCCTTTCCACTTAGCAGGAAATAGATCACCTATCAGAGGTCTAATTTTCAGCAGAGCTAGATTTAGTTCGTAGAAAATCGCTCGCATTTCTCACTTATACCACATTCAAAAGTGAGGTATGAGACAGATTTTGGAAGGGAAACTGCGTGGAGCAGATTACCCGCAGTTTTAATATTTAATTAATTGACAATTAGACCCTTATCAATGTAAATGGTTATAGAGAAAGTTACGTCCGTGGATGAGCTCTTTGGGGTTAGACTATTCGAATTAATATAGTGTGTTGTGGCATGGTAAGGAGACATTATTAAATGGTTGGGTGAGATTTTATTTCATCGTCGTTTAACTGTGATTCTATGGTGCTTTGGGCTACGTTAGTGCCATTAATTTGATTATAGTCTTCTAAGAAGGGAATAGGTATCTACTACCAATTGTTTTCTCTCCAAAATATACTTTTATTTAACGGATAACCAATTACGCTTGCCTAACCATCTATGGTTTATTGTTAGTAATGGTATATCTACATAATAGAATCATCTATGAAGCCAATAAAATCTACCACACATTACTGGTGGTAGGTCTCTCATTATGTAAGAGGCCGTCTGGGTGGGTACCATCGCAATGTCTATTTCTACCGCCAAGCAACAGTGTGCATGCACTGTTGTGTTTCGGTTTGAAGGACATTGTAGCCAGTATAACTACCGGACATAATGAGACTTAACATCTTATGTCTCAGGATGACGAGCACAGTGGAATGCCACTCAGTACTTTGTAAGTCAAGGTGCTGGATGGTGTTGCTACTGTTTATGGGTGGTCGGATCGCTTACCATCAGGCGAACGGCATGCTCGTCCCGTCATTCAATGCAATAAAAAAAAAAAAAAACCTACTGTACAAACATTTTGGATTTTTTATTATTTTATTATACGTGTATATCGCACTGCACTGTACAGGAGAGACTGTTCTATTTTAGGTATAGTTATCGTATTTATAAGGATCGATGACATACTCCTTTGCGACTACCTACAATGTGATAATTATAATTATATTTATCATCTCCTATTCATGCACAACGTCACACTAACCATTAATATATTTGTTACTTCATCTCGGTTCACAAAACTAACTACAAGTTTAATGTTGCTGGAGAAATAGCTACTTCTCCACAAGTGTAAAAATATAATATACCTAACTTCTGTCAGATTCTCTTTTTTCCTGACATGGTAAAATTGTTGCAGTTTACTGGTGGTAGGTCCCTCATTATGTAAGAGGCCGTCTGGGTGGGTACCACCGCAATGTCTATTTCTACCGCCAAGCAACAGTGCATGCACTGTTGTGTTTCGGTTTGAAGGACATTGTAGCCAGTATAACTACTGGACATAATGAGACTTAACATACTATGTCTCAGGATGACGAGCGCAGTGGAATGCCACACAGTACTTTGTAAGACAAGTTGCTGGATGGTGTTGCTACTGTTTATGGGTGGTCGTATCGCTTACCATCAGGCGAACGGCATGCTCGTCTCGTCATTCTACGCTATAAAAAAAAAAAAAAAAAAAAGTGATCATAAGCATTGATTCCTCTATTCATATTTATATTGGTGATCCACATTCACATTTTACAGTTCTATTATAAAAAATCTAGTATTGGATTTGCTCTCAAAGAGCAATAGATCCCTCGTCTATTTATCAAGTTATTGAAAGTAAAAAGCTGTTGTCCTACATTTACTGATTCTATATGAAGCTAATTAACGGACGCACTTTGTTCATTTTACACAACGGTTTGTTGACAACGATATACTGTAAACAATCAGTTATTAATTACGAAGCCTACTCGCTGCTGGAGATATAAATACATTCCTCAGTCCCATAATCCTGGATCCTGACCCCACGCTTATTCCGGCAACTGACACAAATGACTATTAAAGTTATATCTAGTTCTATGTCGAAATTTATTGTTGATTTTGCGTTTGCTGGCTGCACATAAATTGATTACTTTAGTAATTTAGTAACAACTCTAATTCTCGTAATAATATACAATCTAATGGAAAGGAAATATTGACAACATGTTACCGCCTTTTTTGTTGTGTATTGAGCAACAGTTATCAGCTTGTCTGTGCAGAGCGTTATGAAAATGAATGCGGAAGAAAAGGCTTAGTATGGTAACTAACATACCTACTCATATTTTTCTCCACCGGTAATACATATTATTTGTCAATATTAATGATAGTACTTTCATATTTTATGACCAAAAACTATATATTTGATCCCCAATATGACTTGCTTGCACAAAAAGCAATATCTGAAACTGTCATAAAACAGCTGCGGTCTAGTTTAATCAAAAGCAGAAAGACATAGTTCATAAGAAAACCAATAACTACAGTTTCTTAGTGAAATGAGAGTAGGTACTCACGTAGACTCGACTGATATAAATTGCATCGCACAACTTTTTAAATTAAAACCTCGTGCAAAGACAACTCTTGCAATCGACCGTTTAATAGGAAAAGTTTCAAGATTATTGCCTCCCAATCGACCACGTATATTGTTAAAGTAGTACCTTTGTGTCGTAATGGCTTGTTAATGCTATTACGGCCAGAATTAGTTTAGTCATTGCCAAATGTTAGATCTTTGCAGTTTCGTAAATACGTAGGCAATGTTGGAACAGAGTTATTGCTCAGTATCTTTTACTGGGCACTTTTGGAAACCGTGTAAATGATGATGCTTTTGTTGAATTATTATTTAATTTATTGCTCTTGAAACTTGTGATTATGGAATTTTATTCATATATCGGGAATCCTAAAATATGTGTGAATGTTAAATTGTCCATTTCATGTGTATTATCCGGGATATTTGTTTGTCATTTTATGTTTCTCTATACGGATAAAGAGATTATGTATTTTCAACAGCATGTAATACGCACATATTAATAGTCTGTCATAGGTTCCATTTGTTACGCCGCAGGCTGTAATCGATAATGATTTATTTGGAGCGAGGCTAGAGCGGAGTTGTCACGTATTTTGTAAAAGGTACGAACATCTGTCGACGCACAAATTTGATTTCACGCTGATTTCGGTCTGTTTGTTCCTTGTGTGTATGTTGTTCGTATGGTTAAATGGGATTTTGGGTTTTGTTTTATATTTTTTACTGATGTTAATACCAGTTCATTTTCTTAAAACCTTGCCTTATTATTAATGACTTATTAGTTAATAACTATTTCATACGATTACAACTGAAATGAATAGTTGCGAATAATAAGAATATTAACTGTCTCGATAATTAATTTTGCTCGTGTTCGCTGTATTCAAAAACAATTACTCTAAAACTATATTAATCTATTTCACTTATACTTTGGTTCTGACCTACATGGTCTACGATGTTAAAATCTAGCCCATAAATTAAACATTCATTAAGTATAAGAATTCAAGGCCATAAGCTATATCAAAATATATTTCTCTGAATAAGACCCAATTAAATTTTCGTAGACGTCGCTGTTTCGAATATTAGATGTGGCATGTCGAGGATCCGTCCGTTTGCAATATCAGGGAAACCCAAAAATGTTATATCTCTGCAATTCTCAAATTGGAAGAAATTATTACATTTTATTACAAGGAGGACGTTTATTCAATTATTTATTAGATATTTTCTAATGTTATTTAATTGACTGCTTCGGTGGCGTAGTTGTATTACGGTAGTCGGTACGACTGAAAAGCTGAGGTCTCAAGTTCGATATGGTGAGAAGCTCGCCTCCTATCACATCATGGAACGGAATACGCACGGAAAAAAGTGGGTGCACTTAGTTGCGCCTCTACCTAACCCTTCGTGGATAAAAGGCGTGAGTGTGTATGTATGTATGTTTATATGATTATGATTTCTAAACATATTTCTATCGTCATAGGCTTCATATTGAGAACGATTGAAATGTATACAGTAGTATCCTCTGGACGATTGTATCATCGCCTGGGTCATGTATTTGATGGCGTTTGTATCGAGCAGAGCTTCTACGGTTATCATTGTATATTATGTGATACCAGGGTCTTTGCTTCTTCCCCGGTGAGGGCCACGGCGCTTTTTCTACGTACATAATAGAAAGTATATTTCCCGCTACATTTTGCTGTACATTACATACTCATTACATATATCTCTCACCATAGTTTGTGTCCTACTAAAACTTGCATACTTAATCCCAACTTCAACGTGGTATTTGAAATTCTTCATTTTCATATAGAATTCTGTATAAAGATTTTCTTTTAGTTATTTTATAGATTTCCATGAAATAAAACGCGTTTTTTTACTTATAGCTTTTCCTGTCATAGTACATTTTCAAATTGTTACGAGACTAATAAAGATTTTAAGGTTCATGGCAGAACGAAGCTAAGATAACAAACCATTGCCATCAGTAACAAACAGCGGGATCGATCTACAGCAATCAACAACAGGATGCTCAAATAAAACCCATCAAACTAAATAATAACCATTAATATCCGATGTAAATTGTAATACATTTAGTTTTGATATCAAAGCGGCTGCCAGAAGGTACCGCGTAGAATGGCAGCTGAATTTTGAATTCAATCAAGCGAAGCCACGTTGCTTCGAAGCGACGCCGACAATAAATGTTCAGCTTTTGTTAATTACCCTAGCAACTCCGAGTTTGAGCCCAACAATGAACTACGTAATCCTGTTTACTATTATTTTGCCGGCGTCGAACTTTGTATGCAAATCTGGTGTGGTGGAAGGGAAGTGAGAACGAGTTTTTTTTATATTGTCCCCAGGTTTACGAGGTTTGGTGAAGCGAATTTGAGGGAGTCAACTCTAAATACTATATTATTGGTACTGGATGTGTTATGAAGTGGTCCAGTTAGAGATCCAAATATGGCTGCTCTTTACCAGTGTAACCTAAATAAGTAGGTACCTTTAGATTTTATCCTGCAGATGTAGAAGGTTCTTGGCCATTTAAGTACGTATGGACTGATCCAACGAGGTAGCCTATTACATATAACATTATTGACACAGTGCTTTTCTCATTGGTTATAAATGAAAGCGCATAGCAGTTGCTTTTGTTGGTTACCTAGTAGTACATGCATAAGGAATAGCATCGCAGGAAATTAACGTAAACTCACAGCGAGATTATTACGAATACAACGACTTCAGTAGCAAAATTGAGGAACTGGATATTTTTTGCGATAAATATAAAAAAATTAAAGGAAAATTAATGACTTTCTGCAGTCCTCTTACATAATTTATTATAGTTTGTATTAGAAGTTTAATCTATTTTTGTTTTCTTTTTCACTAAGACATGTCATTTTTATACAATAGATGCGTATGCGACCTGTAATAGGCATATATGTCGGCCTGTGATATAATGATATAATGTTCTTTTTTATGATTTTTTATTATATATGCTGTTGGTGTACCATAACACATAAATAAAAAAAACTTGAGAGGTGTCAAGGGACACCCGGATGGAACGAAGTTCCTTTCGATTAATTAGTGAAGGAATTGTAATAAAATTTTATTTATATAACAGAGTGTGTATATATATATAAATATATTATTTATATAACAGAGTGTGTATATATATTATAAATATTTTCCTATTTCCGTTCCAATACATAAGTTTCTAGAGAAAAAAACAAATAAATACGTGTGGCACTCGGAGATTGCCGCGGTAAAGCTATTGCATAGCATTTTTATCACAAATTTTGATTGACTAAACACAAATTCGATCTTACGCTTACCACATAAAGTAGATTTTTAAACGCGAGCAAAGCACGTTTAGTCTTGTTATTGATAAATGTCAGTAACCAAAGTAGAATAAATCAACAAAATTTAAAAAAAGAATGTTACGTTCGTTTCTTTTGTACTCGTGCCGTGCCAACGCTGAGGAAATAGCTTCTACGCAATGTAGTTAAGGTTCATATTAGATTAGTAAAAAATGGTAATAATGGTAAACTTTAATAAATAAAAATATACTCGTTTCAAGAATTATAGCTTCTACGCATTGTATTTAAGGTTCATATTAGTAAGATAATAGCAAAAAGTGTCGTGACAACTTTTCATTTGTTTGTTCCGTCCAGCCCCCTTTCACAACGCGCGATAAGGAACTTCGTTCCAATAAACAACTTTTCTTCTCAATCAACATTTATTTAAAGGTAGGTAAAGCACTCGAAAGCTAGTATTAAAACTTACTCTCAGATACAACTTCCAATTTGCAAAATATAATCTACTAACCACTTAGCAGCATATTTACAATACCCACATTCATTATGCTTAAAAAAAAATGATTTATCTAACAACGCTCTCAGCCCAACGCTTGCACCAAAACGCTCTGCTCACACGGTGTCGATACGATTTTGTGCGGATCTCTAACTGCTTTATGCACTTTGGCGTGGCAAAGATAAAATGTGACATCGCTAAAAATGGATGAAATAAAGTTTTACTTTGCGGCGCAACTGAGCCGGCGCTGTCAGTTTTGCAACCATATTATAATGGAGTTAGAAGCAAAATGGGATTAGAATTCGCTTATCAGGGTCTTTATTCGTTATGAACATTTAGATTCACTAAAAATGATGATACAGACAACGCAGGTATAAGCTGGTGTGTGTAGAAGTATGGAATTTTCCAGAAGCGTTTCTTATTTAACGGGAGATCATTAAAAAAGGATTTTTGAAATTATATACTTTAAAGGAGCTAAATTTCATTGAGCATTTAGTTATTTTAATATATGGCGTGTCTACTCCTGTTATAATATTGGGTTGGGAGTGCGGTGAAACAATTAGGAGTCTATAGGCTGGCCAATATTAATCCACATAAAATGCACTACATTTGCTTAAATGTTAGTTTTTTTTACTGATTTTATCTCTGACTATGATAATATCATACACCCTCAGATTCCTATTTCCAGAACAGAATTGTAACAAAACTAGGTAATTTAAAACCGTCAAGGGATAATATTAATGTTCGTTTACTTAGAATCGAATTTCAGTCGTCATTTCTCAGTTACTGCCCACTTTTATACACAGGAAAATTAATCATTTATTATTTATATAAATAAGAAAAATTGTTACATGTTTTTATTTAATACACCACTATTATTCTCAGCATAACATTTTTGCGCAAAATAGTGATAAAATCTGTACGTGACACAAAAACATCTAGTTTCGGCAACTTTAAATGCTGGCCAAAGTTTGTTACTAACTCTGGTAATTGTTTTAACTTGCTCGGCTTCTGCTTTTGTTCACATTTCAGCACATAGCTAACCTGTTTTCGAAAAGAGCAAGTTTAACTTTCTTACGAGTTCTTTTAAATATTTTACTTTCATTTTGTATACAAACTTTATGAAGTTATTGAAAATAAAAATAGGTTTGTAGGAGGAATCGATATTTATTCAAAAAAATGACTCAAGCTACCTGAAGTATTCATTGTATGACCGTGCCAGTACTTTTAGTTTCTAAAGATCAAAACTAAGGCTTTCATCTATAACGTTTAGAGAGGCTTGTTAAAAGTCACCTGCGAAATTCTCATGGAGAACTCCGAGATATCTGGGTTTTTCAAAGAACTCCAAAAATTCGTTATGAAGAACTGAGTGAGATCAAATCTGAGGTCATTGTCTCCGTAGTTGGTTTCACTCTCCGTAAATTGGCATTAATCGCTTGCTTGAGTCCTTGAGGAAGAAAAGAGGCCATTCAGAATTTGTTGAGCCTTTAGTAGCTTTTACCTGTACGTATTATTAACCTCCCAATTTATGCCTATTTATACAAATACTACTCCAGGCAAGCAGACTAATTGGTCTTGTACAGAGGACTACAGCTAGGTATTTCTATTTAAAACAACTCGATTAAATTCCCAGATAAATACAGCATAAAATCTAAATGTCCAACAATGCTTGTGTGAAACGGTAAAACAGCACTTTAGAGCAATAAACAAAGCTGTCTTCGTGAAAAATCCTGCGCGAAGCACTTGGCTGGATCTGCAACAAGTGTTATTGTGGTGCTAACAATAGTGGAATCATAATTTTAAATTGGACCACTGGTTCTCAAGTATATTGTTTTTTTTGGGTACTGTTGAAAGTGACTTTTGGCAAGAATAACTAGATTATTTCGTGCAGTTGGGTAATTCTTTGTTAAAATTTTACGACCATCAAGAGACAATAAACCCGTTCGTGGATTCCAAGTTTTGAGAATACTAGGACTGAAAATCAAGTTGAGTGGCTGTTGAGCAGGTAAAGTTTTATAATTGGCTGTTTACATTTCCACAGAAGAAAATTTTAGTACTAAAATAAAAGCTGCCGTGTGTTTACTGAAACAACAACCATACTTATAGGTCGTCTTCCATTGTTAATTATCTCGTAAGGTTTATGAGCAGTATAACGGCGTAAACAGAGTCTTTTTGTGGCTATCAATGCGATTTTAACCTTACTTAGGTTTGTAGACGAATATCTAGATGATGGCTATACCACTTTACAATCCATTAGCATTGAAAAATTACTGGCCAAAATTCATCTCTTTCAAAAATTCATGGAAACTATACAAGGTCGAACAACAAGGTTCACCCAAAATTTGTTATAAAATATTGCAAAACTCGACCGGCTAATAAGCCGGTGTCATTTGGAGGCATGACCCCCCCCTCCCCCCGGGGGTATCGTGACATATGTATCCGCCCGTCCACACAACTAGAACTTAGGAAGCAATTTATTAAAAATAACTAAGGTCTTAGTGACTAAGCGATTCAAGTCCACAACCAACGTGGTGTCTCGCTCCGATGCCGACTCAACGGACAACTAATTGCTGCAGACTTAATTAAGCCATAGACCCTTGTCTTTTTGACACTTCTTGGGTCGAGAGAACATAATCCAAAGGAAAAACGTTGGATGTAAACCCCTGTGTTGCTTTTGAGTGCTCAAAGGGAATAACTATTAAGGACCTCGCAGCGATTATAATAATTTATCGGAATTTTGCCTTTAACACGTATCTATCTTTTGTCCACGAATAATTATGCAGAACTTAATTTGATCATAATAAAATAAAAGTATAGAAAATATCACACTACAAGGTAACGTGTCAAAAATACCAAATATCAATTATATTTGACATTCTCGGTTTTTACAAAATAATATTAAATCTTGGAGACTTATCTGATATGTATTACTAAGAAACAATATGAAACATTATCTTGATGATCGAACTTAATCATATTTCCTATGACTCGCTCAAACTAAACCCAGATGATATTATCGAAGGGTGTAGGGTCGCATGCGGTTAGTACCAATGGCCGAACTTCCCTCGGAGGTAATCATGATCCTCCCGCACGTGACTTGCAATCTTGGGGTCTAAGTGATAAGACTGGATGTCAGTTTTATGCGTTTACTAACAGAGGACCCGTGTTTTATAGAGTTGTGTTCTGAGGTCTGTAATGTTTGTTTTCAGCTATTTTGTTACCAGCTTCTGCACCAACCAGCACGACTACCATCTTTCCCATGAAGTGAGACCTTGCGACCATCACCTCATCATTATCGTTTTTTACGCTATCTATTGTTCTAACAAAACATGTATGTATGATTTAAGTCGTATCGTCTACTCTACTAATAGAATCACCATGACTTATATGTCATAATATTATGTTCCAAATGTATGACAAGCAACGTGTGGTCACTTCACATTCATATCGTAATTTTTTATACATTTATATATCCGACTTATATATATTGACGTAAATTTCCACTTCACGAGATTTTCCCCCTCACGAAATGAGAAACTCACATAAATGATTTTAACTTATCTGATAGTCCTTTTTCATAATAAAATCCAGGAGGGGAACGTAAGAAACAATTACGTATAAAATAATATCCCCGGACATAAGTATTATAGGGTCCAGTAAGCGATAAGGTCCCGATACGAAGCCCAGCACGCATAAACTTTTGATAGCCGGGCGTTATATTGTATGAGCAGCGGACCCAATCTCGGTAATGGTACGAAGACAATAACATCGGCTTGTAAGGCTGGCGCAGACTTATCGGCTTATAACAAGACTGGTTTTCGGCACGGAATCTGATAGGAAGTCGGTGCTTAGAGCAATTTAAACGATTTTATGACTTCTAATACGAGGACTTTATACATCCTCAGCGCGTATATTATTATACAGAACTACGTTTACCTATGTAAAATACGTAGTTGTGACAACATCGCGTTTAAGGCGCATCGTTAACTCGTTTTAAAAACATCTATACACACTATGATATCGACGTCATGGCGATTTGCACTGTGTATCTTAAAGGTACACGTGCGTGCAAGCGCGTACATGCACGTATGTAGCCATAGCTCGGGTGAATTGCGCGTCAAATTCCCCCAATTTGTAGGCACGGTTAGTGAGGCCGGTATGCTAACACTATGACGCCGATAACTAGCCGCAAGCGTTATCTTGTTGTTTCATGTTTGAATTTTGATCTAGTGATTATTGCTCTCAGGACGAGTTACTAAAAGTCGTCTGTATCATTTTTAGGATTTTTATCATACAACGATAAGTGTCTCATCTACATCATTTGAAAACAAAATAGAAGATGCTAAGGTATACTGACTGCATCTCTGCCTACCCTTTAGAGGATAAAGCCGGGTGTTGTCGATGATTTGTTGGAGTGTCATGTGTGAATTTTGATAGAATGCGGAATGAATAAATTCGAATTTAACGAAACATAATATCTTGTCAGTTTCTAATACTTAAAGTTATGTGAAAGCGATGAGTGTGCGTCACCCGTAAATTGTGTTTCATAAAGTTATTGCCATTTGATTAAATACACAAGTTTGGAAGCAATTTGTGTGAAAGTGTCCGAGTATTTTCTCGTTAGACGCAAGTTTCATCTCAAGTTCTTGGAATAGTAATTTTCGGGTATTAATCGAAGCGGTTTGTTCATTTGTGGCTCAATATAGATATTGTTCGAACTAGGTCTAGTAAGTTTAATATTAGATTCATAATTATAGTATGTTAAATGGGCGGTACGTAGCATACACTTTTTAAACATGTCGGATAAACGAACTTGCTTTTTTTTTACGACAGGTGGCTTGCTCCGATTGCCGCGCTGTTCCAAGTTAGATAAAGTGATACTTCTATAATTACCCAGTTAATGAAAATAGGCTTGCTCCCTTTTAAATAACCTTGTTAGATGTATTGATCTAGCAACATATACATGTGATTTAACTCGGAAACGTAATAAAGCCTTGATGCTTTATATTTATAAGAAAATCTGAGATGAAACACTGAATGCTTATCACGATTAAAAATATTTATAGGTGCGGCTCAGAATAGATATTTTTTAAACAGTTGTGAGAATATCAGCGAAGCGCGGCAGACCTTTTATTTTTCACGAAAAAGAGTTTGCAAGGAATATTTTATTTAAACGATCCATATTGGGAATGGTTGGTAATTGTTACAGAATGTTTTATTGTTGAGTAATTTTAAGAAATTGAAGATGTAACGCGAAGCACATTTGGTATTTCATTTCGTAAATGAGACTGTAATTTCTAAAAATTTAATACATATAACATTACTTAATTACACAGAATAAAATCAAAATAAAAGTAAAATGAAAATAAATCACAAATTTATAGTATAAAAATACATTTCTAACTTCTTGCCACTGAAATGTTCTGAAAGAGACACATACTCTTACACTCTTTTCGTTTCGTACTAGTTTACTGTATTTTTGGTATTTTTATTGGAACCACCCATTCCACACCTGAGATACATGAAACGTATGAATAAAGCGGCCGTACATGCTTTTCGTTCAGAAAGCAATCAGCCGTTCATTGCGCGGGGCCGGCGCGGTCCGCTTCATACAAAATGCATGGTCCCCGAACCGGCGAATTTTTACACTTTGTCTTACACATTATGAAACGCCCGTGTTGAATATTTGGGCATGTACTGAATTTGTTGAAAATACAACTACATGCAATATCTAACACAGCTTGCATAATTTATGTGGCATTTTTTTAAGAGATTGGATATT
This sequence comes from Sphinx pinastri, assembly GCA_947568825.1. Taxonomy (NCBI): domain Eukaryota; kingdom Metazoa; phylum Arthropoda; class Insecta; order Lepidoptera; family Sphingidae; genus Sphinx; species Sphinx pinastri. The sequence continues at coordinate 795,490 of OX387623.1, forward strand.
TTACTTTTATGTTGACTTAAATGTCTTTTAGTTTTGGATTCTTCATTCTAAATCGTATTGGTAGGCAGTGGCATGGTTGTGCTTCTGGTATTGCTACAATCCATGGGCGGACGGATGCTCCTTAACATCAGGCGGACCGCTTGCTCGTATGCCTATTAAGGCAATAAAAATCAGGTTGATCTGTTTGAGAGCTAAGAAATACAGATATTAATATACAAGGTGAAATTGAAGTCATGGGCTACAAGTAAACCTATTTTATAGGAATACTTAGAAGTCATCTAAAATGTGAATAGCACCATGTTATTTTTACACACACACACACACACACACACACACTCTCACGCCTTTAATCCCCGAAGGGGTAGGCAGTGGCGCAACTAATGCACCCACTTTTCGCCGTTATTCCGTCCCATGATGTGATAAGGGGCGAGCCTATCGCCATATCGGGCACAAATTCCAGACTCCGGGCTGATACTGAATAGAAAAAATCAATATCACTTTGCCCGACCCGGGGATCGAACCCGAGACCTCGGCACTGCAGTCGTACCGTAATACAACTACGCCACCCAGGCAGTCATTTTAGTCAGTTATTTTTACAGGCTGCTATCATACGTGCCACGTAGAACAGTGCAGAACGTTTTAAGGTTTTTATATTTCAAGATTTACTGGCTCTTATTAGGTGTTTTTTTCCTGATGTAAATGTTGGCAGTAATAAGTAATCTATTACTATAGGCGTTGCGACACTTCCACTTCCATTGGGTTATCCATATTACATAAATAATAATTTTGATTTGCGAAATTTTAGTCCCATTAAGAAGAGTATCATGAGTAATGTCTTAGGTTCAAAGGTGCTCTTGAATTCAATTTCACCCAGTATACAGGTTTAACTTATAGCACCCCTTTTTAGCTTTAAAGACACAAATAGCGAAGCCTTACTAGACTACCAAATCATTTATAATGAGTTTTTCTGAGAACTGTTAATAGGCTGTCTTCTGTCAAGGAAGCGACAATTTATTCCCCAATTAAAATTAAACACGATATTGTCGTGTAAATTCAAAGTCGGCCAACTTGAGCCAGTCACGGATAGGGCGTTACTGTTCCAAGAAAAACTTGAAGAGTTTTAGCGAGATGATAAATTCTTAGAAAATGTATTATCTTGATTTGCAAGATGTTTATGGAAAATTATATTTTTAACACGCTTTTATCAGCTTCATATGTATGTATGTATGTATGTATGTAACGGAAACTTTGAACATGATTTTGACCCCCTTCAAAACGTCCGATTAAATCGAAATTTGGTATAGTTATCAAGGACCGATGACAATTCAATATTTTAACCCGTCAACGCCCGCGATTCATCAGCCCTGTATTATATATTACCCACTGCTGAGCATGGGCCTCCTCTCCTACTGAGAGGGCTCAGGAGTTCGATCCCCGGGTCGGGCAAAGTGATATTGGATTTTTCTATTCATTACTTGATCTATATTTAATTACGGTTTTGGAGTGCGGGGCCAACTAAGGCCGGCCTAGCGCAAGAAAATTTTGAACAGAAGCCCAGCTTAATCAATATCATTAACGGCTAATATAAAAAACAATAGACATCATTCAGCAAATTATAAAAAGAATTCGCTACCAAAACTATATACTTAATATAATTTCATAATTCGCTCCGCATTCAATTAATGAAACGGCAGTTAAATCGAGTGGATAATACGCTCCAACGATGAAAATTTCATATTAACAAGAAACTACGGAACAATCAAGTGTGAATCCTCCGAAATGTTTATTAACTGTGAACAAAAATTACTTCGCGCCCGCACGACGTGTATCAGCTGACCGCTAATTATATTGGAGGCTAATGAAGAGCAGTAGGTACTGTTTGCAATAACGAGACTATCCCATCCTCATACCTCACCTCAGAAAATTGTACGAAGATCGATAGCGGTTCTGCTAATTATGATATTAAGGATGAAGCGCTTCGAATCTCAATTATGTCGCTAAAAATTATATGAGTAGTTATTTCACATCATTATTCATTTAACAAATAGGTAACAAACTTAACCATAAAGACACTAAGCAATAAAGTCACCCACTTCTTTGTTTTCTGTCCTTGTATTGTATGGTACCCTAAAGTGAGTTTAATGAATTTCACTATGTTCACGTAATGTTGTAGTATAAGCGAAGTGGCTCCAAAGGGGCATACCACTAACTCTCATAAAATTAACGTGGTCATAATTTGATGTTGCGTCTTGTATGGTAAGTGAGATTTCCGAAGGATCTAACACCGGCCTCTCTCCTTTCGCCTCGCTCAAACCTTAGGATTATTTCCTTGAAAACTAACAATACATGCATCGTCTGATATAGTTAGTATGTATTTATTAACAGTGAAGACCACAACATCAGGTGCCCTAGCTCGTCAGCCTAAAAAACAACTCGATCCCATTGCAGTGTTATTAAAAAGTAAAACCAGCGCGCAGCCAAAAAATGTAACGCATTCAAGCGAGCCCTACACAATACCGAACACGTCCAATCTACTCGCAGGCATTGATCGAACCCCACAAAGGGGGCAATTTCTAGTCATCGAAACTGTTTGCAGAACAAAAGTACGGCCCCAGCTCACTTGCGCCGAAACAACTTTATTTTACAAGTTTGGTGCGCATCTAAGATACTTATTAACTTTTGAGTAGTTTATTGCTAATCAGTTAATAGTTACTTCAAGTAAAATGCTACTTAATTAAGTTGAAACTTTCTGATTCATAGATTGTATGGAAATAATACATGGATACCTCGTCGCTGTGACTATTTGATGTAAGTGTAGTACAGTTTGAGTTAGGTAAGCGGTTCGTAATTTATACTTAATTACTAACTTATATTTAATTTAATTAATTGCACTTACCTCCAGGTGCAAGAAATATTACCGTGCCCGAAATGCAATGAAATCATAGATGAAAAAGTGTAATTTCTCGGAGAATATTTTTGTTACAATACTTTCGTCACTGCTCGATTGTGATATAATATAAAACTCATCAATACGTCGGTGCCAGAGCCTGCACGGTGTACATTGTGCTGGAGCGTGTTCGCGCGTGTTCTACGTAACATGATGGATTGCGAGCCAATGGCTATCTATGTAAGGCCGTCATGCTGCCCCGCTTCGGAGATCCATGCTCGGGACTATAAATTGTCACCTTGTTGTTGGTCCCGTAAATTTCTGTCATCATCATCATCATTATCAGCCACATGACGTCCACTACTGAACACAGGCTAACTAAAGATTTTCAGACGGACCTGTCAAAAGCGGCGTGCAAATTCCAGTCTTATGTTTCATTGGCATAGGTCTATTTTAATTTGGAACTAATCACGCGTGTTTTCGACAAAAAATCTAATTATTTTATTACTTTACCTTGACTTTTAGAAAATGCTTATAGAATTCATTCTGGCTACTATAATGAAACATTTATAAAGTGTAAATTAATATTATTTTGTTTTATTGCTTGCTTCCCAAAACATACCATAACACTCCAAATCTAACAGCACAAATAAAAACTTTAGCTGACAATGAATAATTCAAAGTGAATCCATTGTACTTCTATCATTTAACCCTTAAATGGCAAATCGTCGGTGTATAAAACCCGCAATGAATATTCATCGGAGACAAGACGCGGCCCGCGGAACCTTTTATTGGATCACTGGATCGTGCTTTTCGTTCCGAACGACAGCTGAATATTTTCACGTAGAATTTTTAGTTTTTAAAGATTGCATGGACGTGAATTGAGTATTCAGATGCACTGTTTCTAGAGAAGTAAACTTAAAAATTATATAAATGCGTTTATTAGGGTGATGCGTAACAAGGATCCCGTGGGATCTCTTCAGGATGATTATTGTGACATTATACAGAATAGGATCGTTATATTATAAATAAAAAAATTAAAGCATTTATGTCATGTAGGCATAAGCACTTATGACAAGTCATGACAAGGAAGAGTTTACCGAATGACATAGATTCTGATGTCATAGAATATTTTAGCGTAGGCACGTAGTGTGTTTACAATAATCATCATCATTAGTCATATGAATTCCACTGCTGAACATAGGCCTCCCCTAAAGATTTCAAAAATAATGCGTAAACGAAAATTGCACTACTGACGAGCACTCTCTTCCTCAATATTACTTCAAAACAGTAATAATAATTACAATTGTTTGCAAAACATCCTTCAGTTAGGGTAGCGTAGAAACACCACCGCCCACTGTTTCCTTGCGAAGACAATGATCAAGTATCTACATACAACGCGTGGGTTTCACACGTAATATAATAGTGTATATAGGGCAAATTGATTTTCTTAGGCAGAGGCGTAACTTGTGCACCCACTTTTCGCCGTGCGTATTTATATCCCCTATCACATCGTCCCATGATGTGATAGGGGATATATCGCCATATCGGGCACGAATTCCAGACTCCGGGCTGATACGGAATAGAAACACCCAATATCACTTATACCCGACTATACCCGACCCGGGGATCGAACCCGAGACCCCAGCATTGCAGTCGTACCGTAAACTGTCAACTACGCCACCGAGTTAGTCTAGTGACAACTTTTCAAAATAACTAAAATATACAAGAACTTCTAAATTTTATGAAATAAAAGGTAATAAGTTAATATGAAAGAAGATGATACAAAGAAGCAAATGTTAAGGATAGGATGAATTTGATGGCCAATTTGAGGCAACAACTATGAGTTGGCAATATTTTCCTTGATCATCAGGTGATACAACAACTTGTCAAGTCATCAATGAAACAAGCAAATAGACAAATATTAGAACAATTGTGGCAAATCAATGCAAAGTGTGAGAGCAATAGAGCCCATCCTCGTTTGAAAGTAAAATACAATCCAAATAGCACTGTAACAATCGAGTACTGGCGCTTACAATATCCAAAACGTTCACGAATATAGTTACAATCAAATTATGGTACTTTACAATGTTATTTAATTTGAGTTATGGCAGTTTGGAAGCGGTGATGGCGTAGTTGGGAGGAACGGACTACCGAGACGAATGTCCGCAGGTTCAAAACCCAAGGGCACGCACCTCTGACTTTTCTAAAGTTATGTGTGTATTCATTGTGAATTATCGCTTGCAATAACGGCGAAGGAAAACATCGTCAGAAAACCTGCATACCTGAGAAGTTCTCCATAGGAATAACGAAGTTATGTGAAGTCTACCAACCCGCACTAGGCCAGTGTGGTGGATTAAGGCCTAAACCCTCTCAGTTGTAGAAGAGGCCTGTACCCAGTAGTGGGGCAGTATATAATACAGGGCTGGTATTATTATCATGTCAGTTTTATTGGGTAATATTGGTCAGAACATTGTAGACATGACATTATAATTAATGTCATGTATTTAGCAATCCCTTATCATATGATAGGCTCACAGCTACTGCACTAGCTGTACCACTACTGCTTCTGAAAACATTACAAGGCAGTGCAACATGTTGTACGAGACACACGACACAAAATAGCGGCATCAAGCTGTTAATGTTTCTCTTTCACACGTTTACTATGAAACTATTCAGCTAATGACTGAACTAGTCAACCATTGATCACATGCAGTAATAATTACAAGTAAACAGGCATATTGTATGGAAACCCAATAACATAGGCATGTATTTTATCTGTGTATCATAGAAATCCAGCTCTAATTTGTTCTGCGACAATTCCTAGTTTTCCTTTCAACAGTTTATGCTAGAATCATTTTATTCCACAGGGGTTTATTGTTTGAAATAGCGTCACATTCAAAATGAAAATAGATGAATTCAAATACAATTCTAGTAAAAACGCCATCCATTATTTATTCCATTTATACGTTCTATAAATATTTTATACTAACACTTCGGTTGCAAACTTTTAAATCCAGTTTTGCAAACAAGACTATTTTTACTGGAGTAAATTTAGGAAAGTTTTAGTTAGCGTTCAGTTCGTAGTCACACCATCCGTTTAATTGACAGTGGACAAAGCCGTGGTATTTGGTTTGATAAAATATTCTTTTCCGAAAACATTATTTATAAAAAGAAAATAAATTTTGTGTATCTCTGGTTTTTTGCGAGTGTTATTTAGTGTTTTTGCAATTACCTGCGAAAGTCCGTTTGTATAGGTACCACCGCATTGTCTATTTCTGTTGTGCAACGGTTCATAATAAAAGTGTTGAGGTTGGAAAAAATATCTTTCCAAACATATATATTTTTATTATTAAAACGTTCTGGACACTCTTTATAATTTTTGTCGTAGAGCCATCGGGTGAGGAATTTGCTCGTTTACTGGTTTTACTCTGATCGAGTTGTATCAACTTTAGACGAATATGTTACCAGCGCACTCCTACCACATTTATTAATTAAGACTTAAGTACAATTGTAATATAATACCAGCCCTGTATTAAATACTGCCCACTGCTGAGCACGGGCCTCCTCTACAACTCCTCAACAATTGCACCAATTTCTTAATTAACAAACGTTAGTTAATGGGGCATCAAAATGATCGCGAGAATAAAAAAATAATGGGCGTCTCATAAAAGAAATGTAACAGTTCATTACTAAACCAACCATTTAAGGAATTTTTAGCAAAACATTTACTTAAAAGTTAAAACTATCAACAAAAAATGTCATCATTATCATAATGATTATTGTTTCGAACTTGTTCAACTTTCCATTGGAGCATTATAGATTTTCATGTCCTAAATTACCGAAACGTTAAATAGACGTTAACTTCTTTTAGCCAATTGATTAAAATGTTATTAAGTGACTGTCTCGGTGGTGTAGTTGTATTTCGGTACGACTACAATGCTGAGGTCTCGGGTTCGATCCCCGGGTCGGGCAACGTGATATTGGATTTTTCTATTCCGTATATATAAATAGGCTTGCCACCTATCACATCATGGGACGAAATACGCACGGCGAAAAGTGGGTGCATTAGTTGCGGCTCTGCCTACGCCTTCGGGGATAAAAGGTGCTTATGTGTAATTATGTATGTATATCACTAAGTGAAAAATTTACAAATATGTGTTGTTTTAAAATCACTTTGAAAATTCGTTTTAATTTATATCTTGTGCTAAAATCGACGACATATAGTATAGTATAGCTCAAAATATTTTCGATGTATTTTAAAAATCCTAGGCCGTTGTTATAAGTATACTATTATACTTTATTTGAGTATACAACTTAATTATGAATATTTTGCAAAACATATTCATCTTCAAAAATAATTATTTGTATACGCGGCGGCCAATTTGATGGTTATAATCATCTGTTACGGACTTAACAATCCTCTTAAGCGGTAATTAAATCTAACGCCTCGTTAAAGGAGATAATCATCTATAAGGGCATGGTAGGACATTCACAAATGTTGACAGTCCGTTAAGAGATTTAACATGCTGTTAAAGTAACCAATAGAGCATGGTGAAATTGGGTCTTATCCTTAGAAATCCGCACGACTGGCCACCCTACGAGTGTGTATGCAGTATAAATGGTCACATTTTACAGTTTTAAGTCGAGGTTATTGCGTCTTGCAGAAAAAGTTTTTGTTCATTTAAACGTTGTGACTTGTGGCGTCTGTTTATTGCGAAGCTGTGGTAAAATTACGTCATGGCTGCTTATTTATCACTTGTGGGTTTTATAATAGTTTTTTTTTAATATTGACCAACTGTTTCAATAGCGTCATTGGTTTAGTTTCAGACTGTAATATGATCCTTATATCCTTATCCTATTTAATTTTTCTACTTTCAAATCGAAACATTTCGACTCTCTACCTATCGAACCCAGAACTACGGTTCCTACGACTCTACGAGTAATGCGACACTTTACAATTAGCGCGCGGTGATTTATGTAAGTAGAAAAATGTTTAACATTTTAGATTAAATTACAGCGAATCGCAAAAGTTAATCAGGCCAAATGTATCTTATTTCCCGGCAGTAATGACGTGAATTTTCCGCTGTAAACATCTCGTTGATTTTATGTTGTAAAAGATTTTTTACATTTAATATTGGATAAAGGTTAAACGAAATATATTATTTTTGAAGGACCACGTTGATATATGTCTGGAATGGAACGTTAATGTCATGCATTAAAATGGAAATAAAGTGCGTGGGCGAGATAAAAGAGAAAAGAGTTTATGACAGACGAAGTTTGGAATTGGGTAAGCAACGACGAACAAGAGACGTAATACGAAAAAATCATGAAAGAAGCAATTAATTCTGAAAAATATTTTATTTCGAACAAATAGGTACCTGGGAGATGTATCTAGATGATATGTGATAATAGAGATGTAGTCTATAGTATGAATGTGCCGATTGGACTGGGGTATACCACTGTCGTACAAAAACCGACCTGTAACGACGATCTACTGTAGTTTTCCGTGCTATGCTATAAAAAAGGAGGGTATCTCGCCTCTTCGATTTGCATTCCGCCCTCCGATTTTTTTTGATAGTTAAATGACGAGACAAGCATGTCGTTCGCCTGATGGTAAGCGATACGACCGTCCATGAACAGTAGCAATACCGCACATAATTTTGAATTACAAAGTACTGCGTGGTACTCTACTGCGCTCGTCACCCTGAGACATAAGATGTTAAATCTTATAATGCCCAGTAGGTAATTACGCTGGCTACGATTTCCTTCAAACTGGAACATAAAAGTGCAAGCACACTGCTGCTTGGCGGTAGAAATAGACATTGAGATGGTACCTACCCAAGCGGCCCCTTGCATAAAAGGGACCTACTACCAGTATGATGATGATGATGATTTCCCCCCTTATATACGCCCATGAGTGGGGTACTTTGCCGAGTCGTATAAAAGAAGGAAATTGGGACGGAGTAGCAACTTTATGGCCTATGGGTCACCGAATACTTTATTAGCCGTATCAAATGCAACAGTACAGCTTTAGGACTTGAAGACAGTCGTACTACCGCGGTCCCCGGTATACTATCTATATAGATATTATTAAACTTAGTCGTAATTTCAACATCAAGTAATTTTTCATTCGCTACAATATACGGTGAATCAAGAATTTCTTAGTCCCATACATAAATTAAACAGCATTCTCCTAGTTCATTAGCATACACCCCTAACCGTATCATTTCAACACGTCTGATTGTTCGATGTAAGGAGATGTCAGACACCGCTCAATTAGTGCCGGGTGCTATCGATTCATGTTATCATTCGATAAGTTAGTACGTGTATCGATTGGGTGGGACGAGTTCTATAGTAAACGTTCGTGATGTAACTAATCACTGTGAGACGACATTGATAAGGTTAAAATTTAATACACACGCACACACATACCTTTTATCCCCGAAGGGGTAGGCAGAGGCACAACTGGTGCACCCACTTTTCGCCGTGCGTATTCCGTCCCATGATGTGATAGGGGGCGAGGTTAACATTGAATAATGTCTAATATAAAAAAAAAATACTAAGGGAATTGAACCCACAACGCTGCTTCATCGCCGGTTACATTCCTATTCCATAAACACTACGAATAATTTCAAAATAATGCTATTAATATTTCGAAACAAGCGAATTATTTCCAAAACAAAGATCCAAAGCGCATTAATTAACCACAAATTATAACAAAGGAACAAACACAAATCAAAACACAAACGCGGGTTCGTTTACCTCATCTCGTTGTTAATCCACAAAAGAATTACTCAACAGACCCTGATTACTTTAATACACTGAGTGCTTAAAAGAAAATTGAAAAAAGAAAACCGCCCAGAATCCGTCTAATTCCCGGAGAAATCCGGGGACACAATTAGCGAGTGACGTCCCCCAGCTCCCCGGACCATTAGGCGGCTGAAACCGGATCATTGTTTTAAGAACCGTGAGACAGCGTTATCGGATAAACTGGGAGAGAGAGGGATAGATGGCACAACGGATAGCAAGCTTAAAAAATGTTGCTTTGAATATTCTATACAATCAAATTGTACAATACGAGCATGTGGCTCTACTATTTCCCATGAAAAACGCGTGAATCAGACGTTACACGGAGCTCGTCACCATAAAACATTGGCACCTGTTAGGTCTTAGTCTTTTGCTCAGTAATTACACTGGTTCCAACCCAACTTTCGCTTCACTTTGCAGCAGTAATAGAAATTGGTGTTGTGTGCCTACCATACTTTACTGACATCGATGCAGCGGTTTAGCCGTAAAGAATAGCTATAGATTTCACACTTATTTTTGAATGAATTTTATTTTCATGATTGTAAGTGTAGTTCATAATAGAAACACGAGTCTCGAGTATGGCCAGAATCACCTTCTGCCTTCACCCGTTCCAAAGTGTTAGTTGTAGTGAATTTAGAGTGGCATCACCTATTTTTAGAACAAAGTGGCGGTTCTAAACCATCTAGGTCGGTGGTCAAGTATGTGAAAAAAGTTTCGAGTCGTTTGAACACTTAATGCTGAGGTGAGTGGACATTGCAGAATAGGTTCTTAGTCCGGTTTTTTCAAACGACTGGCGAGCTTTTTAGGTGCTTTAGCCAGAAGATTGAGTCGCTATGAAGTACTGACGTGTGGGAATATCTTTTAAAGCTTCATTTTATAGGTGGTAAAACAAAAAGTATTAGAAAATATTTGTAATGTTCAAATAGTGACCTAAACCATTTTTTCAGAACTTTATCGCGTTAAAAGCGCTTTTACTGCTTTCTCATGCCACTTGGAGCGCTAAACGGCCTATATGAATAAGAAATTACAATGAGTATAACAACCGTCGCATAGTAAGCGTTTAATGTTCAAGACTTGCGAATAAAAGACTGCTGGCTGTACGAAACCATGTATTTGGATTGGAATTGGTCGGGTTACTATACACACTTACGCTTTTTATGCCCGAAGAGGTAGGCAGAGGTACAAATAGGTCATCTACTTATCGCCGCGTTTATTCCGTCCCATGATGGGATGGGAGGCGAGCGAAGAACTCTGCAAATTTCAAATAAACTCAAAATGAAGCAGCAAAACCCAATATCACTACATACACAGTAAACACTTAACACCAAGTAGGTTTCGATATGCAAATCGATTTAGACTTTCGGATTCCAGGGTATTATCTCGCAGTACTACCCAAAATTTCAACGTTATTTGATGACATTTTGTTATTCTGTTTTCTTCTAGCGCGTGGGAAGTAGTATTATACCGTATAATAGGCTGAAAAATGAAAGTTTTTGTAACTATAGGCACTAGTAATCTTGTTAAAATACAATTTATCAAATCAATTACTTAAGGAATATAAAAGGCTCATGAGAAATTGAAGTAAATAAAATATTTTTAAATACAACTCACACTTAAAAGGCTCAAGTGATGGTGAGCTATCAGCACTCTTGCATCTAAGACGAGATCTTACGTTCACGCGTTTGAAAGAAAATGAATAACTCTTCTAGGCCTTTCGAATATGACATAACAATATGCAACAACTGACCTGTCTTGGCACTGATTCTTTGTGAGAAATAGCGGATACAGCGTACAGCCCGGAGCCATCCAAAGGACGCTGTAAACTAAACATTAGAGATACTCAGTGGCGTGCTTACTGTTTTGAACTTAGGTAAACGAAAGCAACCTAAAAAAGCATATCTCGCCACCAATTCATACAACCGTATATATACTTTCAAAATTCAAGAACTTTGCAGTACAAGTACGTGAAGTGGATGACAGGTTGTAAAATACTTGAAAGTATTTCTGACCAGCACCAGAGCGTATTTCAATATATACGTTTCATGCTTAATCAAAACTTACGCGCGCTGTAAGAACTATGTCACCATATATAGCGGATTTTATCCTATTAACTCCTTAACATCGTACCAGATTCCCAGAATTTGTAATCAAAATATCGGTTCCCGTGGGACATAATTCTACCTTAAACTGGACAAAGTAATGGTCAAACAGTGGCTTCGTATAAATCAAAATTAACACAAAGTTCAGTGGCGCTATGGCCGAGTTATTAACTGCGAATTCTGAATTAGTTGAAAATTTTCTAGCTATTATATAATTTAGAGTTTCGCCAGGTAGGTCTGGACGTAATTTGTGATTTATTGCTGTCATGGGCGGATCCAGGTTAATTAGCTTACAATTATTTCGTATTCCCTAAATGAATACAAATATAATTTTGATTTATTTAGGCTGTTTTTGTGTTTTGATTAGATTTTTGTTTTGTTTATTCTTTCCTATATTTTCCACTCTAATATCGATTGGGCTCAACACACTTTTAATCATGATGCAGAAAGAATTTGGCTCTGTTTTTACGACCGGCTGCCTGATTGTCGATCCCGCCTGTGGCATCTAGTCCTAGTCAGAAAAACAGAGTGTTATCTGACTTAGGAATAGGTCTCAGGATCTCTCATTTCATAGCCCATATACGCTACCATCAAGCTAATGAGGCGACCTCCTTTTTATTTTGTATACCTAATCACTGTAAAACAAGTTTATTGTAAGTACCAGATAAAGGGCAGTCTACAATCTAAATCTATACTAATATATAAAGCTGAAGAGTTTGTTTGTTTGTTTGAACGCGCTAATCTCAGGAACTACTGGACCGATTTTGAAAATTCTTTCACTAATAGGAAGCTACATTACTCTTGAGTGCTATAAGCTACTTTTTATCCCGGAAAAACTTTTCCACGCGGGCGGAGCCGCGAGCAATGCTAGTATTATATAAACGCCATAAAAATACGCCTTATAGTAATTATCAAAAGTTTATTTCAATTCGGAAAGGGTTATCCAAGACGCGAGCAAAAACTAGTGTTATACTCAAACTTAATATCCTTAACCGGGGAATTGCAGTCGTTGCAGGACAAAGGCCTTCTTATGCAAAGGTTGAGTGGCTTTTACTTCCATCGCCTTTGCGACATCTTGGCAGCCTGTAGAGACGGGAACAAATTACGCGAATAATTAAATTTCGCAGATATTAAACTTACATTTATATAAAACTTTAGAAATTAAGCTAAAAGTTATATGAAAGTCGCTGTATGTCCACATGGGTTAGACTGAGATGGTACCATACATTAGAACTGGACAGTTTTACCGTTGAGTTACATAATATGGTCAGTGTTCTGGTGACTGAAAAAATCTAAATAGCCATTCTTTAATGATCAACCATAAGTGCTACTACTCTTTAGACAGGGACAAAATAAAACAATACATGATACGTTTCATATTACTCAGATTTTTATATTATGTTGGAGTTATTGTCTATTGCAAGTACAAATAGTCTATTTAAAAAGTAAAGTCAGCTAATTAGACGAGTCGATACAAAATAAAACCAATATTAATTATAGGAATATAGTATCCGATAGCGCGGATATTTATCCAACGGCTCGGATATCCGCGCAAATAGATCATGCCTAACTATTTCCATAAAATACAATGAGCCAATACTGCAGTTTAATCCTTGTTGGAACAGTATTACTGGACGTAAACAATACATAGAATGTATTCTACAAACTAGTGGACTGAGAGCTTGAAGTTTATGACTTTATTGAATGAGTATCATCGGATAGTGATGGATATTGTATTCGAGCCGGCGGATATTTATACTCAAAGTTATCAAGATTGATTTACCATAATAGCTTTATCCATTTGATCCGCCCACTTGGTTAACTATATTGATTACACTTGAGGAATCGTGTCTTGTCAGGTTTCATGTTATGAATACATATCGTAAACTATGGCCTTGTACTGTATTTTATGAATATTGAAAAGCAGAATTAAATGTTTTATAACAACTAAAATATAGGCATAATAAATGAGGAAGTGACAATTACAGTTAATGTTACAAACATCACAAGTTTTTTAGACAGTCTATTCTCCGATTTTTGTGTCTCTGATATTACAATTTATAGATCTAAGTAAACATTATTAAACAAAGCTACCTTAATGTGGTCCCATCGAAAGACATTACTATAAAGTACAAATGTATCCTTGCTAACATTGCTTCGCAGAGTGAAAATTCCAGTGGTCTTGGCGAGTGCTCTTGTATCTTTGCAGTTTGAGGTTTAAGTGTCGTGAGTAATAGTGGATTTTATATTCTATATAATGCGAAGATTCTTAAGTAAATGAGGGAAAATATCGCACCTTTAGGACGAAAACGACGCAATGCAAAAAAATAAAATATTGGATTATCGTCATAAAATGACTTAAAACTGGTCCCTTTTTTATGTAAATATATTAAAAAATGGTCCAATATAATAGTTTTGTCCTTTTCCCGCTTGAATATGGCGGTGTTTGAACTATTGTTGTATTGACAATTTCGTTTTAAGTAATTTTATGACGATAAGTCAATTTTCGATTTTTTTGAATTGTGTCGATTTCGTCCTAAAGGTGCGATATATACGAGTAAGTATAATTTTCTGTAAAACTTATTCGATTTCTTTAATTACACTATTAAAAATACTATTTATCTGTTATGGCATTATTATTATGTGGCATTATTTTCTGGGGGAACTCCGTAGCCAGGGACAGGGTCTTTAAGGCGCAAAAGCGTTGTATTCGAGCTATGGCCAAGATTAAAACATCAGAAAGTCGTAAACCACACTTCATATCATTACAATTATTAACATTTCCATGTTTATACATTTTTGAAATGGCGGTATTTGTCAAAACGAATACATACTTATTTTTAAAAAACTATGAAGTATCCCACCGAATATTACGCAATAACCAAAAATATTTAACAAAATACCAAATTCAATAAAATCGCTTAACGTAGTACAATTTAAAACAAAATTTTTCAATTTACTTAAAAATAAATGTTATTATTCTGTTATAGAGTATTTAAATGATAGTAGCCTATGAATGGTCTCAATTTTGTTATTTATTAAATTTAAGTTCGTTTTTATTCTCATTATTAAATTTTTTATGTAGTTTAGTTTAGCCAAGTAATAAAAACAAATGACTTTATGTGATGTAATAGTCAACATAAAACTAATATATTTGTATGCTGACGCAACGGCAAAGCATAGTGAACAAAATATTATGTACTTATTCAATAACACCTGTAAACTACCTATGCTTACAAATAAAGAATTTTATTTGATTTGATCTGTACATTTTTTGTGAATAGCAGGTCAAGAACCACCAACTCTAAATTTGAATTAAAAAATTTACTTCGTATACCTACAACCTTCTATTTCGTATTAAGTGCATATTATAGGATTTATTTAAACTTTTATAAATCTCACTTCAAATCAAACAACTCACTAAAAACCGATCAAAAGAACATCATTACATCTAAAACGGCAAATAGATACTTATCCCATCACTACACGACGCATTATCGACATGTCAGTGTCACTCACAGGGCTTCCTCGACACGTGAATAAAATATCGACAAATTAAACCCGGCAGGGCACGGCACTCTGGACGAGGGTTGTCCCGGACTTCGGGACGCCACGGTTATCGCGTTAACAGACGTGGGCAAAGAATATGGGTAAAGGATAAAGATTATGTGCTTTTAAATAAGTCGAGTGTGAAGTGAGGGAATATAAAGATACGCAAAGAATGGATTTCCTTGTTTAACTATATTTATTAATGGCTTTTGTTCTCTTGTCCGCTCGCAAGTTTCGGAATTAATCTTACTTCTTACTTGCCTACTTTCTTAATCGTAATCCCTCAACGCCCGCGGTGGTCACCGGTGTCCATTTATATAAGGAAATTTGCTTATAGCTATATATAAGCGGGCGTTAGCTAACAAATGATGTTTATTTTAAAAATAAAATTTATTACAAAATTAGAAATAAACTCAAGGAAACTTACAAAACAACAAAAGGATGTCACAAGAATGTGACTCATCTTAACTGTTGTCTAACTCTAGGGTATAAAACCCAGCCAGCGCTGATTTTCAGCCACTCCTAGCCTTTGATGTTAGGCAATAGCAACTCTGAATTCAAATATATCGTGCATTAAAAGTTTCAATACTAAAAGTTATTCAAATTGTATCATAATAACATTAGGCTGTTTACGACGTTACGATACTGGAGGTTAATTTAGTGAAATGTGCATTGGGCTCGATAAACGGGCGGAAATACTAGCGGTTTGTCATACTAACTGCTTCCTAAGCCATGCTGTTATTTCTAATGATTGCGAGGGCTGAATTGAATGTAACATTATTTTTAGGCGGATTTTTGATGATTAGATTGTCACACTGTTATGTTTTAGTAGGACAGGATAATGCGCAAGGTGCAGTGATATAACAGTGGTTTTGACAATTATTCGAAACGTAATACTTTGAAAAAGAAGCCCTTTTGCGAAAACAACTATAATATTGGTTTACAATGAAGCAGTTATTCATAATTCTAATGTTGCATTGTGCAAGAGTGTGTGTGTAGTGGGAACAGCGTGCAACCTTTTTCTTTCGCGTTCAGCATAATTCCTGATGAAATCACAAGATTTTATTGTGTTTCAATTAATTTTATATTAAGTTTTTGCCGTCAGAATTCAGAGGCTTATAATATCTTAGTTATTTTTTACCGGATTATGACCGTGTTTCTTATTTAGAGTTTAAATGACGTAATTTTTTTAAAACTTAATATGATTCAGTCATATTATGACTAAAATACCCCCTTTTGCAGTAATTTATAGAACAATTGGATAATATCTACACAATATGAACACTAGTCTGTGATTATTTTAATCGCAGCCGTGGCACCTAGCATGACGTAAATAATATTATTTATACGATCATCTCACCAATTAGTGGATAAAACAAGAGATATTTCATCAACGTAATATTGATATTACATTACAGGATCAATTCGTTCAAACGTTTCTTTGAAGATAAATACGAAAGTTTGCCAAATTTTATATTCAGGTGCTTTTTTCTGATTGTTAAGCCATTCTTTTACTATTTATCCAGGAAACTTCTCGTTTAATTCCGTAAAAGATTCATGCTTGTGATACTAGTTACACAAATGAAGTCCCTCATACTTTATCACCCCAAGCCGTATACTTCCTTGTATGATAGCGTCGACGTGTTTGACAAATATCCCATCCTGATTAGTTACGAGCTAAATGTTTGTGTAAGTTAAATTGTTTTGAATGTGATGACGGTTATTGTTATTTGTGTTTGTAATTGGGTCGAAATTAGACAGCGTTTGATAATTTACTGCCTGGCGTAGGAATTTGTGGCTTTGTTTTATGTAGTTATTTGGGCTTCCTCTAAAGGTCAGGCAGATATAATAAAAAATGTCGCCGGTAAATGGTAAAACCAGCAATATCTTTCCAGTTTTAAACAGGCTTAATTGTGTTGAGTGGTGAGAGGTAATTAATCCCTCATCGACACTTTCTTTCTGACATTACAAAAGACACGCCGCCAAGCAACAGTGTGCATGCACTGCTGTGTTTCGGTTTGAAGGATATTGTAGCCAGTATAACTACTGGACATAATGAGACTTAACATCTTATGTCTCAGGATGACGAGCGCAGTGGAATGCCACTCAGTATTTTGTCAGTCAAGGTGCTGGATGGTGTTGCTACTGTTTATGGGTGGTCGTATCGCTTACCATCAGGCGAACGGCATGCTCGTCTCGTCATTCAAAGCAATAAAAAAAAAAAAAAAAACTTTACTCCACTTACGAGCACGAGATGTAGGGTCACTTTGCCGTTGCAAAAAGACCGTGGAGTACCAAAAACAGCAATTCAAGGTCCTGGAACGTGTTTAAGGATAGTAAATTACTGTCAAGCGAGTAACTAACCAGAGTCAACAAAAAGCAACTGTATCAAAGTTTAACTGATCCGTTATAAATCTCCATAGTACAAAGACTTAAACTTAGCAGGTGGCCTCAACCACGCGTAAGTTTCTTCTTAAAGAGGAATATTCTGGCGTGTGACAAAACTCTACAATTTGCACGACTCTCTCACGCTAAAACTGTTAAGTTGGGACCGCGCGATTGTTCGCAAGTTTCCGAGTGTGTGGAACAGTGGATCTCAATATTTCAAAAGTAATTTCCTGGCACCTTTTTGTACAATGCGAGTCAAATCCTTATGTTATTCGAGTGATTAAATAGGCGTTATAAGCAGTCGTTTACTATTACCGGTACATTTTTGCTTTTATAACAAAATGTTTTATGTACTAGTGAAAATAACATATTATGTCAGTCACTTTTTACAACGTTATTTGCGTATTAGCTTATTAAATGTTTTTCGTTTGAACACTATGCTTAGAGCCTTGAAAACTTTTTAGTAAGTAAATACCGTGATATAAATGTGTAAGCCGACCAATTACAAAAGTCACAATCTAATATATTATGCTCCTAAATAAATAGTAACAAAAATATTATCTACATAATCTACATTAATATGATAACTGTCAAACGGGCTAAGCACGGGAAAAGGAGCGCACAACCGTTAGTCCTATGCCCACAACTAATACCAATACCAATGGTAACTGTCAAATAAACTTGAAACTTATGAAATACACCTTTTTGAATAGTAACCTATGGTTCAGTGATATAGGCGACTTTTTTTTAATAAAAACGAACATATAATCGCGCCGAGCAGCGACCATAACCTACTATGAAATAACAAAATATTAAAAGTAATTTTGCGCGCATGCTCACGCCTTTTATCCCCGAAGGGATAGGCAGAGGCGCAACTGGTGCACCCACTTTTCGCCAAGCGTATTCCGTCCCATGATGTGATAGGGGGCGAGCCTATCGCCATATCGGGCACAAATTCCAGACTTCGGGCTGATACTGAATAGAAAAATCCAATATCACTTTTCCCGACCCGGGAATCGAACCCGAGAACCTCAGCCTTGCAGTCGTACCGTAATACAACTACGCCACCGAGGCAGTAAAGAAAAGTAATTTTCTTTTAAGAATCTCTGACTTAATTGTGACGTAAAGAAGTTTCTCAACTCCATTGTACTGTTTCATATTTTGACTACATTGATGTATTAAAAAACCCTTTGACTATTAGAATCTCGAGTTTTAAATTTATTTTTAATCGTTCATTTTTGAATTACCTCTTCACGTAATACAAATATTTCAATCTATACATGTATAAAACAGTATGTTGTTTGTTCGTGCTAATTGTAAATATAAAACAGCTTCGGATGCATTTTTCAATGTCGGGTTAAACAAATTCCATTTTATAGGTTATAAAAATAAATTAATTATGTATGAAAGTATATGATGTAGTTGTAAATAATTTACCGCCTCCGGAGTGTAGTGGTAGGCGGTAGCGTATTATAGAGGCTGTGTATAACGATATCCTGGGTTTGAATCTCAGGTTGGGTAACATAGCATCAAGGGAAATATGATATCAACCAGACGGCCATGCGTAAATTTCCCTCAAATCCTTGTGAGATGCTTAAGTTTATAACGCTGAACATAGATGGGGTAGTTAGAAACAAACATCCTGAATAAAAAGAACCTAAACAATGTACAACGTCCTACTAACCCAGTATCGATCGTAGGATTAGTTCCCAGCGTGTGACGCCGTAAATCACGATCAGAGTTCGACAAGATTTTATCAGTTTAATATAGTTTGGGGCAATTAAATTGCGATGCCAAGTTACTACGATAGTTTATTAATTTATTGGTGTACGCTACGTGTTGATCAATGTTGCATATTGCTTATAATATATATGGCCCGTAGTAATTAAAGTGGGTATAGGTACATACGTTTTATATCTAAAAAGTTTGGGAGAGGCGCAACACTCATTCTCTAAGCCCTAAGGTTGTCCTAGTCTTATTTTGTCCGATAATGTGATAGATGTAAGTATAGTCTTCAATTACAATTAAACCGTCAACGCCCGATTACATATAGATATAAGCGTATTTTCCTATATACTCGGACACCGGCGTCAACCGCGGGCGTTGACGGGTTAAAAAATTGGTAACTCTTGTGTTATTCCGAATGGTAATTCCTCAAACAAATTTTGATTGTTTTACTTGGGAATCAATCTCAGGACCTCAAAGTTATTCTTATTAAATATAACTAAGCTTTTAAAACAATCATTAAACTTCAAGATGATTATTTTTGTAGTGTTTGATGTTACTACTTATCAATGAACGTGTACTCTTTAAATAAATATATTAAGATACTTAAATTGTGGATATAATTAAAAATATAATAAAATAAAAAGTATATTTTAAATATATCTAAGAAATAAAGGGACCACGGTACAAACACAATAAATCATAAGTTAATAACATTGCGACTAGATTTTAAAAATTTCCACACAGGTGGTGAAATCTAAGTGCTTTCGTGATATTGTAGTGCTTTTAGAGGCCACTTCTGGCCGCGCGAGCTTTCCGATACCTACACTTTTTAAAATACCAGACATTTTAAAAGAATTCCGACGTGAAATAGTTTTCTTTTAGCTTTCAGGAAATTATTTTAATGTCATCACAGTATCTTATTTAGCTCTTTAGTGGGGCTAGATTAAGTAGAACCGATGAAAAGTGGTATTATGTTAGAAAATCACTGTGTCCCTCGTCAAACTATGATGGTACTACAAAGTTACTACAGACATCAGTTCAAGAAAAATATATTATGCAGTCATCATATTACCCTTTCATTACTAAAGGCTTCGATTTTTATATTCTTTTACACTCGAATTCCCATAAAGCCCGTTCAACACTTAGTCTAAGCTCTAAAGCCTCTTAATTTCATATGAATCTCAGAATCTAAACAAGATTAGAGCCTTGGCACGTCCCCCATTTGTTTAGTTTAAATGGGCAAGTTATTATCCATCTAAAAAGCCGTCCACAAAGCACCATTGTGCCTCAAACAATGAGGCAGCGGTGCCCAAATGGATTTCTTTTAGTTTACAACTCTGCTAATTGCTAAGCGCTTTGTGCGCTTTAATTTCAGAATTACTCCGTTTCAGAGATAATATCGGTGTGTCGTGGAAGATAACGCGAACGCTTGCTGTGTGTATAATTTGAATTTGGAATTAGATTTTGTTTTTGGTTTTGTTGGCTGTAAGTGCCATTAGTTGTTGAATAAAATGAAAAGATTATCATTATTTCAATCTTCAGAATGTGTGGGGATGATAATAGAAATTTATTCTATTGCTTTGTTATTTCAAATGCTGGTTGAAGTAACTACCAATGATGAGAAAACTTTAACAATATTCGAGCGACCAGAAAGCCTCGGCATTTAGCTCTTTACAAAAATATATTTTCGTCAGGACACTGATCGTCGAGCATGTTTTTGTTAGAATCTACCCTTAATAATTTAAAAGGACATGAAATTTCGACGCCCACAATTTTAAGTTAAGTATTTATAGTAAATTCGTTACGTTAGTTTTACATAAGAACGTTATTATTAATAACTTCAAAATTTATGACTAATTAAATAATGTTCAATTTTACATCAGTCCATACTCCAATGAGTTAAAATCCGGTATTCACCATGACGTACATATCAAGTATACGCGTTGACGCGAATAAAACCGCGTCGCCACAGTTTTACCGACTGTGTATTTACAGTTGTTTTGTGAGTTCATAAGAAACACAACAATATTTTCGGTGGCCAAACAACCGCTGTGCAAATAATTCCCGTCGTGTTTACGCTCGTAAGTGCGGTGGGAATCCATCTTTTTTCTGATATTTCTGTGCGTCAATGATGCGGATAAAGTGTTTGGGGATAATTTTGTTTCTTTTACGTAATATAGCTAATGAAAAGACTTGGCTCAGTGGAATGAAACTATATTTTCGAGTTCTATTGGCGGAGAGAAGTTTTGATACACAAATCTTGTGTTTTTACGAGATGATGAATAGAGCATAGTTGTATATAAAGAGCTTTATGTTAAACGAAATGCTATTTAATCTATTTTTCAATTCAAATTTTTATTCATTTTACTACACTGATAAGAACAAAACCGTCTTTTTCAAAACTCCTATCGCGTCTCGATATTAAAACTCGATCCAATCTCGCCTTTAAATCGCGCGCCCAGACAATTATTGTCAACATAATTACATCTACAGAACGCAAAATGTTTCCATGTTAATTCAGTACCCACCGCAGGGACACCAGTTCAATTTTCCGCCGATTTATACGTACAAAGCCCGCTCCGGCGACAGTCGCCGTATCAGCAGTTATTTATCGGCTGCGCTCTCCACTGGTCTCGTTAACACGATTTACCTGTCCCCTTATAATTCACCCGTTTTTACTTAACGACTGGTTAGGTAAGAATTAATGGGCAATGACAGCGGTTCCCAAACTTTGTAACGCCCTTCGGAAATTCTTCGAAGTAACTCTGTGATTAATAACTTTGAAAGTAAGTGATTATGTACTTGGATATTAAAATGTTCAGTTCGCGAGGTTTCTTTGGGTTGGAAATTGTTTTATGACCGTTTTTGGATTTTCCATTTCTTGTCGAAGTGTCTGCGTTTATCACGTTGCGGTATTTAATTTTCTTTCTTGATTAAAAGCGGTATTTGGCTATCCGTTTCTTTCAGAATTCATTTTATGTTTGTTTCTCGTGGAGAAGGAGATCATGTACTGTTAAAGATATTAATATTTATAATTTAATGATCTATCATCTATGCACTTTATAATAAGGTAGTTTTAGTGCAATAAAACTGTAGATAATGCATAAAAACATACTACGAATTTTGTTAGTTCCTTTTTTATTAAACTTTATAATAATAATAATATAACATAAACTTTATTTCAGATTTTGCATAATTTGCAACAATAGTATAATTCAAAACGACATATAAAACTAATAATATTAAAAACCAGGGACAATTCGACACTATTTCTGGTATCTTTTTTTTTTTTTTTTTTTTTTTTTTTATTGCATTTAATGACGAGACGAGCATGCCGTTCGCCTGATGGTAAGCGATACGACCACCCATAAACAGTAGCAACACCATCCAGCACCTTGACTAACAAAGTACTGTGTGGCATTCCACTGCGCTCGTCACCCTGAGACATAAGATGTTAAGTCTCATTATGTCCAGTAGTTATACTGGCTACAATGTCCTTCAAACCGAAACACAACAGTGCATGCACACTGTTGCTTGGCGGTAGAAATAGACATTGCGGTGGTACCCACCCAGACGGCCTCTTACATAATGAGAGACCTACCACCAGTAACTTAAGACTTTATCTGAAAGACGGACGGTGAGTGGTCATCCAGAGCCACACCAAAGCGCTGTCGAATCTATGCCCTACCGTGGTCACAGCTCTGTATAACATGCTGTGATATTTTGCAATTTTAATAAAGATTTTTTCTTTCTATTAGGTCCTTACATATGAAATTGCCGTTTTTTCGTAGTGGCCACTTTGATATGAAATATCTCCCCTTTGGTTAAGAATTCCAAATTAAAATTTATATAATGCGATTCAAATAAGAATAGGAACGTCAATGTCTTCTTTTATATGTCAAATGTCACTTGAAAAATACAAAATTTGCATAGAACACCAGCATATCAATAATGGTTTATTTTATTTTGTCTAATTGACTCTTACATCAAATTTAAATAAAAAAGTTACTGCTAAATTAATTTTTAATTATTTAGACGTCATAGTATGGCGCAAAATCGATCCTATTCTTATTTGAATCCCATTGTAAATGTATGTAACTGGTACATTTGAGTTTCGAAAACATTCATTTATTTGTTTTTTCCTAATTAGTTTTTTCTGAGGCTTTTTTCATATCGCATAACGGAAAACATGAAATATCGCTATGTTTACGAGTATGAGATTCACTGAGGCACCAGTGCTGCAAAAATAGCTCGAAGGATTAACAATGTGTATGGCGCTGGTGTCGCAAAAGAAAGCACGACATGTTTTTAGTTCCAACGTTTTAGTTCGACCAAGGTCGATAATGAGGGATTAAAGGCTATTGTGGAAGCGAATTCAACGCAAACCACTTCAGAGTTAGCTGCAGGCTTCGGTGTCAGTGTTAAAACTGTTTTAATCCACTTGAAGCAAATCAGGAAAGTAAAAAAGCTTGAAAGTTGGGGACCTCATGAATTGAGTGAATCAAACCAGCAAAAACACATCGAATGCTGTGTTTCATTGCTCAACCGACACAATAATGAAGGGATTTTAAATCTAATCATTACCTGTGATGAAAATTGGATTCTGTACGATAACCGGAAGCGCACGTCGCAATGGCTGAATCCTGGAGAACCAGCCAAATCCTGCTCTCCAACTAAAATTGACTAAAAAAATACTTGTGAGTATTTGGGGACTAATGTCGTTCACAACAGCTTTCTAAAATCTCGCCAAATGATTACGGCAGATATCTATTGTCAGCGACTGCAAACCAAGATGGAGGAACTAGCCGCAACAACCGAGGCTGGTTAATCGCTCTAGGCCACTGCTGCTTCAGGACAACGCTAGACCACACACCGCACAACAGACGGCCGCTAAACTAGAGGAGCTGCAATTGGAATGTCTGCCATATTCACTATACTTCCGGGACCTTGCTCCAACAGATTAGCATTTTTTCCGTGATTTGGATAACTTTTTACAAGGAAAAAATTCAATAGCAGTCCAAACCGCCTTCAGACAGTTTATTGATTCTCGCACCCATGGTTTTTTTAGTAAAAGGATCAATGAACACCCTATGAGATGGCAAAAGTGCATAGATAACAATGGTGCGTACTTTGTTTAATTATATTTTACAAAAAAAAACGACTTTGTATTCCTTCCATACAAAACGACAATTTCATATGTAAGGACCTAATATTTCTTCATGACACAATTTTATGTAAATTTTAAAATTAAGTGCGCCTTCCATGATTCCGTTACCTCATAAAAAAAACGTGTTTGCCAAAAAAACCCAGATTTATATCAATGTTTGAGCACCATAATTTTAATCACACGTATTTTAAATATTAAAACTTTATGCCCGGTTTCTGAAGTAGTATTGAAGGCAGTTTATCTATCCGTTAGCGCTATTGGTTCGATAACCCATGAAATTGCGTTTCTGAACCACGCAATGCAAGATAAACTCAGCTTAAACTTACTTTAACTTAACTGGCCAATTTTTGCCGTTTATCTGTTCCATAACTATTTGACGTGTCATTTTGTGACAAACGACGGAAACTTGTTAGATATTATTTACAATATAGAGGAACATAATTGATACGGCCAATCACAACAGTTTCAGTAGTGTTATAAATTCTCAAATTCTAAATAAAACGACATAAAACACAAATTAGCAAACTAGTGCTAGCATGACATAAGACATTTAGTAGAACTGTTTGACGTTTTTTTTTAATTCGGCAATTATGTCATTCATCGGCCAGAGACAAATAACAAATTACCGCAAAATAAAATTAAAATAATGTTTAGGCGTTGATCTATGTTAAATTAAGTTATTTATGTATATAAAATAATTATTAGTTAGGAATTTTAGTAATAAAATCCATTTTAAAGTCGACTGCTAAAAAAGAGCCATCTAGTAGCAAAGTAAGGAACTGGTTGTCGCCTTTATAGTTATCGAATGCTTCATTATATGTTCAGAAACATAGTGAAAGTCAACCGACGATTATCTTAAGTTTAACTTTAATGATTCAGAAATCGGGCAATAGCCCGGTATCTATGTGCAGCGATTGCGCATTATGCATTTGTGTGATTTAACAAGCTGTGCAGGTAATTAAGTGTACATTAATGTGATAATAATGTGATGAAAACTGCGTGCGAGGTTCATTATCACTGCGAAATGTATTTCTATGTGGGTATAAATACTAGATGGTAGAAATCTCATGGTCCATTGTGCGTCTCAATAGGACCTATTTTATTATTTCGCCGGTCAAGCAGTAATTTATGTGTCTTATGATCCAGGTTCAAGATTGTTGTATCAAGTAAGTGATAATAGATTTAATTACTCTTAGTAAAGAGGCCTGGAACAAGTTTGGGCACCATTTTAATCACATATTTCAAATAAACATTGGACATATGGAATAATGATCGTGCATTCTATTTTCGTGTAATGAAACAGAAATATTAGCATTATTAAATATTATATTAGGGTTATTTGTTTAATAAGATCATTTTGTTGTTTAAACTAGGGGTTCTATGATATTTGGCAAACTTTAATGTGAATGCAGGATAATAAAGTGATACAAGTGTAAATTTTAGTCACTGAAACCAGAGGTGACTGCCTCGGTGGTGTTGATATGTTACGTTACGACAGCAGTGCTGAGATCTGAGGTTCGATCTCCGGGTCGGTCTAAGTAGTATTGGGTTTTTCTACTCAGTTTCAGCCCGGAGTCTGAAAACGTGCCCGGTAAATGGCCCCGCCCACATTACATGGGACCTTTTTTATTGCATTGAATGACGAGACGAGCATGCCGTTCGCCTGATGGTAAGCGATACGACCACCCATAAACAGTAGCAACACCATCCAGCACCTTGAGTAACAAAGTACTGTGTGGCATTCCACTTCACTCATCCTGAGACATAAAATGTTAAGTCACATTATGTCCAGTAGTTACACTGGCTTCAATGTCTTTCAAACCCAAACACAACAGTGCATGCACACTGCTGCTTGGCGGTAGAAATAGACATTGCGGTGGTACCCACCCAGACGGACTCTTACATATGAGAGACCTACCACCAGTAAAACCTAACATATCTGGCGAAATGGTGGTGGGATACACCTGTGTCTACCCCTGAAAAGGGAAAAAGGCTTGATACTATGTATGTATGTATGTGTGAAACGAGGAATGGCTCTGGTACTGATACTGGTACATATATATCCTGGTTATTCCCAGAATGTAAATCTACTATTTGTTTATATAGGTATACTTCCCTATATTATCTTTTTACGTGTGATTATTCCAACGATACTTCCTCTGATATCAGGCCAGGATCATAAGAGCATATTTTCATACCACCGTCGGGGGCACACCGGGCACGTATGATCCTCTCCTCTCCTCAAATATGCCCTCCTAATTTGCATAATTTATACCCACTTATTTTATCCTTACGACGCTCTAAGGCGCGTATCTTTTGATATAATTTATGAAATGTTTGAAGAATTTCACGCATTTCTGTACGCGCAGAATTTATAACAATAGGTCATCATCACTGAATTCCAAGACATAGGTATTTTACTTACAAAAGCAATTCTGTACCATGCTCTGCAAATTAATGAATCTTAAAAGATTTGAATAAGCAGACCATGACTATTCTTTACGAAATAGTAAATTAAGCGAAACGTTCCACACTTGAATCTTATTTACTAAAAAACAATTACAATTGGACGAAATATTTACCCAGCGCAGCGGTGAGCCAATAGCGATGCATTGTTAAAAATTTTAACGGTTTTTTCATCGCGAACAATTGTTGATCGTATTTTATGTAATTATAATTACATAATTAATTAAATTGGCTTATAAATAAACAATTTATCAGCGCAATATAATGGAGTGTTCATTAATACCGATCGACAGACAATGCATTTGTAAATATTTAATTACGGACTTAAATGTGTAGTTAATAAAGTCTTTTATTATTCTACTACTGAATATTATATGGGGCTACACTATTACTTTTGTACAATAACTCTTACTTATTAAAGTAGAAGATGAGCTCTTACAGCGAATTCTTTCATACAATTTAGTACCTACGAAGTTTTTTTATTTTGTGCGACGCTGCGCTTGCCAGTACGTGGTCTCCACTCGAGAACTTTTTTGCCCCATCTGCCGTCAGTTCTTCGAACTATGTGTCCTGCCCACTGCCACTTCAGCTTGTTAATCCGCTGGGCTATGTCAGTCACTTTCGTTCTTCTACGGATCTCCTCATTTCTGATTCGATCGCGTAGACCATTCCAATAACCTTTTATTAAGTCGTTTTAGTTTTTACTGGTGGTAGGTCTCTCATATGTAAGAGTCCGTCTGGGTGGGTACCACCGCAATGTCTATTTCTACCGCCAAGCAGCAGTGTGCATGCACTGTTGTGTTTCGGTTTGAAAGACATTGTAGGCAGTGTAACTACTGGACATAATGTGATTTAACATCTAATGTCTCAGGATGACGAGCGCAGTGGATAAAGGACTTCGAAGTGGGTAAAGACCTTTCGTCTCTTTGCCTGTGCAAGTTCGCGCTGGTTACGACTAACCATTTACAGGCAAAATTCAGGTGAATTTGTTCGTTTCCCCAGCTTCTACTAGATATGAATGCGATGTAAAGGCATTATTTTAATGGTGTTTCGATAAATCTATATAATTCTACGAAGTATTAAAGTAAATAAATATTTCAATTACTCATATATTTGTTATAAAAGGCTTTAATTTTCAAACTGAACTAAAATTAATATTATAATGATATTTGATACATATGCATCGAATAGTTTTCGTGAAAATTGAATTCTGTGAAAGCATTTTCGATTAAATGCAGAGTATATAATACAGTTACAGATTTTTATAAATTTCAATGGTTACATTAGAGCGATCTATACTTGTATTGCGTTCCATAATATTCAAATCTGCATCGAATCCTATTTATTTAGCCCTTCCTATTTACGTAATTCACGAACAAATTAATACCAATGCATTGACAGATAGCTGATAGATGTAAACGTATTTTTTAACCGACTTCATTTAAAACGAGTACAATTTTATAAAATTAGACTTGTGCTCGCCGAAGGGGTAGGCAGAGGCGCAACTAATGCACCCACTTTTCGCCGTGCGTATTCCGTCCCATGATGTGATAGGGGGCGAGCCTATCGCCATATCGGGCACAAATTCCAGACTCCGGGCTGATACTGAATAGAAAAATTCAATATCACTTTGCCCGACCTGGGGATCGAACCCGAGACCTCAGCATTGTAGGCGTACCGTAATACAACTTCGCCACCGAGGCAGTAAAAATTTTAACGAAATTATGAAGCTATAATTTTACAATTAGCAGAAGTATTTGTTAATTAAACTCGGATAAATTACACGGGTAGTACCTAAAGGAGCTGGGCTCTTTAGCCGGGCGCCTTTAGCTGGGGCTTTTGTCAGATTCTCTTAATTAATGCATCGCAGCTACTGGATAATTAATGTGTGGATGTGTTGTCGGTTCATTAAAATGTCAGTTTTAGCTGCTGCGTGTTTTATATCGGAATTTACTTGGAGTTTGGTATTATCAGCTCTGTATACTGTTACTGGATCTTCTTTCTAATCTGATAGGTCGGGGGTTGTACCAGCTCTGTATTTGATACTTACTGTCACTGGGTCTCTTAACTAATAGGTTGATCAATTCCATCTTGCGTTCCTAATAGACTTGGTATGATATCAAAATTCTCAATATATAGTTTTGAAAGTGGAGGAAACAAAAGAAGTGTGCCGGAATCGATCAAAGTGGCAATATATATTCTCTGCCTGCCCCTACGGGGTAGAGGCGTGATACTATGATTGTATGTAGGTATATATTTTATGACCATATCCTCTGTCATCGTTAAAGAGAGCGATCATCATCATCATCATCATCAGCCACATGACGTCCACTGCTGAATATAGGCCTCCCCCAAAGATTTCCAGAAGAGAGCGATCATCTATAATTAATTATCAGGTACCTTTAAAGAGATAAACGTGCGTGCACAATCAGTAATGGAAGGTTTAATTTCTATAATATTTATGACTTGTCCGTTTTCAAATGCAAATATACTAAAATTTACTTAAAATTGTGTTTGCGTCCTGTAGTTACTTTTAAAAAACCCGAGCCAAGTCGAAATAAATCTGCATATAAAAATAAAATGTGGTGATGTGCGTGCATTAGCTTATATAACTAATCTGACTTTGTATACAGCACAATAGTATTGAAGAGAAAAAGAAAAGAAATAATGAACAATTGATGACAGAAAAGTAAGCCCGGAGTTTCTTTCTGCCTTTCTTCTTCAGGTCGTCATCGCTTAGCTAGTGAAAGGCTGGTAGTTTGGCTAGGTTAGGGCCTGTAGTGTCCTCACCGGTGAGGATCGCGACGCATTCCTCCCATTATTTTTTAACTAGACTTCTGCTCGCGGCTTCGCCCGCGTGAAAATGTTTTTGAGTTTATTCGTTACAAACATACAAATCTTTCCTCTTTATAATATTAGTATAGATAATAAAGATCTCTTTTTCTCTATCCTGCCCGCCCCAGCTGGCTTTTTTGATTATTTTTCATCATTGATTTTACTCCTAATAAAAATGTCGGCAGTTATATAGGTGACCTTTGGTATTAATAATAATTATTATAATCAATTTAATGTATCTTGACTTATCATATTATTAAGTGTAACTATCTTCGCCTACGTGATGAATAAAGTATTTTATTTTATTTATTTTAAAATAGTCTGCCATAATCAGTTGCCATAATATTATATTACATAGAATGTACCTCAATATTATTTTATGATTTGGTCTTTTTTTATTGCAATTAAATATCGAGGCGAGTCTGTTATTTGCCTGATGGTAAACGATACGACTGCCCATAAACAGTAGCAACACCATACAAAGTAGACACTGCGTGACACTCCACTGCGCTCGTCACCTTGAGACATACGATATTTAGTCTCATGATGACCAGTAATGAATACAATTCTACAAATTTCTATATACGTAATCCAATTACATTTGAAAAGGATATAAGGAACCTGCAGGCCGGACCTATCTTACCAGACATAACTCACATCACGCTTTCTTTCTAGATTTAGACGCGGACGTAGCCATGGGTATACGCTAGTATATCATAAAAGCACAAATGTTTATTCTAAGGAACAACGAGCCAAATTTGCATACAATTAGAATAATACTTTTTAAAACACGTAACGTATGTCCCGCGTGTTGACATTTCCTACACTTGTTTTTACAACTGAGTTGTGAGACGAGCTGGTAGCCGTGTGAAAGCACCACCTTTGCCAATAAACAGAAGCAACGCTACCCACATCTCGAAAAAGTGCCAGTGGTACTGGGTTTGTTTCCAGAAAATAAACCTGATCAGAAGGCAGTTCGCCTATAAAAAAAAGTTATAGTCGAAAATTTTATGAATCTTCACCGTCTCCTTATACCATCAAAATCCGTCGTAAAAACTCATTAATTTTCTATAAACACTGAAATACCTCATGAAATAAGATTTCCACATAAGCTCGAGACACGTGATTGTAGTTTGAATATTTAAAATATCCGCAAAATTTCGCGCAAGAAGTTGGCCGTTTTATAATTCAAGAGTGCTGCGCGTGTACCTTGATTATACCAAGGATCGACTGTAGATTCCAAGTTGGTAATTATTGAGAGATTACCAAGTTTATATTCACGGATTTGGGGGAGGGTGGGCTGTATTGCATATGTATTTAAACCGTTTTTTATTAGATATATCTAGGGTCTCTTTCGGCTAGAAAATTTCGTAAATTTACTACATTGAGCTCACTGGTGATGAGGGAAACTAGCAAACGTATTCTTTATGGTAATTCACAACATGTGAATGAATTCTTAAGGTTGCAGTAAGAATAGTATTACCGAGTTTATTAGTTCTCTAGAAATCAAACTACAAATTACTCTTAGCTTAGAAGTCGAAGATAAGGATAGAAGATAGTCCCTTTATTCCACTTCTCCGGACAGGCAGAAAAAGAGAAATAATTGTCTTCAGCAAATTCAGTGGACCTCTACTCCAAAACCCTTGATATGATAACTCACGTCACTATTTTCCATTTATTACTTCTCAAACTAGGTTACAAAGACCTTTTTTTCGCAGGCAAAATGCATTATCGCTTCCACGACTGGGGTGTGAATGGAATTATTATGTTGGTTTCACCGGTCTTACGGCCTTATGTCGACATTCGCTACAAAGACCTACCTAATAAATCTACATAGTAATTATCACGAAGGCAAAAACAAAAAGTTTTTAAGTGCAGCACATCCACTTAGTGTTAGCTATTCGGTAGGCAGAATAACTAAATAAAGGTGACGCACGCATGAATGCTTGTCTGAGTGAGTTACGAGTTCTGTACTAAAACGGATCGCGTTTGCGACTAGCTTTTACCGTTTTTTTCTGGCATGGTGAAGTGGGTTCTAAACATACACTTGATCTAGCTCGGTAGTGACATAAGTTATCCATCGTTAAAGTTTTGCCAATGTGATGTAATTGTTCCATTCTCTAAATTTTATAGTCGTTAAGTATACTCGCATTACTAGTGAACAGTCATTAACTTGTGTTGCAAATAGAGCCCTTGGTAATTAAAATGTAGCATTGATTAAAGACTTGCCAAGAGCCTGTTTTTCTTAAGCTTATTTAGGAATATTTTAGGTTATGTTATTAAATAAGCTTTTGTAAAACTATAAATAGAATTGAAATATTTTCAAAACAACTTTTATTTCAATATGATGTTGGTCTGATTTCAGACGTAGTAAACCATCACCAGGAAAACTAAATATTTTGTGAGAGATTTCAAATATTTTAAAGTGAAGTTTATATGAACCTAATAACAATAGAAACTTGTCCTCAAGTGAGACAATATAAGGCTGGTATCATACCTTAGCTAAACCGACATAATTTCAAATATAATTAAAAAAACTAAAAAACACGCTTTTATAGAAAATCCAACTAAAAATAGAAAAAAAAATTTAGTAAATAACAAATTACGTTTTTTTCTTATTTATTAAAATTTGTTTTCTATTTTTTTGTTGGATTTCCTATAAAAGCGTGGTTTTTAGTTGTTAAAAACTATTATTTTATTTTCATTTTTTAGTTTAAAATATTGAATTGTCATCGGTCCTTGATAAGTATGCCAAATTTTGAGTTAATCCGACGTTTTGTAGGGGGTCAAAATCATGTTCAAAGTTCCCATTACAAAGGCACATACTAACATACGTATGAAGCTAATAAAAGCGTGTTAAAAACAAATAATACATGACTGCACCCATTTGGTATAACAAAGAACCTCATTTGCATCCCACCGCATAGACACGGCAGCAGATGCTGTATGAAATTGGCTCCGTTTGCAACAAGCCTTAATTAAGAATCCGCCAACTTATGTAAAATAAAGGGATCGTCAACCAGCCGAGTTTGTTACTAGATTCCGACGTTAATTAACCGGAGTACTAGCCGGTGTTACAAACGACCGTTTTAATTCCAAATGTTTGTGAGCCCATGTCTTCGTTGTCGTTTATGAGGGAAGATTGGTAACCTCTGGTGCGGTTTTGAGATGTTGTGATTTGTGCATAAGATTTAATTTTTAAATAATATTGATATTGATTATTTTTCAGTTCTCGCATATGAAAAAGAGAATGATATAATTTTAATATTATGTTCAAAAATAAAATGAAATTTATATTACGCTTTAAAGTTGTTAGTAGCACTTTTATCTGCCAGAGCTTCTGCCTCATTTCTATTCATCTGATGTGCTTATCATTTACATAATAAAATAAATAAAAATAAAAAATAAAAAAGCCTTTTATTTCCTGATACAAATTACTTAAATTTGTGCTAACTTATTGTACTTAATACTAAATATATCAGGAACCCCTCTCAGGTGAAGGCCTCCTCCAAGGATCATTTACATACCTAACCTAAATAAATTCTACATCAATATGATCATGCTTGTAAACTAGGGAGGGTAGTCTGAAATGTTTTTACAATAAACGAAAGGTTAGAAACTTAGTCGGGTGAATATCTACAACATAAATTCTTCACTAGGATGGAGTCGCTGTCTTTAAAAAACAGCGTTGTGTTGCAATTAGTCAGTCATATCTTGAACCAAAAAACATTTTCCACCCTTTTTTATGGTATAGGTGGCAAATGAGCCAACGGTTCACCTGATGGTAAGTGATGCCGTATTCCGTTCACCTTCCCTACTCCCTGTTTAAAGTCGTTCATTATTATTTTGAAGCCACTATTCACTACCAACTTTAAGGCTGGAATCGTATTTATATTCACTATGGAATTATAGTTCATGGCAATGGTGATCGTCTACCGGCAGGCCATTATGTCCTTAAAAAAAGTTAATCTAATTTTTCGTTAGCTTTTGCTGTAAAAAGCTAAAGCCTCGCCCTCAATGAGGATAAATCCGACTTTATAAAGGAACAAACAGTTTTAAGACAAAGGCTGTTGAATTAGCATACCAAGAGCCCGAGGTGTTGGCACTTTAAATTTCAAGTACAGGTACCGTACCCTTTTAAGCCAGTATTTATTTAAATATTCCTTAAATTACTGTTCTGGTGTGAATGCTGGCGAATTATAATTTTAACTTACTTCGCGAAGTTTTTGTTTATGCATACTTAAGGGACAGTATTGCATGGCAAAGATTACACGTGGAATTATTGTAATAAATAAAAAATATGTATGTCAGAAATAAAATTAAATCTTTCGGGCAGGCAGATCAGCTGTAGTCTTTATATGGCTTATGAAGATTATCATATTAACCATGCTGTACTCAGGTTTAGTTACATGAAGAGGCCAGCTTTTTAAAAAAAAGATTTGACTATGATTGTATCATCATGATCAAAATCGTAAGAAATCTAAAGATCTCATATTCAATTTAAAACAGTAATAGCAATTTGTTCTATTGTATTTGTTATAGAGAATAAATACCCTTTATGATATTATGGTTTGAGTCTCGCTGTGGTCACTTGGATTTTGATGTAATGAGATCCACTAGAACAATACGTACGCTAGTAGGAGAAATTAACACTCAACATAGTTTTTCAATCTATAGCAGACTTTAATTTGTATAGTTACACTAAATAATTATGGAAATGTTTATTAATTAAACACGGATAAATGTTAATTAAAATGTGAATAAATTACTGTATTTCTAAAGAGATTTTAATTAATATAAAATAAATTCTGTCACGGTGGCGTAATTGTAATACGGACCAACCCGGAGTCTGGAATTTATCCCCGATATGGCGATACGATCGGCCCCTATCACATCATGAAACGGAATACACACGACGAAAAGTGAGTGAACTGGTTGCGCCTCTGCCTGCCCCTTTGGGGTAAAAGACGTGAGTGAGTGTCATCATCATCATCAGCCTATATTTTGGTCCACTGCTGGACATAGGCCTCCTCCAATACGCGCCATTTTACCCGGTCTTCGGCCTGTCGCATCCAGTTTCTGCCAGCGACCTTTCGCAAATCGTCACTCCACCTGGCTGGAGGGCGTCCCACACTACGCTTGCCGACTCGCGGTCTCCACTCAAGAACTCGTTTACCCCAGCGGTTATCGGTTCTTCGACAGATGTGACCAGCCCACTGCCACTTCAGCTTACTAATCCTGTGTGCTATGTCGGTGACTTTGGTTCTCTGTCGGATAACCTCGTTACGAAATTTATCCTTCAGAGAAACTCCGAGCATAGCACGTTCCATAGCTCGCTGAGCAACTTTGAACTGGTGCACCAGTCGTACCGTGAGTGTCCACGTCTCAGCACCGTAGGTCATGACAGGTAGGACGCACTGGTTGAAAACTTTAGTTTTCAGACATTGTGGTAGAAGTGACGAGAAGACCCGACGTAGTTTACCAAATGCTGCCCAGCCCAGCTGAATCCTCCTCTTAACCTCCTTCTCAAAGTTGTTCCTTCCTAATTGCAAAATCTGCCCAAGGTAAGTATATTCGGAAACAACTTCGAGAAGGTGGCCATTAACAACGATAGGTCTTGGATCTAGGTGGTCATTGATCATTACTTTCGTTTTACTGAAGTTCATTGCAAGACCTATTCGTCGGGAGGCTGATGCCAAGCCGTTCAGCATCTGTTGCAGCTCCTCCAGCGTTTCCGCCATTATGACTATATCGTCCGCGAATCGCAAGTGCGAGATGTAATCGCCATTTATGTTGATGCCCATACCGTTCCAGTCCAGCGTCTTGAACAAATCCTCCAGTGCACTTGTGAACAGTTTCGGGGATATGACATCCCCCTGTCTCACCCCTCTGCGTAGCTGGATAGGTCCCGACTGCTGGTTCTGTACTTGGACACACATAGTGGCAGATTTATATAGATATCTCAGCACTTCGATATAGCGATAGTCCACTTGGCAACGCTGTAAGGATTCCAGAACAGCCCAGATTTCGACGGAGTCGAAGGCCTTCTCATAGTCCACAAATGCCAGACACAGAGGCCGATTATACTCTTCCGATTTTTGTATAATCTGCCTCAACGTGTGTATGTGGTCTATGGTGCTGTATCCTGAGCGAAACCCGGCCTGTTCCGGGGGCTGAAACTCGTCGAGTCTTCTAGCGAGGCGGTTCGTGATGACCCTAGAGAACAACTTATAGATGTGGCTCAGAAGTGAGATGGGTCTATAATTCTTAAGAAGGGTTTTATCTCCCCTCTTGAAGAAAAGAACCACCAAACCCCTGCTCCACGCCTTTGGAGTTCTCCCACAGTGAAGAACGGTGCTAAACAGCTTCTGTAGCTCCTGTATGACAGGAGGTCCTCCTGCTTTCAAGAGCTCTGAAGTAACTCCGTCCTCACCGGGGGCTTTTCCATTTTTAAGTTGTGTCAGAGCCAACACGATCTCGCTTTGGTCGATGTCTGGCAGTTCGTCGCTGTGGTGGCGTACCAGGGTGGCTCTGGGATCATGGTCGTCACGCTGAGGATAAGGAGCATGTGCAGCGTATAATCGGCCATAAAAGTCCTCGATCTCGGCAAAAAATCCCCGGCTTTGACAAAACGGTTTTACCCTCGTGTGTTGTTAATTTCGTCAGGTGGCTCCTTCCAAGCTGCTGAGTGAATACCTTAGACCCTCGGTTTCGCTCTATCGCTTCTTCGATGAGGCGTGTATTGGAGCTCCGAAGGTCCCGGCGTATCATCTTCGCTATACGCTTGTTTAGGTTTGACCTCTCTGACGAAGTAACTAGAGTGGTTTCCCGTCTTTTTGCCATTAGCCGTAGAGTTTCATCCGAGAGTTTTGACTTTTTGCCTCTACGCTGCGTTTTGCAGAATTTGATGCCCTCTTCCTTAAGCGAGTCGACCAAATTAATTAGCGTCTCGTCTTCATCTTCAGTGGGTGCCAGTGCAGCGAATCTATTTCCGAGCATCCTCTGGAACTTCTCGGAACCCGCCATGATTTGGAGTGGATTAGGTCGGAGGGTGGACTTCATCAGACGGTTTCTTTCAAGCTTTATATCTATATTCAGAGAGCCTCGTACAAGTCGGTGATCGGATCCGGTATTAAACCTGTTGATCACTGAGACATCTCTGAAGATGTGCTTCTTGTCCGTCATGATAAAGTCGATCTCGTTTTTGGTCACAGTGTCCGGACTTCGCCACGTCCACTTCCTTTGGGGTTTCTTTTTAAAGAACGAGTTCATCAAAAAGAGTCCCTCTTTCTCAAGGAAGTTGACGAGCATTTGTCCCCTGTGATTCCGACATCCATAACCATGCGGTCCCACTCTGGATTCGCTGTGATTTTGGATTCCCACTTTAGCATTGAAGTCCCCCATGACAACGCTGAATTGGGTCTTTGTGGTTTTGTTCAAGGCTTTTGATATGTCCTCGTACATATCCTCCACCTCATCGTCCGAGTGTGCCGAGGTCGGTGCGTAGACCTGAATGATCTTCATAGTATATCGCTTGGACAACCGAAGAATCATATACGCCACCCTGGGCGACACACTGGAGATTTCTTCAACGCTGTTCATGAGGGTCTTATTGACGAGAAAGCCTACGCCACCCTGAGATGTATGATCGCCCTCATGATAATACATAAGGTGGCCCGAGTCCAGGGTGATAGTGTCCTCTCCCTCTCTACGGACTTCACACAGACCTAGTACATGCCACCTTATATTCTCCAGCTCCGTCTCTAACTGTGCAAGATGCTCATCAAGCCGAAGACTTCTGCCGTTGTAGGTTGCCAGGGTCAGTTGGGATGGGCGGCCTACCGTAGCCCGGGGATTCTTCGCACCCCCTGCCCTACCGTTACCGTGGCCGCCGCCTTGGCCAGGACTAGCAGGGCGACCGGGAACTGGGGGCCATTTACTTTGTGTTGCTATCATTGGAGGGTTTAATGCCCATAATCGCCACGCTGGGCAAGCGGGTTGGCGATCGCAGGGGCACAGCTCTACGCACCGTTGATACTGCTGCCTATCAACGGTCTGAGTGGGGAGTTAGCCATGCCTGTTTGAGCTGGGTTATACCGCCTTTTCGCCGGTTGGGGAAGGGAAGAGAATGTATTGAAGGAAGGAAAATTAGAAAGGAAGAGGGAAGGGATGAGGATACTACCGTCACGGAAGATAGGATTTGTGACACTAGTAGCTCGAGCAGTCCGGGGTCGCATACCCGTAGCAGATCCAGCAAGCTATCGGACAGATAACTTATGGATCCACCCTCTGAGAGTGAGTGTGCGTGTATTATAATTCCATGGCACATTAATTCATTAAAAGCTTGTAAGTAAAAATTACAACGTAAGAAAAGACATATTGCTAAGGTAATTTTTGTTTCTTCTAACAAAAACAGGAATTTAGAAATACGAAAGCCTGTATAATTACTAAGCATCTAAGATCTAATATTGGGTGACTAGTATAGTGTCAGGGGCCAGGGATATGTAATTCAAGAGCTTTATTATCTTGATACAACCAACAAGCAAGTCTAGCTCACTTTGAAAAACCAAACCAATTTCAAAACCAAACGTACACAATCCTATTGTCTAGGTCTCTAAATGCAGTCATTTATTTTAAAATATCGGCTATCCCTACATAGAATATGCTCTTGTTTTCTTTGACAGCTGTGGATAGTCTGCTGTCCTTCACATGCACATGCGAGGTTCCCACCGAGAGCAAACGGGGAAAACCCTGGAACACGGAATTTCACGTTCTCTTGTTTCGTTTAGGGATTGGTAAAAATGCGGGACATGCTAGTTTTTTGTGTAGTTTTGTGGTTGAATAATGATACTGTATTTATGTAATTGAGATTTTTTATTATCATAAATACGAAATGATAAATAGAAATTGTAGACAGATTTGTTTGAAGGAACACAGTGTGGTACTGTAAACCGAATCTTTATCAGTTAATTTTGTAAATTATTCATATCATTATTTTTTCTACTCAAAAAGAATATATTAAAATCACACGGTTTAGAATATCTATGTATGCAACATATTGTGTGGTAGAAGGTTTACCAGCTCAATATATTATGCTGTTATACAGCACTTATTTTCAGCTGTACCCTGCTGTTAAATCACAGTAAATCTACTAACGTGCCAAATACACTATAAAAATTCGGAAACATTACAAGTGGAATCATTTAGGAGTATTAGATAATAAATAGAACACGAACACGTCAATGAAATACAAATAATATTTGTACAGCACAAATTTCTTCACACTTTTTAATTTCAAGTAGTACCTATGCACCTGGTGGTTGGGTATTCTATAGGAAATGTCAACTGAAAGGGGAGACCATCTCAAGCCTCGCTGTAATTATATTTAATTGCTTGTTCAGACTTCGCTTAGGACCTAATATAGAGGGAAAGCGTGAGTTACGACGCTATTCAGGGCTTAATGGCGCATATAATTTTGTGTGTATGTACACTAGAAAGCAAACGAAGCCGCGGTAGTGTGCTTGTTTATATTTATTTTGTTATAAAATGTTACAACAATTTAGTATCTTTTTTTTATTATTTTTTTATAGCATAGACTGACGAGGCGAGCATGCCGTTCACCTGATGGTAAGCGATACGACCAACCATAAACAGTAGCAACGCCATCCAGCACCTTGACATACAAAGTACTGTGTGGCATTCCAATGCGCTCGTCATCCTGAGACATAAGATGTTAAGTCTCATTATGTCCAGTAGTTATACTGGCTACAATGTCCTTCAAACCGAAACACAACAGTGCATGCACGCTGTTGCTTGTTTTATTTTATCACACACATGGCATCACGCCTTTTTCTTTTCGCACAGCCCCATTTCGCCAGCTACGTTAGGTCCCGTGTTAAAGGGAGTGGGCCTATTGCCATTTACCGGTTAAATTTCTAGACTCCGAACTGATACTAAGCAGAAAAATTCAACATCAAGAAAAACGTAACCACATGTTTGGTTATTAAATAATCATTAGTAGAGTCACCTTCCATATAGTTTTGCTATCAGTTTCAATTAGATCGAGTCGATATTTGTTTCTCCCAGAAAACAGACGCAGTAGGCATCTTGCTGTTTGTTGCGTTTACGCTCAACGAGATTGCCGTGTTGCTTCCCAAAAAGACCAATACAATTCTATAGAGAATGTGGGTGCTCACTGTTTATAGATAACCACTTTAATTCAACAATTTAAATTAATTTTCAACTCTCTTCAGCGAATGTAACAAACAATAATTTGTATATAGATTATGATATCTGAAATAAATAATACTATTATTATTTATATATTTTGTAATAAATGGCCTATAGGCTAGTGTGATCAAAATATCATTGTCAATTGCAGTCCATAAGCAGCCGTAACAATATCTCATCAGAAGCCTCGTCCAAAGGTATGTAACCTTCGTATGTAACTGTAACGGGCTATTTGTTCCGTCGTGTCGCACACAATGCCGTCTTGCGAGCCAATAAAACATATTTATAGATTCCCATATGTCCCGAACGGGCCATAAAGCGGCTGCAGCGACGCCCTCCGAGCGTTTTTACCAATATTTGTATTTTTATGTTTGTTTTCCATTAGATACGCGTGTCCACTGTACGGTGATTTGTAAGAATATGTAAGTGCTTTTTGTTATTATCAAAGTTTGTGTAAGTCTGGAATTGTTAGGTTAGTAGAAGTTTTATGATATATGTAGGTTGAAAAATAAGTGTGTTAGTTGCCTTTGAAAATCAACTCATTTTCAATGTGAAGACACTTTATTTGTTGTGGGATTAGATGTATGTTCATAGCTTGGTTTAATTTACAATATGTAATGAATTTTTTATACTATTGTTAAAAAAACGAGAAAGCAAGATCCTTTGTAAGTTACTATAAACAATAAATAACACTGGCTATTATGTCCTTCAAACCGAGACACAATACTGCTGCTTTGCGGAAGAATTACTTAAAAATAGCAACTGGAAATTATCCAGACAAAGTCGCGTATACGAAAGACGTTTTCCTTATAAATTATTACCATTATTCCATAAAATTACTATTACACAGTATTCCATAAAATTGTTTCATCTATCACAAAACAAATTTCATCCAAATCCTAAAATGTAAGAGAGCTCCGTCGTCAATTCTCAAACAAAACAGTACCCACGTTTGTGGAACATTGTCGTATAAAAATATGTTCAGCAAAATGTTATATGAGGTGAGACGGGCAATAAATACGAGATAGAGATGGTAGACACTCGTCTCATGTGTTGAGATAGGTGTGACGTATTGTGCCTTGAAATGTTACTAACCTTTTCTGTTAAAGCTTTCAGGGCAAATAGAATAAAGAATTATATTTTAATAATATTTTATTCCTATTGTAGAATTATGTTTTTGTGTTCTTATTAAAAAGTAAATGTTCTTATATTAGCTATTCAGTAATTGACCCTAGATAGATAGATCGACGGAAGCGGAAGATGACTTCTTTAATATGAATATATCACAATACATTAATACGGGCTTTTGTTCGCGGCTCCGCCCGTGTAGAATAGATTTTCTGGAATAAAAGTCTCACTTTATTATTTTCCGGGATAAAAAGCTTATATCATTCCCAGGATTTCAAGCTATACCCATAAAAAATTTCATCGAAATCAGTTTAGTGCTTCCAGAGATGAACCGCTGCAAACCCACAAACAAATTCACAAACTGTACCTCTTTATAATATTAGTATAGATTATAAAATAATAAAGTGAGCATGCGCTGTATGTATACTTCAGTATTTCATTTCAAAATATTTTTTCATTATCTTGCACATTCATAATTAAATAATACTCAACAATTTCGTACCACAAAATGATTGATAATAAAATGGAAAATGTGAGACGCTACGGCGTAGCGTCTACGTGCATTTGCTACGGCGCAGCGCAGCGTAGCGCTACGTGATCTCAACGCGCTATGACAAAATCGTGGCACACGGTGTGCATTTCTCGTACGTGTCCAATACATTAATCTTCAACGTACTCCAGGTAATGCAATGTCAAATCAAAACAAAATGTCTCCCTGCCGCGCAGAGACGAATTAAGCATAGTTTGCTGGGGGTCTAATCTTATCCTTTAATTCGAAATATAGAATTTGAAGTACATTTATGTGGTTAGAGCTGACATTAAATAAGGTTTTAGAGGTTTGAAAGACTAAAAATATAAGATTTTTTGTTTTGAAAGTCAAATCGTCATGGTTCCATTATTGTAAAAAATATAAATTATACTTCCAATAGTATTATTAACCAGTATGACAAATTTATATTTACATCATAGTACACAAACCTAATAGCATAGCCATCCTTTAGCAGAATATGAGTACCCACCGCAGAATTATCTGCATTCGTCCCTGCCTACCAAGAAGGCAGTATTTATTACTGTCGCAAAGCAACGCACGACTCTATGCATTGAATAATTCATACGACGGCATCCTGCGCGTGGACTACGCTGTATGAAAATATTGGATTATCATGGGCGGGATTTAGGTGAAGTGCTTACGGCCTAAACTCGCAAAATACAATGGAAGTACGTTATGAACCAAGTAATTTCGTCTAGTTTATGGAAGAGTACTTAAGTTGTGTAACAAGGGGTTCAAAATATGATTTTATTGATTTAAAACACTTGCCATTTGCCTGTGATTTTGACTGATAAAGAATGGAGGTTTTTATCCAGTGTATTTGAACAATTATAACCCTTTTAATAGAAATATTATTTCAATATAAAAATGAACGACATTTTGGTATATGGAAATCTCACACACGAAAAATGTCTATATAAAAACCTTCATCGAAAATCCGTTATTCTAACCAGCTTAACGGTTTAGTTTAAACATAAACATGTTTGTGATTAGTTTGACTGGCTCAGCCTATGAACTTTGGTTGGGATTATATGCTATGTACATACATATTATGTGAATGGAATTTAGTCTTACTTAGTTCCGGTCGGCTGAGCTAATCCCGGATATTGTGGTTAAATAATATACGTCAAGGTAAATTAGCCGTAAACGTCATTAATTTAGGTTCATTATTGGATTAGCTATTCGTGTGTAAAGAGCAACGGATATTAATTTGTAATGCATAGATTGAAATTTCAGCAAAACCCACAATAGGTAGGTATTAAAAAAAATATTCGCATTACTAAATGTTAATTCGGTATAGAGGAGAAAAATATAGCTTGCAGTATTTTTGAAAATTATCAAGAATTCCGGTTTTTTGTAACGCATACTTACGCCTTTTATCTCCGAAAGGGTAGGCAGAGGTGCAACTAGTGCACCCAACTTTCGCCTTGCGCACTATCGAGGGCGAGCCTATCGCCATATCGGGCACAAATTCCAGACTCCGCGCTGATACTGATTATAAAAACACAATATCACTTTTCCCGATCCGGGGATCGAACTCGAGACCTCAGCATTGCAGCCGTACCGTAATACAACTACGTCACCGAGGCAGTCGATATTTGTACCTATAAAGTAATTCGTAATACCTATCTGACAATTACTTTGCAAGGGTATATCGGTATGAATCGTTTATATGGACCCATCGCTACTTCCCCCTTGTAATCAGCCCAATGCTGAGCACGGGCCTCGTCTACTACTAAGAAGGGTTAAGCCTTAGTCCACCACACTGGCCTAGTGCGGGTTGGCAGACTTCACATACCCTCGAAATTCTTATAGAGAACTTCTCAAGTATGTAGGTTTCCTCACGATGTTTTCCTTCACCCTTACAGCGAACGATAATTGATAAACAACCCACATGTAACTTCGAAAAGTCAAAGGTGTGCCTTGAGTTTTGTACCTCCGGACATTGTCGCGGCAGACCGTTCCGTTCCCAACTAGGCTATCGCCCACTTCCCCCTTACTAAGATACAATTCTAATGCCATGTCACTTTGTGAGGGAACATAAAACTATTAACAATTGTAAAAATAATTACAGGAAATTATTTAAAATTACAAAATTCTTCCAATTTCTTTGAATCATAAATATTTAGTGCTTAGAAACAGCCACGGCAGCCAGGAGTATGAAACTTTGATATCGCACAAATATGGCACCAGATCAATATAATATGCAGGTAAATTTGATGTACCAAGGTTTTTTAATACACCCATAACCAAGGGTTAATAATTACTACGGTGACAGAACCCTGAAAAAGCGTATCCTATATCTTCTAAATACGTTACCGATGCATATTAGGTCCGAGCCAAAAGAAGGCAAGTTTGTTAATACCATGCAATACCTTGAAATGATTTTCATTTCGTATAAAATCCAATCCAATAAACTTGGATAATGTTTATTAGGTACCTATTATTCTAAAGCATGATAATATTTTTATGTTAAGTAAGAGGCTCGTCATGTTCCTGCAGACAAACTGCGTAAGTAGTTTTGTGGGGCATTATATTAGTATATAAGAACTTAAATTAACTGTACCTAATCATATAAATAAATAAATATTAATAATTACGCGGCTTAACGTGTTTCGATGCTGGTTACAATATTATATCATGTAAAACTCCAAGAATCTACCATAAAAAAGAAAAAAATCTTTCAAGCAGCTGCGGGTAAAGCACGTAATTTAATAAGCGCTAAAATGGTCTTAATGTTAATAAAACCCCTAAAGGAATAAAAACGTGACTACACTTAAAAAAAAATAACACATATTCTAACAATACCGTTAAAATCCAACTACGAACCCGACAATCCCTAATGATTATCCATTATAAATATCATCATTTTTACAAAAGCCCTGAAGGCAAGCCCTTCAATTTTAAGGAGGTCACTGGACGTGCCCTCAGCTCACTCAAAGGCGCTCTCTGGAAACACAAAACGTGTCTTATTTACAGAGAAACTTAAGAGACATAATTTATTACCGACAAAAACATTTATTCACCTGAAAAAAATCAAGTCTGCAAAGATTTTGAAGG
Organism: Sphinx pinastri; assembly: GCA_947568825.1. Lineage (NCBI taxonomy): Eukaryota > Metazoa > Arthropoda > Insecta > Lepidoptera > Sphingidae > Sphinx > Sphinx pinastri. The sequence goes on from OX387623.1 coordinate 840,387, forward strand.
AGGTAAATTGTCAAGTTCAGGACGGGATTCTAGTTATTTGAGTTGTTTTGTAAACAGTTATACGAATGATAAATGAATTAGTAAGTCAAATACGAAATACAGCCTTGAAAGTGAAAACGAGTTTTTCAGTAAAGCAGCGTAATGGACAATTTCATCTTTTTGTAATAGACCATCATGAAAATCTTAACACTTACTAGGCCTCTCGTATGTGAGGGGCCGTCTGGGTAGGACCACAGCAATGTCTATACCACCAAGCAACAGTGTGCATGTACTGTTGTGTTCTAATTTGAAGGGCATTGTAGCCAGCGTAATTACCATTAGGAGAGCGTTACACTTGTCTCTTCATTCCATTGGAATAAAAAAATAGCAAGGATAGAATTCTGCCCCCCTTTTTATGAATAGTTCAGTTTAATTAAATACATAATTAAATGATAAGACGTCATTAATGGTAATCGTAATGCTTCTATAAATATCGCACCAGCACTTCGAATTATATAATACGGCACTCTTTCCTAATCCTCCGCTAGTTTTGTCTCATAATGCCAAATAACACAATACTATGTATTTCAAAGTCTTCTGCTGAACATAGACCCCACCCCCCCTAAAGATTTCCAGACTAACTTGTTAGATGCGGCCTGTTTCTACTGAAATACTACAATTACCTATAATATTGTAGTCTGTAACCTACTCATGGAAAATAGTTAGTGGTCATTAGTCTCCTTCTTTTGTAACCTATTTGTCATCCAGTGGTCGAAATTTGACCGTAAATTTTAAATTAAATATACATTTTATTTCTCCTCTCCTTCTCCATATATGAATTTTATGTATGCCAAATCTGAAACTTCTCCGAGCATGATGTGCTTAAAAAGGGGCGCACAAAGTGTTTATTCACGTATTAATGTATAGATTTAGCCGTTGATTTTCCAAGAAATAAATAAACAATAGCTGCATTGTCTTTAAAATCTAAATAAAACAGAGATTGGATGCTGTTTGGTGACAAAAATATAAACCTGCTATTATTTCTACCTTTCATAACCTAACTCACAATATCAAAGGCCACTACAAATCTAACGCAAATCCCTTTGTAGTTTGAGTCTAGCATTCTTTAAAAACTAGATCAGACCCGATCGTTTTTGGGTTTGTGCCAAAATTCCCAAACAAAATTCGGAGTAATACAGATATTGCTCAAGGGCCGGTAGCGATAGCAACGCTTTTAATTGGCTTTCGACCAGTAGTGTCCACTCGAATCTTCTCTCCAGTGGCGGTGGAAGGCGAGAGCTACTTATTATATTTTTTAAAATTGCAATCATTTTGCTCTAGCTAAATTTTTATGCATGACAAGGGACGAAGAGTCGAAATGAAAGACTGCAGATTGGTTGAGTTGCGGTTGTAACGTAATTTTTTAAATTCCCATGTCTATAATTATAATACATATGGTTATAATAAGGTATGGGTCCGCCGGTTTACTCATAAAATTTTAAAAAATCCTCCTATGCGATTAATTCGCCCTCTAGATTAGGACAGTGATATTTGACATGACAATCACAAACAACACGTAATCTATACAAATAACTTACCGCCTCTGTATGTATGGGGTGTACGGCAAATAGCAAGGCAGCGAGCGCTGCGAAGGGGCGCTGCAAACGTGCAACTGACACGCCGGTGCGGGCGACGAGCGCGCAACACGCCGCGTGCAGGGCGACGTTGCAAGCGTGCCACCACCATGGAGACAGCCCGCAGAATTTGTAGTTTAACCTGAAGAAAATTGCTTTTAAGTCGGCATAATATTATACACGTGTTCAAAGAGAATATCGCATTGTCGTGAAATATAACGTACAGTAAGTGCTTGCGTTAAAAAATATGTAGTATTCACCTTAATATTATGGTAAGCGATATTTCTGGAGACTCAAGAAGGCTGGAGCATCCATGATTCATCGAACATTAAGGACAATAGATAGCACTGAACAGTTTAGGTTAACCAGTTACTCATTTTTCAACTTAACGTGAAAAACAATACATGACGTAAATAATAGGGTAGTTTCCTATGTTCGAATTTGTACATTATTTTAAATGAATCAAAAAATAATACGAAAAATAAATTCTTCTGTAAAATCAGAATCAAAATTGGTTGACAAATGAAGCCGTTATTCTTATTTGAAATAATGTTGTGAGCTAAAGTGGGCGTAGTGGGGATATCGCATCATCTCTTTCGCACGCACGCAGCGGTATGACTGGCGACGCTCGGTGACGTCATATTCTGCTGTTTCCGTTATACCCTTCCATCAAACTTCAAAGCTTTATGCAATGAAAGAAAGAAAGAAAGAAAGAAATAAGTTTATTATTGGTGCAATATTGCACACGGAAAACAAAAACACATCTCATAAAATACACTAAAAAATTAAATAAAAAGCAATTATTGCACCAACAATGGGCCTCCCATTCAGCTAAATGCCACGGTACCACGAGTGTAGTACCGCAGCGCTGGTTTTCAATGAGATGCCCATGTGACGTGGACGGACATCAAATCGGTAAACGATTTAAAAACTTAAACATAAAAAAAAACTTAAAAACTTACAAATTAATAATAACAACAACAACAACAAAACGAACTAGTAAACGTATCAATTATTTTACACAGATAAAATAAATTTAAAATAACTATAATAATATGTAACTTATACGCACGCCACTGATAACAAAACAAACAGGTACACACATTGGGTACACATAAATAACAAATACAAACATCTCAATGTTCTGCGATCAGTGGCGAGCCGCGCGTAGGCAGCGCCGGTCGATCGCATTAAATTGATCATCAATACAATAACAGTAAAATAAAACATAAAAACAATGGTGAGTTCTACTGTATCTGCACTGGGAATCGTGCGGTGGATGTTACGGACACTGCAAATAATAAATTAATACGAACAAACTTTACGTATACTAAAAGTAACTTGTGTGATTTACTACAATAATCAAACAGATTATGGAAACGGAGTACAAGTTAATGTGAACGCTACAACTGGACTGCGGATAGTACTAATAAACCACCAAATCACCATGCGATCTATACAATAGAGGTAAGTGTTTAAAAACAATAGCTCATTGAAACTGTTGCTTTTGGGCCTGCAATAAATATCGCTTAAAGTGAAATTTAAACGTTATTTTATTGGTTTTAGATCGACATGGCGGTGGGATATTGTTCCAGCAGCGAGTGGCGGCATATTTAAAGGACCCCCTAAATGCCGAGGTCCGATAACGAGGTATCGATAATGGTTTCGAAGTGGAACGGGTGCCATATGAAAAATTATCTTCCCTCCACTCTAATTTATCAAAGAGGTACATAGGCTTTTTAGTCTTTATAACACCAAACAGTAAACTGGCCATGTGTACTTCCCTTCTAGCTGCCATTTTGAGAATATTAGCCTCATTTAAAAAAGGTGTGATATGGCTACGACTGGGAATATCAAAACAGAATCTCGCGCAAGCATTCTGCACCCGTTGTATCAGTTTGTCAGTCCGCGATAGTAAGCATGGGCCATACACTGAATCACAGTAATTCAACCTTGAAAGAACTAGACTATCTACAAGCCTCTTTCTTAATTCTGTACTGAAGTACTGCCTAAAGCGATATAATAATTTAAGCCTATAGAAACAGTTCTTAATGACGTTATTTATGTGTGCCTCAAAGTGAAGTTCCGGGTCGATAATCAGTCCCAGGTTACGCGCTGTATCCATCCTTTCAAGATTTTCCCCTCTAATTTTAATTTGTGGCGCAGCCGACAAAATACGACTAATTTGTGCCTTGCTTCCCAAAACTAAGAATTTAGATTTGGCAGGATTCAAAACCAGGGTGTTACGGTCTGACCAAGATAGAATTCTACTCAGCTCTTCATTGATTTGTTGGATTGATGTTTCCATATCATCATACTTAAATGACATGTATAACTGGATGTCATCCGCATATATGTGATATTTACAGTTTTCCAAACAATTTGTAATGTCTGCACTATATATAATGAATAATAACGGACCCAGAATCGATCCCTGGGGAATTCCTCGCGTCACGGGTTGAGGAGAAGAAAACACTGAAGTGCCGTCCTCTTTCTGTATTTCTACATACTGCGAACGATGGGTCAGGTAGCTGTAAAACCACTTTATAGTTGCTTGTTCAAAACCATAGTAGCGCAGTTTGGATAGTAATAAATTGATGTTGATACTATCGAACGCTCGCGAGAAGTCGAGCAATGTGAGAATGGTCCCCTCCCCCCGGTCCCGCGCCTCAAGAATATTACCCATTACGTCTAACAAGGCGGTAGTAGTACCACGCCCCTGCCTAAAACCTGACTGGCGATCCGGAAGAATATTGTAGGTTTCCAGATATTCCGTAACTTGGATATATACAACCCGTTCCAGAATTTTAGATAGGCAGGGGAGGATGCTTATGGGCCGCAATTCCTTAAAATTTTGAGGGTTGTTGTTCTTAGGTAGCGGTCTCACGATAGCCGAACGCCAAAGACTGGGAAATGTGTTTGATTTGATTGAGGTGTTAATAATTGCTGTTATAGATGCTAAAGTTTGAGGGAGTGTAAGCCTTATCATGTCCCTGGTAATCCCATCAATACCCTGAGCGTTAGTTGTGATGTTTTTAATAATATTAAGTATAGTGTTTTCATTGACTTGTTTAAAGGAAAAAGTTGATGTGCCATGCCTATTAAACTCAAAAAATGTTAATTGTGACATAGACACCTCCTGACTTCCAGGTACATCCAAAAATGCGCTATTAATCTTATCTGGGTCGCGGAGATGATCCGGGAGTACATTAACTGTATTTGTCGGGTATACGTGAGATTTCAAATTTTTCCACAACACCTTGGAATTATTAATGTGTTCGTTTATATGCTTTGTAAAATATGCCTCTTTTTCGCTATGCAAAGAAAAAACAACCTGGCGTTTTAACTGAAGATAGTATTCTTTGTGGATATTTTGTTTGGTACGTCGGTATCGGTTCCGTGCTTCATCACGTAGACTGCATATTAATTTTATAGTGGGAGTTATCCAGGGTGTCGGAATACTTCGGAAGGTCTTACGAATAATTGGGGCATGAACATCAAATAATTGCAGTATATAGGCATTAAACACTGATAACATTGTGTTAACACCCTCAAGGCTACAAATTGCATCCCACGGAATCAACTCAAGATCACGTTCAAACAGTTCAAGCACGATATTATTAAATGGGCGATACACTACCAACCTCTTGGCAGGTATATCCTTTTTTAACACTAAATGACACGTGATGAATGAGTGATTTCCTAACTCCCTGATGTGATTAACAGAAAGGTCCCTATATCGAATGTCAGTGCAAATGACATCAATTAGTGAACTACTGTCATTTATAAAATGAGTTGGTGTAGTCACTATTTGTGTAAGTCCGCAATAGTTCACAAACTCCGTTAGCCGCTTAGTTTTATTGCTCCCCACATCTAACATGTTCACGTTAAAGTCACCGAGCAAAACAACGTGATCATATGGCGCTAGTGCGGCAATACTCGATGTTAGCGCGTCAAGAAACAAATCGAGGTCCAACCAAGGAGGGCGGTATGCAGTCCCAATGAGGAGCGATTTTTTGTTAAAACCAAGGCTCATCCAAAGCTGCTCGACCTCTGGCTGGACCGGATGTTGTAGTACGCGCGCACCAACACCCGATTTGACGTAAAAACCGACGCCCCCCCCTCGCCCCCCGCGTATCGTCACCGGCCGTGGAATATGCCGTAAACGGTAACCCGGAACCGTTGGTGCTCGCCCATCTTCACCCAATCGTAGCCACGTCTCATTAATCGCTATAATGTCTACCGAACTATTGCTCATGGCAATTAGGAACTCTTCATGACCAGTGGACAGTGAACCCGCATTAAATAGACCTAACTTTATCAGTTTACTTTTAGGCATAGATAAAAACTACAAAAGTATATATTATTGTTAATAGAATATATATGTATTGAATCAAATATGTAGAAATTGGTTTTATAGAAATAAATCATGTATATAATTATAATCATTGTTAACACGATTCCAGTGCAGAATAATTGTAATGTACGATGTATTGATAATACTAATGCAATATAAAATGTGAGTGATGCAGTTGACAATAAGCTTATGGTATAAGTTAATGGTTCATAAAGTACCGTGACAAAATGTTTCCTTAAGATACAAATATTACCATTGCGATCACTTATTAGTGCTATAAATTGATAATTACAATATTCAAAATTACCAACATGCACTTCAAACAACCATAGTAAATGAGTGCAGATAAGGCAAAACAGATAATATGACATAGTATGATTGTGATTTAAATAAAAATTCCAATTATTGATGAGAGTCCTCCGATGCAGCTCTGAAAAACCGCGAAATGTCAGCTTCACAGCATATACGGCAAACGACGTCACCAGGCCTACGCCGGGCAAGAATGCGACCCCGGTTCGTCCAAACAAATTTCCAACTATTTTCTTTTGCGGCATTCCGAGCTTGGCGAAACAATACTCTGTTGACTTTGGTTAACCGCTCGTTGATGTAAAAACGCTTAGGGTCACCGGAGAGGCCTAGATCGGATGTATTAGCCCCGCGACGTACTCGCGCTCCCTTAAGGATAGTATCACGCAATTCACGACGAGCCATTCGGACAACAATAGGACGTGGACGAGCTTCAATAGGACCAGACGAGTCTGTAGCGATGATTTTTCGACCTCCTGTCCGATCCGCACTAACTATGTCCCGATCTTCTAACGTCACACCCACCTTATTAGCAACAAGTTTTATTATGTGAGTCAGGCTCTCCCCATTGCACTCTGGAAGATTAGTTATTTCGATGTCATTGGCGAGTAGCTCTTGATCTCGATCATTAAGATCGCGTTTAAGCTGCACTACGATCTCTTCTACTATCGGGTTAGAAATCGCTTGACTAGAGCTTGACTGTTCTAAGATATCAAGCCTCTTTTCGATTGTTTCTACTCGGCCATTTAGCGCTCTTATCTCTGCCATCTCTTCCCTGAACGCCCGAAACTCGTTTCGTACAGTTCGCAACTCATCCCTAATGCGACGAAGTTCTAATTCAAAATCGCTTACTGTCTCTGAGATTGCCGGCAAAGCGGTACATGGTGAATTTGCGGCTACTGGCGTGTTATCCTTCGTTGTCCTCTTCCTGCATTCAGAACAACGCCAGGAGGAGGCAATGTTCCCAGACTGCGGCAGAGCCACACATAGACGATGGTAGACGGTACTGCATTTACCACATTTAGCGCCATCTGACGGCGACATAAATTTACTGCAGCTACCGCACCGGATTCCTGGCATTGTGATTATCAATCTACTTAGTTCACAAAAAACCGATAGATGGTGCTGTAAATATAACGTATCTATGTGTTATATAGCTACAAGTTATGTGATACGTAAACCATAGGTCGAAACACTTGTTCAGTGAGCGTCCACACGCACAAAGAAGATGACACCGAGTCAAACTGCTGCACTTATGAAAATTGCACTCAATCAGCCCTGTATTATATACTGCCCACTGCTGAGCACGGGCCACCTCTACTACTGAGAGGGTTTAGGCCTTAGTCCACCACGCTGGCCTAATGCGGGTTGGCGGACTTCACATACCTTCGAAATTCAGAGAACTTCCCAGGTATGCAGGTTTCCTCACGATGTTTTCCTTCACCGTTAAAGCGAACGATAATTAATAAACAATACACACGTTACTACGAAAAGTCAGAGGTGTGTGCCTTGGGTTTGAACCTCCGGACATTGTCTCGGCAGACCGTTCCATTCCCAACTAGGCTATCGTCCACTTCAAAGCTTTATAACTCACTTATAATTGCTTCTATTTTACAAATTCGTTTTCCTCGAGATTTTAGAAGACACAATTTTTTGATAAATGTATTTAAAAAAAAGTTGTCAACTATTCATCATTATATCCATTGCCCTGTAATTACCCCATTGTAATAGCTTCTTCTATAATTTACTCGCATCAATTGTTTTATCACCAGCGTTTCCCGTTCATTATCTGTAAATTGTCTACTGTATCATGTTAGTTCGAGCAATATGTACCAAGTGATTAATTCCAGGCGTCTAAGTCTCGGCTAATATTGGAGCTGGCCTGACAGCCATTGCAAGACGATAATTCAATGTCCGTTGATACAGTTTGAATTCTGATGTGAATTAGATTCGAGTTCCTGAATTTAGTGATAAGATTATATATACGAATTGTACGTGTGATTTTGTATGTAAAGTAACCCACAATCAAATAAGTGAGTCATCTGATGATATACTATCAGGTGATGGTAAGTTGTCGCCCTAGTTTGTGAAAAGCCTCAAGGCCAGGAGTATCAGAAATGTGTTATGTAAGGAATGATGAATTACATTTTTCGACTCGCCGGTAATATCAGTTAGGGCATGAAGTACAATGACAGGGAAAAAATTACAAGAAAAATCTTGAATTAAAAAAACAATTAGAAATCGGCACATGGTACACATACATGAGTTTGAGCACATCTTAGGGTTCTATTCCTTTAGAATGTATTATTTAATTTTTCAATTAAGTCGTCATTAATTAATTCATAACATACTTAAATTCCACATTTGTCTACTTTTACCCCATTTTGAATTCAAATAATATATAAAATTACCCCATAAGTGAAAACAATCGCCTAACTTCACACACTACAAAATTAGGATGAAACGTTAAATGCATCATCAGCTGTAGTGCCTGAAAACGTCTCTATATTCGTCCAAGGCCTATTCTTTGACGTAAGTACCGCAATTTTCCACTACAGGAAACGGTAGAGGCGTCTTAAGCGCTCTCTCGCATTGTCTTTGTCATATACAGTACTGTGTAGTAATATCCACGTAACGAAACGTAGAGACTAAGTGCTGGATCCAAAGACGTTTTTAAATACCCATTACTCGACTACTTTAGGCTCTGTTTGATGAATTTTCCCTTCCTTTTGTACGTTTCTAAGTTGAGAAATGTTTTAGTATAATAATTTCACAATTACGAATCATGACTTTGTACTACCATCGACCTTTGTGCTACAAAAGACGAAAAGTCTAAGCACATTATTAATTTCAAGTTTAATTATTCTATCGTACAAATATTGTATTTTTATCATCTCGTATAAAATTAATGAAACAATGACGTTCAAATAAGAATTGTCGGATAATTTAGATACTTTCTGACTTTTTTTCTAGAGAAAGCGTAACTGTCCGTGTAACACTAATAATATCAGCTCTGTATACAGTCCCACTGCTGGGCACGGGTCTCCTCTATTACTGTCAGAGTTTAAGCCTTATTCCACCACGCTGACGTAGTGCGTGTTGGCAGACTTATACACATACCTTTGAAATTCTTTTGGAAAACCCAGAGGTATACAAGATTTCCTTCACCGTCGAAACCAGCGATATTTCCGTGTAACATTAGTTCATTGAAATTTCAGCCGCATCATTACCACTGCAGTAGATGGCGTATGGCACGCCGGCGGCTTTGGGGTAATATATAACAGAGAAGCGCGCCAAACTTGCGGTCTCATGGTAATAAACTTACTGCGTAATGTTCAAGGAAAAACCTATTTAAATTTCGAGTTCAATCGGGAATTTTGGAGTTTATAACATCTGCGGTTGTACTGTGTTGGTAACAATCGATTCATGTATTTGTGCACTTTCATAATATTGTAAATGCGTAATAAGTAATACATAACAATAAATGACGAACTGTTTCAAAAGTTAAATTTGAGCACGAATTCCTCACAAAAGTCAACTTTTTATTACTAATACCAATCAGAACTAAATCTATCCCGAAAAGTAAAAACACAAAAAAAATAGAAAGCTAGTATAACTAGTACAAACTTTTGATTGACCCCGAAAAGTCGTACCGCTACCCGCCTAATCTATGACAAGTTCTATCTTGAACTAAAGCCGGGTTTACGTCCAAAGATAAAAATAACTGGAAAATATCTTAAGTCATCCCCGGGGGAGAGTGGCCGCCGGGACAGCCGCGCGATATGACGCCTGTCAGCCTAAAAGACATGTCGTGTGTCATATTACCACGTTATCTTCGCCCGCGGCGTGCAGCGGATCCGAACGTAATTATGAATAGTTTGTGAATATTTTATTGGGCACTGAAAGGGGTAATTATAGAAAATTATACAGTCATTATTTTGACGTCGGTATGTTAGATTTAATGGGGTGTTTTATAATAGATTTTATGAATAATTTGATGGTTGTTTTTGTACGAGATACATATTTTGAATATTTTAGATTAGAACACTTTACGTTGATTTATACGAGTACCTAGGTGTAAAACTATTACAAATCAATCAATTTTAAATCATCACGAAAAAATCTGTTAATTAGTTTTATTTTAATACTGAACATTCGCCTAAACATATGAAATTCATTTAAAATTGTCTAATACTTTGCCATATAAAATCATCCGCAACAATGTACGACTGCCACCAGTCGACATATGAAACTCGAGTAAAATTTTACTCCACTCGATCACCAAAGAATCTTTATATCAAAGTTATTTAAGAAAGTTTATTTCACCTCATAAGAGCCCCACTCATCGCTCATTTACCCCATAACCGCTGCGACAACCATAAAAGTACATTAGACACAAATTTTGAAGACACGTCACTCGCTGTAACATGAGATTTACATTTACATTACATTTAATCTTGATACTTTATACTGTAAGCCTCGTATTGGGGTGTTTTACACGGAGCATATTAGCCGCGGCATAAGGGGTAACAAGAGCAAAATATGTTAAAGCTAAATTGTAGATTAGGGATTGTTTGGAGTATTTTAGATATTATGTCAGATGCTTATAATAAAAAATTCGTGACATTTTTATTTTATTAAAAGTCAGTAAACGTTCTTTTTTATTTGAGTTTTCTTATATAATATATAAATTAATGGTAAATGTGTTTTTTTTCTATAATTATATTATTTTCCTGTAACTGTTAATATCGATAAGGCTGATATGATACGCCACAACCTTTGTCTCAGGAAAAATGAATCCAAATATATGGCAAGATTCACGACACGAAAATCACATTACCATATTCCTTTTTTCTTCAAGGTTAATACATCTCCTAAGAAAACACGATACGTCGTGATTGTGTAATATACTCCCGCACTAATAACGTGGGGTAAATCAAGGGTTACCTCACTGTGACGTGTGAGTGACGCGCAGTTGGCTCAAGCCGAGGTGGCAGCCCTAGTTACACGTTGACGGTTACACGAGCCAGAGGTTCTTAGTCCCATTCACAATTAAGATGGTGTATAATGTGATTGCCTACTTTTTCGCTCGCTAAGTCCTAAGGGAGTTAAAATACTTTGAATAAGCGACCGAGAAATAAACGATTCTGTTTGCAATGTAGGCTAATTTTGTATAAAGTCTTGGCGTGGTTTAAAGTACAATCGATCTAGGTTCTACAGTTTATCAAGATTATATTTTTATAAATTAAACGTTTTTTATTAGTTGACCGGTAGATATCAATGTTTTTAATACTAATATTATAAAGAGGAAAGATTTGATTGTTTGTTTGTTTGTTTGTAATGGATAAACTCAAAAACTACTGTACCGATTTTGAAAATTATTTCACTAATAGGAAGTTACATTACTCCTGAGTGCTATAGGCTACTTTTTATCCCGGGAAAATATTTTTATCTCGGAAAAACTTTTTCACCCGGGCGGAGCCGCGAGCAGAAGTCTAGTAGTAAATATTTTACTGATAATTAAAACTTACAAAAATACTGAGTGATTAAATAACAACTCAATAAATAACTTTCGAGTTTTAAATATTATATTTTACAATTGTATTCACAATAATACTCATATTGTGAGAAGTTTTAATAATCCAACATTTCTAGGAATAGGCTAGTCTAGTTATTTCACAAAATAATTATACTGAGCAGTGAAGCTCAACGAGTCTCGGGACCCTAAGCACTCTTTAACTCGTAATGATAATAATGAAATAGATTTGTCGAGAAGAGTTATAAATAGTATATTATTAATAAGAGTTCTCACCTCACGATAGGCCGCTGATTGATTATGACTTTTAATTTCGAGCGAACTTATAACTCGTTTGCTTATTTAGGTAAAAATATTCTATTTCTGGCCATGATAGATCGAAAAGTACTAGACCATAAATAAGACCACGGCGTTATCCCCAGAGTTAGATAAAGGTGCAAACACTAACGTACTTACCCAAACTTATGTCGATCCCATGTATCAGGCGGTTAATCTACCCGCACATTGCACAAATTTCAATACAAGGTCACTTACGTGTTAAGGTAGAAGAAATAAAATGCCCAAATGTTGAGAACCACTGTGTGAAGTGACAGCGCTTCAGTGAGCGCCTGCACTTTTATTTATTTGTCAATCAATCAAGCGACAAGATTAAATTGGATTACTCAGTTCGTATTTTAATGCGTTTATTATAATACATGTTTTACGACATTTCCTGATACATTTATGAAATGTAGAAAATTATGTTCGGGAGTGTAGTAAATTAACAGTCTTTTCTATAACAAATAATTATGGTCTAATCTTTTGTTCATTTATGATGCCCAAACAAACAATAAAACCCACGCTGTGAAACTATTTCAATGTATTTATAAGTACTATAAAAGTAAACTCCGTGTAACTACTGGACATAATGAGACTTAACATCTTGTCTCAGGATGACGAGCGCAGTGGAATGCCACACAGTACTTTGTTACTCAAGGTGCTGTATGGTGTTACTACTGTTTATGGGCGGTCGTATCGCTTACCATCAGGCGAACGGCATGCTCGTCTCGTCATTCTATGCCATAAAAAAAAAAAAAAAAAAAAAAAACTATAATAATAATTATTAGTAACCATTTTTGATGTCCATGTACTTATTGGCAAAGCTATTCGTCCTCCCCTATTTTACTATAACGTAATAAAAATCCAAACAGTTTTAAACAGATCAAACATCTCTAAAACCAGAATTCCAGCAGGGGTAATTAGCCCGCACAATCTCGACCGAAAATCATCAATTTTCTAATTCAGCAAGCCTTATGGAATGGCTCTAACTTCTCGTTAGCTTGAATTTATCCCAGATCCTCGGCCGCCATTCTTTTCCATTACCAAGGTGTGGAAGAGGCCACTTAGCGGCTGGCGTAAGTTGTCAGTGGCAGCGGTTTGAGCAGATGATTTATTATGATTCCTGTTTATGGATAAGGATCATAAAAGTACATTGAAATAAACAAACCTACATTGTGTCTTGCGAAGAAAGTAGTCTATCCATTTTCATTTGTGTTATGGGAACAAATAATTTGATGTAGATGGAATGGAGTAAATGGTCCTAAGAATCATTTTATTTGTGATTTCATTCAAGCCAGCTTTGTAAAGTTGGCTACAGATTTAAATAAATGTAGTATTTATTTACCATCTACATAGTGGCATACGCCGCGCCGCCATAATAGCAATAAAACATTATATGAAACATTGAAGATTTTTTTACTCTAACGATATTTTTTTGTTTGATCTAGGATTATTATTTGGAATACATATTTTACACAGCTTTCATTACTCCTAAATTTAAGCGGATTTTATCATTAAGTTCTTCAAGCAGAAGGTGGACAGACAGATCGCCATCATTTTAGGAATCATCAAAGCGACATGAACTGTTTTGTTCCACCTTTTTCATAGTCTAAGTTTTACTTGCTATAAAATCCAATGTAGCCCCTTGACTGTGCAACGATATTTGGTTTAGCGAAGCCCTAAAAATGCTCTTACGGTCCTCGGAGCTAAACACAAGTCTATGATGAGAGATGGAAAGAGACCGACATAATTATAAGGAACAAATGCCTATCCCGAACAACTCTATGTTTCTTTCAATCTAAAACTCATACAAAATTAGTATACCTACTGAAGGACCTCACCAGTTTTTTTTATGGCATTGAATGACGACACGAGCATGCCGTTCGCCTGATGGTAAGCGATACGACCGCCCATAAACAGTAACAACACCATCCAGTACCTTGAGTTACAAAGTACTGTGTGGCATTCCACTGCGCTTGTCATCCTGAGACATAAGATGTTAAGTCTCATTATGTCCAGTAGTTACACTGGCTACAATGTCCTTCAAATAGAAACACAACAGTGCATGCACACTGCTGCTTGGCGGTAGAAATAGACATTGCGGTGGTACCCACCCAGACGGATACCAGTCACCAGTACCTAATTGAGTCGCAAAAGACGCCATAATTGGGAAATATCAATCAACTTCTTTAATAAAATTATCCCAAATTAATTTGAACTATAAAGCATAACACGATAACTATTAAAATCATCTGTCTCGTTAGTAAAACGGGCCTACGTTCAAGAGTCTCGAGAAACTCCAGCTCCAATACAATTAAACGGAACACGGCGACAAACGCTGAGCCCTAGAACCCTCGGATTACAGCCCTCGAATGAAATGCCTATTCCATACCCCGAGGGATCAAACTAATATTATAAAAGGACAACTTTCCTACAAACGGTTGAGTGGGTTTGAGTTTTTTCTGGAAATCTATCCTGGATTTCTAAATGTTTTTTAAGCTTAAAGTATTAGAATATTAAGTCTGAAAACTTGCTTCGTGGGTAATTTTTTCGTATTAAATAAAGTCAGAGCAGTCAGACCTTAAGTATTTCATTAAGGAAATATATATAGCAGGTCAGAGAGTTTATTCTACTAAGATTTTAGGAGATTTTTTTACTAATAACGACATCTTTGACGAATCATAATTTTAATTAAATTTATGTAAAATCCACATTTTCTAGCATTGGACAGTCATTCCATACTGTGTCTAGGTTATCCAAAGCTTTTATAAAGTCTAATATAACCTTTAAAACTATTTTCCACGATTTAAGTAGCGCTCGCCACGTAACCCCGGCCGTCTCTCAGATTACCCCGTATTTTATGTCCGCTTTACCCCAAGTCACGTACAGGAAGTCGTTTACCCCATTGTTCAAGTATTTTTCCATAAGAAAATGATTTGAAAAAGATATCTCACGATCTCTTTGAGAATTATTTCATTGACGGTCGAGAAGAGGTCATTGAGGAAATAGTAATTAGCATAAAAAGGGTGGTGAAAAAATACTAGGTTTTTGCAAGATAAATCTTATAGAAACGACGCAGGATATTTTTAGGAAAATCAAATAAAATTTACATGTAGGTACATACTTACTAGGTAAGATTCTTGTATTTCAATCAGTCTAAGTAGAACCACCGCTTTGTCTACTTCTGTAGTCAATCGCTAAGCAGGCTACAAGTACTGTTGGATTTAGATTAAAAGATTGCAGACAGGGTAATGATTGCATATAATGATAGGCAGGGTACTTGATAAACGATTTATTTTTTTTTTTTTATTTTTTTTTTATTTATTTATTTACTTAGGCAAAGACATGTTACACTTATATGTATAAGGTCATTGACTCTCAAACTAGGCGAGCCTGTATCTTAAGAGCCTGAGATGGGTAATCGAATGATCTTTGCTGGCATAAAAAAAGTACCCATAATTAACAATTGTTATTAGTTGATCACTGTTAAATTTGAGTGTGGGTAATAGAGGCTTTAAAAGCAGGGGAAAATATCAATAAAATATGTGTGTGTGTGTGTGTGTGTGTATGTGTGGGTGTGTGTGTGTGTGTGTGCGCGCGTGCGTGTGTGTGCGTGTGGGTGTGGGAGTTCAGGCTAGGTATTGAGTGAAGTTATCAGTCTTTCCGTTTCATCGTGGTTGAGCCCCAACAGCCATGCTTTGACTTTTCTTTTGCAAGCAGAATAAGTGTGATATACAATATTGCAATGCCTATTTACATTATTGTATATGATTGGAAGTATAAAGGCGGGACACCTTTTAGTTAGGCGAGACGAACTGCGAGGCACCGGCATTGCGAAGACACGTTTGGATTTTAGGGATGCAATATCGATGCTATGTTTCAAAATTTTGTGCATGTTTAAAGTTGCACCAAGAACGTATAATTGGCGAACACGTAAGACAGCAAATTCTCTATAGATTTCGTCAGTAGGAAAGAGAAATGGTTTCTTAAGAAGCACCTTAATTACCGCCCTTTGGGTTCTTTCGAGTTCAATTATTGTGGTTTTCCCAGCACCGCCCCAGATCGGAATACAGTATTGAATGATTGACTGGCAGAGTGCGAAGTATATCGTGCGCTGAATGTGAATTGGAGTACAATCTCGCAGTTTTTTAAATATGTAAATCAGTTTGTGAATACGATTCGAGATGTAGTGTATGTGGTCTTTGAAGGAGAGGTGTTCGTCTATTATTATTCCGAGATATTTGATTTGTCGTGTGCGTTCTAGTGCTTCACATTTGCAACTCGGCTGGATGTTGATGTCATTGAACGAACAAGTGTGGAGCTTAAGTAACGCGTGCCGTGTAGGGTTAGAGACGCAAGTTTTGTGAAACGCAATATATTTGGATTTTTTAACATTTAGAGTAAGTAGGTTTAGGTTTAGGCTTTGAACCACTTTCGTAAGTGCTTTTTCCGCACAGAGATAAGCTTGTTCCCAGTCGTTGGCATGGAGTATGATTGCAGTATCGTCAGCGTACGATATTATAGAAGCATTGTGAAGGGTCAGTTCGAGGATATCATTAATGTATAAAACAAATAGCGTGGGACCAAGCAGACTTCCCTGTGGAACGCCAAAATTTATAGGAAGTCGCTGACTACAGTGTTCGCCAACTTTAACGTATTGATAACGACCAGATAAGTAGCTCCTAAACCAGTCTAGGGGGATACCTCTTATTCCGACTACTTCCAGTTTCTTGAGCAATAATTTAGTGGAAATCGTGTCGAACGCTTTGGCTAGGTCCAAGAATATGCCGATGCAGCATTCACCCTTTTCTACAACTGAAGCGACTTGGTTTACCAGATAAGTGGCTGCATCTTCTGTGGATTTCCCCCGTCTAAAACCAAATTGCCTGTCCGATAACAGGTTGTGTGCTTCGAGGTATTTGGTAAGACGTGTATTGACAACTTTTTCAAGAAATTTTGACAGTATGCTCAGGAGTGCTATAGGTCTATAATTTTCTGGTAGATCTGTGGGGCCAGATTTATGTATCGGACTAATAGCAGCTAATTTCCATTGTTCCGGAACCGTTCCATGTAGTAAACTAAGATTAATTAGGTGGGTAAGAGGGGGGATAATATATTTTTTTACTTTTTTGATTAGCCGTACGGTGACTTTGTCAGGGCCTGGAGAACTATTGTCACAGAGCTGCGATATAAATTTGTCGATTTCATTGTTATCAGTTGGCTGAAAGAAGAAGGAGGTAGGGGATGTCTTCGACGGCCTATATTTTCTGGCTAAAGAGTCTTGTGTCTCAGAAAGATTTACAAGTGTAGGTTCAGCTAGGTTCCTGCCAACATTAGCGAAGTATGAGTTAAGGTTGTTCAGTATATCATCGTTGTCTTGCGTTCCATCAAGTAATTTTGGTATATCTCTTCTGGAGGATGTAGGATCATAAATAGATTTGATAACCTTCCATAGTTTTCTTGGATTTTTTTCGTTTTGGTGTATTTGCTGGCTGTTGTACTCAGTTTTGAGATTGCGTAGTAGTTTGTTACAGAAGTTACGATATCTCGTGTATATTAACCTTTTTGTGGAGTCTTGTTGGTGAGATCTACAGGATAGATGTAATTTATCTCTGTGTCTGATGCACCTAATCAATCCAGGAGTTATCCAAGGTTTGATTGCGAATTTGTTGCGCGGGACTCGTAAATTGTAAGTATGTAATTGTAAAGTACGCGTAAAAACTTCGATAATGGATGAAGCGACAAATTCAAGGTTGTCGCTGATCATGATGTTAGACCAGTCTAGGTCAGCCAGCTCCTTTGCGACTTTAACTTCGTTAATTCTGAGTTTGTATCGACTTACTTTGTATCTGCTTTTGTAGTCGCATGGTATTACTGCTAGTGTCATATCGTGATCAGTAATGGAGCTTTTGCAAATAACTCCAACAGCTTTGACGTGCGACTTTATGAATATGTGATCAAGACATGTTTGAGAACGAGTAGGACTAGTGATAACTGGGAGTAGTCCATAGGAAGCCATAAGCGTGAGATAGTCTTGAGATTTTGCACTTGTCTCGTTGCAGATATCGATGTTCATGTCGCCAGTTACTATAATTGATGAATAGCTGTTGACGAGTTTTAAGGTGTTATCTAGAGCTGCCATAAAATTTGATATATTAGTGAACGAAGGAGAGCGATATACTCCGAGTAAGGCTATTTTTTGGTCTATTTCTAAGAGTAGACTATCGGCGTCAGAAATTCTGGTTTCAACTATTGTTACGCACCTATTTGATTTTGTGTAGATAACGAGACCTCCGTTTTTGTTTTGTTGCTGCTGTGTACGAATTATGTTATAATTTGGCAGGGGGTCTAGAATAGTAGCGTGAGTCAGCCAGCACTCAGTTAGAACAATTACGTCGAAGTCAGCATTAAAGCGTTTGAGTGCGACGGAAAGATCGTCAAAGTTACGTTGATAACTTCTTATGTTAAAAGTCAGTAGTTTAAAGCTAGGTTTCAAAGATTCCAAGAGGTTACTGCAATCTTCAATTTGTGCATATGTGTGACAATTTAAGCTTATAACTTCGTCTAAGTTTTGTGTTATATCAAGTAATGTCATTCGTATGAAAGAGGTTAATAAAAGTAATGGAGTCAGTTATTGTCACGGACTTGAGTATTAAGGAAGTCTGCAGTATAGCACGTACTGATAAATTGTAGCCTGAAGAAGTATAGTGTATAATAAAGGTGAAGTAGGGGTGAGTGCATGAAAAGGACATAGTGTGCTTTATGTTGGGGTAGGTGTCCTTGGGAGAGAGTAGTGAGTCAAGGGTCCCTAAATGACTGTATCTGTTATGAGTGTATTTGTTATGATATAAAATATGAAAAACCATGGTTAGTAAGGTTAGAATTCTTATATTATAAGTGGATTTTCTGGTAATCCTTATAATCTCGATTTTGTTAATAACTGCAAAGTCTGAGGCTAAGGGTGATGAGATCTCTTCATACGACGTATGTAGGCCCCAAACGACTATCCAGATCCTTTTGATTAGTAATGAGTATAGCGGGATTTCCTTCTTGTTTTTTAATGAAAATCGATCCGTTTTTGATCCAGCAAAAAGTGTATCCTCTATCCTTGGCTCGAACTTTAGTCGCTCGAAATAACTGGCGGTTTGTACGAGTGAGACGTTCGTTGAAGTATAGATTTTTCTTCGGTCCAGGTACATCGATGTCGGCAGATGTGAAATTACGTCTGACTTTAGCAGCTTTCAGAAATTCATCCCGTTTAGAACGGCGTGTAAATCGTACAATGAGGGGTCGAGGAAGGGTCTCGCCCGCTTCGTTTGTATTTTTCCGCCGTGGACCTGCCCTACTAGCAAAGTCAAGGTCATGTTCATCAATAGATACACCAATTTTTATAGCCATTGTATGAATTGTGTGAAGAGTACTTTCATTAACTTGTTCAGTGAGTCCGACGATTTCTATATCATTTCTTAAGGATAGCTGAGCTTGGATGTTCAATTCATTACGGAGGTCAGATATAGTGCTACTGTGTGTTGCCATCTCACTTTCCCGTGCCTCCAATGTTTTTATTCTATTAATATATTCATCTAAACGGGTGTTACATGCATTGAGATGATCAGTTATTCTATTGATGTGAGACTTCAAGGCTTCCATGTCTCCTCGCATCAGTTTTATTTCAGCCGTCAGCAAGGATAATGCATCCGATTTGTTGTTTGGCGGGACGTCGGGGGAGTTCGACGAGCAACTTGCAGATGTTGTGAGCGAGTAATTCCCAGGAAAACTTGCTTTCGGGTTAAAAGTCTTGGATTGTGAAGGCGGGAATACGTTATTCTCACTGTCAGAAGCGTGAGAAGGTGTGCGTATAAAGATTTTCTTTGATGTTTGAGAAAGACATGATGGGCATGACCATTTACATTTACTTTCCTTTGACATTTTACGGACATCGGTTAGTTTTACACAAGTTGCGTGGAAAACGTTGTTGCATTTCGAACACTTTACGGAATTTCTGGATAATGTATATTATGTGTATTAATACTGGACTGCCATTCGTTGAGGGACCACGCATTGTCATTTATTTACCAATAAACATACTATAACCTACATTATATTATGCAAGTAAATAAAGAACAAATATAAATGAAAATGGTAAAGAGCAACATTTATTACGAGACATGTTTCTTACGAAAGAAAACGTGAACTTGTATAAATAACACAATACCGGGTTTCATGTTAAAACAGGGGAAAAGTATTTTGCCAGCTCCATCAAGAAAATGAAGGAAATCCAATATGTAAACAAAAATAAACAAGAGAGGAATTTTTGTTTCTTGCAACTGATGTTTAGTAACTGAGATGACAGGTGCTACTGCTTGTTATTTGGTGGCGGGGGTCTTGGAACGTGGGTTGTTTTATAGGTAAACGATAAGAGAAAATTGCTCGCCTTGCACGTTAGGTTTATAATGGCCAGTAACTGCACTGGCTGGATTTTTTTTAAACCGGCACGGCAAACTTACCCCCACTGCACCTGTTGGTAAACGGAGAAGGGTCCAGACAGAGGGTCGACTGGCGAGTGATGATTATGCCTCGTCGACACAATTAGGTATGCCTGTTTGAAATGGATATACACAGGCTAATCCCGGAACACGGCTCACTTGTGTGGACAACTATGGCGGATTCCTCTTCCTCCTACCTGATGGTAAGTGGTCACCGTCGCACATGGACGTCGGCAATACCAAGGATATAGCCAAGCCTCTGCCTACCATAAAAAACATTTTTTGAATCTCGTTTGAAGGACACTTCATAACACCGAGGAAACCCCGTAAGAAGAAGTTCCTTCTAGAGTCCACAAGTTCAAGATAAAGCAAAGCAAACCTGTGGTGGGATCTATTACCTACTGACATAATATCTGCCAGAATTTTCAGCACTTTCAGTTACCTGATGAAAGCCTATCATCAACTATCTAAACGTAAGACAGTTACCAACCCACAGCTAAACATAAACGCTGCCTTTTGACATCCAAAACTGAACATCTCAAAGCAAAATGGGGTGAAGCGAATATTCGAGAACCTGAACATTTACAAATGTTAAGACAGAGCGAGGCATGAGAAGGCGCTAGTGTTACAAATTTTCATATCGGGCTAAAGGGTGTTTTACTGCAACACGAACACGAATTCTGGCAATAAAATTTTATTTGTGAACACCGGGATCCGCGTTGGGATGATACGAGTTGCCGTGTTATTGTTTCTGAATATTTTGTTTTGTATACATCCTTGATATATATAGGTTTGTAATATACTTTATATATTTTTTCTTTTAATACGTTTTTTTTATTATTGTTTTGAATGACGAGACGAGTTTGCCGTTCGCCTGATGGTAAGCGATACGACCGATAAACAGTAGTAATACCATACAGCACCTTGAGTTACAAAGTACTGTGTGGCATTCCACTGCGCTTGTCATCCTGAGACATAAGATGTTAAGTCTCATTATGTCCAGTAGTTATACTGGCTACAATTTCCTTCGAACCGAAACACAATAGTGTATGCACACTACTGCTTGGCGGTAGAAATAGACATTGCGGTGGTACCCACCCAGACGGCCTCTTACATAATGAGAGACCTACCACTTCTTCAGACAATCATGGTTCAGCTCTGTTAAAAAAAATAGTGTTCCTCATTAATTTATAATACTACAAATTCTGTCTTGTAGACTTGACCATGTCCATAATATGGTGATACATGACATGACTTTAAAAAACACCAGACATTTCATTACAATTCGTAAACTCATTAACCACAACCGATATTAATCGAAAAAGTTCCGGAAATGTTTATTTTCCACTGGTAGCCCACGCGCAGTATTCCAACAGCGTTCGTTAACGTAAACGCCCGAACATGACGTGACGCGAAACGCGAACGTAATAAAACGCGCCACGTCAATTTAAATTTGAAAAGGAGAGCACGTTTTTGTAATGCGAGAGAAATCCTCTTACCACTGATGTCTGCAAATGCTGAGGGATTCAGTAGATGCGAGTGTAGCCAGCCGAGTAACGTGGTATTTTGTACCTTAAAATGATGGTAAATTTGACTCCATCGTTGAGGATTAGCAGTTTGCGATTAAAAAGGAACTTTGATATGTTGAAGATAGAGTTAAAAACGGACAATATTACGTCACAGATACTAATCATTCTAAAAATCATTATCTCAAAGGTATAAAAATGTACAGAAGTGCAAGCCTTAAATGTTGATAATTTAAAAAAAATATTAAAAGATGATTCAAATAAATGTATGACGATGTTGTTCAACACATTTAGATATTGTGAAAGTTTACTCCATTACGCCAAAATTGGAATGAACTTGTAAACCAGTTTAAAACATTTCATATTTTCCTAGCCCCAAGCTCTTTACGATAGAGTATAAATAAATAAGTAAAGTTCTTGAAAAATTTAATAAATGTTTGGGACTTGGGTTTGAAAATTAATGTACAATAAAGCGTTCTTAGATTTTTTTATTAATGGTCAGCATTCATATCGGCATTCTGTATTCTGAAAGACGTTATTATGGCGCTTAGAAATTTAACTTACATTACATTATTTATCTATCTAGCTACTGCAAATTTAACTGTATTATTATGCATGTCCTATGTCTACCGCCAAGCACCAGTGTGCATGCACTGTTGTGTGTCGGTTTGAAAGACATTGTAGCCAGTGTGACATAATGTGACTTAAAATCTTATGTCTGAGGATAACGAGCGCAGTGGAATGCCACACAGTACTTTGCAACTGAAGGTGCTGAATGCCGAATGGTGTTGCTACTGTTTATGGGTGGTCGACTGTCTTATCGCTTACCATCAGGCGAACGGGATGCACGGCATGCTCGTCTCGTCATTCAAAGCAGTAAAAAAAATGCATTATTACATCATAATTGTTGAAGTCAATTAAGATATTTAGAATAGAAACCTAACGTAAAATGTAAATTCAAACAAAAATCCGTAGTTGCAAAAAAAGGCAGAACAGATCCATGAATCCGACACTTGGCCATAAAAATAGTAATGAAAAACCCGCCAAACTACCAGAAATCTTTGTCAATATCCAGCAAGATCCTGTGGGAGGCATTACACGTCTGTGGCAAGGGTTAACGTTTACCGGGATGCTGTTGCGTACATTGCTCCCTGGGATATTATTATAGAAAGGTTTCTGGATTCGGATGGGTATTTTGGCACTTCAGTATGGTACACTGGATTGAATGAAGATTGAAGAATGTTTTCGATGGCCTTCGAGGTTTTAGGAGATATTGCAAGCTTTTAGTTAGTTTAAATATGGAAATAAAAATAATGTGTGTGTGTGTGTGTGTACATACAATGGTATGCTTACATACATGGCAACTTGCCAACATGTTTTTTTCCATTTCATAGGTAGGCAAAGGGTTTTTTTTTAAGTTTGATTCAAAGCAAACACGAGATTTCTTTAATCATCGTAGTTAAGAGGTTTTGACCTCTGACTCTATTTTGGAACCATTAGTTCAGTTCTATATGGCAAATAATTGAATATACAATTAATCTATTATTGACTACTTATACATAATTAGTTCTCGTGCAATGCTAGGAATAAATTCATATTAGTTCGTTTTGTTGCACAAATTGAAAAACTATACGTACTTTTACGATGTTGAATATGTTTCGTTTTATGCAACGCAACGCATGCTCACGCCTTTGATCCCCGAAGGGGTAGGCAGAGGCGCAACTAGTGCACCCACTTTTCGCCAAGCGTATTCCGTCCCATGATGTGATAGGGGGCGAGCCTATCGCCATACCGGGCACAAATTCCAGACTCCGGGCTGATACTGAATAGAAAAATCCAATATCACTTTGCCCGACCTGGGGATCGAACCCGAGACCTCAGCCTTGCAGTCGTACCGTAATACAACTTCGTTTTATGCACTAATCTTAATATATATAAATCTCGTGTCACAATGTTTGTGCTCAATGGACTCCTAAACCACTTAACCGATTATAATAAAATTCGCACACCATGTGCAGTTCGATCCAACTTGAGAGATAGGATAGCTTAAATCTCAAATTATAGTCGCAATTTTAATTTATTGCTAATTATTTGTCTGTTATTATTTGACAGTCACAATTATCTTAACTCCAAATGATTCTAACAGATGTCGATACCTTTTTTTTTTTTTTTTTTTCTCTTTGGCAAGGCGCGGTTTGCGCATCTGCCAGTGTCAAAGTTTTTAGAAGTTACATACTATATAATATTGTTTCTTTGTTATCCTCAGTAGTAGTAGTACTATGTCGAAGTAAAGCAGTGGCTACCTTACCAAGACTTTATCGAGGAGTTTTGGCGGCAACAAAACAAACACTTGACTAGCACAGTTATTTCAATTCACTTCATTTGAGCCCTTTAATAGAACTATATTGGATAATATACCACCATAATTATGCAATATAACACTAAGTATCACCAAAATAATGAATTAAAACAAGAGCACCTCATGACACTACCAAGTTCCCGCCAAAACCTGTCGATACCTTTCGACTGGGTTGAGTAAGTAATCAATAGATGGCGCTGCTATGAATGATTCTAACAGATGTCGATACCTTTCGACTGGGTTGAGTAAGTAATCAATAGATGTCGCTGCTATGGTAAATCTACGAACGTGTCATATAAGCTACATTTTAAGCGGGACTTTTATACCGGGAAAACTCATTCACGCGGGCGGAGCCGCGGGCAAAAGCTATTAAGTATAAATTAGCTGATAGCTATATATACGCGGGCGTTGACGGGCTAATAACTTTTAACCCCGGTCGGTAACTGATCAATTATTCATTTTTTTCTACTAAAATAATATCTAAAAAGATCTTATATGGCAAAACAACGTTTGCCGGGTCAGCTAGTTATAATATATATTTTTACTAATAACATTATCGCTAAATGTTTAGGCTTTATTATGTTGTCCGTTGATCCGCGAGCAAAAGCTAGATACTCATCATACATCATCATCATCATTTTAAGGCTAGAAATAATAATAATTATTACAAAGCCAGGATTTCTACAAGTTTCCACGAAAACAATTCCCCAAATCATAACTTTCTAAGATATTCCCTTTAAATATAGAGTTTTGCACAGACAATAAAATTCACGAAAACGTTCGACATGATCTATTCAAAGGAAAGTCCTTACACATTCTTTCACAGTTTTCATGAAAGAAGCATTAATACTAAATACCTTAATAAAATTATTAATTTTTCACAAAAGGACTCGAGGGAGCGAATAAAAGGTTGCTCCATTGTTTTTCCCGTTTTATGAATCCGAAGATGTAATTTGCGAACAGACAAAAGGGGGAAAAATTGTATTGTATTAATAATTCATGATATAGTCACTACAAATGGCCGAATGAATTTAACGGCTATGAAAACTGTTGCATCGCTTTACAACGCTTTGAGTTTAGATTTGTGTAAAGAACTGCCTTTGTTTGTTTTAAGGGTAGTTGGGTTTATTGACTCAGCGGTTTTTAGGTTTCGTATTGTATATAAAGAAAGAAAGAAATATATGTCATGTAATTGTTTTGCTAGCGTTCGAACGTCACTTGAGGTGGCCACTGAAAATCAGCGCTGTGCTGTGACTTACGCCGCAGCACAGCATTATGCTGAGTGGCCACCTACCTGTCACAGCCGCAACATGCAACATAATATTATTACAGTCCATAGTTTATAATGTGTGATTTCTTAGTTTATAATTAATACCATTGTATGTCAGTTGTGTCTGTGACAAATAAAATACTTTTCTTTCTTTCTTCTTTCAAAGAAAATATTTATTATTAGCACAATGGGTACAACATGTATATAATTTATATAGCTATTCTTGTTATGGTTTGTGAATGACCTGGTTCCTTGTGGTACGGGGTCAACACCGGATACTCACGCCAAAATATTTGGAATATTTTTTACAAGTGGATGATTCTTAACTATTTTAAAAAATAGTGCATTACAAATTTCGTTAATATTAAAACCATTTAATTAATAATACCATTAAAAAATTAGGGCAACAATCTGTTAGATCTGTGGGATTAGAATGTGACAAAAAAACACGACACGACTCCGCTTCGTTTTACTGGGATTGGTTGAGAGACTAACACGTGACTGACGTATTGGTCTCTCGATCAATCACTAACATCAAATTAAACGACATCGTCTTACGATTACGTTTTTGCCACATTCTAAGCTCACTGTATCATCTTTGGTAGCGAAACACGCACAGCACGATCTGGTAAGTAAATTCAGTACTCTGTAGATTACAACCAGCGCTATAATCATGAGCGTAGTCAGCTTTTAACGGGTATCTCAAACTTTAATCCAGTTCAAAGCGGAAATTTCATATAGATAGTCCGAATAATTCAAAACAAATACTCTCGTGAAAAGATATGACCCTGTGTTAAATCAAGGGGGCCAGCTTCCCCCCTTCCCTTTCTCCAATACACGCTTGGCCGTTGTATTTATGTACGCAATGTAAGCTATTTGTTTATGCTCATATCAAGCCGAGTCCAAACTAATGCGGCTCATCTCGGCTGCTTCAACAACCCTCGTCGGATTAAATATAAAATTTCCCCTTTCTATGCTTGACGATGTAAACTCTGACAGCTATAATAATCCAGTTACGCTCACGAACCCACGTGCTCAGAACAATAACGTTGCTTTAGCTATTGTTCTGAGCCCACGTGAAATTATTTTCATATTCTGTGTGCTGTAATTTTATCTACGCATTCAGCGGTTCAAGCATCTAAACATAAACTATTTATAATTTCGATATTTTGACATAAAGAATTACCATACCATAACAAGAACCAGTGAGAGACAAAGTCTTTTGCGGTATAACTGCTCAATGAGCGTATGCCTGATCATGTTACATCTATTGCTTTCTCATGCAAATGACCTAGGCATAAAATAGGGCATGCTTCCACTACTTCCAGCCTAGTATTTTTAAAAGAAATGGATTGAAGAGTTCGTCGATCGCATGATTGTAACCATCGAGTTCGTAAACCAGTAAGCAATACTACCAAGAGATGTAATTGCGACAAAAGAGAAGTTGTATCTTTCGACCGTTATTATAAATGATATTAATATAATATAAACTCATACATATTAGATTCCGTTGGTTATTTATTTATAGCCAATTTGAAAAGCAATTTTTATCTGAGACTAGCATTGCGCGCGGCTCCGCACGCGTAAAATGTTTTTCCGGGATAAAAAGTAGCCTACAGCACTCAGGAGTAATGTAGCTTCCTATTAGTGAAAGAATTTTCAAAATCGGTTCAGTAGTTCCTGAGATTAGCGCGTTCAAACAAACAAACAAACTCTTCAGCTTTATATATTAAGTATAGATGTACGGGCAAGAAAACTGGTGTAGTTCCAATTAATCCACTATTGAACTTTATAAGATTCATATTTTACTAAACAAGTTTGTCTAATGTCCGTATATCTTTTCCCCTTTGTAATATTGCTATATAAAACTCATATTATAAGTATGTAGGTTTAAGCTAAGAGGATTTTCGCAGACTCCGATCAAAGCCTTTTCCATGGCTTGCCAAAGGCAGTAATGAAGTACGCCCGTCTTGGACATCGAATAGAAACCTTAATTCTTTTAATTTAGTGATTTTGTTTCTTGGAAATCATTTCAGGATATATTGAAAAAAATGCTTTAATAAAAATTAAAGCCATTACCAATTAAAAGCTACGTAACTTACATTATATTTTATTTTGATGTGGTTTTATTACTCTAGGTAAATTGATGATGACAGATGCTAGTTCTTTTCGTTTTTAGTACATTTTTAGGAGAAATAGCATCAGCATTCTATTTTAATAAATTGTAGTTGAATTGAAAGTATGTAATGTTTGATATATTTTATTAAAAGTAATTTAGTCCGACATCTATAGAAAAGCTTTACTGCTTCAATAAAAATACATTTTGAAAAAAATATTTTGTTCAAAATTGTACCTACAGGAATGCAGAGAGCATTAAAAATCTTTTCTATTCAGTTATAAAATTAAAGCTTCCAAAGCGTCCTAGAATTAACTGTAACTGTACTAACTGAACATCATACATTATTTTAAACTTTATGATTGAAGTTATTTATGTCGTTTTATTTACTGTCGGATATAAGATATAATTTAAAATATCTGTTCGATGAGGGATAATAATTTTAAGCTCACCAAGTTTCGATGGGAATCAAGAAAGAAAAAAAATGTATACCTATAAAGCACCAATATCCGAAACGTGAGACCGCTCTGGTTTCAAAAAATAGCCTTTATTAACACAAGCACTGAATGAATACCTATAGTCAACCAGGAAGTAATAATCTAAAATATTACGAGCAGCAAATTAAAAACACATTGGAGCTAAGAGGATTGAGAGTTCCGATTGAGACGTCCCTAATACCTCAGAACTGTAATGAAGGAGCCTCGGGCGTGGATTTGCTGTGTGATTGGATACTTCGCGGATTTCATATCTTTTAGGGATTATGGAGCTTGTATGACTTTTACTGAGACAGGGTTAGATGATATTTTTGTAGGTGACCTGCTGTGAAATTTGTGAAACGAGAGATCGCAAGTCTGAATGGAGATGAATAATGAATATAATTATGTGTATCAAATGTAAAGGTATAGGTGCTAAAACCCAATATTCTTCCCATATTGCTTCTCATTATACAATATAATTGTATTTTACTATGGGGTCAGAAATATGTACATGACTTTTAGATGTTATTTCTTCCCGTTCTGGACAATATTACGAGTAATATCAAAATTGATTCCCGACATGTGAAATGAACCCACAAAATCCGAAATTGGATATGATATTTTAAATACACTACTAATTATAACTGCCTCGGTGGCGTAGTTGTATTACGGTACGACTGCAAGGCTGAGGTCTCGGGTTCGATTCCCGGGTCGGGCAAAGTGATATTGGATTTTTCTATTCAGTATCAGCCCGGAGTCTGGAATTTGTGCCCGATATGGCGATAGGCTCGCCCCCTATCACATCATGGGACAGAATACGCTTGGCGAAAAGTGGGTGCACTAGTTGCGCCTCTGCCTACCCCTTCGGGGATAAAAGGCGTGAGCATGCGTAATTATAAAGAAATGCATATAAACCCGAACTTCAGCGAAAACCTAATTCAAATTCAAATTCAAATTCAAATCGTTTATTCAGTAATTAGGCCCCTAAGGGCACTTTTACACGTCACTTTTTTACAATATTTTATCATCTAAAGGATTCTACCAGTGCTTCGGAAAAGCCCACTGACCTGAGAAGAAGCACCAAGAAACTCAGCGTAGGTCTTTTATTGTTATATTTTTTATATATATATTTTACAAATTGCAAGTAACAATATAAATTCAATTATTACTTATGTCAAAAAAAAAAAAAAACAAAACAATATATAACATATAAACAATCAAATTATAAAACATGAGTGAATCCGAGCAACTTAATCCCAAGCATTTGTATCCTCCAGATAATCGCAAATACGATAGTAAGCTTTTTTACAGAGGCGGTCTTTTATAGTGATTTTAAATTTTTTTTATTGGTAGTTTTACAATATGCTTAGGAAGTTAATTGAAGAAGCGTACACATTGACCAACAAAAGTATGACTAATTTTATGGAGACGAGTAGCATGTATCACATATTTATGTTTATTCCTAGTATTTATATTATGAATATCGCATATTTGATCAAAATGTGCGATATTTTTCCTCATATACAATAGATTTTCATAAATGTATTGCGATATTACGGTAAGAATGTTTATCTCTTTGAAACACGGGGTCCAAGACAATAAATAGCTCTAATAGCTCTCTTTTGTAACACAAATACTGAATTAATATCTGCTGCATTTCCCCAAAGAAGAATCCCATACGACAAAATGCTATGAAAATAACTGAAATAAACAATTCTTGCCGTTTCTACATCAGTCAGACGCCTTATTTTTCTGACTGCATAAGCCTAGATTAAATATCCGACAAAATATACGAAAGACGATTCCGAAGAGTATATTGCTCAAGCGTTCATACAATGGATAGTCTATCATTACACAGTAAGCCAAAGTCATGCTCGAAGCCGGCCATAATATGAATTTCATTTGTACCGCTTCAGTTATTTTTCCCTTATTGAAAGCCTTGATCTTCGGCCGATCGACGGCTTCAGGTCAACCATGAACGATTATCCGTATTCGACCGGCCGATATCCGAAACCGGTGCGGATTTATCCGACGGAATATCCGCCGCGTTTCCTTCAATTTCGAATAATTTATGGGAAGGATTTTTTATTCGTTTTTGTTAATCGGAAATGTTAATGTGTATATATAGGTATACATCTAGACATATACCTAAGTACTTGCTATTAATTTATCTATATTAATTGTAACTTAAAGTTCTCGAAGATATTGCTATTGTTTTACAGTCTAAGCACTTATCATTAATTACTTGCTCATTTTGTCAATAAGTATTTTCTATCAAAAATTACCACTTAACTTATTATTCGGTTTTAAGTTTACACCCGAAAATAATAAGTACATTTTTAAACTTTAAACAACAAACATCGTCACGCCTTTTATACCCGAAGGGGTAGGCAGAAACGCAACTAGTGCACCCACTTTTCGCCGTACGTATTCCGTTCCATGATGTGATAGGGGACGAGCCTATCGCCATAGCGTGCACAAATTCCAGACTCAAGGCTAATACTGAGTAGAAAAACCCAATATCACTTTGCCCAACCCGGGGATCGAACCCGAGACCTCAGCATTGCAGTCATACCGTAATACAACCATGCCACCGAGGCAGTCTTAAAACAAACTTTAATCAAACAAGTATAATTTGCACTATTGATCGTGTTAGTTTTTTGTTAAAGTTGTTGTGTAAAAGGCAATAAAGCGATTCTTGAATAATAATTAATAATGGTTCTTACTTCTTGCCTGGTAGTCAATTATGTAGTTATTTTTCTCGTTACTATACCAATCGACGTACAAATCTCATGATACAATTATTTTGTAATTGTAAATCATCCTAGTTCCTGTTACATACAACATAACACGGCGTATAGCGTTTACTATCGCGACAGTATGTACTTCTCGTATAATTTATGAACTATCTAATTACATATTAAAACATAAATAACTCATTTCCACAAAATAATAAAACACATATTAAATTATTAACAACATTTCACCTACAGGTCCACCTCATGAAAATTAATGCGGGGCCCGTACAAATACTCATTTAGTCCAATAACCACGGGGAGAGATTATTTTCCTTGCAATTAGTTGGGCGCGGGCGTGGGGGGTCGCAGCGGGCCGCGGGGGGTCACGGCCAAAGGGTTAACGGCGCGTAATGTTGTAAACTTGTTAGTAATACTAATACAAATATTATTTCACTGTTTGTTTGCTTTAATAACTTTGCTACAATTTGTTTATTATCATTTTTATATGGTGTATGTTTTGTTCGTAAAATTTGTATTACTCGGTAGATCTTGTATCTTATCTTACTTCTTATACTACTAATATTATAAACTAGCTTTTGCCCGCGGCTCCGCCCGCGTGAATGAGTTTTCCCGGGATAAAAGTCCCGCTTTATATTTTCCCAGTATAAAAAGTAACCTAAGATAATCCAGGACATAATCTACCCGTGTGCCAAATTTTATCGAAATCCGTTCAGTAGTTTTTGCGTGAAAGAGTAACAAACATCCATACATCCAGACATCCATACAGCCATACTTATAAACGTTCGCGTTTATAATATTATAGTAGGATGTGAAGTTTGTGAAAATGTTTGGATGTTTTTATATTTGTTAGAACTAAACGCAGAAACAACTAAAAGGATTTGGATGAAAGGCACACGGGTAGACCATGTCCTGGATTACCACATAGGCTACTATTTATTTCGGTAATTTATTCCCATGCGTAATAATGGAATGTTTAATTTGATTTTTTAAGTAGATGGCGCTGGCATGGTATAGTGTTTTAGGGACTAGCTACAAAAGAATGTTCGCGCGGGCGAGTATCTAGGTACCTTCGCAATGTTTTTGCTATCGTCCGTCAGCAGTGTCAATTGTGCCATTGTAGTCAATATACTTACTGGGATTCATGAGCCTTAAGAACTCATGTGTCGAGTTGACAAGCACAATGTAATGTGAAGTAGTACCCCTGATAAAACATTTTGCTTAATATTATTTCCGAGAACGTGGATATATTTATCTGCAACCTGCAGGAATTCGCAGAAGAGGCCTACAAGTATTGAGGTCAATAGCAATTAGCAAATAACTTTATACAACACCGCTTTAGTATATCTGTATAAATAAATAAATAAAAAATAAAATAATTTTGCATGAGACTTATCACCTGGTTAGTAACTGTGATAGGAGTAGCTTCATACACGAATATAATTAATAGCATTGCGCGCGGCTCCGCCCGCGTGGAAAAGTTTTTCCGGGATAAATATTAGCCTATAGCACTCAGGAGTAATGCAGCTTCCTATTAGTGAAAGAATTTTCAAAATCGGTCCAGTAGTTCCTGAGATTAGCGCGTTCAAACAAACAAACAAACAAACAAACAAACAAACAAACAAACAAACTCTTCAGCTTTATATATTAGTATAGATTAGTATAGATATTGTAATTGATTTTTTTACTGCTTTTTATAGACTTGAAAGATGAGACGATCTAGTCACTCGTCCAATAGAAAGCGACACGACTGCCCTTAAATACTATCAACATCAACAAAAACACTAAATTACTAGCTATAAATATAACATTGTGCTTGTCACACTAAGACATTAGATATTAAGCCTCATGCTCAAAAATTATAATGTCTATTAATCCGGAACACGGCAATGCTTCTACATTGCGGCATGAGCGGCATTAGACATTACGGTGTTCCTGCCCAGATGGAGCTTACTTTTACGATCATATTCCAATATCGTCATGTCATCTATAGATATTACAATCACATTCCAATAATAATCGAAATAGTATTGTTATTGTGGAATGTCCGAGCATTTCGTTGTAATATCCATTTGCAAGCATGAATTTTTAAAGGAACCACCTTAATCATACCGGCTGGCTGCTGATACAGATTCTGCTAAATAATCATTAGCTGGGCAGGGCCGGATTAAGGGTCCCGGGGTGAAGACCCCAATTTAACGTTAATTTAGTAATTAGGTCGTCATGAAATATGTATTACATCATATGAGACAACGCCTGCGAATTGTGATGTTCAAACCCTCTTGCTATTCTTATTTTACTCCTTAGGGATGCAACGCGTATACCATCGTTTTATAACCGACTTCAAAATGAAGATGGAGATCTCAATTCATAGTATATAATATTTTGTTAAATATTACTTCAGAGTTCCGTGATTTATTAACTGACTAGACTTCTGCTCGCGGCTCCAGCCGCGTGAAAACGTTTTTCCGGGATAAAAAAATTCCCGGGATACAAAGTAGCCTATAGCACTCAGGAGTAATGTAGCTTCCTATTAGCGAAAGAATTTTCAAAATCGGTCCAGTAGTTTTTGATTTATCCATTACAAAGAAACAAACAATCAAATCTTTCCTCTTTATTATTAGTATAGATTTTCTTTCAAATTGATCCCATTATCCACAAAACTTTCGTTGAAATCAGTTCAGTAGTTTTGTTTTTAAATGAAACTAACTGGAAATTGCGTTTTTTGCTTTCTTGTGTCTTTTACAGTGGTGTTTTTGTGTGTTTTAAGCCGCCTTCAAAAACCAAAAAATAGCTTAACATTATATACGGTTTACTAATTTTGGATTCGATACCTAACTAAAATTGCTATCTAAACTTGGTAAATACATGAAAACAATGTTCAATATAAATTAGGCACCCAGTCCAAAATTAGTAAATCGGTTAAATTATTTTTAGTGGTTGATAAAAGCAGTTTAATTTATTGCTCAAAAGATTTTGATTTAAAAGTTACAAGCAACGATGTTTCAGGTATTTTTGAGAAATATTGTTTTTTTTATGGCATTGAATGACGAGACGAGTATGTCGTTCGCCTGATGGTAAGCGATACGACCACCCATAAACAGAAGTCAACACCATCCAACACCTTGAGTTACAAAGTACTGTGTGGCATTCCACTGCACTCGTCATCCTGAGACATAAGATGCTAAGTCTAATTATGTCCAGTAGTTACACTAGCTATAATGTCCTTCAAACCGAAACACAACAGTGCATGCACACCGCTGCTTGGCGGTAGAAATAGACATTGTGGTGGTACCCAGCCAGACGGACTCTTACATATTAGAGCCCTACCACCAGTAAACTACTGAAATGTGAACTACTAAAATCATAATTTCATCCACACATTAATAACTCACTAATATTGGTATAATTAGGCATTTTAGAATCGCGCGTGTATGTACGCTTACGTAAATTAAACATTAACTGCGCGTTACGATTCGTATTTAATATAAATCTTTAAATTATAAATTAAAGACGAAAGTAATAAAATATTTTGATATAATATGATACCTACGAAATAATACTCCCTAACATTCATCGAAACAACAATAAATTGTCAAGCAACAATTGAAAAGAGTTTTAAACGGTCCAGCAAATATTCTCTGAATGGGGGCTGATTTATCAATAGAAAAGTGTCCACATGCCTAGCTCCGCCCCTGGGTGACCCGCATTAATCCTTTCTGCTCAAATTTTCATGGGCTATTTGAAGCCCCAACCCTTCGTTACAAGTGTTTTAGTCTTGATCTGTGCGTGCTTCATTTTTCCGACAGCGGTTGAGGCTTAATTATACTTATTACGTAATTCATAAATTTACGTTACACAAAAGCATTTTCATCGCTTATTTTCGGTAAGTATTCTGTTGTTTATGTTGTAATTCTCTTTATGTAATACAATTATCGTTTAAAAGAGTGGTACCGTACTTAGGCTCTGAGCTGGCAAGGTCTTAGACCTCGTTTTCGCGCGGCGCGTGTGGCGTGGAGTCTGGAGGCGCGTCGGGTGATATTTCCGTATATAGAGGGGCGGCCCATGAAGCGGCCCGCGTCATCGCACGCGTAAACATAAACATATGGCAATGTAAGATGTTGTTTATAAAGATTCGGGGCGTGGAGTGTGGCGATGCCCACCGCAGCGACCCGCGCCGCCTACAACGCACGCGGCGGGCACTGATTCGGGCGCTTAGACACTCAGATATAATATTCAAAAAATCTATTTTTGTAGCCTAAATTATAGTCATTCATCATTTACCTTATCTACTTTGACTTTTGGTAGCTTTTGGGGTATGAAACAATAATGTCCACAAAATATTAGAATGGAACCTTTGATATATAATAGGAGCCTATTTCCCTAGTTTGAATGTTTATAGACGCCAATATGGCGATAGGTTCGCCCCTGTCACTTCATGGGACGGAATACACCGGCGAAAAGTGGGTACCCTGGTTGCACCTCTGCCTACCCCTTCGGGTATAAAGACATGATGTGTGTGTGCTTGCATATTTATAGACGATCGTGATTACATCAAATTAAGCAGTCAATTCACAGTAATAAATTAAATAAAAATATTATCTAACTTAAAAAGTATTTTGGCAATCCTTCAACGGCACGATAACTCACCAGTATTCTAACATTTCACTGTAAAATGTTATCTAAAACTATTTAAATTACAAATTAGGTCAACCTTGAGGCAAAATGTTATTTTAGTCCAACGTGAAAGGCAACTTGCTAAGTGCTACGTCTCTCGTAAATGAGACTGTCTAGCATCACAGTTTGTCTAATTTTACTGCCAAGTACTGTTAAAGCATTATGTTGAACCCAACAGCGAGTATGATATCATTTTCCATAATGTCTCGTTTCAGTGATTTTTGTACCGGAACCAGTCAGGAATACTCAGGAAGTAAGGTCGGTATAATCCTAGAAACCGATGGAACGAAATATTTATGGCTGGCCTTATTCTTCGCTTGATTATCGTTCACGGTCTCCTCACTATGTCAAGCGAAAGTTTATTAATGAGCAATGTGAACATAACATGTATATGAGACATAACATCCAACGCATAATCTTCGATGTAGTTGTCGGTGAAAAGTTTTTTGTGGCGTTATAGAGTGACGCTCGACATAAGGCGAGCAACGCGCACCTCCCACCATCCAGAAAAACAGCACCGATCACTGAACATTCGCCAGAAAATTTTGAACTAAAATTTCTGTGCCAACATTATTTGAATTCATGAAGCAGTCTCAACACTTTCGTTTAGATTTTTAAAATTCTCTCTCGGTCCGCGCTCCGTGCGACAAACTGTCGATCTGGAGGACAATTCTCGAAGTACAGATATGTCAGAAAGACATGATATAAATATGACTATGAACGCATAATCATTAGGGCATATAGATGTTGTGTACGAATGACCTTAACATGTTGAAAATATTGAACTGAAAAAATCTTATACATATTGAGCGTAAGGAAATACGTTTTTTATACAACGGCCCCACCATTTATTTCGACATTATCTCTATTAAACAAATATCTACTACGTGAGAATCACACCCCCGTATTTTTATTTCTTTTTTTTCAAGTCTCCTGATGTGAAGTCAGCTTTTTTGATTATATAAAAATAAGCTTTCGTGAAATGGAATACATTACTATAGTCCTTTGCCCGTTCCATCAGAGTTACTTTTTACTGTGTGTCTAGATTTAAATTATTGATTGCATTTGCACACGATATCGCAGCAGATGGAAAATTTGATTGTAGTTAGTCACAGCTGCCTTTGAACACTCATATTCCTAGAAGTGAGTTTTCAATCCTTAAGATATAAAAGAAGCAGGAGCTAAGGATTTTGTAGACATTCGGACAAGTTCTTTAAGATCTAGAAATAAAGCCTATATCCCAAAAACATCGTAATCTGCTCGAATACAAGTGACCGAACCTAGCATAACCTCACAAATTTCTCCTCTATGGCAGAAATTTCACCGAAATTCACCTTAACCAGAAATTCCGGCGTGCTCACCATCGAATAGTTGAAGACGGAGGCACGCCGGCCGCTGCCCTGCGACATCAAAGTGGATTGTTGGCACATTGCTATCATTTATGTAAGTTTGTAAGGAAACTATAAAGTTTTGTAACATTCTGTTAAGTTCCAATAATTTAATGTTACCAGGTTAATGCGGTCTGCTGAAATGGATATTTTTTTTAACAATATCTGAATATGATTATATTGATCTAATGTGGGCTGGTAGTTTTCACACCCTTACAAATTTATATGAACGACTCTGAAATACACAGGTTTTTTCTGGATGGTTTACTTCATAGATGAAGAGTATCTACTATCAAAAATTCATAATCAACAAGGAATCGCACTTAACTTAAAAAAATAACGGTCATGCATTAAGATCGAATTCCGACTCAAAAAATTCCTTTCTCTCTATACTTGCCTATTAACAAAAATAGTCGATAACTAAAATTAGCCCAACTGTACAGAACTTGAACAAGATATCAAATAACCCAAGACTTTGTACAACACACCCATCACGTACTACTAAAACCCCTAATTAATATTTGGGTGAAATATGTCTACATCGTACGAATTAGTGCTTAGAATGTTCTGGAACACGACATCTCGTTAACGGTTAAACTTGGTACAAGCAAATCGTGTAGCGTTTCTTATACAAAACTAGTACTCAATCTGACATTTGAGTTCAAGTATTCAATACTCGCCTTTCTCAAGAGGTTTTCTTATCATGATGGAAATTGTTTTTGGTTTGGTTTTGGTTTTTATATCTTATCTAAGTCGAAAAGACCATCGTTTCACTGGTGGCCTTAGGACATTTAATGGTAGTCATATTTGATTATAATAAAACACAATTCAGGAATTTCGTTCAGGACCGTATTGCGATTTCTGCGCTTTATTTGCATTTAAAACGCGTTGTCATTTCATAAAAACGCTCCATAGGCTTAAATTTTTTATCTTTACGAAATAAAACTCAAAGTTTCTGAAGATAACAAAAACCGGCTTTTCCTCAAATTCGCCGGGAATAACATTAAAAAACGTACGCAGATAATGAATGGGGGGAAAACGCCCCGTCATGTGATCGACGCGCGGGGGGCGAGGGGCCAGGGGCGTCGGTTCAAACAGGGACCAGACGGCAGTGAACCTTTTGATTAATACGTTTAATTAAAACCATGTACAACCTCTTCTGTAAAGAATAAAATGATTTCCCGCCTCTCGATACATCGGCCGCTACTAATTAATCATGGAATATGTTGTATACATTTTGCGGTTTAACCTCAATTTTTTACTCATCCTATTAAGTTGATTGGTTGTATTCATGCTTTCGATTGGTAGACGGAAGCTAAGAATACCTGCTGATGTTTGGAAGGTCGTAGGTAGCAACCTCTTGTATCAACTTATTACTGTAATAGGTTAAGTGGTATATCTTGGCACAAAAAATATGAAGAAAATAATATATTTGTCCCACGTAGGCTCGGTAATAGGTATGCAGCGTAATAAGTGAGATCTCAATTCTAGACGCTCCACTTTAAAATCTAAAGGCACAAAATCATTGGCTTAAAATATATGGTTCACGTATTGATTTCTCATTTAACATTTATATTTAGAGTGAGATCGGTTAGTATTGTTGTTATATGTAAATACAATCATAATTAGATCAGTATTTTAGATCATCGTTGCCCGAATTTGTGGGAATTGTGAAAGGCTTTCGCACAACAGTTGGATCGTCATATTTATTTAAAGCATATTTTAATTTTTACTGGAAGATGTTTGAGATATAATAAGCAGAAAAAAATATGCAGTAAAGGCTTTATCTTTTTTAATAATTCAAAAAGTCTCCGTGGACGGACTTGCGAGCGAAAACTAATACATTAATTAAAAGGAAAAGGTTTTAGCTCAAAGACGACGTAATACACAGTAAAATGTTTTCTAGGAAAATCTACTTTCCTGGAAACTAATTTCATCACACGGGAAGCAGCGTA
Organism: Sphinx pinastri; assembly: GCA_947568825.1. Lineage (NCBI taxonomy): Eukaryota > Metazoa > Arthropoda > Insecta > Lepidoptera > Sphingidae > Sphinx > Sphinx pinastri. Next base: position 879,526 of record OX387623.1, read on the forward strand.
TAGACACTTAATAATATTACACGGATTTTACAAAAAGCAGAAATATTCTTTGGTAGAATTGTAGACTTTGAAAGTACTTTTAGATACACTACATAAACTACATGGTGAGGACACCTTGGAATTATTAAGTACCTATTATTTTCTACCTCCATGGATGAAAGCTACATAATATTTAAATATCATTTTTTGAGGTATGTGAAGTCTGTCAAGCCACACTTGGCCAGGGTGGTGGACTAAGATAGGGTGTATAGCCTCTCAATATTAGAGGAAGCCCGTACCAAGCAGCTGAAGACAGTATACGCTCGTATTACTACTATTATTATTTGTACATTCGTTTATTTTAGACTCAGAGGCGTAAGGTTTTTAAAAGATTTACCATAATGTGTCCTACATTATGGTCGGAATGCTAGGGCGCGCGTATGTGACTGTTTGGGTAGTTACGATACGTCTATTTCTAGCCGTTTCTGGGATTCTGGATTAATCAGCATAATAATTATCTAGCAGTAACATGAGCGATCACCGTATATTCAAGTACCTGCCTCTTTTCACGTAACAAAGACGAGGTCAATTCAAAACGCTAAACCCTTATCAAATATTGATGCTTTTCAAGAAAATACTTGGACTTCTGTTTTGTCACCCTTGCGATTCTGATAGAAAAGGTGATTTCCTTTAGGAAATATTTTGTTCGCCGAGACATCCATCGGCAGCCCTGTATTCAGAGTCCAATTTCCGTAACACAGACTCGCGGGTCTGGGTCTTCGTATATGTCTCTTTTGACAGTCTTTCTATTAGCTTCTGTCCTTGTAAATGATAGACGGTTTAGAAAACATTTCACATTTTCAAAGAAATTGACGTCGCAAGTCAAAGTAATTGAATTTTTCTTTATATTATCTAATAAATGAACGCCGTGATAACACGGCGTTCATTTATTTAGTTCATTTCCAAATATTACAGAGAAATCCACGCTTGATGTAATTTATTAAATCAATAAGGCCTTTTGAATTTGGACCCCAAGCTAATAATAACTGTTTAAATATTGTTTTCGCTCTGCCGAAACTAGACAAAACACTTAAATCAATTAATTTTCAAAAGACTCCTCTGACCCCAAAACTTGGGAATTATGGCGGAAACAGCAAGCCCAATCGGGTTTCAGGGGCCGTAACACCTAAATAAGTTTCAAACTTTGCCAAACTTCCACGGTCCCTCTTTTGGCGGAGTTTATTTATTTTGACCTCCCAATAGACCTCCGAGATTTGTTATCGGTCACAATGAAAATATTACCCGAAAGTTTGGCTTGTTTGGCCAACAGTTTGGTGGAATTTTTAACTGGTAATTGTATCTGCGGATTTGGTGCGGTAAGTTGCATGAGTTTGAAAAATTGTTTATCAGAATTTAGGAATTTTATATTTGTATGGTCTTTTTGAAATTTTCTCGCGTAACATCGATGAAATACGTTTCGTTATCTGTTTTTATACAACTAAATAACGTGAACAGCAAAGCGCCACAATTCACACCGTGAATCATAGTTAGTGCCACGATTATGCATACCCAACTGTATGTTCTAGCGCAACTGCATCTTTATCTACCCCTTCAGTTACAAACGTAAACTTATGATTTTAAGATTCAATTGTTTCAACATCCACAACCCCTATTCAACAACACAAATTATCTAGTCAGTGAATTACACACAAAGTACAGAACAGAAATCCCTAATTTACATGCATAAGGGATCTTGATATACATGCAAACACCCCTTACTCTATTCATTCCTTAACAAACCCTTATCTCTTATCTCGTGATTCCATTTCAGTTATCTTTATCTCCTTATCACTCGAGTTCACCCTTTGTCGTAAAATGTCTCATGGGAGCACCATGAGAAGCAGCTGAGCGGAACGCACTCCTTTATCCTTGTTTGAAAAAAAAATGCATTTAGTGGCTTGCCTTCTTAGTTTCGCGGAATGGGTAGTAAGCCGAAAGGACCTGGGTTTGCATTCTGACTTACCATCAGGTGGGCCGTTAGCTCGTCTGCCTTCGAAGGCAATAAAAAAAAAAAAAAAAAAAAAAACGGTCTACACGGTACTGGATCCCCTGGATGGGGTAGATGTTTTTGCTGCTGGTAGTGGCCGGCTTTCAGCGACATGTTTGAGAAGTGGGTTGTGTCAACTTCGTGTTGGTGAGGGATAGTGACAATTAGAAGAAGATAAGGATAGCAACTGTAAGGTTTTATATTTGAATTCGAAAAACATGTCAGCCGTCTGGTATTCAGTAGATTTTACCAGAGTTTCCAGATTATAGGTTGAAAACAAGTCGCAAACCGTAGCATAATACCTTAGGGAATACAAACGTGTTATTTTCCTATAATTTATGAAATTATTGTTTAATCTAAAACAATCGTTCACGCTATTACGTAATGAACATACCTCGTTAACGAAGCACGTCAAAATGTCTGACGTGAAACGTGCTAGTGTCACGTGTGACGGCAATGTTTGTGACAGTTCGGGAAACATTGAAGTGAACTACGATTTCGTTCATTACTCTAACTAGAGGTCTATCGAAAACAAAATATTTATCTTGTTTTTAAAATAAAGGCCGACTTATTTATGTATGAAGCCACTATACCGATGTAAAAGTCCCATCGTGTAAGTCTCCGCGATAAAAAGTAGCCTGTATTCAGTTTTGGAGTTGAAATCTATATAGGTAGCTACAAATATTTTTTACATTTATAACATTTACGCCTTTCATCAGATTTTTGTTACTAATACGTGATTTATTTTTGGGTAAAATAATTTGATAATACGAAAAGAATCGACTCTACGATCCCCTACTAAAACTAATTTATGATCCGTTATTGTCACTACCGCCCTTATTTCCGAATTTTCATTATTTTTTATACTGTATATTAATTTTCTTAAGGAAAATGATATCTTTCCGTGATTTCCGCACCGTTAAGTCTGTTTTATGACAAATGTTTTAGATGTAACATAAAAATACAGTGAAATAATATTATTAAATATTCATGTCCATCATAATATCCTATAAAGTTGTACACATACATGAAAGTTAGTGAGCTGCCCAAGATTGGGATGGTTGGTGCTCACTTGGGGAGGCCTACGTTCAGCATTGGACGGTGACAGACTGATAGATAAAGAAAGAAGAAAGAAGAAAGTTTTTTTTTTTTTGATGAGCAATTCACTGAATTTAGCAAGTTTTTATGCTATTTTCGTATGGCAACATACATGAAACCAGTGAGTTTCTATAGTTAAAATGTTCATACAACAAACATCTAACAATTCAAATCCAAACAGCCGCGTGCCCAACCTGTCACGCTGTGTACAGTGAATTTGTCACGCGCTATTGTCGAACACTTGTTTGCGCCGAATGATTCTAATAACGGCGCGTCAAGCCGATGTCGACGCGTGTCATTTGTCACGTACGTGCGCCGTGTCAGAATCGAATGACGCGCGTCAGATTTGACGCAGCTTTAACTGTACGATGATCAGTAAGTCAAAATTTTTTGTACCTATGGACCGAATTTAAGAATGGACCACAGAAATATATGAGGAATGGACTTGTGAGATGAATGACATGAGATTGAATTCTGTTTTATATAATTAAACAGCGACAAGACTAAGCTATTCGCTGGATGGTAAACCACGATTAAATGAACAGTGAAAACCCCAGCCAGGACTTTGAATTACAAAGCGCTGTGCATTGATCATCCTGAGAGAATTTTGGGTTTCATAATGCCTAGTAATCAAAATGGGTACAGTAATCTTCAAACCGAAATAAAACAGAGTTTGTTTACAATTGTATAATATATCTTAGACAATGCGGTGTAACCTAGACGGATTTTCACTCATGAATTTACTACTTATTAAAAAATAAGTGCACTATTTATCCTAAAATTATTAGACGCGCAACTAGTCACATCACCAAGCTTGTAGCCCCTTCTTTTAGATTAGAAACAAGCCTATCGCTACATCGAGCAAGAAAATAAAACATTATGACTGTTATTCGACCTTCCACCATTGTTCATCTAATTTTTATAACTCAGTTACCCTCTCGTTTCTAAATAATATTAGACAGACAAAGATCTTTCTTGAAATCCGCTTTGTCCCTTTAAATATCAAACGTAATAATTTTCGGACAAAACAACAATTATATTGTGATATTTAGGAGGATTTGTTATTCATTACTAAGAAATTTCCAAATAAGAATATATTGTGCTTTGAACGGTTATCTAAGAGCAGATATATTTTCTTATTTAGCAAAAAGGACAAGCTAAGGGTCAATTGATAGTGAATACCATCAGTTTGCAACCACATGCTAAAGAAATCGTAGCCAACGTTTAATAAAATGGAAATCGGTGTGGAATTGGATATGTTTCAGACTTGATTTTCGACCCTATCTCACTGAACACAGCTAAACTTGTTGGCGTTGATTAAGTGGTAAGGGCCCGGTTGAGCCGGCTTATTTTATCAACATAAGTTTATACACATTACGATACGTGTTACATAAACATGCATGCAGGCAATAATTAATCAAAAAGTATAAATACGCCACACCTACATATCAAACGAAACAAGTGTTTTATACACACACATACAAACACATTCTTAACACAACGTGTTATGTACAAAATAACAAAAAATACTGCTATTATAGGTCGTTTACTCGTAGTACATGCAATCGTCCCAATAAGGACAATTAGTCTCCAGATTGGTCGTTTATTGTCATACCTATCTACACCTTTAGTAATACATTTATATCTTTACATGCAGGCTTATTATTTCACTTTTGTGCTGTTTTGTCTCTGTTTTTAATTTTTTACTGGCATATGGTAACGATATTGGTTACAAAATACATCAGACCTTACCAATGACCGAGCTGTGAGTATGTTTTAGATAACTATAAGTTTACAGCCGCATTGCGACTCCCACCGGGAAGGCGTTAAACATGCTTTGAACAGCCACCATAGTTTATGACTAAGCTATAGAACGATGTGGCAATGAACATAATTATGCGTCATCATCAGCATAATTTAATTTTTTTTTACTAGTCTACTGCCGAAAATAGGCCTCTTCTTTATCAAATCACTAGCATTGCGCGCGGCTCCGCCCGCGCGGAAAAGTTTTCCGGGATAAAAAGTAGCCTATAGCACTCAGGAGTAATGTAGATCCCTATTAGTGAAAGAATTTTCAAAATCGGTCCAGTAGTTCCTGAGATTAGCGCGTTCAAACAAACAAAGAAACATACTCTTCAGCTTTATAATATTAGTATAGATTTACTTCGGTCCTGTGCCAGTCTCATTCTCGTTTTATCTTGGTCTTTAATGGTGTCTTCCCATCTGGCTGGTGGTCTAAGCCTCCAAAATGGTTTAATTTAATTTAATTGGTTTAGTTTAATTTTGTAGGAGATACAAAAAAAACTTTCATCTGCCCTTATCTAGTGGGGTTGGCCACCCGAAAAATAAACCAAGGTCTGAACCAAATATACCACACGCGAATAATGAACCGATTTAACAAAAGCTACTAAATAGTAAAGTATCCGAAGTTATTCTTTGTACGAGGCTAATTGTTTTAACTAGGTTAAGCCCAATGGGACCTCTAAAACATGCGTTCAGGCACTTAAACTGAATAACTCTTAATCCATTAGGCACACGAACTAGCTGTAAATATCATTTTTCTGGCACATTTTTTTGGTACTGTGAGGGTTTAGACTGCTGAGATCACTTATCAGGTGACCTAGAAGCTCGATTGCTGGCTTATGAAATAACAACAAACTCATTCGCTCTCTATTTCACACACTCAGATCTTTTATCCACGAAAGAGAGGCGTAACTAGTGCATCCACTTTTCGCCATGTGTATTCCGTCCAATGATGTGATAGAGGACGAGCCTATCGTCATATCGGACACTTTCTGACTACCTGCTGATACTGAGCACAAAACCCCAATATCATTATGCCCGACCCGGGATTTGAAGCCGAGACCTCAAATCGGAAGACGTACCACGCATGCAATACAATTACACAACCAAGATAGTCACTCTTTAGTTTAAGAAAATGTCATTCACGATGACGCACCGCACATCCTTTACACTGCAAGTGTACACCGCTTGTGTATTAGTTCTGTTAATACACACTTATCACTAAGATGAATAATTAAAGTGCTCGATGCCGCGAAACACGCGCTCAAAAATTGGTGGGGTGGGACATCGTGGATGGCATTATTTATACACAACAAAATGACAATACAATTTTTATTATGAACACTACCCAAAACTAGAATTGCAAATCCAGTAATTCAAAGTGATGAAACAGCGAATTCGCAAGCGCTCTATGCAGGAATGAAATCGAGCTATTAGGAAATAGAATAAGGAAATGTATCGCGTGTCGGCAACTTATTACGTCGGCTATATCCGCCAGCACAATTCCGACATAACCGTTTGGTTTATACTCATCGGGTTTGATTCATATGCAGATTTGTGGGCTGGTCTTTCTGCATTTGTATGTATTATATTTATTTCTATTTTGGAATTGTGTATAGTACGGTACTTCTCTAAGCTACCATTGCATGTTTTTCATATATTTTCGGTTCTGGTGGTGTATGATAGATGTTAGGTCAAGATAATTATACACTGCTGACTGATTCATATCTGGTTGATTTTGTCATTACCTGGCTGTATGTTATACAGTGCGGACTAGTCACGAGTATTAAGAGTTAGACAACAGATTTCACTCTGTTTATGATATAGAGAATATTAAACGTTTTTTTTACAGCTGTCTTGGTGTATAAACTAGATAAATTTGTTCCCTTTTGCGACGATCTCCAATTATACTTGTCCTGGTAGCAAGTCATTGCCTGCCTCATATAGATAACTGGCAACTGTTGCTTGCCGATAGCAGCAACCAAAAGCCCCGTTTACTATATCTACACATGTCACATCTATAGTACGGCATATCGTGTAATAAACTGGAATTAACAACCAAATATTTACGAATCCGATACATAATATATTATACAAGTATTCCAGAAATGTATGTAAAATATTAACTGCAATTTTCACGTTCCGGTAAACCCGCGAAAATGGAAAACAAAAATAAACCACATATTATTATGTTAGTCGTAAATAAAGAAAAATGAAATACACCCAGCCATATCCTGCAATTATTCCCGGTAAAATATGATCGGAAACTCGTTTTCTCGTACATTTTCCATTTTCCCTCCATCTTATGTTTGTAAACATCCCCGGAGACGCGACGAGATTCCCTCGTAAAAGTTTGTTCTTAAAACACGTATAAATTATCTTTGTTTTATTGCATCTCTTCTAACATGAATGCCATTATTAATATTTTGTCATTACCAGATCTCGGGATCTTCAAGATCACTTTCAGGTCCGATCACTGTGGTCTGGTTAAGAAACACTATGCATATTTTTACGGTCGTGGCGAAATGACCACTCCAAGTCGGGTGCAGATAGTGTCAACTAACGAAAGACGATTGTCCTTTTCCAGTTGACTGAATCATGCCACAGCCTGATCCCAGAACCCGACACAATTTTGTTGGCCTCTATGGCAGGTTTTGACACCTTATGTATGATGATCGCTATTAGGGCGGATACAGAATACATCCTACCACCAGCAAATTGAATTTTTAACATGTTTTGCACATATTGGATAAAATTACCGTCAATGGCAACCCTAAAAAAAACCAACAGCAACATGCGTGGGTAAGTTTGGTGCTATGATCACATGAAATATTATCATTTAAACCATCACACAAGTTTATTATTCAAGAGCCCAAACATACCCAAACATAATAAATTAGATTGCAAACTATTAGCGCGTGGACCGCGGCGTTCCACGCTTAGTTCCAACCCGCACATAAGTTTGATGGGCATCATCAATCCAGCCCCGGAACTCGCCATCAAATGTCTCCAGAACATACCCGGCTAATGTTGCATTACATATGTTCTCACATTTCCATTTGTCATGTTGGAATTCTAGTGTTTCGCGTTTGTGGTGTTTTAAAATAAGTATTCTGTTTTAAATATATTTTAAATACCTTCGCGTGGAGTATTAGACAAATAAATTATCTTAAAGATTTGAATATGAGACTTGATCTGATATCTTTTGAGACCTGTCTTATTCCACTTCGAAGGCATTTCTTACCTCAATAAAATGCCAGTAATCTACTAACTTTCATTCCAAACAGCGAGCTTAACTGACTCTGAAATATTCATTTACACTTCCAGGAACAGAAAAAATATACTAAATCTAGATACTCTACATTTGGGTTATAGATCAAGTCTATCTTAAAAGGCGTTTCAAGACACATGTGATCAATTATTATAGCACATAATTATTTCTTACTGCGTCATTCATTTACGATATTTATTTAGCTGGCTTTAACTTGAGTCTGTAATCCGTAAACCAATTATGTTTTTCATTTAATATCTTTGCCATAATTTTGATAACAGTAATATTATGGTAGTTTTATTACCTATAGCTTAATATAAATATATTCATTCATATAAAATAATTTACCATTTTAGATGATTTATATTTTCATCAGTAAAATATAGTTGTCGTGAATCAATATTACTAACATTTCAATGTTTCCAAATGGTTAGCAACAACCAATCTTCGTTTACATTTTATTCGGCAATAAATAATGTTCACGTGATATTGTTTTCCTATTACCTATAAAAAGACAAGACTTCAAAGTAACTTTGCTATAAAATTTCCTGTTTACTCATTATCTTGCCATAGTAAATAGTATCAAAGTTAAAACATTTAGAAGGGACTCAACACGGCACGTAACTTGAATACTGCCATCAATCTGTGCGTACTGAGCAAATGTGAACTGCAAACAGACCCTGTTAATGTTGGCTGTTGTTATTAAACGACCTGTGTACAGTGTTGGTTCTCGAAAATTCTCCGGTTTCGTTGTTTGCTCGAGTATTTTACTTACAAAACATACAAATCACATCTTATATAGCAGCCTAGTTGTTTTATACATCAATTAATGATTCCGATGGTGAAAAAAAAAACATTTCATTCCACTCCTTAAGAAGACACGCACATTGCACACTGCATAGTCTTAAGGACGTCATTACCATAATATATACTCATTCCTAGTCATAACACTGTCGATTTCAATCCCATTCAAACTCAAGTCACAACACAACAGACACTATTGACCTTCCATAATTCATCCTATCGTATTAAATGAAAAGCTCCCCATCCATCATTCCCATTTAATTCACACCAAGTATTTTTCAGCCACTCACGGCGGTATCGTTTATCACATCTGCCGGCGTTTCCGCTTCTATTGTCTTGTGAAAATCTTTGTGACCTACATCCGGCGGGGACGCGCCGTTTGACAACGGTACAACTTGCGGAAAACTGCTGGAGGATTGTCTCATTCCCATGCTATTGCGTTGAGGCTCTGTTATGGGAATGTAGGTGTGCTAAATGTTTTGAATAGTAGTCTGGGTAACACTAACAGCGATGAACTGGGTTAGCGTCGTGTGATTTTTAAAGTTGTTGGATATGTGTTTGTATGTTACATATTGTCTTCATTTTAGCATTACGAATGGAAAATATAATTATTGTTTAGATATACATATAGCCTTAGATTTTATACATTTATTTCTGTGTAAAATCTTTCTCATTGTATAACCAAAACGACAGATTTAGTGACGATTTATACGGTAATGCTCGCGGCTCCGCCTCGTGAAAAAGTTTTTCCGGGATAAAAATATTTTCCCGGAATAAAAGTAGCCTATAGCACTCAGAAATAATGTAACTTCCTATTCGGTTCAGTAGTTCATGAGAGTAGCACGTTCAACCAACTAAACAAACAAACACTTCAGCTTTATAATATTAGATACCCATAATTAATTAAATTTGTGTAATGCACTTGGACTTTTCTTCCATAGTCTTTGTTAATTGTTATGAATTCGTAACTAAATTTACATTTAAAAAGTAATTCGAGCTAGAAATACAAACACCACAAACAGCTTTTCTAGGAAAATTACAATTTGTCTGTACAGTGAAGTCACAAATTTGACGTTTTTCGCTACCAACTACAGCACAAATTAATTATTATTCTCGGAAAAACAAATTGTCTATGGGACGTACGTAAATCGAAATAGGTACATCGACGTTTTTTGATACCGCTCCATAACACTCCGGAACAACAAAAAGACATCATCAAAAACCCATCGCAACATCTCCCCGACATAGGAAATCGATTCGCGACCATTAAGGCACAATACTGCTTCAATAACACTGATACGACGAATTTACATATCACACACGCCATTTCCTCTTTCATTCTCCGTACGAGAGTAAACATAAACAGAAAAGACGCAATGGATTGTTAAATAGGCGATAAAGTTGCGTTAGAGAACAAGGCTGGAATTTGGTTGACGGAATATGCTTTCTTGGCTGAGTGGGTATCCTTATCTTTAGTGTGATGGATAATTTTGATAAGGATTAAAGCGCAGAGAACGTTAAATAATATTATTAGTTTGTACATACCTACAATATTATACTCAAATACTGCATGTAAAATTTATTTACATTAATTACGCCGTCATATTTTTTGGTAGAACGTATTATAGATACCGAAATTAAAGTTTTTTTTATGGCATTGAATGACGAGACGAGCATGCCGTTCGCGTGATGGTAAGCGATACGACCACCCATAAACAGTACCAACACCATCTAGCACCTTGGCTTACAAAGTACTGTGTGGCATACCACTGCGCTCGTCATCCTGAGACATAAGAAGTGAAGTCTCATTATGTCCAGTAGTTACACTGGCTACAATGTCCTTCAAACCGAAACACAACAGTGCATGCACACTGCTGCTTGCACTTTAATTGTTCTTATGCCGAAACCAAAATTAAAAGCTGATATTGCACTATCATAACTACCGATCAATAAACTATCTCTCATCATCTAGACTCTCTCTCTCTTTTCGTATAATATTTATTCAGGACCCAAATAACATATCAAACGTACGTACTTTCGTGTTTATCTACGAGTTAAAATCCTTAAAAAAAGATCAATTTTCCGATACAGCCAATATAATCTACAAAAAAAAACAATAGATTTACATTTTAATCGTAACTAATTTACCTACTTAACATGCCGAAATAGCTTTTTTATTCGTTGAGTTTTTATTCGAAAATCGAATACTTCACAGGCTAGACCTCGCAGACGCGTGGGCTCAGGGCTTACAACTTTATAAACTAAATTAAATTAATTCGAAAGCTGTACAATACAAATTGTTACAAAATATTAATTTTAACGTTTACTTTAATATTATAATACTCGCTCTATTTGGACAATAGTTGTTGGGTCGCGTCGGCTAGATAGACACAAACTCAAATAAAATTATTAAATTGAATCTCCATGAAAGTTGTGTTGATTTACATAATAAACGTAACTTTGTGTTTAATTTTATAAGAATAAGTTACTTTCATAGATGGAACATTCGATATTGCTACATAATATGTCTTAGATATATCTTACACGCATTGTCCTTGTTGTGGGTTCTGTGTTTGAAATAATTCTTGCTATTTTCATCGTTATTGGTTTAGCTGGGCTATGAAACCTCAGGCAGCGCAGGTCAGACAATAGGAACTGTGAGTTAGGCGTCATTTCCGGACGTTTTCATTAAACGATCCCAACCTGAATCTTCGATCTGATATATAGAATAAACCAATTAAATAAAACCTTTAATTCTGATTGGTCTATTTTTGAGGTGGATTGAAAAAACATTTAGGATCGATGAAAACAGCGAATGGTGATTAAAATTTATCCTACCTACATTATAAATTTGAAAGATAGAAAATTATAGAATATTGAGATGTTTGTTAGAAGTGAATACAGAAATCGCAAAGCTTCTAGATAAAATATGATGTCATGCAGATAGATCATGTGCTTGATACATAAACATTAAATTTTATTCTAAAGTGCTGAGTGAGACCTTATCCCCAGCGAATGACTATAATCATGAGCGGATCCGCAACGAACCCTTGAATAAAATTACTCGGAATTAAAAAAATATAAGGTAACCAAGCTCAAAAAATCAAAATAAAACGAAACTAAGCGACATGTTCGTTCAAAAACACCGCTGTGTTCATAAATCCAAGGCAACGTGTACTAAACTAAGGCCTCATTTACGGAGAGGCGGGGCGTCGAGCGTGGCGTTGGGCGGGCCGGCACGCACTAAATTCAAACATATAGCGTTGTAGGAGTGTGTTTACGGTTTACGGAAAAGCGATTTTACACGTGTTTGCGCGATATTTACGACGGAGCCCGCGGATGGCAACGTCGGGTCCCACGCAGCGGCACACACCGCGGCGCACGCAGCTACAATTCTCCATCCCAGTAACACCCGCGCTGGGCACCGCTACACAGTACACTCCACGCCCCGCAACTTTATAAACATCATCGTACATTGCCAATTCGTACATAATTGGAAATGAGTGTATCAGGTCAATAACCATAAGTAAGATATAAGCGTTTGGAACTTGTGAGGGTAATATCATTTCTTAACTATACAGTATGCAGGCATGTGCAATGCAGTATTTGTGCCTCTGTCTATTTTTCCAGACAAATAATGAGACACAACAGTTTATCTATAATATTAAAACAATAGTGGGTATTTATGTATGTTCCCTGTGGACTCCAAAACGTTTGAAGCGATTTTAATATATTTTTTTTAGTTGTCTTTAGATTATCCTGTGAAGTGTAGTAGCGATCTTATCAACAATTTATTTTCTTTATTTTGCAATTTTGTGTCATCATCGGCATCTAGCTATAGATATTATTGGTGTTCGTACGAATTCGGAGTGGATCTCTAGTAAATAAATAAAAAATATATATATTTATTATTCTCACCATTTTCAGTTTTGACAGCCAATACTTAATAAGCTGTCAAAAATGACGATGACCAGCCATTCTTAACCTCCTTTTACCTAACCAAACCATCAGCCCTTGTGATTTGACCCAAACGTGTGAAAATCGTACAAATGACCTCTCAAGGACAGACATTAATCCGTTCTCCGGTTAGCAGCCCTCTGCAGGCAAACGGAGCGAGATGATGCAATGATAGATGACCACTCACCTCCGAATGAAGGATGTCGCGTGGTTTGCGGCATGGCGTGACTTTCAGCTACATATTTGTAGGAAGCAATGCGAACCTAGTATTGGCATCAATTTTTTATTCGGTTCTTAGAAAATAATAGTGTACAGGCACATGGCGCGTCCATTCTAGATGGTCTAAGAATCAGTTACATATATTTTAATGAATTAAGTTTATGTATTAATGTAATAAGTTTATTTTTCAACTGGCAGTGCAAAGTTACCCTCTCAATAGTAGATGCCCGTGCCCAGCAGTGGGCAGTAAACTATAATACAGTGCTGGTATTATTCTTACTTATTAATCTCCAAAGTGACACCACTGCACCGGATAATATGAAAGTAGCATCCGGATAGAGTCATTTGAAATAAAATAGATTTTTCTAGCCATTACAGACAATTATACCGGCCTATTCGAAATCTAATATGCACAAGCTAATCCCAGAAAGCGACACTTACATGTGTCAGGTTTTATATCGTGTACGGTTGTCGCTAGCTGAGCAGATAATACTATCAACCAGTAACGTACGTAATTGCTTTGAATTTGTTTACCTAACATAGACCAAAAATATAATATTGTAATATAAATAAAAAGTATATATGTTGTTATATCTATAGTTTGCTTATAACGAGAAAATTCGGTTCCTTGCCTGTACCACTACCATGAATTATGGTAATCTAATAACAAGAAATATATAAATTAATATTTTCGATATAAATACCAAAATAACTCACCGAAAAGAGAGCGTCGTTAACGGCCGGTAGGACTTATGGCTGCTTGTGTCAGACATCGGAGTGCCCCAAAAATCATTCCGGAACACTCTCCCGACACCGTTGGCTCCATTTACATCCCCGTTGGACACTATCGCCGGGATGTCGTCATGCACGAACTCCCCATTCAGGCTGTTTGCATACGTCAGCGCGCCGACCGAAGCGACGAGTGTGTAGACCGCCCACTCACTCTCGCACAAACTTCGCCACGTTTTCGTGTTGGTCTCTTCACGCACAGGTGGTAGGGGACGTCGGCGCATTTTGAGTTTTAATGGCTTTGTTTTTAATTTTGATTTTAGTAATTAGATTTTCAGGTTTGGTAGATCTAGTTATAATTAATTAAGTATTTTTAAATTATTTTATTCATTTATTAGATTGAATTCAGTGTAATAACATATTAGAATATTGCTACACATATTTTAATTATTTAATTTGATTTCTATAGATATCCATTACTTAGCAAAAACTGTTCCAGATTTATAAACAAAGTTACAAGTTATGTGACACCCAGGAACTCTACCTTCTTAACCTGCCACAAACAAAGCAATTTTCATGAATATCAAACACGGGCTCATCGATTTTATAAATCGCCGTTCGTAAGTTCATGCATACACAATTGGCAAACAGACGGTACTAACGCACCCAACCGTTCAAAAACCCTATACGTTTCTACGTCTATCCGGCTAACCCGCCATCCGGCCACTCCGGCGAGTCCGGACAGTCCGAGTAGTGATGGATCGCCGCGGTGGCATAAATCAACATCGCGGCTCTGCGGCGACCGCTGATGTCATATTCATGAGTGGCCGGCTAACCCGTTGAACGATAGAGCGGACAAAAGGACCGGTAACCCTTTCCTTATTACGTTTTTTAATTCTCGTTGTAGGAATTTTATTTTACTTGCGCTCCGGTGATTTATAATCCGCCCGTTTTGACCTGAAACAAAGAGCCTTGTATTAAAGATCTTTTTGTGTTCTTGCCTTTATAAATGGATGTTAAGGGTCGGTAAGGGATAGTTGGATAGATTTATTTTATAAAAGCTTTTAAGAGGAATATCTTGTACCTTTCGGTGAACCTGTTTTCATTTGCAATAGATATTAAAATATGTTTTCAAGTTTATTTATTGTCTTTTATGCATCTATCTAAACTAATATTATAAAGAGGAAAGATTTGTGTGTAAGTATGTTTGTAACGAATAAACTCAAAAACTACTGAACGGATTTCGATGAAATTTGGCACACGGGTAGATCATGTCTTGCGTTAATACATAAGCTACTTTTTATCCCGGGAAAATATTTTTATCCCGGAAAAACTCTTTCACACGGGCTAAGCCGCGAGCAGAAGTCTAGTATTTAATAAATTGAGTTCGTTTTTAAAGTATTGTTTATCTGTTCTGTGCTCAGTTCATTTTTTTTTTAGAGGTAACATTTTAAAATTGTAAATAATGTGTATAATCACGTTTTGATCCTTAAGGGAGTAAGCAATGGCTCATTGGAGCTTTAAAAATTGTTGATCTTATTAGTGCCCCATGCCGTCATACAAGATGAGTCTATCTGAAAACTGACTAATCACAACGACAAAATTCAAATATATGATTTTAGTCTGAATATCAAAATGATTTTACCTCTCACCGAATATTTTTGCTCTATTTTAGCATCAAAACTACCCAGAGATTACCAAGCCATGTTATCTCAAGTTTCCACCTTAAATGCAAATGTTCTGTTTTCTTAACACAGAGGTTGAAAGCTTTATGCTTAATCCTATTAATGTAGTTTGCGTTTTCTATTGACCTTAACCGTCAATGAGTTAAGTGCCTCTTCTGGTATGATGCTAAAGTGGTCAATATTTTCACAAAGTAAAAGCTATTGCGCTGTTTTACTTTATTCCGCTGTTGCATTCCTTCTTCTTTTTATAGAGTTCTCTTGTTAGGTCTCTTTATCTATTTTCATACCTTTTTTTTTACTAACAAATGTTGAACTGAAAAAGTATTGTCTTATATTTTATTTATATAATTTTTAATTTCAGATGGTTTGGATTAGAAAAAAGTAGCTACATTTTCAAATAATATTACATGAACTTACACCTTGAAAATAAACATATCTGCAAAACAATTATAGAACAGTATCAGTAAATTTTAAATTCCACCAATCCAGTATGAATTTTGCTCGCTAATCCCGCAATTACTGCTGAAATTTGCATAATATTATAACCATACAAATTATATCGACAAAATGACACATTTACAAACAGCAAACATTTGACCAAACAAGTGTTCAATCAATAATCAGATCTCAATTAGAGGCGATATCTACGGACAAGCCGGACAAATATCGGATTACGTATGATTGATTGGATCCAAGTTTTGTGGACAGCTAATGCGGTCCTCGGCAATCAATTGGATAGGGATTAGTGGTAATGACAGACGATCTCCTCGGACACGCGGTTGATGATATCATGTCTAGTTTGAAGGATTGTTGGACATTTGGTTAATGTTTGCATGCTGGTAACAAAATCTATCTAGATAGCGACGATCCAATGATATTCAACATATATACAGGAATACTTGAATTGTTATGGCAAGGGACGCAAATTTATTTGGTTATTATGTCTGGACCGTCTTAACCATTCGTTTCTGAGTAGTCGCATTGCTAGGATAAAAAGAAAATTATCTATTAAATACGTAATGCATTATCATCCAGTCAGAATAAATTCTGAACACTACCATTATCCCCGAAATAAACAACAATACACAAAAAAGCGAAACTGATTACTTTACAATATAAAAACTTACATTCAAAACAGTGCCAACAACACACAGGGGCCGGTGATCGCTTACTATGCCAACCCTCTTTTACCGTCCTATCCGAAAAAATGTTTTCCCCATCCCTATGATGAATTAACGCAACGACAACATATTACGTGTCCTCCAACCCATCTCTATATCCTCAAGTGAACAAACTTGGAAGGTTAATTTATTATTCATAAAACTTGTATCCGAGCGTATTCGCTAAATTGTTTTTAAAATATCGCTTATCCAGAGCTTTGGATAAAGTTGAATGTCTAAATGTTAGTAATTTTATTGATCTTGTTGCGGATTAGTAGATCTTTAGGGACATATGTTCGATTGCTGTTTAGACATAAAAATATTGATGATTTTTCAAATTGCTTTGCCAGATTCCAAGGCCGACGTGTTTTGATATCTTCTAAGTATTCATGATAAATGATACAATTATTTTTGTATATGAAAATGGAATTACGAAACTCTCAGTTAGTTACAGAAACAACATTCTGGACCATTCCTTTCCTAGGACTTTTAAATATTATTAGAGAAAGATCGCAGTAGTCATCCAGCCCTATTCAAAGTTCTGGTTGGTTTTAAATGGACAGGCGTGGAAATTATTATCATCAACTACTCTATTAAAGTACTATATTATGCCTATGTGCGTAGTACCCTAGAATATGCAAGTCCGATTTGGTGTCCATTTTATGGCAAGTATAAAATAAGTATTGAGCAGATTCAAAGAAAATTTCTGAAGTTTTTGAATTTCAAAACCCATAATTCGTCCGCGGTGACGTACCAGGATAGCTGCCACTTAAACAATTTACTTACCTTGGAAGAACGTAGGGTAATAATGTTGGATATGGGGTTTTTACATGACATTATATCTGGCCGATTAGATTCTCCTGAACTACTTGAACGTGTCATGTTTAATGTTCCGAAGCGGCGTACTCGACAAGCAGCTCTTTTTAAAATCCCCTTTCATTCTACTAACTATGGGCAAAACTCTGTTCTTACCAGATTAGTTGAAACATACAATACAAGATTCTCTGACATTGATATTTTTCATCTGAACAAATTTACTTTTGTAGCTGCGGTAAAATCCACCTTTATTACCCAAGCAAAACCGGGTTGATGTTTATTTATTTCATATTTATCTCAACATATATAGTATTAATATGTAGCACGCACATACACACACACACACACACACACACACACACACACACACACACACACACCCACATACATACACATGCGAACGCGCAGGGACTTTGGATGGATGGTTGGATTATAATTATAATTATAACAATGTAAATTAAGTATTACCTTGTAAGTTTGTAATATATGTATTAAGTATCTTTGTAAGTTTGTGGGAAGCATTGTTTGGCCTTCCATATATTATCTAATTCTATTTGTAAACCTTAATGTACTTAGGCTGTTGCTTTTCCGAATAAAATAAAATAAAAAAAAATAAAAATAAAATCAAGCCCACGGGTCTTTCAGTTTTTGTACTTTTTCATCATGGAAATGACTAAAATACAAAATGTAAAATCAAAGCAGCATTTCCTCAATACTTCCTTAGTGAACCGCAAGCCAGTTAGTTAACCTTCCTCCGGCTGTAATTCGATTAAAATTACCAACTTGCGCCACTCATAATTATGTTTAGTCTAAACGCGTTCTTACCGCGCCATCAACGCGTGTTGCCTAACGGTGAGCGCAGACGACCGTGTAAGGCCCGACAAATTTTGGTTAAAATAGATGTGAACACAGTCTATTAGAGAATTTGATGACTGATAGCGATAGTTTTATAGACGTAGAACACGGTGTTGGTTCTACGAATGTGATATATTACTTACTGATGTGCTCTGATTTCTGTTGGGTTATATAAAACAATAGTTTTACGCGCGGCTTCGCCCGCGTGGAAAAGTTTTTCCGGGATAAAAAGTAGTCTATAGTACTCAGGAGTAATGTAGCTTCCTATTAGTGAAAGAATTTTCAATATCGGTCCAGTAGTTCCTGAGATTAGCGCGTTCAAACACAAACACTTCAGCTTTATAATATTATTGCGCGCGGCTCCGCCCGCGTGGAAAAGTTTTTCCGCGATAAAAAGTAGCCTATAGCACTCAAGAGTAATGTAGCTTTCTATTAGTGAAAGAATTTTCAACATCGGTCCAGTAGTTCCTGAGATTAGCGCGTTCAAACAAACAAACAAACAAACTCTTCAGCTTTATAATATTAGTATAGATTAGTATAGATATGGGTAAATGCTCGTGCAGGTCTACAGTACAATAATATGGGAAACCGATTTTCACCAACACCAATACGGCTCATCCTTAGTTCCACAAATTACCCATCAAACAATAGCAGTGAGAGGTGAAAATCACAAAAAAAGTATTATATTTCAATTTCGAATTTAAATCGGTCACCGACGAATCGATCGTCTGCTCTTAACATTTCAAATACTTACCTGTATCTTTACGACCGTGATCGTTTATGGCCCGCCTCGAAAAAAACTTAACCACGTTAAAGTTTTATCCCCCATTTTATTGAGTTTATACGTTTCGGTTGTGTTTGAGGGTGAAATGGAATCCGTCTTTGAGAAAATAACAACCTTGTCTTTAAGTTTTAGGGGTTAGTTTTGTTGTTATGCTATTTTTAGTAGACTATAAATGTCTTACTAGGCAAGATGTCCCCAGTTTCATCTGCTTTGGATAATGTAGCCTAAAACCTACCTACTGGGTCCATGGTACATGGAACCAAAGACTTGTTTATTCGCCAGCAGAATGGTACATAACATTATGTGCTTTGATCCCTATAGATAGAATTCATCATTTCATCATCATCATCAGCCTATATTTTGGTCCACTGCTGGACATAGGCCTCCTCCAATACGCAAACTGAAACTGAAACTGGATGCGACAGGCCGAAGACCGGGTAAAATGGCGCGTATAGATAGAATGTGGAGCCGTAAAATATGTATAATGATGAAGATGATGAGGTAATTTTCAGATGATGAATGGATAGGATACGCTAAATGACACACACACACGCCTTTTATCACCGAAGGAGTAGGCAGAGGCGCAACTAATGCACCCACTTTTCGCAGTGCGTATTCCGTCCCATGATGTAAAAGGGGGCGAGCCTATCGCCATATCGTGCTCAAATTCCAGACTCCGTGCTGATACTGAATAGAAAAATCCAATATCACTGCCCGACCCGGGGATCGAATCCCAGACCTCAGCATTGCAATCGTATCGTAATACAACTACGCCACCGAGGCAGTATGACTACATTTTATAGTTCTTCATTTCGTAATCCACAGCAATGAAAGGGGAAAAGTATAGTTGGTCACAATCACTTAGCGTACATAGCACACTAAAGAACCTAAAAGTCTTTAGTCAACAAAATTACGTAATCCACCTACAATTTCCAAAAAATTACAAAACCCTTTTAGTGTGTTAATTTGAGTTGGAGATAGGAGCGTTCCAGCTGATTTGCGATTCTAACGAAGGCCCGCGAATTCCACTTAGCTTTACGAAACTCAGATGGTTTAGACAAAAGTAGCACAAGGTAGTAACTTATCTATGGAAGTGCTATTTCGCATAAAGCGCAGCGCAGAACCTGTGAATTTTGTACTAGACATGACAAAAATAGTTGCTTAAACTGTAAACAAAATGTTGTTAACGAGCTATCAATCTTTTACGGGCGAGATTACCTACCCTATTGGATACGTGGATGCTCACCCTCCAAATTTGCAATGATACAGGTTACTTATTAATTATAAAATAGGTTACAAAGCTTACTTTTAGCGTAAGTTGCCCATCTTATTTAACGAGAGAAAAAAAGGCGTTATGGCTACCACCATTGGTGAGTGGAATGGTTATGTTGGTTTCACGGCCCAATGTCGATACTCGGGAGTATTGCTTCATCCGATCGATCATTGGACCGAGTCCCTAACACTATGTACACCCTACACCGGCATACCAACCAAAAGCCGCGGTGGCCTTCTTCGGCGTATACGGGACGGCCCCGGGGTATCGCCGAATTTGTACTAGTATTAATATGGAGTGAATATCACAATATATTAGAGTTAATGGAGGATGTGTCCTCCAATGGCATATTTCAGTTGGCTTTAGTCTAATTGCACCTCTGCCTATACCTTTGAAAATAACTTTATCTTAGAAATGTATATTGGCTTGTGTTTTTAAAGCAGATCTCAGAAGTTATGAATTATTGAATTCTTTATAAAATATAAAGATGTCCCGAGTAAAATAATATTGAATAAACAATGTCAGAAGTAGGTCATCTAAAATAGCTTGGTGAATTTTGCTTTAGGGTAACATAACACATTACCTTAAGTGGTAAAGGTATTGGTCTTTTAAATAAAAAGCGAGTATTTATTAAGTCACAATTTTTTTTCCATATTGTTTCATGAGTTTATTTTACTGCTAATGGACCCACGCCTCTGAGTGCCACCATTGTTTTTAATTACAAAGCACTGTGTACAATGCCCTAACGACGCTCTAGTCCTATCTATGTAAAGGTATACAGCATCTGATCTCCCAAAAAGGAAACTTTATAGTCGAAGTACTTTGCACGAATTTTCTATAGCAATGTTGGAGACACACTGTATGTGATGATTACATTAATAAATATTATATACATCGGTGGACGGCTAATTAAGGACACTCCACAATTTTCAAATATATTATCGTCATAATATACATTTTTTATGCGGATATACGTCATTGTTAGATGGCGTTTTTATACTGTGGTGTCAGTTATCAACTAATACGCGCATTAATAAAAAAATATATAAGCAAAAGGCATCTCTAAAAATAATTAAAATAAAACAAATCAATTGGGGGAGAAATTACTGTTTTTCTGCCTGGTCGTCTAATTAGGGACACTTAAAGTTTGCACTATTTTTTCCCTAAAATAGAATAAGAAAACTTTTATCTCTCATTAAATTACTTCATTAGGGACTTTATATAAAGTAACCTTGAATGAATGGAAATTTATGTAAAACTTATTACACAAAGATCAGTAGAAATAAGAGTGGCGATGAAACAATTTGCCGGTAATCATCATAATGTGTTTTCAACGTATTTGGTCATACCACAACATTGATAATCATCTAAATTATTCAAGAATATGATGTACGATATTTTAAAATACGCAATAGTACAGAAACTCGACCACAAAAATAAAGATCACGAAAACCAACCTATCACTGTAGAAAAAAAAAGAAATAAATTTTACTCTTGTTGAAATAGGGTAGTTTCCAACGGTAAATTTTTTACAATATTTTATACGTAACAGAAAATAATAAAAATGTAATTCTTTTGTGAAATCAGCTTCACAATTGGTTGAACATAGCAGTTATCCATATTTGAAATATTGTTGTGAGCAAAAGTGGGAGCGTGGTGGGATTATCACGCTATCCCTTTCTCACACACGCAGTGTTATGGCCGGTTACACCCGGTGACGTCACAGTTTGATAGTTCTGTTATTTGGCAGCTCCCCCTTCTACCAAATTTCAAAGCTTTACAACTTATTTATTATTGGGAGGATTTTGAAAAATCTTTTTCCGTTAGATTTTGGATGGCATAGAATTTCTAAATGTATTTTTAAAAAAGTAGTCTACTACTAAATTACTAAGGGAGACCCATTTCGAGGTTATATATTGATAAAAAAAATATAAATATTTGGGCCAGAATTAAATACTGGCGTTTCGGCAAGGGCCCTAGGCTGCCGACATCCTGTAACTTTTTAAAACATAATGCTCATTTTTTTCTGGTGTTTGCTAGTAGTACCTACACCGGAAGTAATTTAGTCGGGTGGCTATGTTTTGGAACTTAAGTACAAAATAGGTATTATTGTGTAACTCACACACACCCACACACACACACACACTATCGCCTATTATAGGCAGAGGCCTAGGCAGAGGCGCAACTAGTGCACCCACTTTTCGCCGTGCGTATTCCGTCCCATCATGTGATAGGGGGCGAGCCTATCGCCATATCGGGCACAAATTCCAGACTCCGGGCTGATATTGAATTAAAAAACCCAATATCACTTTGCCCGACTCGGGGATCGAACCCGAGACCTCAACTTTGCAGTCGTACCGTAATACAAATTCGCCACCGAGGCATTTGTCTAACTATCCTTTATTTACTACTGACATAAACAGGGCATTATATAGTTGACTTGTATATCAACATTGACATAAGCATGAAAATCCCATAGTGAAAAAAGTTACACACCTTCACAAAAAATCTCTTGCTTGTACCAGTGCAGAGTCCCTAATTAGTTGCCCACCACTGTATGTGTGTCGCCTTTGAGGAATGTTAAATAACTTTACAATATAAAACCAGTAGCTTTGTTGCCTTTGAAGTGAGTAAAATTAAACATTTAAATCCCTTAAACAAAATTTCTTTGACTTTACTACTCGAAAAGATCATTTAGTGAATTTCGACCAAAAGGCAATAAATTTCACTACATAATACTTTCTTCACACACCTTGCCAATAACTTACACAATTGATAAATGAACCGCAATCTAATCAAATACTTATAACGCATATAATATCCGCATTGTACAATGAAACCCTTGCATAAATAAGGAGCTAAGTCGACGGACAATGCGGTATCCTAATGAATGAATAAACCATTCAACCGGATTATAACGTCTAGAAGCCGAGGATTTAGAACTTGGAGTTCGGGACATCTTTTATATTATGAATGGTTTTGGGGTGAATATATTGAGAAGTCATTGGACTTTCAACTTTGAATTTCCGTACATTTTAGCTAACGCATTCATGATTATTTTGGTATTGTTGTTTATGGGCTATGGAAACCACTTAACAGGATTTGACCCATTGACACGTTTGCTGATTGGACTGATGATTCTTCATTTTTTTAACACTGGCTCCTTTGATTAATTATATACCTAGATAGAGTGACGCGCTGCAATGAAACTAAAACAAACAGGTTAACTTTTCTTAAGCTAGTATGCGTGGCAGTTGTGTCATACGCTATCGCTGCATCATTCTTCGTATCATTGTGTGCGCGCATAATGATACCAGTTATTACATGGTTTCTATTAAAATGGGGTGACAATTATATCCATGAAAAATAAGAAAAAATAATTCACTCGAACTCATTTAGTGGGGAACAGTTCGCCTCTATGTTTTTCGATGCGTTTGAAACGTTCAGTGTCTATCTGGGTATATAATTAATCCAAGACTGGTTCGGTAAAATAACCCCATTGCAACTAATGGTAAGTGTAGTGGGCTCAAGATAGAGTGCTGAATAACGAGAGATGATTATCCCCCGCCAGTCGACAGGCTGATCCCGAAACGTGATACACTTAGGTGGGCCACTGTGCAGTGGTACGGTGGTCGCTATCCGGCAGCATAGCAGCATACCAGCATCTATTGATCCAACAGCGACAGGCTGGCATCAGTGCTGAGATCGATTGTGATTTGCGGTTTATATATGTATTTATTGTTGATTTGAGACTGAATCGAATCATGGGACAGAATACACATGACGAAGTCGGGTGACCTGGTTACTCATCTGCCTGGCCCTTCAGAGATAAGGAGATGTTTGTTGTATTGAGACTCTGAAATATATCTGCTGATATTGTAAAATGGAATCCGCGCACTCTGACAATCGTTTGGGTGACCATCAAATATTTGTCTCCAATCTGGGTTTTTATAAAGAAAAATCTTTCGTAGCTCCTGGTATAGTTAATAACGTTCTCTATGGCCAGTATTATGTGTGCTTACTTCATGTAATAATTTAGTACCTACTTACCTGGAACAAAAACTACTCATAACATTTACTGTAGATATCATTTTTACAAAACTAAGAAAGCAAGACATAAAACATTAAGACAGAAATAAATGTACAGCAAACGTTAATAAATCATTACTCAGTCATAAAATTGACAAATACCCTTTCATAACTCACCGAACTGTCCCCATTAGTCGGTGTAATATTGAAACAAAGGCGTTGACGGCCGCGCTCAGATCATAATCTTAATGTGAATAAATTACTTGTTACAGTCGCTTTGTTTGCAAGTTACACTATCGGCTACAGATCAATCCACTTAGCTCACTTAATAGCCTCAATGACGTGCTGTGGACGATAAATTAAAGAAATTTGACGCAATTATTATGTAGAAATCAAAAGTGAATTATATTACTGGGTGGATATGGTTTTATATCGTGAAGTTGATTCTTAGTTCACGTTAACTAAATGCAACCTTGTAAAAGCTGGCAATTTTTGCCCAGAAAACGGGACACAAAATTTTGTCAACGAGAGACAATTTATTAATATTTAGATTTTCATTCTATCACTTTAAAATGTTGTGCTGTAGTCTATAGGATAAAATATCCTGTAGTTACTGCGTATTGGGTATTTCATGTAATATTTCAGACAAGGACAGCGCAGTACCATACAGTTTAAAGTTAGTTTTAGGAGTTATTGCTGTTAAACGCTTAATATGAAGTCGATGAACAAACTATGAATGTGAATGCTTGAATGTTTGGATGTTTCTTAGAACCGCGGAACAGATTTGACGGATGCGGATAGATCATGTCCTGGATTGGCATAATGACAATTTTCATGCGATTTATTTACTCCCGTAAAAAACCCCTTTTATCGGATGTTAATTAAATGACGCTGGTGTCGTATAGGTGGCACTATGGTCAGCTACTAAGGGTCTTTTGTAGCGGGAAAGACTTTCCATACAGGCGAAGCGAGCAATTCCTGGTTTAAATAGTAAGATAAGTAGGAGAATGACTAACGATACACTCAAACCTTATGCGATCATGGGACAGAAATAATTATTTTCAGCGAATCGTGATTACATTTTTGCGGTGCTGCCTACCCCTTTAGGAATACGGGAGTGAAGTTATGTATGCAATCTCATTACAAGACATCAGTCGCCAATATCCATGAGTCCCTCGGGAGATGTACCAGCATTCATGGTGCGTGTCACGAATCCATACATAGTTAACTTGACATAACATGATCACACCTTTGTCCATTCCTGAGGGATAGACAGATGTGTTACTTCACCTACATTCATCGTAGATTAATCAGACGAAAACACCGTGAGGAAACCCACGGGCTTAGGTATAGCTTTCACATAGGGGGGTCCTAGGATACCAAAATGTTAGTGGCGTAGAGTGGGTTCTTGCCGCCCCATGACACCAACAAAAGCTCCTGTCAACAAATAAGTCACGTATATACACACCCCCGGTCATCAAAATTAAAAAGTTTTATTATACGGGTCTATTTCATCGTCAGACTGCCTCGGTGGCGTAGTTGTATTGCGGTACGACTGCAATGCTGAGGTCTCGGGTTCGATCCCCGGGTCGGGCAAAGTGATATTGGGTTTTTCTATTCAGTATCAGCCCGGAGTCTGGAATTTGTGCCCGATATGGCGATAGGCTCGCCCCCTATCACATCGTGGGACGGAATAAAAATGGCGAAAAGTGGGTGCATTAGTTGCGCCTCTGCCTACCCCTTCGGGGATAACAGGCGTGAGTATGCGTCTATTTCATCTAATTATAAATGCGAAAGTTTGTGAAAATGTTTCATAGAATTGCACATAGGCATTATAAATGTGTATAATGAAATGGCATCTTATCGTCATATTGGTCCGAAATTGAATTTTCTGGTGACCTGTGTTTTTGCGAAATTATGACTCATTCAAATCGTACTCGACGTAAATCGAAGCTAAACTCAAAGCTCGTACAAAGCTGACACTGAAGTGATTACACGATAGTAGGTACCTGATTTGCCCGGTAAATGGCAATAGGCTCGCCCCCTATTACATGGGACCTAACATAGCTGGCAAAATGTGGCTGTGATACAAGTCTGCCTACCCCTGAAAAGGGAAAGGGGCGTGATGCTATATGTATACATATTATCTACTACTATAAGCTTCTCTAGTATAAGTCGGCACCAGTTTTTAAAGTTAATAGATTTTACAGCATCGAATACCATTGTTTACTTTTGTAGAGATTTCAAGTGGGACTTTTTCGTATTGAAAATATTTTCGCAAATGCAACTAGGCGTATGTGTTTTAAGAAACTAAATAAAGAGTTGACCAGAAAGGTAAATAATTATCATGAAATAGACATTGGTGTCGGAACAAAGCTATGACAGAAATACCTGATATGAATCCGATAAAAATATTTTATGTAACACTGGGTGCCAAGGTGCTAGGAATCACAAGATCGATACCCTTTCAATGCTATAAATCTATCAGACCCTAAATAGAACCAAGGTAGCCGAAGCCTCAATTCTAGAAAACCTTAGACCTCTAGACTTTTATATATTTCTCTGCAAAGAACATGATACTACAGTTTAATGATACATTTATTTCGCTTTTAGTCTATCCAGGTTGTGTAAAAAACGCATGAAACTAGTTTTATTCAGAATATCCAGCCTTTTCAGGAAGAAAATCATAAGCGACATTACACCCCTTTTGCTAATAAGGCTTTTTCTTGGTTAACTCTAAAATATTTCCAGTGTTTTTATAGAATGGTTATTTTGTAACTAAATGCTGCAATTATACCGTAAATATTTTAGAATCATTCCTTATGTTTACGCGAATGTTAGACATTGAAATTAAACTATTATAACGGATTTTATCGCGGTTTTTTATTTTATTTTCTCCCGACGTTTCGAAGGCTTTGCAGCACTTCGTGGTCACGGGGCGGACTGAGGTGTTGGTGGTCCGAAAAGTTAGTGTTACAAATCTACCTTCAATTTACAATTATACAATTTAAAGATGTTAGTCATTGTTTGCGGTCCGGTCTACGCAGTAAGAGCTCACAATGTCTTGAGGTCTGGCAGCAGGTCTTTTGGGGCCCGATTTAATTAGATGTATGACCGGGTCCCAGGCTTGTGCAAGTTTCCAACCATCTTCTCTATTGAAATTAGGATGTTTTTTGATCTCAATAGCCTCGCGGATCATCCTAGGCAGGAATCGGTGTTCTTTGGCAAGGATTTGTGGCTTGTCGAATCTAAGGTAATGGTTGGAGCCTTCTTCTGAGTGTTCAGCTACTGCAGACTTCGTAGAGCGTCGGTGTTTAACATCAGCTATATGTTCTTTTAAGCGGGTCCCTATATGTCTTTTTGTTTGTCCAATATAAGGACACAGAGAGCACACAGATGTTTCAGAGAGCACAAGGAATCTGTGACGAGAAACACCTGGCTGCTGAGCTGCAACATGTCAAGCAAGTACTGCGAGACAACAAGCTCCAAATTCCACGCCGCCGTCACAGAGACCGAGTGAAACCAGCCACAGTTGATCGTGTCCCAGTTGTATTACCTTATGTAAGAGGAGTCACTGACAAGATTGGCTACATCCTGAAGCGCGCTTCCATAAAAACTTATTTTAAGCCGCCTAAGAAGATTAGTCAATTTTTACCACCTGTCAAGTGCCATATACCTCTACAAGAACCGGGCGTATACAAGATAGATTGCGACTGTGGCCTCTCTTATATTGGACAAACAAAAAGACATATAGGGACCCGCGTAAAAGAACATATAGCTGATGTTAAACACCGACGCTCTACGAAGTCTGCAGTAGCTGAACACTCAGAAGAAGGCTCCAACCATTACCTTAGATTCGACAAGCCACAAATCCTTGCCAAAGAACACCGATTCCTGCCTAGGATGATCCGCGAGGCTATTGAGATCAAAAAACATCCTAATTTCAATAGAGAAGATGGTTGGAAACTTGCACAAGCCTGGGACCCGGTCATACATCTAATTAAATCGGGCCCCAAAAGACCTGCTGCCAGACCTCAAGACATTGTGAGCTCTTACTGCGTAGACCGGACCGCAAACAATGACTAACATCTTTAAATTGTATAATTGTAAATTGAAGGTAGATTTGTAACACTAACTTTTCGGACCACCAACACCTCAGTCCGCCCCGTGACCACGAAGTGCTGCAAAGCCTTCGAAACGTCGGGAGAAAATAAAATAAAAAACCGCGATAAAATCCGTTATAATAGTTTAATTTCAATATTTTAGAATCATAAGGAAAAAGGCACTTTATTAAAAAGTAACAAATATTGGTTACGATGTTCTACCTGAAAAGGCTCGATATTACTATCAGTTGATGTCCTATGAAGATATTCACCAAAAGTAATCAAAGAGTTTATGAGATGTAAACGCAAAATAAACACCCTTTAATAATGTTGATTACCGCAAATTCAATTAAACATTCACTGGTCTATCTCACTAATTCTTAAAGTTAATTCTAAACTGTCTCTTTATTGACTTTGTACTTTTGTTCGGATTCTAAATCAAACGGCATTTCGAATAAACACAAATAATTTTGTGTATTTAATTAACTTTCGAGGAGTTATTCGCTCGAGTTTAAAATGTTTCGCTAGAGTTTACTCTGCCAAGACCTTTTGTTTCGGTCTGGGAGGCATTGTATCCAGGGTAATTATTGGGTGTTGTGTGACTTGTCCAATGTCTCAGGGTGACAACCTAGTTCAGTGTCAGGCATTTGTAAAATTCCGAGTTGTGCTACTGGTCTTTAGCAAGCGTAAGCAATGATCAAACAACGAACAAATGGCTTCTCTCATTTTTCAGCTGCATCCTCCATATTAGAAAGTTCATGTTTAGATGTTTGTATATTTATTGTAAGTAAATACTAGCCGCCAATTGGATTTGAATGTTTGACACACATAAATTAAGTCCTGAATTAGTATTAAGTACTTGATGTCCTGGCAAAGCGCATTATGGGAATTTCATTCGTGCAGACCCGCAAGCCAAAGTACTTTTGAAAAAACTTTATGTTATTGTAATGCAACTCTAGAATAAGAAAAATCAACACGTGAAAGTACAATTTAAGTGCATCAATGAAGAACAGACAGTACTTACGAGAATTTGTATACAAGAAACGCTTTGTTCAACGAAGCTGTGTTACAAGCGGTAGTTTTGCAATTCTAACTTTACCTCATATCGGTTTCTGGACGAATGATTCGGCGGCTGGAATCGGTTGGTTCAAGGCATGAATGGTAGCGGGAAAACGTGGGTATATGAGAGGCTTAACATTACGTGCATACTTCATAGCATAATAAATTATTGTTGAATTCAGGTCTTAGAGTTATGATAAGCGTCACCATGGCCTCTAATGGCTATTATTATTACTCAAATTCTTGTATAACAAATGCATGAGACAGAACTGCATTCACCATATTTAGATTTGGTTCCATAATGTCTAGTAATTAAACTTTTTTTTATAGAAGAGAGGGAAAATGAAATCGTGAACAAGATAGAAATTTCTAATAGCAGCGCTTAACATTGCTGCTTGCGGCAGAATTACACTAAGCAGATAACCAGACCTCCAATGAATGATTTACCTAAAATTGCGAAGTGAACAATAAAATGTTATGTACTATCAAAAACTGCAAACAGGATCTAACCTTACCTCAAACAGAAAACTAAAAACGCAGTCGCTCGTCTCGTAACCAGCCACCGGGACGTATGACTTTCTGATACACTGGGCACGGAGCATGCACATTTTTGTTGGTGTAAAACACCGTTTCGCTGACCAGCACCGGTTTGCGCTGTTCTCATCTTTATATCTTCACTCGCTGCGATTGGTTCAGCATTTTTATCATGTTCTTTGTGCGTTAGTTGGTTTCTGATTGAGCGGAATGCTATTAGACTAGGAGAATGGATGGTTCAAATGCATGGTTGCTGTTTTAAAAGGTAAATTGGAATTAATAAAAAAAAAATCATGAGGTTCATCCGTTCTCCGGACATCCGTTTACTTGAGGAAGTTTTCTTGGCTCAATCTTATTTTCATTAGTTTATAATTCTTCTTACATTGTTAAACAATAACAAATGCATTCTAAAAATAACGTATGACTTTAAAACAAACAGCTAAGATTATTACGAAACACTGGAGCTAATTAATTTTAGTTATAAAATGACAGATTGTTGCAAAATACACATTTGTGTAACTAGTTATTAGAACAGATACAAAAAAAACTATTATGCGCCGTAAATCCATCGTATTCATCGAAAAACGCTCTACTTGTTTGAAACATCTATGTTGGATTCATCAATATCCGCAAGAACTAAATACAGTTTTAAAACCTGTACGATACCAAGGAACTAGATTTAACACCAATTCAAAGTTGAAATTTAAATTCGCAATACGTGACCCAAGTCAATACAGTGTATTGAAGTTATTCTCTACGTGCCGCAACGGCGCGCACGTTCGCGCCGGCATGGGCACGAACTTCAATTTCGCTTCTTTAAAAAGGCAAATCTTACTTTAGGATTTAACAGGATTTCCTATTACTGCTTGATCCTGAAGGATTTGGGTATTTCGTTTTTGTTGAAGCTAGGAATGGATGGAGCTTAAATAATGATCCGGTTTAATTGGAAAAAGATAATTTATAAACGTTAGGTCTTTTACATTTACTAAAATCTGAATGATATAATGGGAAATAAATTGACCTAGTGCATGTTACAAGATAATTATAATCTCATTATCTCACTCATGCCACCTTATAAGAAAGATCAGTTCGGAAAGATGGTTACTGGGCTTAATCACATTTCTATACTAATTTAAATTATACTAATCATGAATAGAATATAGATCGTTCGATTTAACCTAACCCAAAACCTTGCACGTTTCACAGAGTATACTTCAATTAGACCATTGAGATTCTGACTTTAGGCTCCAAAAATTATGTACTCAGTACTGATATCCAAGATGCCATATTTCATCCAATTCGTAACAATAATTCAATAAAGGTCGCTGACGAAGGGAATATTTCAATCAAGAATAACGTATTATCAAATTATCTGTCGGCACGTGATACTTCTGTGTCCTTCCCCCAACTTAATTACGCTCATTAGGTGCACTCTATTATAATGGACTCTATTCATCTTTCAGCTTATTAGATCAGCTCTGAAATTAAGCGCTTTAGCAATTTGTGTAACATTTTTTTCGTAACTAGGGTAATATATTCTCTGGTTATCTAATCCACAAGGTCAGCAAACTTGAACCAATGTTATATTTATACAATAGTTTCATTTGAGAGAAACAAATCTCAATAGCCGACGTTAGAGTAGCAGGATCTAGTTGTTTTGATTCTTCGACGCTGAGCTTCGACATAAAAAAAATGAAGAAAGCGAGAAAACAAATCAAATCAATCAAACACTGATTAGTAACATTTATCAATAATAGGCAAATCTTTAAACATCCAATCATATATCAGTAACTAATCCGGAACACCGGGACTCAAGACCCGTCCGAATATCGGCCGATATTCGGATAAAAGGGCGTCAGCGAAGCAATAAACGCAACTTCTTCCCCGACTTTGAAAGTGGCTCGTGTAGTTTTAATCCATTTAGTACTTGGAAGATAAATTCGGTTGTGAATAACGGCTTTAATAATTGCCATTTATTGCTTGCCAGGGCCAAGTTTTGTGCTAATGGAATGGGTGTGACTTTGTATTAATAAAACTCTGGTTCTTATGTTAAAATTCTTACTAGATTTTGTTCGCGGGTCCGTGTGAATGTGTTTTCATGAAATTACTACAGGACACTTTGTTTCTCACAATGATTTACTAAAAAGTATTAAAATATAATTGGTTTCTGATATAAGTAGACTTTATTATTCTACAGCTCATTAAGTATAATAAGGCGTGTGTGGATGGAAGGGCCGGGAGGGGTCGACCGCACCGAACCTTCGAATGTCAGATATCTGACGTTCTAGGTAAAGGCCAAGTCAAAAGTACCCTGAACCAGCGGGAGTGCATGAAAAGATTGATGAAGGTAGAGGAAGTGAAAGTAGTGTGCCAGAATCAAGCAAAGTGGCAATCCAAAGTCTCTGCCTACCCCTATGGGATAGAGGCGTGATTGTATGTATGTATCTATGTAATATATAAAGAATGAAAATCATATTTAGCAGAATATTGTATAATCCAACAGAATTTGCATTTTTACAGTCAACCATTAGTAAGGATAGAAAGAGTTATACCTTGAAAGACTTCAAGTACGCCGTTAAAAACAGCATGCTTAAAGTGTGTGTTTTCCGTCCTATATAGAAATGAGACCATGGCAGGTAGAAGAAAAAGATATACTTAGGTAATAGAAAATCACCGCAAACATGTTACAGCCTGTACTTCTCTTCTGTCCATCATCAACAAAGTTTTCAAATGATTAATTATAATTGTTTAGGGTCTGTGTCACGAAACTCCTTAAACTTTCCTTTATTCAATCCCAGTGCATGAACTTCGGTAGTTTATTCATTATCGTCTCTTGGCTTAGTTCAATTATATCTTTTAAGAACAACTATCAGGTTTCGATCCCAGGTCGAGACTTTTCTATAAAATGTTTGATTTCAAGGTCATAGAAACAGTGCTATACTATCAGCCCTGTATTATATACTACCCACTGCTGAGCACGGGCCTCCTCTACTACTGAGAAGGTTTAGGCCTAAGTCCACCACGCTGGCCTAGTAC
Organism: Sphinx pinastri; assembly: GCA_947568825.1. Taxonomy (NCBI): domain Eukaryota; kingdom Metazoa; phylum Arthropoda; class Insecta; order Lepidoptera; family Sphingidae; genus Sphinx; species Sphinx pinastri. Next base: position 912,767 of record OX387623.1, read on the forward strand.
GGGTTGGCAGACTTCACATAGAAACAGTGCTCCTTAGAAAAACATTATGAAATATCACTTCAGTTACGTTAGTGAAATTGCTGATGACCTCAAAATCCGCCCCCAGCCTCAAACCCATTCGTTTTCTGTTTGGCTAAGCATCAAGAAGCACCTTTTATATTACAGGCGTCCCTGAATGCTGAAGATTAGGTACCGAACTCATGTTATTTTACGACGTTCTAGTATCAACGACAACCCCTATTTCTGGGCGCAGGTTAATATACCTATTAATTAGGCACCAGCAATATGAACCTACGGGCCCTTATACTAAAATCCAACCTTTGAACTACAAAGTAATAAACAACTTGCGTTAATCCAGTTTGACTTGATTGAAGAGCGGTTAGGTATTTAGGCATTATCAAGGTCTAGGCTGGAAGGCTATTTATTATGAATGACCGCAGTAGCCCTGCCGCAACTCGTAAGCATTGATCATTTCATAGACGCCCAAAGGCTTTGGAGCCTTATTCTGCGATTAGTTTTTATTACATTCCAGCTGTATTGTCTGGGACGATTTTACTGATCCAATGTTAAGTAATTTTATTTTTACGCGAATGTTAGACATTGAAATAAAACTATTTTGCAGATTTTATTGCGGTTTTGAAATTATTATTTTCTCCCGACGTTTCGAAGGCTTTGCAGCACTTCGTGGTCACGGGGCGGACTGAGGTGTTGGTGGTCTGAAAAGTTAATATTACAATATCTACCTTCATTTTTTCATTTCAAGGATCCAAGCATTACCTTAGATTTGACAAACCACAAATCCTTGCCAAAGAACACCGATTCCTACCTAGAATGATTCGCGAGGCTATTGAAATTAAAAAACATCCAAATTTCAATAGAGAAGATGGTTGGAAGCTTCCACAAGCCTGGGATCCAGTTATACATCTTATTAAATCGAACCCCAAAAGACCAACTGTCAGACCTCAAGACACTCTGATCTACGCTCTTTCTGCGTAGATCAGACCGTCATTAAAAACTATTTTTTTAAAAATGTATAATTAAAAAATGAAGGTAGATATTGTAACATTAACTTTTCGGACTACCAACACCTCAGTCCGCCCCGTGACCACGAAGTGCGGCAAAACCTTCAAAACGTCGGGAGAAAATATTAAATAAAAAACCGCGATAAAATCCGCAAAATAGTTTTATTTCAATTTTATTTTTGTTTAATTTCAGTAGGTACTGATATTTTGTAAAGTGAAACCCTACATATTAGCAAAATATTGTGAAGATGTTTAGATATTTAGATTTCCATATAAATGACTGGATATGGATGAAATACGGCACACTGATAGACATAGATTCCTAAAGAGATTCTCGAATTAACTTATAGGCTAACCAGCCTATGCTATAAAACACATATCAATAAGTTTATTAAGTTCTTAGACATGCAATGTGAAGCTGCAATGAATGTACCAGCATGGAAGCTAACGATCTAGCCACACTACATGCTAACTTGGACCTAACTTTTGCGGATCGTAAACTGTTGCTCGACCACATTGAGGAGGGAGAGCTTGTAGCTTGCAACGCGGTAGTAAGTAAGACACAAAATTTATTAGAGGAGGAAGATTTGTCATGACTTATTTTTTTTATATTGCTGGACTCGCAGAATTAATAAATAAATGTGTTTCTATGTGGGAAATTTTCCATTACGATTTCACACAAATGTTTTTCAACATTCTAATCCAACTGAACACAAAGAACAAACCAACCCACATTATCTGCCACGCCGTCTCAGAATCAGCTCTCCCGCCTAGTTACCGCCACCCGCTGGCCACATTCTGGCCGCAATTTGACAAATTGATTCGGCACAGTTCATGTTACGGATCCCTTACAATTATTGGATCCAGATCGGACCCTTGATAACGACCTCGTGCCGACAAATTGCTGTTCCCCTTGTTTTCTAAATGTTTTATTAGTAATTTCAACGTAATTACTTTTATTGGGTCCTAGTATGCTTAATGTTCGTTTCTGAGGCTCTTAAATGCGGCTTGAATTTTGAATATATCTGTTACAAAGTTTTTGTGGATTTTAAATTGATTTCGAACGTTTTGATTTGTTCAGTGATGTTCATAATACGAATCAAATCAGACAAAGAGAGATTTATTTGAATACAGTAAGGTACTGAATTTCATCTAGTGAGTACCTCTGTCTTTGGAACTAGGTCTTAGTTCCAATGTAATATCAACCAAAGAGTGCGTTATGTCCTTTCGTAGTTGAAATCATTGTGCCACCTTGTCTTACTGAATACACCCCCCCCCCCCCCCCAAACAAGAAGAAATCTACAAAACCTATACATCTATTTTTAACTCCTTATATTTTTTGTTGATTCATCTCGTTGTTGTTTAGACAGTTTACATTCCCAATGATTTGGAGAGCTATAAATCTTGGCTTGCAGGAGTTGCAGTGGCAATATCTAAATACCTTATGTTACGTGATATATAGTCCGTAGACTCTGTAATCTGTATGTCTGTTGTCTCTTCTTCTCCCCTTCCTGTTCCGGTCATCCTCGGTCATACATGTCTTTTCCATTGTCCAAATTATAAATAATAATGATAAATACAAGATCATGACAAAGTGTTCAATTAATTACCGACCACGCGCCCATACAAACTTGTATCCCTAGAGTTTTATGAAACTAGCCCCAATGGTGTTCGATTAGGGAATATTATATAGTTAATAATATACCACTTTAAAGGGAATGTTTGTCCTCTAACTGCTCTTAATTATACCATGTATCTCATGTATTTGTTTCAATGCAAATGCTTAACGGATTTGTATAAAATGCGGAGGATAAAAATCTTTGCCTTGGATTAACACATTTTAACGACGGTGTCCCGAATAATTATTATTTATGAAACATTTTGTTTATGGCTTTAAAGCGATTCTTTAAATTATATATCATGTACCATTATAAACTCAATAGTTGTTGAATAATAATATTTTTTGAACATATTTAGGTAATAAACACGATAATAAAACTAAATTTCTAAAATATGATGCTTCCAAATTATTTTCTTGTAATACAAGAAAATACTTATATTTAATACACACATATAATACACCCGTAGATGCAACAGTTCAAATCCTAACAAAAAGTCTATTTAAATCATAAAATTCGAAAATTCTGTAAAACACATTACCTTCACATGCTATAGAATTTAGTTCTAAAATCATTTCATTTAACCTTCAAAACATGTCATCTATAGGTAAATTGAAATAAAACGTTGATAACCTCATGGATAAATACACGACCATTCAAAATTAGAAAACTACAGAAATGAAAATTTTGCGAATCCACCAATCCCGCATGAGATGAAAATTTTAAACGGACGCTATTGGGCGGTAAAAAATGTGTATTGCTCAGTGGCGAGCTACAACTATCGGGTTCTTTGTGTTATCCGGGACGAATGAGAATAAAAATGTTTTGGGTCGAGTACACGCCTGCCCCGTACACGTGGGAATAACACCACTTGTCTCGGAGCTGCACATGGTCTGACATTACATAATAAAGTCAGAAATTCTTCCCTTCCTCGTTTGTTTACGAAGCCTTGAGTAGTAGCGCTCGACCAATAGATGCAGCGTACTTGCTTTGATCGATTCGCTTATCGCTACAGGTGTATTAGACTAACAAATAAATTCTAAGCAATACATAGCACAGGTACGAAACAAGCTATACAAAATATTGTATAGAATTTTCAAAGGACCAAAATAAAATGAATATTTTGTTTAAAATAATATTTATTCTTTTAGGGCTGAATTAACCTATCTTTTTACCACTATGTATCTAAATTTATTTAAGTGACTTTTTATTTTAATTAATTCATGGTAGTAATTACCATTTCAAATTTTATCTACATTTTAAGTGCCTTCAGTTAAGTGTTTGTTCACTGATGAAAATAATAATTTATTTACTTTATGGCTTAAAACATTTTTGAAATGATGTCCCTAATTAAAATACATAAAATTTTATCATTGAACCATGGAATGATTTTGTACTACGTACAACAATGAACCCACCACATTCCCAGCTCCCCGCCACCTTAAATTTCCAAATGCACGTGCTAAAATCCCGTCACATTTGCCGGTCGCAAATTCCCGGTAAAATATCCACGTTGGCCGGAATACCGCGGTGGCGCGGTCAGGGCTGTCGCACAGCAAGAATTCATGCGATTTGTATGGCATTTTATGGACAGCATCGTTATGAAAACGCTTAGAATTCTCTCCACAATGGATACTAGATTGCGTATGTTTCATTTTACCTGGTAGATTTGTTGGCAAAAATAAGGTTGGCGCGTTGGATTCAGAATTTTGAAATTTGGTTATGTATTTTTAGATATTTTTTTTGAGGCGATTAAAATTTAATAAGTCAATCTCAGTCATGCCACTCTTATTATGGAGGTATTTTTTTTCTTTTGACATATCAAAGTGACACCTAGACTTAAGTGAAATATACCGCCGACGTATGAAAAAATATTTTTTCCATGTTTGGCAGAGTAACCAGTTAACCCCAGGAGGCAAGTCGCTGAAGTAATTCTCCATAGCTGTGTTTTAAGCAAGGCACAATGATCGACATTAAGCCAGGAAAAAAGTTTAGATCGACGTCATAGCGTAGAAAGAAATCATTCTCGTTTTAGAAATACAAATATTTATGCTGATAAACCTTTTTAGACCCAAAGACATTCAACAGTATATTTTATAATCTTAGAACTCTTTGTTTAGACCGAATTAATATTAACAATGTCATTAAAGTTAAGCCTCACTACGTGAACTACAAAATTCTCTTTTCTTAAACAAGAAGCTCAAACGACAAACGCAGCTCTAGTACAATCAATATATTTTAAAACGAAGCGAAGAAATCAACAAGAAAACTACCGCGGACAATTTAACTTTATCAATAACTCGACCGAGATGTTTCTTTACATCAAAATTTGTCTATTGTTGGCGTTTCTACTCTTGTTCTGCTATTGTAAGATCACTGAGGGGTTCGGAACAATTGTGATTATTCCCTCATGGGTCTGGAAGTGCATTAAAGCTGTAAATTCTGCGTTGTTGAGTTCGATTTCTAGGTCGTGCATTGAATATTTGCATGCGTTTTCACATCCGAATTTCCCCGGATGGGTTATGTTCTTTGTGATAGGTTAATTATGTTATGTGAGACATGGATAAAATATTAAAAAGAAAACAGCTTCTATGAAAAGATTGTTATTTATTATATCCGAATAGTTAATCAAGTTAGTTCTTTTACTCTTTGCTAAGAAATAAGACAGAGATACATGAAGAAGATTGAATGGTGGATGATAAGTTATTTGTAAACTTCGTGAACTGTCACTCATTTTGTAAACCAGGACAACATAAAAGCGCAGATGGCATCATGAATAAAAATAAATAGTTGAAGCAACAGGCGGGAGATAACGGAGGGATGAACTAAACGCTGGGAATCTGAAAGTGATCGATGCTTCTCTGCTCTATTTTTCATGCTTAGTAATATTGTATCTTCGTAATCCTTTAAAACCAATTTGTTTTGGATTTAAATTGCTGTATTATTATTCTTATTTACCCTGATAAAGATACCTGATCTGATAGTAAATATATTAAGTAATTATGTCGAACAGCGAGAAACGTTGCATCCTGCGACGGTCAAAAGAATAACGAAGAAGTGACTTACTAGAAATCTGTAATCAATACCTATCTTTTATTTATATGTCTATAGAGTAGATATTTTTATATCTAATTGCTGCACATCTTCATTCCTGTCACACTTTTCTTGCCAAATTCGGTTGACACCTAGATAACTACCAACCATTCTATCTATGGTTATATCTATCAGCCTCTTTATCCTAACTTTGTATCAAATAATGGTAGACATGAACAAATGGAACAAACAAACGTCAAGATGGAATGTCAGTACATTCCATCTTGACGTCTACAAGAAATAAGACGAAAAGTTCACTACTTGATGGATATTGGTACTGTCTGTCTACTCCTTTATCATATGCCTTTGGTACTTTTGTTATGCTGTCAAGAAAAGTAACTTGCACGTCAGATGCACGTAGACAAATGTTAACAAGCATAGTTGCTTGTAGTGCTTTAATTCTTTTTACTGGAATTTTCTTTTAAGGTAGTTTTAGACTTCTGAAAGCACAGCGGTATATTGACTGCCTCGGTGGCGTAGTTGTATTGCGTACGCGTTACGAGTACAATTTGCGCGCTGAGGTCCTGGGTTCGAATCGTGGGTCGGGCCAAAAGCATTGTGACTGGGTTTTTCCATCTGAAAAATTACTCAGTCGAGTCAGGAAGTTGGCGGTGTGATACCCCCGTGCCTCGCAAAGCACGTAAAGCCGTTGGTCCTGCGCCTGATCTCTCTCTGGTCATGTCGGATTGCCGTCTCACCGGACTATGATAGTGAAGGAATAGCGAGTGCACCTGTGTATTGCGCACACACTTGTGCACTATAATATCTCCTGTGCATCTGGCTGATTTCCGTTGAGATTGGCCGCCGTGGCCGAAATCGGCTAGGAAGGGATTATGTGATCACAAGTAGCCGTATAAACCTTGCCCTTTAGCGTGGGTATTTATTTCAAGCAATAATTATAATTAATTTATTTATAACAAAGATCGTAATGTTTTCTTCTTTCAGACCTATCAGCCCGTTTATTACAGGCGGTAGCTTTTTTGATTTGATTTTCGGAGTGCAAACAATGGTAGGATGCCTCTAATTTTTATATTTTATGTAGGTACGACCAATGCAGATAACCTAGCTGGAAGTTGAACGGACTGTTAAGACGGTCGCGTGTCCGACTCGATGTTTAAAACACGCACCTCTAAGTTTTCGAAGCTATGGGTAATTATAGCTCGCTTTGACGTTGAAAAAACATCAAAACCTACACAGCTGAGATATTGAAAATATATGAATTTCGAAAGCAGAGATGGCCTATGCTTAGCCGTGGGAATATGTATTACTAGTATTGCTCGTGACTCCGCCCGCGTGAAAAAGATTTTCCGGAATAAAAATATTTTCCGGGATAAAAAGTAGCCTATAGTACTCAGGAGTAATGTAGCTTCCTATTAGTGAAAGAATTTTCAAAATCGGTTCAGTATTTCCTGAGATTAGCGCGTTCAAACAAACAAACAAACAAACAAACAAACTCTTCAGCTTTATATATTAGTATATAGATATATAGATATTTCTGTCCTTACCGGTATTATAATAAAGAAGAATAATCACGTGTGTTTTCCGATTGAACAAAAAATAACTAAATTAAAATAACTATTTATTAAAATCAATTTCCACAATCATTAAATGTCTCCATAGTAACTCATTTAGGTGATTTATGCAATTGAAATATACACATCTCATTGCTCTTCCTAAGGATGGATCCCAAAAATATCATTATCAGGAAACTAAAACGAGGTTAGAATATCTTTAAAAAAAGTTACCAGTTAAAATAAGCGTGTGAGCCCTGTCCTAACTTGGACAATTAAGTCGGGAGGCGCGGTAAGTCGATTGCTGTAATGTTATTGGGCACCAAAATTGCACCTCTAATGGGCCAGAACTGGGCCAAATGATGGCGCTTATAGTACCTTTTCACTTTAAACTGACCACAAGACTAGAGTGGTCGTTAGCTGGGGGCTAAGTTAGAGATTAAAAAAAAATGTGATAAAGAACCAAATGGTAATTCATCATAATTAATATAAATCTTGGATTTTAGTCCCTAGAATGACTATTCGCTTTTAAAAAATAACAAAATATCGCGCTTTTTTGAACACAACTTTTAGTTCTGGGCAGGATAGAGTTTGTTACTTTTAGGAATAGAAGGAAGTGGCGATAGCCTAGTTGGTAGTGGAACGGACTGCCAAGAGGAATATCCGCAGGTTCAAAACCCAAGGGAACACACCTCCGACTTTTCTAAAAAAAATATGTGTGTATTCTTTGTGAATTATCGCTCGCTTTAACGGTGAAGGAAAACATTGTGAGGAAACCTGCATACCTGAGAAGATCTCTGAATTTCGAAGGTATGTGAAGTCTGCCAACCCGCACTAGGCCAGCGTGGTGGACTAAGGCCTTAACCCTCTCAGTTGTAAAGGAGGCCCCTGCTCAGCAGTGGGCAGTATATAATACAGGGCTGGTATGGTATGGTAGAAATAGATAACCCAAGTACTATAAACGTTTACAGCATTCCTCAATCTGTTTTACTCAAATTATAACAGCTAAACATTGATACTCAAACAAGTAACTCGATCATAATTGCCAATTCATTAGTTTATAAGTTATAACACGATTGATATGTAATTGTTCTAATGTGTTGATAAGGTGTCAGTGAAACGTAATTAATATGTTTGATTTTAATTGATTATGTGATCCATCATCAATATTCAATTTCGAGTAGGTGAGATTATAAATCTCTTTCTAAATTAAACCTCTTATTCACAAACAAAATCTGAGTAACCCTCCAATTACATAACTTTAACGCCAATGTTCGCCTCCCTTCTAGAAGTGTTAATCCGAACACTAGAAAAAGACAGCTATTATCCACTCATTCTCCTTTTCTTTTACAATTTTTTGTCATTATTATCCTTCATTTCACCTATCCATATAAGGTTCAAGGTGTGACTGTGTTATAAAGCATAGCATAACCTCACATTTTCATCGTCAATGAGTATGAAACTCTCGATTTACAGCCTAGACTACGCTGCAACTAAAATACCAAAGCGATGTTTAGTTTTGTATACAACGTACAAGCTAGGCACGACAATGTTGATAAACAAGCAAGGCGGTAATGTGGCGGCTAATTCCGCATTTTAGGAACGCTGTAATATGCAAAGCGTGCTGTTCAGTTGCTTGACGACGCTCTAACATGAAATTAATGTGTATCCTTAAAGGCGACTATTTCAAATGTGATTCTAATATTAAAGCCCGGTTTGAATGAAATGAAAATTTCCACGCAATGCTTTGTACCTAACAAAGTTTAAGTATTGCTTCTGTTAATGGACAGTCGTGTTGTAACGTTGCTCGGAACGTTAACTCTCTTCGTAAACTATCTATCGTGTACGTCAGTTTAGCTACTTGTACAGTTTAGCGGATTGTCACTAGTTTTGACGTACGTCTGAATGGCGCCCGAATAAATAAGCGTGCAATGTCACGCGCGCCTTCTTTTTGCAATCTTCGTCGCCGTGGCACTACATACTAACTACGTGTTGCCACGCATACCGTTGTTCCCGCTGGGGTGAGTGTGCCAACTAATACTAACCGCTTCCAGGTATTCTGTGCACCTGAGCTCGTGAGCTATCACGAGTCGCTGGCGCGGAATGTAAGCCTAGCTTGCATTCCGACGTGGTGGAATCATATTCCAGGTTTTAGCGGTACGGCGTCCTGACCACGTGCTCACCGCCGTTCCTCCACGGTGCGGAGTGCTGACTCCGCCAAGTGCGCACCACCATCGTCGTCGCGGGTGCTGACCCCGGCCACGTGCGCACGACCAACATCGTCGCGGGTGCTGATCCCGAGCTAGCCACGTGCATCAGCGTCGTGCCGTTCGCCTGAATCGGAGTCCCCGCAGGCCAGTGACTCTCGTTTCCATACCATCAGCAAACCGTACCGAGTGTAACGCGAAGGTGCAAAATAAAGCTCGTTCCACGAACCTAAACCCTGAGTTTCTGTTTTCTCTACCACTATCTACCTGCGGCTAGCGCTGCAGTGTATACCATCAGGCGAGCGGCTTGTTCGTCTCGTCATTCAATTGTATAAAGAAATGTAATATCTGAATACGAGCGCTGCGGCAACGTTTCGCCTGACGCAGGTGCTCACCGGGCATGGCTGCTTCGGTGAGTTCTTGTGGCGGGTAGTGCGGAAGGAGGTGTCGGCCGTGTGTCACCACTGTGACAACTGCCCGCTGGATACGGCCCAGCATACGTTAGAGTTTTGCCCAGCCTGGGATGAGGAGCGCAGCGCTCTCAGAGCAGTCGTCGGAGGAGACCTCTCGCTGCCGGCTGTGGTCGCTTCCATGGTCGACAGCCGGAGGTCCTGGCGTGCGGTGGCACACTTCTGTGAGGTGGTCCTCTCGCGGAAGGAGAGTGCCGAGAGGGATCGGAGGCGTGGAGATCCCTCCCGCCGCCAGACGAGACGTAGGAGGCGCCGGGTGGACGACTGACCGGCGTCTTCCGCCCTGTGGATTGGGGGCGTTTGGAGAATTCCACCACGGTATCCCCTGCCTGTCGTAAAAGGCGACTAATAGGGGCCACCGGGGGTCGCAGGCGGGCGGCAGGGGGCTGTCCGTCTTTAATTTTTGTGATCTATTAGCACATTGTAGCGATCCCTGTGATGGACGGCAGCGTGGCTGGTAGGCCTCACGCTGCCATTGACGCCGAGGGCGTCCTTCGGTGCGTGGGGGCTCCTGAGCCCCCCCACAACAGGAGACGGGCCGCACTAGGCGGCAACGCGCAGGGGCGGCTGCGGACGACAACTTAGACACTCCCGTCAGAGGAAGCCCGCAGCCGTCCCTAATGCGCCGAAGATGGCCACCGCGGAGAATACGAGCGCTGCGTAGTATCATGAGGAACACTTTGTCTAAGAAGGGCCAGCAAATGTTACCTGGTGTTAAGTGATATCTACCCATTGCTTATCAAAATATCACCTACAGTACAAGAAGAATCGTGGGATACCGGCCTTGAAGGAAAAGAATAGGATGGAAAAGGAAGGAAGGATGGTGCTTTGGCTTCTGGAAATTGCATTGACCATAGTATTTCAAGGGAATATAGTACGAAACAGCAAGCAATCATTTCACAGCATAAAAATCAGAGACACAATCTAAGAAAAATCATGAGAAATACCTCCAGTCTTGGAAGAAAGCAGTAAACTTTTCTAAAAAAGAAAAACAAGTAGATAATAAACAGAGCTTGGAGCAACTGGTTCAGTACGGCTACGCGGCGGCAGAGACGAATGATTATCTTAAATCAGCACCAACAAGCTGCTGTCTTTATTGCAAACTGTAACTGACTTACGCTACATTCGGATACTGGTATGTGTTAACGCTTGTTTGTATTGATCTGGACTGCAGCAGACTAGACCGAAGGAGTGGTTTTGTCGAAGATGTGTAAAAATATTAAAAGAAATTATTATAAGAGAAATAAGATCTGAAAGCTTATAAAACGCGATGAAATAAACTCTAAATGGTAAAGAAAGAAAATGATTTTACACAAGAAATAATTAGAACAAGTGTTAGGTTTCGAATAAACTATTGCGCTTAGTCTTTCTGAAGTATTTCTTCAGACATCTTCAAAGCCACCCCTGTCTTTTCAGGCAAGTGACAGCTCTCACTCAGTTATGTAAAAATCCCTCGAAATTCGCAAAAAGCTAATAAACAAAGGGCAAATGTTTGAGCATCGGTAGCGGACGGTTGGACTGCGGCTGCGAGGCGACGAATTACCAGGGACTGACAAATGATGCGGTAACACTACCGACGCCTGCCGCCGGTGTATAACAGCGTGACACTACGAGGCTCGCATGATCGAAAAGGAATTTAGTTTAATCATATAGCGACATAGCCTATTGCAAGAGTAATGGTCTACTGAAATAGTTTTAGGTTCGATCTTACAGCATAGATAGGCAGGTCTTGCCTTAACTATTCGAGCACCCCGGGAGAACAATTTCATGCGCCCACTTTTCCGGATTTTTTTTTATTTCCCATGTGTATCCATTTGGCGCCCTCCTTAGGTCCTGGTGCCCCGGGCGACCGCCCGATCCGTACTACCCTAAAACCGGCACTATAGATAGGTGACTTTAACTCTTTTTCTATAGCTACGCTTGACTTTTTGCATTAATGGCTTGGCAAGGTGACTTCATTGGATCTGGTGTTAAGTGACTTTAAGCCCAAAGGAAATGTCAACCGCCAAGGGACGAAAGTATCTCTTGACACAATTCGGCACAATTATACCAGCCTGCTAATTCCTTCTTCCCGAATTTCATTAATCGGGGAACTGCAAAGTGACTATACTACGTCCGACATATCGACGGTAGAAAGCGGAAATGTCATATCTCGGAAAATGGCCAAAATGACTTATTACTATATTATTGATCAGAAAAAAAAGCCGCATCGAATGGTCTAGGTCTCGTCTTCTTACGACGAAAAAAAATTAAGATACGCCATCGATTTTTTTCTAGTTTTTGTACAGTTTATACAAAAATTTGCTGTAAATAGAGAAAAAAATGTTACTTTTGAAAATAAAAGAGATACAACAATACGCCCAGTGTAAATAATTGTTACAACATTATTTTTCTATTATGGAGATTGATTTTCGGAGATACAGCATTTCTGTCGCCCCAAAATTTTACGTTGCCAGAGATGTGCGTATAATAATTGAAAAGTTACTACATTTCAAACATTGAATCGGATAGCGAAAATCACACTTACGTCATAGGAACAGAGTATTGTTTTTTTGTACAGTGATTAATACTTTGTCAATACATCATTCTAGCCAGACCCGCTCCCGTCACTTCGCTCCTACCCCAGCGTGTACCTTACCTACGCCATTCCGAACCAGCTTCTCGACTTCCAAAGCACTTCTTGAGCGACCGCTGCATCGCTCTCTTGCTAAACCCATAGTTTTGGCGTAGCGGGTGATCAGGGTGTACCGCACAGTTTCTTTCGAGGCGGCTTGCTTGTTGATCGGTTTCTTGCTTTGGGATCTGGTCGCCCTCTTCGATGCTTTTCATTGGTGGGAGGAGGCATCCGGACATGGGCAGCATCCGGCCCTGAAGAAGGTGGAGACCATGAAGGCTTCCCTACGTCGAGCTGACGTGGAGGAGTGGCGTATCAGGCGGGAGGCCCTGACAGCGGGGTTCAGGGTTGTCGCGGTAGTGCGCCCGGTTTACTGCGTGGCTGGACAGGCACCATGGCCCGGCCACGTTTCACTTGATACAGATACTTACCGGGCATAGCTGCTTCGGTGAGTAACTGTGTCGAATAGTAGGCGCAGAGGTTTCGGCTGTTTGTCATCATTGTGACAACTGCCCGCTGGATACGGATCAGCACACATTGGAGTTTTGGTCAGTCTGGGACGAGGAGCGCAGCGCTCTCAGAGCAGTCGTCGGAGGAGACCTCTGACTGCCGGCCGTGGCCGGTTCCATGGTCGGCAGCCGGAGGTCATGGTGTGTGATGGCCCACTTCTGCGAGGTGGTCCTCTAGCAGAAGGAGAGTGCCGAGAGGGATCAGGAGCGCGAAGATACCTCCCGCCACCAGAGGAGACGTAGAAGACGCTAGGTGGAGGACTGACCGGCATCTCCCACCGTATGGATTGGGGGCGTTTGGAGAAGTCTACCACGGTACGATACGGTGCCTGTCGTAAAAGACGACTAATAGGGGCCACCGGGGGTGGCGGGCGGGCGGCAGGGGTTACTATACCATACCATATCAGCCCTGTATTATATACTGCCCTCTGTTGAGCACGGGCCTCCTCTACAACTGAGAGGGTTTAGGCCTTAGTCCACCACGCTGGCCTAATGGGGGCTGGCGGACTTCACATACCTTCGAAATTCAGAGAACTTCTCAGGTATGCAGGTTTCCTCACGATGTTTTCCTTCACCGTTAAAGCGAGCGATAATTTACAACGAAAACACACATAACTTTTTTAGAAAAGTCAGAAGTGGGTTTGGTCAGAAGCCTTGGGTTTGGAACTTGTGGAAATTTGTCTCGACAGTCCGTTCCACTCCCAAATAGGCTTTCGCCGCTTCAAGCAGGGTAGTTCGTCTTTAATGTTGTATTATCTTTTAGTACAATGTTGCGATCTCAGTGATGGAAGATAGCGTGGAAAGTAGGGCTCACGCTGCCCTTGACGCCGATTTTTTCCAACTCCTCCCTATGTTTCTATTTGATTGATTTCATTGCGGGTTAAAGACAGATTAGTGTTCCCTGAGATTCGCCGAGCTTCACCGCTCGGTATCATAAAATGCGTGCCACTGCTGATCCTGGCTTACAAGAGTTGCAGTGGTGGGCGTGAGGGCGGGATAGTCACTGCGATTGATGCCGAAAGCGTAGTTCGATGCTTGGGGGGTTCTGAGCCCCCCCCCCCCTCCCCCCAACAACAGGAGACGAATATAGTTAGAGTTGAATAGAAAAATTACTGTTTATTTTGTTTATTTATTTGTTTTTTTTTGTCCTTACATTCTTAAAAAGAAAATAAAAGCGTTTAGTAAAAGATACAGCATTTTATTTTTATAACTTTTATGATACTGCTTGTATGTAAGACGTGGTTTTTTTCATAAACTAGTTCGATTAAATCATATACAGCAAAATAAACATGATTCGCATGGTTTTTATTTGAGATACAGCAGATTCGTCGCATCGAAATCTTTATGTATCTTAGTTGGTCATACATTTCACCTCACAGATAAAACATTTCTGCTGCTCGACATTAAAACATCGACTGCTGTAACTAGTACAAAACCAATGAAGTAGTAACTTTAGGATATTTCGGTTAACCGTGGAAAGTAAGGTTTAGATTTTTGGAAATATGTTCTAAAGCTCAACTTTCTAACTTCATAAATTTACGAGTTATGAATTTTTTAAATCGTTTTTTGGCTCTGGTGTAAAGTTGGATATTTCGAGATACGACAAAATCGCTTTTTACCGTCGATATTTACTATCAAATATCAATATACAGTCGAATTAGAAATCTCGGTCAAACAGCAAGGTCATTATAATTCTTATAGTTAAGGTACACAACAGTTCTAGTTGATTATAGTTCATACTGCAGTTATCGTCCAACATATTTTTTGTGCCTACGGCGGCGTCATGTGCCGGGTCGGCCACTTCCCTGCAACATGGTTGAGCAGGCCGATGGCTGGCACATGCGTCATACTCGTGAATAGGTGCTGCTTGTGTGGACTGGTCTGCCCATTTCGCTTACTATGTCTAAGAACTAATAATTAATAATACTTGTATTGGACAAGTATAGATTATCTAATTAATTCGTGATTCCTGAGAGGGTTGTACACTCGGATGGGAATTGCGAATTTATTATTATGCAAGTAAATATATGAACTGCTCTAAACAAAATAAAATCTGTATATATTTGTTTTTGTTTTATACACTGTACCTAATTTATAATTATACCTTTGAACTGGTGGAAACTGCTTTCCGAACTGGTGGTAGAGTAAAAATTGCCTGAATCTAATTAATGTTTAACATTTTTAGTATTCGAATAAATCATTTCATTTCATGTCATTAGTAACACCGATACAACGATATCATGTAGTGCCCAATGTTACTAGCTCCCGGTCAATTACCATTGTACGTACATATTGGCCGATTTTGGTAGTACTAATTCCCGACCAAATAGAATTCCCGATCGAAACAGATACGTCTGAAAGGGACTAATAAATACACGCTCCGAATATTTCGTTATTGCGCATAATTTCGACTAATTAAACATTCGAGTTAATCGTTGATTCGATTTCAAACGTATATTTGTCCCGATTACTTGATGAATATTTGGGATGATCTATTTGATCTATATAAAATATCGATAATTAGGTTAGTGAACGGTTTGACTGTGAATTTAAGAAGTTTCTGGGTTTGAACCTTAGTATTATGATGTTTTCAGTAACTATTCCTTTTCAAAATAATAAATACTATGTGTTTCTTAGGATTGATTCAAACTTAATTATGGCAATAAACACCTTTCTCACCACTTTTGGTATGAATATAGAATCGATCAGTAATAGGGTAGTTTCCTATGTTTGATTTTGTACATTATTTTATATGTAACAGAAAATAATACGAAAAGAAATTCTTCTGTGAAATCAGCATCAAAATCGATTGAAAAATAAAGCAGTTATTCATTGTTGAAATATTCCTGTGAGCAAAAGTGGGGGCGTCGCGGGGATATCGCGCTATCTCTTTCGCACACAGGCAGCGTTATGGCCGACGGCGCTTGGTAACGTCAAAGCCTAGTATTGCTGTTATTTGACAGCTACCCCTTCCACCAAATTTCAAAGCTTTATAACTTACTTACTTTTGTGCCAATTTTGAAAACTCTTTTTCCATTAGATTTTGGATAGCATACATTTTTCATAATTGTATTTTCTAAAAAGTAGTCGACTACCCTATTGCATAACTGCCTACCGCTTCTAACATACATTTAACATCTAAAGCATGAACGAGCTTCTAAAAATACGCTAGTAACATTTCAACACAATTTTTCTAGTAAATCATAGCACTATTCTTCAACTTTAATATTATTCGTAATAAAAACACTGCAACATCCAGGAAATTAAGTCTTGTTTGTACAGGGACATTGTCGGAACTAATAACAGGACTCCCTAGAGAGAAAAGGGATGATGGATGCTCCTCAGTAAAGGGCAATTTGCTCGTCTGGGTTTTTCAATTACCAAGACATATTTAATAACCGTAGTATTCAGGGAACGAAGAACTAAATGTTATGAAATAGTAATCTCCTGTGATGGTATTAGTATTGCTGTGCGGCTGTTGTGCTGGGGTTTCTAGTTCGATTCCCGGGTAGGGTGGAGTGATATTGAGTTTTTTTGCTCAGTATTAGCTTGAAGTCTGGAATTTGTGAGACTGAGATAAGTTTGCCCCCTATCAATTCATGAGACGGACTAAACAAGGCGAAAAATTGGTGCACTAGTTGCATCTCCGCCCATTCCTATGGGAACGAAGGTGTGAAATATGTATCTGTTCAGAAACAGCGAGAATCCATCCAAGATTTTACATTTCCGCCATACACACACAATAGGGTATTTTCCTATGTTTGATTTTGTACATTATTTAATAGGTAACAGAAAATAATACGTAAAATAAATTACTCTGTGAAATCAGCATCAAAATTGGTGGAAAAATAAAGCAGTTATTCATATTAAAATAAAATAAAATAAAATAAACAAACCAACTTACTCGCTATCACCTAAGTGTTAAGCACCTCCGGTATTTTCCATTATTTGCCGACGCATTTCCTTAGAATTTAAAATAACAGTAAAATTCCAAGGGGAACTTTGTTGTTAAGGAGCTTATAATGAGTGGGCGACCGGTTCTTATGAAAGGAAATAAGGTATTATAAACTCCAAGTTTGTCTTGGTAAGTAGTTTACAACTGTTTAATGTTCATTACTGCTGGACAAATATTCGACGTTGTAAACAGTGTATCAAATTACTAATAAGTGTTACTCAGGCGCTGGCAATTTGTTAATGAGAAATAATATACAATTTCAGTTGTTTCAGTAACTTCAGCTACTGGCAGTCTGAATTAATGTTTAATTATGATTGTTTCGTTAATAGATGCCCTAGAGGTAACTAAATATTCGCACGATTAAAACATTAAAAGAAGCAACACAAGATCCTTGAAATAAAAACATAATATATGGTATTTTGTATATTAAAAATAGCACGAGTCATTACACTTCGCTCGACACCCTAAGACAGGATATACCAAGTCCCATATGGAAACTGGGTACTGTCTTGATAATTAATGAATTACTTCAATTTTAATCGGACCAACTGCGCCGCACACTCATTCAAATAGACGAAGCATGCACACAATTAATGATTCTTTGCGTTTCTTTTAACAATCTTACGAGCACTAAACCTTCAACAATAGCCTAAAACCCTTAACATTTTCAAAAGCCCGTGAATCAACTGGGCTGCTATAAATTAACAAAACGATTAATTCCTCGCTCACCTTCTATAATAAATAGCTCCGTACAAAAGAAGCCATAAACCTTCCCCCATAACTCAGTGGGATCAATGAGTTATTAACGGAGTTATAGCCCTGGGTATTACGCGGCCAGATAAAGAAGGCCATTGAAAAGGCCCAGGTAACCCCATCGGAAGATTTAAGGTGTGTACGCAAATTTAGTGGATTTGATTAAGTGCAGGGGTGTTGTATGCTTAGATTCAGCTGATTAGTTTAGTTTTTAAATCGTGGACGGTGATGATTTTTGGTTGTTAGCTAAAAGTTAGATTTTACCTTTGGTCCAAAATCAAATAAGTTTTCGCTGTTATTTTTTCGTCATAACAATGTATCAACTTAATAAAACTGGTCATATCACAAAATTTCTTATATTGTTTTTTATCTTTTTTTATTGCATTGATGACGTGACGAGCATGCCGTTCGCCTAATGGTAAGCCATACGACCACCCATAAACAGTAGTAACACCATCCAGCACCCTGAGTTACAAAGTACTGTGTGGCATTCCACTGCGCTCGTCATTCTGAGACATAGAAAAGAAAGAAAGAAGTTTATTATTGGTACAATATTGCACACGGAAAACAAAATACATCTCATATTATAAACTAAAAAATAAAATAAAAAGCAATTATTGCACCAACAATGGGCCTCCCATTCAGCTAAATGCCACGGTACCACCAGTGCAGTACCGCAGCGCTGGTTTTCAATGGGATGCCCATGTGACGTGGACGGACATCAAATCGGTAAACGATTTAAAACTTATACATAAAAACAACCTTAAAAACTTACAAATTAATAACAAACAACAACAAAACGAAACATAAAACAATGGTGAGTTCTACTGTATCTGCACTGGGAATCGTGCGGTGGATGTTACGGACACTGCAAATAATAAATTAATACGAACAAACTTTACGTATACTAAAAGTAACTTGTGTGATTCACTACAATAATCAAACAGATTATGGAAACGGAGTACAAGTTAATGTGAACGCTACAACTGGACTGCGGATAGTACTAATAAACCACCAAATCACCATGCGATCTATACAATATCGCATCGATCTATACTATACAATAGAGGTGAGACTTAACATAAGATGTTAAGTCTCATTATGTCCAGTAGTTATACTGGCTACAATGTCCTTCAAACCGAAACACAACAGTGCATGCACACTGTTGCTTGGCGGTAGAAATAGACATTGCGGTGGTACCCACCCAGACGGCCTCTTACATAATGAGAGACTTACAACCATAATATTGCTTCACACTGACATAATAATACAAGTTCTATCTTACGGTTTTTTTACACATCAATAATCTTACGTCTTTAAACGTGCAACTTGTACAAAGACTCTTGATCGAGCTTATTTCATCCGTGATGATACGGAACAAGCCTATCACCATATAGGACAAATATCTATCCCATTCAATCAATTCCATGCCTTGGTGGCGTAGTTGTATTGCGGTACGACTGCAATGCTGAGGTCTCGGGTTCGATCCCCGGGTCGGGCAAAGTGATATTGGATTTTTCTATTCAGTATCAGCCCGGAGTCTGGAATTTGTGCCCAATATGGCGATAGGCTCGCCCCCTATCACATCATGGGACGGAATAAAAATGGCGAAAAGTGGGTGCATTAGTTGCGCCTCTGCCTACCCCTTCGGGGATAAAAGGCGTGAGTATGCGTATGCGTATGCATATCAATCCCAAGCAACCCCCATGTCCTACGTAAAATTAACATGTTTCTATAATCCAATCTATGTATATGCTGCTACAGCAAAGATTGACTTCGAATATTTTCCGTTTCACCTAGAAATGCAACATCACGCTATATATTCGTATCGAGTTGCTGGCTAGATGTATCACCTATTTTGTGTACCAAAACGCTTCTATTCGTTATTGGGGCAATGGAATGGATTACTGGCATCGATTCGGAGAACTGCCCTGTATACTGTCAACTCATATTGGATATGAAACTGGTACATTTTCAGATGTGCTGTTTCTTTTAAATGTGTATGCGATAATTTTAGTCCTTCCTTCTATTAATGCAAAAGTTTGTGATGTTTGTATGACTGTAAATGCAGAAATCGCTAAAGAGATATGGATGTTTCTCATTCAGATAGAATTCTTAAATTAAGGATTTTTTATACGAAGATTCAGCGGGTTGGTTATAGAGGATCATTATGAGCCTCGCTTTTTACATTTCATGGAACTGAAGACGTATTATAGGTATTAAAATTTCCTTATAACCCATAAGCAAAGCACAAGTTATTTTTTCCTTATAGTGGTTTTTTAAGTCGGTGCTATTTTTGTTAAAAAGTTTTATTTCATAATAACGTCAGAAGACGCAGTGAATCTCCTAATGAAAACCCAACTCACTATTCAAGGTAGTACAAAGCTTGCTCATCTATATTTTCTACGCAATCACATTTCTATCCTCGGTTATAAAAAACCACGTTCAACATCATTCGCAATCGATTTTTCACCCTTCTATAGTAAGCGAAATACATCCATACAAATTTGGTTTGTATCGAATTTGAATAATACATTGTAAATAGGAGGAACGAGCTAGGAGGCCGTCCGTACATCTTCAATAAGGCTTTCGTTTCTAAATGCGAATAAAGTTTTTTTGTCTACAGCGCTCTGTATTATCTTTTTTTTTCAAATTATCCAAACAAGAATTTAGATGGTTGGACGTAATTTAGATTTGTGTTCATTGTCGTGTAGATCAAAGCCTTCGGTTTATGTACACAAGATGAATTACATTTTGTGTCTATTTATACGCGTAATGAACAGTATCTCTGGCACAAATAATAAAGAATTACTACAAGTATTCGTATCCAGAAGATAACTTTAAGTATTTGTCTATGGCACCTATAAGCTTCTTGGTCGATTCCCATGGTTTAATAACTCTATCATTCCAATACATGAGTTTACTGTTACCATGGCTACATAATTATTTACTATTCGAAGTTACATGCGCCATACCATAGAGACGCCATACATTTTAGGTGAGACGCGCCCAATGTTCTTGCTGTGAAATAGTTTCAAATAAATTCCCATACAAAAAAATACTTAAATATAAAGTAGAAACTATAAATTAATAAATACATAAATATTCGTGCTAGTCAGTTAATTTGCTCGCTTATTGTAAAACTATGAGACTAGTGAAATCCTAGGTTCAGTTTGGACAATGAATTTTGTGGGATGTTTTGTTAAAAGGCACATACATAATATCTGAATACTAGAACATATTCATTTAGTTGTTAACATAACATTTTAATTTTTTCTACGAGCTAAAATAAACCATATCGTCAACAATCGATGAACTAATTTGAATAGTCCTCAAGTACCTATATCAAGTCCCATACCGACACAGGTAAGAAAGCAAAATAATGAAACTAACCAAGCGTTTCCAAACACATGATCCCGGGTCCCGGGATTCCCGGGCTTAGTGAAGAAATGTGACCGGGGCATTAGCCGGGACCAAGGACGGTATGTAAATGGAACTCAAACAATACTTTGTTTGTTTAGGCTCTGTAATCATATCTTAGAATATATTTATGTTTTTAATCCCACCGGGGCAGTTTCCACCGCACGTGATGGTAACGTAATACGTTCAAAATAAAGGTACGCGACTCAGCACTAGGTACTAAGGTTGGTGTTGAATCTGAATATGCTAGTATGGGTAATAAATCTATACTAATATTATAAAGAGGAAAAATTTCATTGTTTGTTTGTAATAGATAAACATAACATAGATAATTTGTGGGACGTCCTCCTACAAGGTGGACAGACGACCTTGTAAAGGTCGCAGGAACAGGCTGGATGTAGGCCGCTTCTGACAGGTTGGTCTGGAAATCTTTGGGGGAGGCCTATGTTCAGCTGTGGACTTCTAAAGGCTGAAGAAGAATAGATAAACTCGAAAACTTTATTTATTATTGCATAGAATAGCGATACGAGCATGCCGTTCGCCTGATGGTAAGCGATACGACCACCTATAAACAGCAACACCATCCAGCACCTTGACTTACAAAGTACTGTGTGACATTCCACTGCGCTCGTCATCCTGAGACATAACATGTTAAGTCTCATTATGTCTAGTAGTTACACTGGCTACAATGTCCTTCAAACTGAAACATAACAGTGTATGCACACTGCTGCTTGGCGGTAGAAATAGACATTGCGGTGGGGCCCACCCAGACGGACCCTTACATATGAGAGACCTACCACCTAGAAAAACTACTGGACCGATTTTGAAAATTCTTTCACTAATAAGAAGCTACATTACTCCTGAGTGCTATAGGCTACTTTTGATCCCGGGAAAATATTTTTATCCCGGAAAAAAAATCCCAGCAGAAGTCTAGTAGTAGATCTAGATACACACACATCACGCCTATTATTAACAAAGAGGTATGTATAGGTGCATTGTAAGACCAGAGCAACGACTTTTCACCTGTGTTCCGTCCCATAATGGGATTGGGTTAGGGAGCGAGCCTATCGCCATATAGGGCACAAATTCCTAAGAAGAAAAACTCGATATCAGGCGGGGGGCTTGCTCGTCTTGTAATTTAACTGCAATAAAAAAAAACTGGTTTCCTACTCCGGAGTGAATAGCGTAAATGAGTATCATTCTTGGTTATAATCTGATGCTTGAGAATTAATGCAGATATTGTTTAAATATTCAAATTCAAATTCAAATCATTTATTAAGTAATTAGGCCCCTAAGGGCACTTTTACACGTCATTTTTTCAATTTTTTATCATCTAAAGATTCTACCAGTGCTTCGGAAAAGCCCACTGACCTGAGAAGAAGCACCAAGAAACTCAGCGTAGGTCTTTAATTGTAATATTTTTTTTTTCATATTGTATATATATTTTACAAATGGCATGTAACAATATAAATTCAATTTCAAAGATGGATATTAAATGCGAAAATTAACGGAGAGTACCTAAGTCAAATAACCAGCTACTATTCGTGAAGCCTGGCTTGTATGTTTAGATAAATAACTAGCTGGTCTTGTTATTTAATTAACATAAAAACAAAATTACACTACAGTTATACCGATATACAGCACTTATGTTATATGTGGCAGCGAATAACATCCTGGAATAGATAATATTATCAGAAAGTTAGCGATAAAACGTCACGCGTGAGTGACAGTTTATGTAACCGATTATATTCTCTTCTTATAGCTCGTTGTATAATATTTACAGCCGCTAGAATACCTACACCTCCAAAACATGTACCATAAATAAACTCTCACCAAACTTGGTGAATTTATGAACGCGCCCTTAGTTTCTTATTAAATTATTCCAAGTTTGGTGGGTCTGTGAAATTCGGAACTTGTGGTTAACGACGCGTGAACCACTCGATCTAGATGTTCTTTTGATATAGCTATTAGGATTAGATTTATTTGGGCTAGAAAGTTCAATATGTTTTGGATATAAGGTCACTTATATGTGAGAGTACAGGTACGAACGTTTCTTGCTACGCCAGTGGCGTAGCGTGGTTGGGGTGTGGGGGGCCGGGGCTCCCGGACGGCACTTTTAGGGGAACGGTGTAAAATAGAACCTTTTACAAATAGAAATTTTTGATGACGTGTGGTGTCACGCGTGACTCTTATTTGTTGAAATGACCCTTTTTGGGTCCGTCACGGGCGGCAAGAACCCACGCTACGCCACTACGCTACGCAGAAGTATGGAAGCATTACTGTAGTCCGGTTTTGAGAGATATTGTAGTCAATCAATACTGGTCATTCTGAGATTTAATATTAACGGATTGGGGATGATAAACGCACCATAGTGCACTTTCTGATTTGAAAAGTTGTATGGTATCACTTCTGTCTAAAGAGCTTACCATGAAGGGAGTAAATTATCCATTTAGTATAGAATGAAGTTGATTACAAGAATTGTGCATAGCACATACTAAATGTTATAGAAATCGAGAAAGTATTCCTGACTTTAAGGACCAATCCATTGGCAATATACCTACTACACGGTATTGCTACGTAACATTAAAAATCATTCTATAAAATGCGTCGATGGCGTAATTGTATTACGGTACGACTGTAGTGTTGTGTCTCGGGCTCGATACCCAGGTCGGGCAAAGTGGTATTGGGGTATTCTACTCAGTACCAGCCGTGAATCTGGAATTTGTGCCCGATATGGCGATAGGATCGGCCCCTATCATATACGATTGAATACGCACGGCGAAAAGTGGGTGCACTAGTTGCGTCTCTGCCTACTGCTTCGGCAATAAAGCCGTGAGTGTATAGGTATATGTGTGCATTTTATACAAATTCATAGTGTTCTAAAATACCTAAATAAATCCTCGAAAACAAATGTACGCATGTTTCGCTAACAAATGTAACATCGTTTACCAAAAACGTTCATAGACGTGACTACTTCATCGTGACACGACGTCCATTTGTCGTGAGAGCCCACTGAACATCACGGATAGTGGAGCTCGGAACTTTGAACGTTCTCTACCATTAATTCATTTAGTGGGAAACGAATGAATGAAATAAATATTCAGTGAATGTATAAATTTTATCCACAGTAAAGTGATGGCACTTTATGGTTTAAGTGCAGTCTAAGAAACTCTTTCAGCGGTCAGCATGCCATAACTGGAGAGGAAAACTATTTCGTTACCAAAAAATCACTGTATTCTATAATTAATTAGCTGCAGTATTGCCTAAGTGGTATTGCAGCATGAAGTTGAATGGGAGGTCCTTTGTTGATGCAATTATTGATTTTTTTAAACAACAATGTAAGATTTTTGATTCTGTTTTCTGTAGCATTATTATTCCAATAATAAACTTCTTTCTTTCTTTATAATTTCTTTCTTTATAATAAAACAATGTTTGTTATGTCTGCTAATTTGTTGGCAAAAACGATTAGAACAGATTTTGCTGAAGATTTTACTGTTAAGCTAAAGTTCATTAGCTAAACGTATCAGCTATAAAATTCAAGAAATATCGCAAGTAAAATTTGACCGGCACGAAGCAACTGCACTGCTTATGAATATAATAATATGTGTTGTTTCTTTTAGCCTGAGTTATACGAAAATGTTTTTTTAATATCCTTTTATTTCTCTGCGTAACTATGCGAACAACTTTTATGGACTACGTTTAGTTTGCTCTTTTTTTAGTAAGCATATAGAATTGTCTATAGAATTGCACTTTTACAGAATAATTTTAATTCCTTCCTTCCTTTCTTACATAGTATAAAACAGTCACCCGCCACCTCTATACGCGATAAACTCAAAACCTACCGAATGGATTTCGATGAAATTTGGTATGGAGATAGTTTGAGACCCTGTAAAGGTTTTAAAAAGTAGCCACTTTTTATTCCGGGAAAATATATAGCGCGACTTTTATCAAGGAAAAACTTGTTCAAGCGGCGAAGCCGCAAGCAAAAGCTAGTCTTATATCAATGTTAAGAGATTGCTTTTTCAACGCGCTAATCTCTGAATCGAATGCTCCAAGTCTGAAAAATCTTTTACTAATAGAAAGCTACATTTTATTTCAAAAACGTTTCTATCATTTTAATGTCTTTCTCTCCGATACGAGTAAGCCAAGCAGAACAAAACCAGTAATATTATATGAGGCAGGCAGTAGATCTAAAGCCGCCGCTCGGCACGGCCCATTATGCGGATGATTCAATTAGAAGTGTATTTACGGGCGGCAATAGCCGGCTCCAAGTGAGTTACCCGTCTCCGCACGTGTTATCACGCTCTCTAATCAACTGCGACGGACGCCCGTTGGACGTCGTGTATGCAGTTTAAATTCTTTTCCGTTTTCGAATTTTATAGTTTTGACTTACCGTTTCGAGAATTTTAGTGTGGGATCAATGCAACAAACTTTTGTTAGTTATAGAAAGGATTTAGCTTAGTTTTATGATCAGCGGCTGGTCGACGCCCTTTGAGGAATATAGACTTGCTAAGTTAAATTTAAAAAAATACCCTTTTTATTGTAGGTGATAGACAAGCTGGAAATAGTTTTGTCGGCAGTATGAGTGGGCAGCCTTGCCCGGGATAATACCATCAACAGCGTGAAATGGTAGCTTTATGGCAGAGCGCACATTTTACGCATGAAAGAAAGAAGAAGAAAGAAATGTATTTTATTTCATCATTCGCATCATTTTCGAAACCCTAAAGAAACTATTTCGATCACCTGACCGAGATTTTGAACCAAAATCCTTACAGATCGTTAAAGCACATGTATGTCATAATAGTCTTCTAGATTAATGATCAGCAATTTACGAAAAAATAAGGTGAAATAAATATTTTTTTCGTACGAATTATTCGCATGAATACCCACTATTAGGGTAAATTGTACATTATGTATACGCTTTTTAATAATATGGCTTAGTATAACATGAACATTTATAGCACTATATTATTATATTATATCATTAAGTATAAACGTTGTTAGGGCTGTGGTTATTTACACAGCGGTTTTTACCTAAGTCATACAACATTTCATACTTCTTAGTACATGGATAATTAGTCATTTTAGGTCAAAGGTACACATACATACAGGATTCTTGGGTAAGGTTTGATAACCGAGCACACAAAAAAGTTTTAAAGGCAAAGCGATAACCACCGACAAAATTAACTAACTAAATTATTAAAAAACAACGACTACTCATTGGCTCACACTAATAAAAACGCTCTATAACACGCCAATCGCCATCACACGACCCCATCCCTACCACCAGGGCAATAAACTCAGTACTTTATTTGCGGACCACGGCCCGCATACTTGCCCCTCCGAAATGTAACATCCGACATCTTACGGACGTACCTCGGGGAATTTCAATTCGTGTACCTATTTATCAGAGTATATAAGAAGATAAACATTTAATTACACTGCTTTTGAGCTTATGTTATTCTTAGGTCTAAATTAAGTCATCTATACTTGAATATTCTTTGGTGGCGGGTATAAGATTTGGAAGAGGTCTATGTCAGTAGACCATCTTCATCAGCCACTCATATGGTGATGATAATAAGATGTGCTATCTATTTCTAGACAATATAATTTTCTAGTGGATATTGTTACTTTGACCAGACTAACTAGTAGGTGTAGATATAGAATAAAACCTACCATAGAGTTTCAACAGTGTTATGTTCTGAGGTCGGCCAGTGTACATGCAGTAAGGTAGGCCGGAATAATTCTGATGACCGTCAAGGAACTTAGAATCTCTCTCTCTCTATCAGTGTGTGATGGATATTATATTTAGCATATATTTTACTTTATTACTTATCATCAAGCACAGGGGAGTGACTGACGACTCGAATTTACTGATCATTATATTATTATATCGGTATGGAGAAGCACTTAAAGTTACTTAATGCACTTGCTCAACAGTCAAGCGTTTGATAAAATAATAATTTAAGCAAGCAATAGAACTCTCATTAAAAAAATTACACATCCGACTAGTTTTCCAGAAGTTTATTCTTTTATCAAAACACTCAAAACGATAATATTCTGACACCACATTGTTATTCTGGTTCGTGGAAACGTGAATTGCTGAGAAAGCTTTGATGATTTTGATGAAGGTTATCGAATTTCTACGAGGAAGTATTCAATCCAAGCCTTATTTCGGAAACATTGAGATTTTCCTTTTCTTTTGATTATGATGGGTGGCTGGAGTTGAGTAATGTTTTTGAAAACCTTGTCTCATTTATACTGTAGACAGGAAAGTAATTTTGTGTGTATCCTTAAGAAGTAGGTAGAAATGCTACTAAATTCAAGATTAGGTCAAGGACTACTTTATCGTTATCTAGGGCAATATCGACCATAGTCATTGACAATTTAATAATTAAAATGCGATTCCCAGTTACATTTTCAAAACTACTGAATTCCTTGATGTTATTGGTATGGGGAAATTAGTACACATCAGGTTCCTCAAGGATGTTTTCAATAATGTCATCGGTTCGCGTTAGCTTTGTAAAGCGTCTTCTCTCTTACGCCTTTTACATTTTGTCGCAGACTTACTAATTCTCTTTCCATTGCGTGATGAGTAATATTCCAAAGCATAGCAGGCAACAGTGTGAAGATAATATATTGGGGGTTAGAAAATTTATTTACTCATAAAAGACAAACTGTCCATGTATGGGTATTAGTAAATTGAAATTAATAACTATGGTTAGCTCAATCAATCTCATAAAAAAATGAAATTAGAAGAATATAAACTTAAAATATTTCTTCACTGTTCTTTATTTATATAAATACAGCTAATAAATACATATTTTAGTCACGGTGTCTGTAGCTTATTAACGGAGACCTCATTAATACACACCGAAGGGTATGTCATAAAAAATCCAATCTCATTTTATGATGCCTTGAAACTTTGACATCACTGAAAGGATGAGAGAAAAAGTGAATTTAGTCAGTGCAAGAGAATAAACAACAAAAAACCCGCATGAAGTAACAGCTTGCTATTGCATATTTTTGGATGGTGAAATTTTCAAAGGGCCAGAATCCCTAATATTTGTTTCGTGCCTTTAAAAGCAGTAACAGTCGCAGTTCATTGTCTACCTGCGAACTAAATTTCATCCAAATCTATCCACATTTACTCGTATACCAAACATATGCATAAACGTCTACATTTACATGAGTATTCATAAATAACAGTTAATTAAGATTATTCTGATGGACTTCCTTGTCAGTTATCACTTATACCACAGTATAAATATATCTATACAGTAGAATATCTGCTTACAAACGGTCGGAACGCGAGTGATACCTTTGAGCCTCAAGTTTAGTACACATTAAGTACTCAAACAGTCGCGAGTGCGCCGCAGTGACAAACGAACAGTGTGATGGTTTTTTTTTTATAGCATTGAATGACGAGACGAGCATGCCGTTTGCCTGATGATAAGCGATACGACCACCCATAAACAGTAGCAACACCATCCAGCACCTTGACTTACAAAGTACTGTGTGGCATTCCACTGCGCTCGTCATCCTGAGACATAAGATGTTAAGCCTCATTATGTCCAGTAGTTATACTGGCTACAATGTCCTTCAAACCGAAACACAACAGTGCATGCACACTGTTCCTTGGCGGTAGAAATAGAAATTGCGGTGGTACCCACCCAGACGGCCTCTTACATAATGAGAGACCTACCACCAGTGTAAGCAGTAAGCGTGCATTTTGTGAATATTTGAATTAAATAAGTATAAGAACTTACTTAATATGGCAAAGCGCAATTATAGACTACATTGTGCTGTTTTTGGTTGCTTGAATTCTTGTCAACGTTTCCCAAAAGTATATTTAATTGAACTTTCTATCCGAATGCGGATTTTTTATACTATTAAATACAATAAAGCTTTTCGTACGTCTACTACGTCGTACTCAGTCGCGGCGAAAAATATTTTTCTGTCTTAAATTTATTAAGGTGTTTTTTTTTTAATGAAAACTACTAATCAAGAAACTCAACATGTATTTTAATTAAACACTTCTTGTTTCATTCACAAAGAATTTCATATTTTAAATAATGCCATTTACAATCTCAAAACTAGAAAGAAACTCAAGTATCTTAGATTAATTAAAATACTGTAAACAGGCAGCCCTATCGCGTGTTTACGTACCGTGCGGCTGTAGGTGATAATTTCAAGGACACGGCCGTGTCAGAGTACTTGTAGATAGCTTTACTTTACGTATAAGTACTAGGAAAAAAATATACTGAGCAAAAACAAATATTATGCCTTGTAGAAAGCATGACATTTACAATGCTGATTAACCTTTTGTTATTATTAAGGTTAAGTAGGTAATTATTGAACAATTACTAATTTTTTGGTAAAATTTTGGATGCGAAAAAAAATTTCCAATATCATTGCATTAATTTCAATCAAGGACAGTTCAAGTACTGTTGTTGCAGTATGAAAGACATCAAATTCAAATTCAAAATTCTTTATTTCTAAACATTAGTATACATACAAAATATGCAAGCCGTAGAAATATAGAGTGTCCAATCATGTTTGGCCTGTGTGGCGTACAAATTATACTTGGTAAGAAGTACAAAATATTTTTTTTTTAGCAAACTTACATTTAAGAATCAACTTATCGATCATCGACATCGGATACAAAGCTATTAGTAAGCATTATGATATTAAATAAACATAACATTAGGAGACAGCAATCGATTATACCGCACATACCCATGGCAACCGATAAAGTACCTTAACACCATTCCTTGCCAACAACCAGCAAATCCTTTAGAACCAGCCACCATAAGGAAATATGACGAACACAAACACAAAACAAAAACAGAGTAATTTTATTCTCTAAGTACAATGTTCCAGGCGTACAAATTTATAAGAGGAAAGAAACCCGGCGCGAATAAATGATTATTCCTCATTTGACTCCTCCTAGCGACCTCCTGCCTGATGAAGGATAACTCGATGGAGACTTAAGAAGCAAGGGCTATCGGCTTTAGCTTTTATAAATTAACTAGTTTTTTTACAGCCGCGCCTCCGTAGAAATCTTGGATTTTTTCAAAATCCCTCTGCCCATTTCTGAGGATAAAAGCATAGTAATTAATCTAGTTAATCTATGTAACGAATTACGCCAATATATAATATTCAGCGTGATACGTTTATATGCAAATATCTTTAAAAAACTTTAATTACAATGTTACTACGATACAGAATATGGCGGGAGTTTAGAATTCATTTTTGTTTTTCAAAACCAATCTCCAATCTTTTCCACTTCCTCACATTTACACCAACGTGGTCGATGCAATACAACTTTTCGAGCAACTTATATTTTTTTTTTGTTTTTATGACAATTATATACTTAGATAATACAATTTTCGTAGACAATGGCGAGCTATTACCATCAGACGACCCATCTTATTATTTTCCTTCTAGAAAAAATAATACTTCAAACAAAATTACTTATTCCGATTACCTTGAGCCTTGAAGTGGGAACTTGAACCATCCAAAGCATTAATAGTTTACAAAACCACGGTTTTACTCACGTATTCTTGGTCAGAATCGCCGACCAGTTTCGACCTATTAAGTAGGTCATCTTCATAGGCGAGTGCTGAGAGGACGTCGCGTCGCGGAGGCCTCTCAATCACTGTCAGCCGCCCGCGCCCGCGCCGCCGCCCGCCTAGCGGAACGTAAAGCACGGCTCGAAGGGTGGAGTGGGGGTGGTTCGGTGGGTTTCAAAGATGTCGCAGCTGCTAGATCATCATCGTCAGACACTACCGGTGCATGCAGAACACTTGTGTGAACTGAACTGACTGTGTCGACTCCTCGTATAGGGCTGTTCATGGACTTATGTACGGTTTGAAGAATCGGTTTCCAAGTAGTCGGCAACGTCCAGCCTACGTCGCGGTTGAAATTCGGGCGTTTATTTATCTCAATGGCTTCCCGTATTTTACGCGGGCCGAAAGACTTTTCACGGGCCAATACTTTGGTCTTATCGAAGCGGATATAATGGGAAACGTCCGAATCCAACGCGTGCTCAGCCACCGCAGAGCCATTCCTGTCCAATTTCTTCAAACACCTCATGTGTTCAGTCAGCCTAGTAGCCACGTTGCGTCCCGTCTCACCTATGTAGCTTTTGCCGCAGTCGCAAGGCACCATATATACGCCAGGCACATTCAGTGGGTCACTGTCCTTAGGAGAGCGCATTAAATTCCTAATCTTTGTTAAGGGCCGGAAAATGGTCTTAATGTTGTACTGCCGGCGTAGCAAATGACCTATTTTGTCTGTGACACCTTTGACAAAGGGTAGAAACGCTAACGCTCTATCCACAGACGTGCGGCGCTCCACTGTTTTCTCACTAGCTCGCAGACTATGTTTCCAACTGTAGCCATTTGACTCCAACACTTGCTTGACGTGCATTAACTCCAAAGCATACTGTAAAATTATTTCAATTTCTAAAACAATCTACATAATTTAATTTCTATCCTAAATACACAATAATGTCCTGTTTAGGTAACCTAAACAGACAAACCGAAATGCTATTATTTTGAACACTTGGAAAAGACATTACTAAAAGATATTTTGTGTGGCAAAAATTTTATATCCAAAAAATATTTTTGTTCTTTGCTTTGCCGAAAATTCTAGAATTTCACGATAATAATTTTGATAACAAGGTGACCTAGTTAAGTTTCATCTCCTTTATTTAAACTAACGAGGATACATACCTACTGAGCGCTTCTTGGGCAACCACATCTGTCTATAACACCGCTAATAGTCGTGAATTACTATTTACAATGCATTGTTGTTAACCTGAGACATAGATATTGAGTGCTCTAATGCCTAGTAATTACTGGATTCGATATCAAATCAGAACACTACGGGCTTATTGCTTGAAAGAGGAAACGAAATCTACCATACCGTTTCGTAAATAAGAAGTCTTCCTAATAAGTGCTTAAGTTACAAAATCGCTTATCGCAAAAGTCAATTCAACAACTAGAAACCATTTGCGCCGTTTGATAACCATTCAACAGCCCTAAACAATTTCGATAAGATCCCGTGAGAATTTGCTGTGTAACAGCTACTTTACAGCGTAAGTGGCAGTCAAACAATAACAAACAGACATTACGCTAAACGACCGTCGCACTTAAATAATTCACAAATGGTTAAACGCTTAATGCGGACGAGACGCCGGGGACGCGCCAACAATCCGATTACAATATTTGCGGACCCTATTGCTCGGACAAGTTGTAAAGGAGAGACTTACAAAGGTTTTATGTTATGGGTATTTGCATTAGGGATGTCTGCCAGTATTTACAATGTATGTGTAACCATGCCAATTTATCGATAAGTCTTTGTTGAGATAAGTTATTTTAACCTCTAATATTGGATTTATAACTTTGATAGTAACTTCATAAAAATTTAGGAAGGAATACACATAACCTGTGTAAGTGATGTAGATATCATAATTATTGTGCAAGTATAAGTTCAAAAGACTGTATTTTGATGTACTAGTGCAATGGAAATATCGACAAATAAACCTGTAATATTTACTAAAAACTTTGTATGGATTCTCATACTAAGTGAGATTCTACTGCCACTACAGTCTACAAAGGGTCACTGATGGGGCTAAATTCTTTTGGGAACACGGCTATCTGAGTAGTAAGAAAATATATAAAGTAAATAACTTTATTACAGAAGTAGTGAGTCTACATAGCTAAGGTTATGGTACATACGATCCTTATTACTCGCAGGATGTCCTAAGATATCTGGCTTTCTTTACTTTGATGATTGGAGCACAAGAAATCAATTTCCGCCGAGACATATTTCTCGGAAATTATTGGAATAGAAAGCTGGGTATTTACGAGTATGTAAGAAAAAATCTTATTAAATATAGCTTTCTCATTTTGACATTAAAATACGATTTTTCTAATATGATATTTACGCTTTTTAACCCCAAAGGGATAGGCAGAAGCGCAACTAGTGCAGCCACTTTTCACCGTGCGTATTCCGCCCCATGATGTGGTAGAAGGTGAGCCTATCGCCAAATCGAGCACAAATTCCAAACTCCGGGCTGATACGGATTAGAAAAACCCATTATCACTTTTCCCGACCCGATCGAACCCGAACCTCAGCATTGCAGTCATACTGAAATACAACTACACCACCAAGGCAGGCAGCCAGTCAGTCAGTGCATTCGTTGCTGAGTATTATTTCCGGGTACGTGAATATATTTGTTTGCAACCTGCAGGAATTCACAGAAGTGGCCCACAGGTGTATTGAAGCCAATTATAAAATTAAATAAATTAAAATAAATATGCATTGGCTTTTTAAAAGAATACTATGTACATGTACAGTCAGCAGCATAAATATCTGCACAAAATCAAAACTTCAAATCGCCTATATACGCATTAAGTTAAACTGTTTTTTTTTTCTTCGTTTGAAGTAAAGTAAATACCTTTTATTTTATTTTTGTGAAGAGAAAAATAAGATTAGTAAGAACACAAAAGTATGTAGGCAATTTGAAATTTTGAATTTGTTCATCTACTTATGCTGCTGACTGTACAAGACACATTAACGGATTTGGACTTTATTATTTCCATTAACAACTCCAAAATCATTTTTAAATTGACCGATCCAGCAAAAAAAACGTTCATTCTTTGGTGTTAATGGTATACTGTTGTCTGTTTTAACAAAGAGAATATTACGAAATATTTTATACGCCGTATAAAATATTTCGTAATATTAAGCTACTTTGTTGTGACAACTTATTCGACCAAACATTTCCACGGTAAATTATTTACCGTATTTTGGTCAATAAAGGTTTTTTCGGGAACTTTTCTGCCAATAATAAAATTTAAGCCGGTGCGGCTTATCGAAATGTCAATTTTTTGTACCGTGACATTCGCAACAATAAGCCGGCTCGAGGCGGGCGTGTCTTAATAAAAGTCTTTGTGGCTGAATGCAATGCCCTCTTGACCTTAACCCGTGGCCGTTTTGTAAAAAGTCACGTTTTCCGCCTTGTATGCGGCACCGTAGATAGGTATTTAAAGGAAACTTGAGCATGAAAGTTGTGGAAGTTTATTTTTTAGCTCTGGTTCGAGCATTGGTTTATATTTGGCAGTTGCAGTAAGACTGATGTCTTAAGCACAATTATTTTATGGTTATTTTTTAATCGCTTTCTAAGGGTGTAACAGGGTGAATCCTATAATTACTTAGCCCTTCTCTATGGTAATTGAGACATATGTAGACAGTATATTCATAGTATAGATTCAGCAAAACAGAGTGGGAGCACAGTCTTGCTGGTGGTGGACACGAGGTATAGAGTCATCTACAGCATAAATTGACTTGATGTACAGTCAGCTACAAGATGGTGGGTTGATGATATCAGAAACACAGCAGGAGATGAATGGCATACAAAGGAAAAGTACAAGTACGTATGAAACAAGAGCCCGCCTGGGTTGGTACCGCCCCTATAGAGGGGTTCTCACATATAATACCACAAGAGCTTCAAAATTATCGGGTATTTTCCGATAGGTTCGTTGCAAACAAATGAAGGAGTTTTCAGGTTAAAAAATCACGAGCGCGAAGCGCGAGTGATTTTTCCTGAAAAACTTGACGACTTCATTTGTTTGCAGGGAACCTTGAGGGAAATGCCAGATAATTTTGAAGCTCGTGTGGTATTCGGGGGATTATTTTTCCGTCCCAAATGTCGGCCAATAGAATTGCACCATGAGATGAAATGAACAGTCAACAAATAAGAATTTCATAATATATAGTAACGACCAGAGAAAATATTCAAAAAAAATTGTTTCTTATTATATAGTAACGACCAGAGAAAATATTCAAAAAAAATTGTCAGTATAATACCATGTAGGTTGTACCACGTGACGTCGAATGGTGCAATTCTATTGGTCGATATTTGGCTCGGAAAAATAATCATTTAAATTATATGAAAGATAATTAATTAAATTTTATTCATTTATATGTAACTCCGTTTAAAATAGGAATTAATAATTGAAAAAACTAAACCACATCATAAATTTAATGGTTATCGTTATAATCTACAATTATAAAAATATATTTTGATACTTCCTGCATGAACATATAATGTAAATGTAAAACTGCGTGAAAAAAAAGAGAAATAAAGAGGCTTAATAAAAAAATACCGTCAGCTACATAAGTAGCTGAACCCATTCGAAACTTCAAATCGCCTACACACTTACTGGTGGTAGGTCTCTCATATGTAAGAGCCCGTCTGGGTGGGTACCACCGCAATGTCTGTTTCCACCGCCAATCAGCAGTGTGCATGCACTGTTGTGTTTCGGTTTGAAGGACATTGTAGCCAGTGTAACTACTGGACATAATGAGACTTAACATCTTATGCCTCAGATGACCAGCGCAGTGGAATACCACACAGTACTTTGTAACTCAAGGTGCTGGATGGTGTTGCTACTGTTTATGGGTGGTCGTATCGCTTACCATCAGGCGAACGGCACGCTCGTCTCGTCACTCAATGCAAAAAAAAAACAACAAAAAAACCTTCCTATTCTTACGAGTGTTATTTTTCTCTCCATTCGATACTTTATCTGGACGGATTCGCGCTTACTATCAGGCGAGGTGCAGACACTTTGTGGTGCCCGAATAAAAAAAAAATATTATTATAAAATATTGCAAAAAGGATTTACTTTACTTCACACTAAGAAAAAAAAACTTAACGCGTAAAAGCGACTTGAAATTTTGAATTTGTCCAACTACTTATGTGGCTGACTGTAGAATAGTAGTCCCACTAACTTTACTCCAGTTTCGTTGTGTAGTCAGTAAGATTTTGGGAGGCCCTGTAAATATTCTTTTCCTAATTTCTATTCTCTGTAAATATCAATGCGTATATTCATTGTTCATAGACGATTTATTGAATGATACACCGCCGTGCTTAATGCGAAAGTGGTATGTCAAAGAACGCTAGTTTCGAGAAAATTTAAGTTTTGAAAATATAGTTTTCTTTGCACATTTTTCTGATGCCATAAAAATCAAGTTTTAGATTTTTTTAGATACGGCTTTTGAGCCTAGCACGGCGGTACAGAGGGTTCTGGGTAAATGTTTACAAGAGAAAATAAATAGTAAACGTCGTAAGTATAATGGTTTCGAATAATTAAAATTTATAATACTTTTAAATCTTATTAATATTATAAACGCGAAACTTTGTAAGTATGGATGTCTGGATGTATGGATGTCTGGATGTATGGATGTCTGGATGTATGGATGTCTGGATGTATGGATGTATGGATGTTTGTTACTCTTTCACGCAAAAACTACTGAACGGATTTCGATGAATTTGGCACACGGGTAGATTATGTCCTGGATTAACATATAGGCTACTTTTTATCCCGGGAAAATATAAAGCGGGACTTTTATCCTGGGAAAATTCATTCACGCGGGTGGAGCCGCGGGCAAAAAATCGTTATCTATAAAATGTATCCTAAACCGGAGTACGTAGACCTATGAAAATGCAGAATTACATAACGTAGGTTAGTAAGAAGTCTCTAGAAAATTAATTTCTGAAAGAGTTGGAACCCTCCGGGACTCTAATAAAATACTACCTCCTATAATATTCAAGTTTAGAAACATTCCTTATACGTGTCCTTGACCTCGTAAATGTCGTCTTCATTAGTCGAAATTATTTAAACGTAATTCAGGCAGCCATTCTTGTATAACGACCCAACTTTGACGTCGGTGTCAGAGCCGTAAACTGGTTCATACATATTACCTTACTTGATCTAGTAAAACGGGTTGAAGGGGTCAGTTTAAGGTCAAATTCTGGTCGTATCTTTCAGGATACCATATTATCGTTAGGGAGTACTAATATTAATTTATCAGCTAAACTGATGAAATAACGATTTCAAAAACAAAAACTTTTTTTAAATGTCATTCGTGTTCTCAGTTTTAATACTTCTGGAAATTTCCTTTTTCAATGTTTTTCCTAAGAATTTTGCTTTAAACCTAAACGAAGAGTTCCTAGAAACAAACATTGAACGCAGAAGCAGGCTGGTTTTATAAAAGGTAATAACAATAATAATACCTCAATAAATTTCAAATCTAGATTTTTTCAGTACTTACATCTTCAATTTAGTATTTGTGTTATTACAGATTTAGTTCAATATTACAGTACATTCTTCCTATTATGACATTGAACAGATAAATACTCGACGAAGTGTGGACTACAGACATTTATTGCGTGTCGCCTACCTCTTGTCCTAAATACTCTGATCATTATAAGAACTTATTTTTATTAAACCAAATCAAGCAAAATATGACGTATGAGGTTTATCATTTCCCATAAACATCCTTTTTCAATTCCCAAATTTTAGAGGTACAGGAGCTCTTATTACTGTGTGAAACCTCATAAAACTGTAAATAGCGTATGTTTCGCTCACAAGTCACGTAAATCATTATCAAACGGCCCGTAATACATATTCAACATCATACAGCTACATACACTTCAATTTTATTAACTTCTTTACGTTTAAAAAGGTTATTTACTTAAATTGTCATAAATAATAGAATTTATCAAATTAAAGTTATTTATAAAACGAACTGAAAAGACTGGACGGTCTTTTAATAGATATTGAGACACACACACAAATACACTCACGCCTTTTATCCCCAGAGGGGTAAGCAAAGGAGCAAGTGCACCCACTTTTCACCATGTGTATTCCCATGATGTGATAGAAGACGAGCCCCTGGCCATATCGGACACAAATTCTAGACTCCAGACTGGCAAGTACTGAGCAGAAATACATTAGATTACATTGGCTAGAAAGCACTAAACGGATTTTGAATACCTTTCGTACATAGATAGACTATGTTCTAGATAAATACACAAACTACTTTGATCCCCGAAAAGAAGACAGTATGAATTTTATTACAGGGAAAGGCGTGAGAGAGCGCAAGTAACACCTAATTGACAATAATTTATCAAACTCCTTCAAACCGGAATTTTATAAACACTCCTAAACAAACAACTAACCTATTTACATTAAGAACAACAAACACTGTTAACCCAATAACTGTAACAGCGAAAACAATTAATAAACATCATAGGAAACAGATCCGTCGGTGTGTAAACTCACGATATTTTTACAAAGGCTTCTCTTTGATTTTTTTCAAAACAAAAACAAATAGAAGCATCTTAAACGGACCCTTTTGGCCAATCGGAGAGAATTTATTAAGGCGCTCTAACGAATGATCTCTGCAGCTATAAAATTAAATTATGTTTCGGAGGAAGATTGCTAAATAGGTTTTTTTATAGGTGGGCAGGGCAGGTAAGTCAAGGAAGTAGTGGCGGTACACTCACTACCAACATTCTAGGTGCCTTTAGAGATTTTTGCCCGACTACGGCGAAGCGAGAAAGGGTGAAGATTTTATTTTTCTGAATATAGATGATTATAATCATCTATAGACTATATACAGGTTCTCGAGTGGAGACCACGTACTGGCAAGCGCAGCGTCGGCAGACGACTTGATAAAGGTCGCAGGAACACGCTGGATGCAGGCCACTTTTGACAGGTCAGTCTGGAAATCTTTGGGGGAGGCCTATGTTCAGCAGTGGACGTCATGTGGCTGATGATGATGATGATGATGATAGACTATAGTTCGTCGAAGTCAAAGTATCGGAAATGATGTTTATGTACAGACACATGACACATATTTTGTCACATAATTTCGACTCAACAAGAGCATAGTTAAAACTGTAAAGCCGCTAGTTGGACATAAATACTCCAAAAATTACTATCGGGAACGCAAAACCTTTTTAAAATGCAGATAAATTTTCGCCCATGCCGCACTTCTAAACCCAGCGTATTCTGTGTAACGTCGAACGTCAGGCGGCAAAATGCTGACTTATCAACGCTGAATTTCAGTTAAGGTCCCAAATTAACACGTCATTAACCCTCACCCTTTTTCTTAACTACCCATTTGGGGTCATCTTGGCCCATTCTCAAGGTACGCTAGAGGAATTGCTCAATTTTTGGTGCAACCACGGGTTAATGGAGTTGGTCTTAGGTTACGTAAAGGATGGAGAAAATGTAGATAAGGTATGTACGGGCATTTTGTACTAGAGTGAATTATTAATATATAAAGATAGCTTAGTTACGCCTCTGCCTAGCCTTTAGGTTGTAAAGCTTGAGATTATGTATGTTAAGTACCTAATATTTTTTTTATTAGTCTAAGGGTACCTACTGTGTGGCCTGTAAAATCGTGAATTCGAATTCTAGTTTGGACACAGGTAAATAGAATAACAATACCTATAAAGTGCTATGATTGCGAAAATTTGTGACGATAATTTTTTTTATGCTTTTTGAAAAAAACTGGATACCTGATGAACGGAATTGGAAGTAGCGCACACAAATAGACTAAATCTAGGAAAAAAACTTTTCATCCCGGGAATACCTCATTTGGACTCTTATACCAGAAAAGGGTTTTCAATACGGAACTGCGAGCAAAATCGAGCGCAATATTTTTAAAAAGAACCTTCGAATTTTGCGAAAGTAAATTAATTTCGATCACATAAAATTAATGTTGGGTGTGGCTCAGGTGTTGCTTGTTTCAAATAATTGCGGTTAGAATACGAGAGATACTAGCATTTAGTTGTGGCTTCATCGTTATTTAAAGCGGTTTACAAAACT
Source organism: Sphinx pinastri (assembly GCA_947568825.1). Lineage (NCBI taxonomy): Eukaryota > Metazoa > Arthropoda > Insecta > Lepidoptera > Sphingidae > Sphinx > Sphinx pinastri. The sequence continues at coordinate 952,635 of OX387623.1, forward strand.
AATGTTATAAATGCGAAAGTTTCTGCCTCGGTGGTTTGTATTACGGTACGACTGCAATGCTGAGATCTCGGGTTCGATACCCGGGTCGGGTAAAGTGATATTAGATTTTTCTATTCAGTATCAGCCCGGAGTCTGAAATTTGTGCCCCATATGGCGATAGGCTCGCCCCCTATCGCATCATGGGCGGAATACGCACGGCGAAAAGTGGGTGCATTAATTGCGCCTCTGCCTAACCCTTCGGGGAAAAAAGGCGTGAGTGTGTGTGTGTGTGTGAAAGTTTCTGAAAATGTTTGGAAGTTTGTTAGAAATAATCTCAACAACTACATTATACTACAGCCATGTGCAATAAGGGATATTTTTAATCTAAGTCTATCAGTAGATGGCGATGGGAAAGGCCTTACACGCGGGCGAAGCCGCGAGCACCGCCGAGTAATATTATAAATTCGAAACTCTGGATAGATTTGTTATTGAATCATGCCAGAATGGCTGAACGAAAATTTGAAAAGAAGATTTATTATAGCCTGGAATAGCATATAGGCTACTTTTTATCCCGGAAAATTTCTTTGAAAACAATAGCAACAGTTAGTAGTTTATATTATGCGATTTTAACCATACTTACACTTAATCATAGGCTATTGAAACTGAGCACTAGTATTATACGATAAAACACTTAAAGATATAAAGAAAATAGGCCATTATTCTAAATATGTTTGTATTCAGGTACCGGTGATCCTTCACGTTCAGACAACACATCGATCATGTCGTAATGCATGCCGCAATTGTCTCACAAAAACATGCCAACAAAACTGATTTATGAAGACATAAGTTTAACTATAAATAAAAGAAAAACATACATATATCACGCCACTATCTCTGAAGGTGTAGGCAACCAGGGCATTCACTTTTCGCCAAGTGCGTTCCGTCCCATAAACTAGTAATATTAATAACGATCCCAACCTTAATCTTCGATCATATCCAAAAGTAAACCAATAAAAAATTGCCATTTGCCAAGTATGTCAAAAAATACTTCATTCTGATTGGTCCATTTTTGCGATCGATCGAAAAAATCAATTGGGATCGTTTAATGAAATCGGCGGATATAAACCGAATATAAAGAATTACGCAAAGTATTCGTATTGAGTAAGTAAATTATAAGATTCGTGTTGCAGATTCCCATACATTTCGAGTTTAATGTTCTATGGCTATTCGATTACTATATAAAACTTACAAGTAGAACATTTATGCTGCCAGTTCCAAATACGCTCACGTGGCGCTATTCAAATTTCCATACAAAAATGAAAACGAAACAATAACTTGTATGCATAAGTACAAACGGCAAACGTTGGTGCTAGGGGTAGTAATGGCAACTAGTCAACCGTCGCCCATAGACGTCGGCAATACTAGGGGCTAGGCAACCCGGTAGGATATTTAAATGGCGAAAATCGTGAAAGGTCTCTAATTAAAACTTGTTTTTCGAATAACATACGAGAAAACAACCACTAGCAGAACAGCACCGCCGGGGATTTTTAGATGACAAAGTGTAATGTACCCTAATGTTACGATGTTATAGTTAAATTTTCGATGATAATGGTTGTGGTTAAGACAAGGTCTCGGTACGCTTAGGAATGCTTAGACGCCTGAAGATACCGCTCCATAATAATTTCCAACAGTATGAGATACAGGTATGCTGAAGGAATATTATTTTCGCATAATTACTTTTAAAATGATATTTACTAAAACTAAATTTCTAAAATTTTTAACAGTAGATGCTTTGACAACGTTTGTTCAATGTTGCTACTTTGTGTCGTATGTTCAGTACAACAAGTTACGTGTTTCGATTTTTCTTATTTTTTTTAATATTGTAACATCCCGAAATCGCTGTTAGCAATTAATAATCCATAGGTAATAAAAATATCATCAATGCAGACATGCTCGTAACTTTTTATGGATGTTTAATTTATTGAAATATGAAATGAGAACATGGCAACTGAAAGGCGGTAGATAAAACTGGTTAACTATGATACGGAGTCAGATTCTAAACGGAACAATGATATTAATGATTTATATTACAGAAAACATATTACTAGTTGGATTTTCTAATTCGGCTTCTAATTAGTGAATTTCAAAATCAAAGCTATACTTCCAGAGTATACCTGCAAACTTCATCTTATTCAATAAATTTTACAGAACCACGTTGTCAATGTAACTCTTTATAGTCAAACAACAATATCATATCATCGTTCAACTGTATAAATAAGAGAAAAAAAAGCAGTTTCAATGCGCTATAGATTCCCAATCTCCTAAAATCTCCCATGTTCCCTTTAATATTCCAACTACAACATAACTCCAAAAGCAAATACATCCGAAAAATATTTCAATTGAACAAAAGGAATACCTCCAAACGAAGAGACAACAAACAAAAAAGGGTTTGATATCCAATCTCCTTTCTAAGAATCTTGAAGTAGGTACCAAATAATCGGAACGCATAAACTTTCTTTCACGTAACACGGACAAAATATTAAAAGTAAAAAAAGGTATAAGTACTACATCTAGTATTTACCCTGCCACGGCCACGAGTCTATACTGGTGTGAAACTAAAAAAATATGTCCACCAAGTCTCATGACTTGATGAAATCTTGATGATGAATGCAGGCCGCTAATGACAGTTCCGAATGGAAATCTTTAAGGGAGGCCTATGTTATGCAGTGGATTTTATGAGGCTGATGATGATGATGATGGTGACCTCATGACTACATAAAAAACTGGTAAGTAACGTGTTCAATTTCAAAGTAAACGAAAAGTATCCTGACAGTCACCATAAGTTACTGAATATAGATACATTGACTGACTCTGATGCGTGACCCTTCGCAACAAATCAGCTGGGTTTTTTTGCCATGTGTATGATGGTTTCCCATTTATTTTATTGGAACTGAATGATGAGATGAGAATTCCGCTGATGATAAACGATACGGCCTTCTATAAACAGTAGAAAAATCATCTAGAATAATAATAAAATTAGCTATATGTGCTCTGTTTCTCTTTGACCAACTTCTTTGGCCCCCAGCTGTGAGGTTTCACTTACTCAAATGAAATTCCCGAAGACCCAAGCACACCCCTTCCATCCCAGTCCCTTAATTTTTCTCTTCGTCAGCGCTTACATGATTCTTCTGTTATGAATACTGGAATCACTCAACATAAGGTGACCCAATCGACCGTTTACTGGCTATATCCTAATGCCATAAAAAAATAAAGTATTGAGCAAAATTTCATTGTCCAAACGTAGATATAATTTTCATTTACCTTCTATTTATAACATTGATTGAGTACACACTATTAAACTGATGAACTGAAATAGAATAAAAGAGCCAACGAAATAAAACAGATGATAAAATATTTGCACAACGAGACAAAAATCACAATATTGCACAAAAAAATATTTCGTTTTCAATCAAATTAAATGACAAAAGTGTGTGACGAATGTATTCAGGATTGGATATTATTATATTGAAAGGTAAAAGAACTGCGATATTTAATAGAATTATTACTATGAAAAAAATGTATAAGAAAAGTGCTACTATAGTTTTATAAATATTATTCTTTTATAATATAAAATTATAATATTACCCCCACGCATTAAAATAAAACGAATAGAACCACCTAACGAAATCCATTTAAAACAAACATTAATTTATTCATCTAACAAAAACTCACCTTAACATTAACAATTTAACATACAAAGTCCACTATCACTTATTTAAAACACGACATTAAAATCTTGATGTTCGATGTTTGAAATCGCGCGCGCTGCGTTCGGACGAAACGCCTTCCCCCACGACGGTTGGTAAACTACTGCAGACGTCGGGTTGGTGTCCCATCATCCCGCATCAGTGGTGAGGTTCTGCGCAGGCGCCAACGGGAACAACTAAACGGGATGTAGTCAGCTGTCGGAGGGAACTAAGGTCACTGTGTCACTGGCAAATTATTCTTTTAATTTTAATTTAATTTCCACAATGCCTTGGATAGTTTTGGAATGGGGTAATCGCTGAAAATATTACTTGAAATTAGGACGACAAAGTTGGGTAGCCTACTTACGGATTGTACATTTAGGAAGCTACAAATCTATATAAATCCCAATGCATCCGTTTAAAGGTATTAACACGCATAGTCGCGGCCCACAACCGCAAGTCTTGGGTTGCGAGTGAAATTACTGCGAGGAAGGTACGACTTCGCATAATTCAGACTTTTGTAAAACTGTTTTAGATTGTGGTATTATATCAAATCCAACCCAGGTTCTCGGCTGGTTGTAAAACAAAAAAAGAATATTTCTACCATGTTTCAAAAAGTGAATAAAGCCTACCACATATTGAACAGTAATAAATACAAGAAGAAGCCAGTAACTTCTAACAAATCGACCAATAATTCTGTGATTATAAATACTAAATACACGTTACAACAGCTTTCTACAGGTTAGTAAGAACTTCAGCTTAAAACTTATGAGTTTGCGGTTCGATAACTTTCATTTATACTGAGGTGTAGTTATTCGAGAAAGCCAAAATTACTTGAGTTTGTATGGAATAGACATAGTAATAGATTTGAATATTTCTTAATGAGTGGCAGTGCATAAGAGTTGTAAACCCGAAGGTACAGATGTCGATTCTTAGGTCAGACAACACTAGTGACTTTCCTCAAAGCAAAGTTCTAGAGTAACCGTAGGCAACTTTTTATCCCAAAAGTGCGCAGTGAGCTTTGTTTAGACATGAACGATGAGACACGCTCATGCCTTTTATACCCGAAGGGGTAGGCAGAAGCGCACATTGTGCACCCACTTTTCGCCGTGCGTATTCCGTCCCATGATGTGATAGGGGGCGAGCGTATCACCATAATTATTATCGAGGACAAATTCCAGACTCCGGGCTGATACTGATCAGAAAAACCCAATACCACTTTGCCCGACCCGGGAATCGAACCCGAGACCTCAGCATTGCAGTCCTACCATAATACAACTACGCCACCGAGGCAGTCTAAATGAATCATGAGATAAATAAAATAAGAGACAAACATAACATTTTAATCTACATTTCAAGTCTGTTTTTTCAATAGAACGTATCCGTGACTGCCAAAAGAAAGATGTGGGTAGCAGAACAAATGTGAAAGCCACAAACGTTAGTATCGTCCGTGGTATCGTGTTGTGGGATAAATTAGTAGTTCCCGATACGTAGTAAAAGTCTTAGCAGAATAATTATAAGGATGTGTTTGCTTAATTAAATTCTTCTGGCAAAAGCCATTCACTATAAGACATGAGATAGATAATGCTACTCGTATAATGACTTATGGCAGAGGATTTTAAAAGGTTTACAATCCTAAGAGAGGTCTAAGGACTATACTTCAATAATGGAAAATTTATTAAGCCACTAGCAATTTACAATATCGTAAAATATAAAGCAGAAGCTGTCATTAACAATTAATTGATAATATTTGAACCCAAGACCTTCGCCTCGGTTCTATAGTAAAATATGGTTGTAAATTTTTACCAGATCAGTCACCATTTTATGAAAATAACATCTGGGCCTGAATGACAGCCGTCTGTAGTTTGTCGCCATTTAAATAGCGTTATACTTACCATCAATTTTAATTGTCCATGCTAAGGTCAAAACCTCTTCAAGCCTACCAAAAAACATTCAACAATTCCGACCCAAGCGGATAAACGGGAGTGTTCCAAGACCACGCTTTTTACGATCACCTCCGAATTTTACGACGCAGTATATTAAAAGTAATCATAAATTTAAGAAATCGAAACAAAAACATTGCATCTGTAGATACCTCGGTGGAGTCGTAAATAGGTTTTATATGGCTCCACGAGGCTGCTCACTAACAATTAGAGATTGGTCTTACATAGCGACGGGATGCATTGAAACAGGATTTAATGATGGGACCCGGACCGCTACTATTTAAATGCTGTTTTGGATAGGACCTCGAACTGGACTTACTGTTCACTTATGTTTGACGTAGAAGCTGCAAGTAGGTTAGCGAGGATGTTGAAGCGATAAGGACAGGTAAACGATTTTTAAAGACTTGGTGAAATCTTATCTGGTTCTGAAGGATCTATTCTAGTTGGTAATGAGCTTCAAGATTTATTGAAGGTGTGAATTGTGAATCTCATTGCCCTAGTTGTAATTTCAAATTATATGGAGAATGGCGCTTGGAATGTAATATCACCGCGTATTGCGTTTCAAATAACCAATAACATATCTAGAGATACATAAAACACATGCCGTTTCTCTTTCATCTTCCTTAAGATTGGCTACACACCCAATAAAATTGTATCAGTGAGTTTCTATGGTCATCTTACCACCAGACCCACATGTTTGATTTCCTACCTAAGTAAATAATAAGAATGTCTAAAACCATGTATATAATATTTATATAACATGCTAGCGGAATAAAAAAAAATCAAGGAAGCATAAAATTACGAACTCTTATACTCCCGGCCGTAATATGAAACGCGCATAATCGTTATATAAAAATGCAGCGCTAAATAAAGCCATGAGTCCGACTAATGACCCTTTCAAACCTTAAGTACATTTTTACAGCCTTATACAGCGCTGCAGCGCGTAAAACTTTAAGATTCAGACCTGTTTCGTTAAAGTCTGTTTTGCTGGCAGGATCTGCTATATTAGAAGAAGGTCTAGTATATTGTTTTATTGTAGGTAAATAACCAATGTGGGGTCGGCATAACATATTTCTTCATGCACGTTGCAGAATCGATTTGGTTTAGGTGTTACGACCGGTCGTCTATTATAAGGCGTTGATCCTTCTCACGAATTTAAGCTTAACAACTATTAACACAGATTTTTTTACCAGACCTGGGAAATGAACGCGGGAATTTCTAACCTACATAATATATCCAAAACTGAACGCATACTCACGCCTTTTATCCCCGAAAGGGTAGGCAGCGGCGCAACTAGTGCACCCACTTTTCGCCGTGCGTATTCCGTCCCATGATGTGATAGGTGGCGAGCCTATCGCCATATCGGGCACAAATTCCAGACTCCGGGCTGATACTGAATGGAAAAATCAAATATCACTTTGCCCGACCCGGGATCGAACCCGAGACCTCAGCATTGCAGTCGTACCGTAATACAACTCCAAAACTGAATACCTTAGAAAATCGTACTAAAAACTTCTTGAGTATTATTTCTAGGAAATTATACGCGTGTGAAACAACTGGAAGCTTATTTATTCCGATTCTAGAAAAAAGAATTAAACTTTTTGCTTCCCAGATTTTTCCAATATTTGGACGAAATATACACGAACAAACGATCAAGTTAATGAATTCTGTCCTGGAACTACTGCAACAATTCTAATAATCTAGTAATTAGAAATTACCATATCCCTGAATAATCTGTTTATGTTCTGTTTTGATTATGTTATTCTTAGAAAACTTTTGTGTTGGTGGAGTTGACAAATCTAGAAGTTAAATTATATAAATTCTGACGTAGCAATTCTCTTTCCTGGTACATCAATTGGCTACACTTGACGCGATTGTAAAGTTAGCAATGTAAATGAGAGTACCTACAAATTTAATTGACACACAGAATGTGATCTCAGTTTGCACTAAAATTATGAAATGCGTGTACTGTTGGAGAACCATATCTAAGTAGGAACATGTAGCTAATATACTAGTAGTTTCTTCTACATAATTGTACTCTTTGTACCTCTACACTAAATACTATTTCATTAAGGTGTAAGCAGAGTGTCTAAGTCGAACAATAAAGCGGTCGTTACTTCTTAATATTGGTCTCATTCATTATATAACCCGTCGACACAAAGTTATTAAAATCCAATAATCCTACTATAATCTATACATCTATACATATAAATAAAATTGGAGTGTCTGTTTGTAATATTGAAATAACCGTTTTTTACTACATGTATATGAATATGTATACGGTACATACACCAAAATAACATTTTTTACAATTTTTGTCTGTCTGTCTGTCTTTCTGTCTGTCTGTTTGTTCCGGCTAATCTCTGAGATGGCTGGACCGATTTTGACGCGACTTTTATTGGCAGGTAGCTGATGTAATTAGGAGTAACTTAGGCTACTTTTTTACCCTTTTATCCCGGGAAAACTCATTCACGCGGGCGGAGCCGCGGGCAACGGCTAGTTATATTATAAACGCGAAAGTTTGTGAGTATGGATGTATGGATGCTTGTTATTCTTTCACGCAAAAACTACTGAACGAATTTTGATGAAATTTGGCACACAGGTAGATTATGTCCTGGATTGACACAAAGGCTACTTTTTATCCCGTGAAAATATAAAGCGGGACTTTAATCCCGTGAAAACTCATTCACGCGGGCGGAGCCGCGGGCATAAGCTAGTACTACATACTCTGAAAATATTTTGACCAAAAGAGACATTGTATCGCTCTTTGGCTACCAGAATTATGCCAGCCTATCTGACTAGAAAGCAACTTGTGGGATAGAGTCGCTATGGCTGGTGTAGTAGCCCCTATACTATCACCATCGTCACCAGACGAGTGATGGACATAACCCTCTGCCAACAAAGCCTAAACATATTACCAATCAATTACTAAACCAACACCGATAAAAAAACTGATTACAAAAAGCAAGACGGGCGAAATAAAAGTATATCCCATCAAGTATAAAGGCTTACTGCCACTAAAAGCTAGCCAACGGCGTGCTAATGAAAACTCCGCTAACGATATTAAAGCCGGAGAAACATTAAAAGTTCGATTCACACGCTGCGGACACGTAAAGTTAAAACTAAGAATCCTAGAAGAAGTAACTCTGGTGCAATGGCTTTAAAATTCTAAACCGTAAGGTAATGATTTTGACGGCAGTATTCGAATTCTAAATAATTAAGTGGTTCATCATTAAAAACCGTGTTTTAAATTAAATTAGGTCGTGATTTTCTAGTCCTACAAAATAATTCCAACTTCCCATATTGTCAATGTGAGATTGGCCGTTGGTGCAACGTTGCAGAATGGATTTGCTTGATGACCAGCTGCCTGTTTACCACCAAGCACTCTCCAGGAATTAAATCTCAGTAAAATGTAGACGATAGCCTAGTTGGGAATGGAACGGTCTGCCGAGACAATGTCCGGAGGTTCAAAACCCAAGGCACACACCTCTGACTTTTCGAAGTTACGTGTGTATTGTTTATCAATTATCGTTCGCTTTAACGGTGAAGGAAAACATGGTGAGGAAACCTGCATACCTGAGAAGTTCTCTGAATTTTGAAGGTATGTGAAAACCGCCAAACCGCACTAGGCCAGCGTGGTGGACTAAGGCCTAACCCCTCTCAGCAGTAGAGGAGGCCCGTGCTCAGCAGTGGGCAGTACATAATACAGGGCTGATTGCATTGCAAAATGTATTAGAATTTGAACTCGTAAAGTATCTATAACAATTAAAATATAAGCTCATCATAAAATAACTAATAGTATGCGTAATTAAAAGTTTTAATTCCGACCACCAATAGATGGCGCTGAACACAAAGAACCTTTTTTTAAACAATTTTATAAAACAATAAGGTTTGTCTCCAAGAGCATGCACTCTCAGATTATAGCCGAGACGTGGGTAGTGATTTGCCACATTGTACCCTGAGAGAACAAAGATTTCGTTTTAGTTAAGGTTGTTTATTTAATACTTGGTAGAAGTGCAGCGAACCAAGTAACCTGAACGATATTTTATGCAACTAAGAGGCTAGTTGAACGCCACGAAGACCAATAAGCACTCACGATAGAAAATAAATGTTATTGAACAATACTCGTCTTCCTGATTCATTAGTTGCCTTAATAGGCCCAGCAATTACATTGACTACAATGTCCTATACATTGAAACACAATAGTTTTGATTATAAACATTAATTACTGAAAACAGACAGTGAACACAGTGGTGTTTCCGAAACCACTGATGTATGCTATTAAAGTATAGATAGGTAGATAGATAGATAACACTTTATTTTACGCCACTAACATACGAAGAAATTAAAAATCAAACAGCATACTTAGTATAGGTAACATAATATTTTTATATTCGGCTTTATGTTTAAAGTATACTTACCAACTACCTTAATATAAGATGCATAAAGTATCTTTTACTAGAATATATTAATAAAATTGAGACGTCACCAATACATATCATATCACATATCGTCACGTGAACGTGTCGTAGGGTGCGACTTAAAATCGCTAGTTGACACTGGGCTTAATGAAAAATTTCATAACGGCCACAGCGATACAAACGAGTGGAAAGAAAACAACATTGTCGCCCAAATATTCGGAATTGGACGTTCGTCCACGCCCCGCGCCCCGCAATCCCGATGAGTGCGTTTCAAAATTATTTAATTTAGTTTACAATAAACGACTGGATGTATTTTTTGGCATGTATAACAAAGAAAACGAATAAAAACATCACGTGAATTTTCTACTGCTATAAAAATAATAAATCACACAACGGAAATTTCTTTTATTTTTTTTGTTTTCTTAATCAAATCAACTTTAGTTTTTCTTCACCATTCTTTAGATTTTAGGCTAAATAACACGGATTGTAAAAGGGAATCAGAAAGACAGATCCTATCTTTTTAACACAATTTTATTAGCGTCATACGTATTTCTATCTTTTTGTTGAATTTTCAATAAAAGCGTGTTGTTTAGCTTCTTAAACTATTATTTTTATTTGTAGTTACTTATATTACACTTTATTCGTTCACGTTCGCGGCGCCGCACGGCGTAGGAAGGTGCGCGTAAATTGATATTTACCTGAAAGTTTAGACGTCTCAATAGTTTCATCGTAATAATTTGAATGAAAGTGGTTTTGTTTTATTTTCAGTATAAGTCAGTGTGACCTTCTGTTAAGCCCCATTTTTTATTCATTAGATAAAAGTTATCTGTACAGCCAATTTTAACTTTGGCTAAGCAATATACTTAAATCTAATATATAAAATTCGCGTTTCACAGTGTTTGTTCCCTCCTCCTAAAAGGCTGGACCGATTTTCATGAATTTTGTGTGTATATCGGGTAGGTCTGAGAATCGGTCAACATCTATTTTTCATCCACCTAAGTGATAAGGGTAACCCATCCTAATTTTTTTTTCGGGCAGATTTTTTTGTTTTATTTTTTTATGATACAGCATTCAAACCTTTCTACGATCAACCCCTATTTTTTTTATAATTTTTAACCCCGGTCGGTAGCTGATGGCAAACCGACGTTTGCGGGGTCAGCTAGTGTATTTATATTATTACAACTAACATTAATTGTTTATGTTCTACCTGATAATTAGATATTCAAATAATAACTTTATTAAAACTCTCTGTCTCTCACTAGCACCGAATACCACAGAAATAACTGAAGTGGCTAAGCTGTTTACACTTCTTCCACATTTGGAGGTAGTATAGAATTTTCAAAACCATTTTTGTCACTTTTTGCAGCCAAAATTATTAGCTGCTCCGAACGACATCCACTGTGACACATTCTGTGTCAGTGGATGTGAATTGTGGATATCTGGTGATTTTTGTCGACCAAAAGGCAATATAAAGCGTTACGTCAAACGCAGCGTGTCATGATTCAATTTCACCGCCAGTTCCTATTAGCATTGTAATCGGAATTTGAAAACTGGTTTTTAAATACTGCACTAGTTTGGTTATTTATTTATTTATTTTATTTATTTATTTATTAAAGTTGCATCAACTAAGTAACACCATTTAAACCTTAACATTAACTTAGTTTAAAAACATATTTTTGTTCAAATGCTACTTATACAATTATAGATGCAAACGACATTTCAATATAATAAAGCATTATTACAGATAGAGGTACAGATAAGAAAACACAGTAAAACGTAAAAACATTAAAACATATAAAAGTCACGACAATCGAAATATTAACAATACTAATACTAATTTATACATAACAATTATTAAAGTAAGGTAATACAAAAAAACAGAAATCAATTATTTAATGTCAGTACTATAAGGAAGTTATAAATTATAAGTACAATAAAAGTTAATTGAAGCATACAAAAATAAATAGTCAAATTAAACTACATAAAAAAAAAAAAATTAAAACAAACAGAAATAATCAGGTCAAATTAAATTACATAAAATCCGTATAAATTATCTTTCTAACATTATTTTTAAATCTATAAAGGGAATTAGAAAAGATGTCAATATAATGAGATTTACTAGGAAGTTCCGAGTCATTGTCATCATCATTCGTTACATTAGCGGGTATTATTGACAAATTATGAATTTTATTATACGTTCTGAAGAGTCTGTTTAACGGAGAATAAAAACCCAAATTTGAACCAGCTTTTATACCTGAGAATGGTTGATACTTATTACGTCTAGGAAGCTGTCTGGGAATAGAAATATTTGCCTTGGATAAGAGATTCGGTGCGTCAGAATGACCGTTAAGTAATTTGTATAAAAATACCGTATCAATGAAACTCCTGCGATTTTGGAGGCTATTCAAGCGAAAGTGTCGCAAACGATCTTCATAAGTAGGCAGCTTCTTTGCCAAATTAAATTTGAATGACATATACCACAAAAACCGCTTTTGAACTCTTTCCAAACGCTTTATGTGGACATCGTAGTGCGGGTTCCAAACAGGGCTGCAGTACTCTAGGCAGCTGCGTACCACTGCACAATAAATTGCAATGACAGTTGAGGGATTTTTAAATTCCTTGCAATTACGTAAAACGAAACCCAAACTTTTGAAACTCTTATTGGCGATGTTGTCGTAATGAAAATTGAGCCGAAGTTTACTGTCCAAAACTACTCCTAAATCACGAACACGATCACTTTCCGCTAATGGAGTGCCATTAATACAATATGTGAATGACAAGGGAGTTTTCTTCCTCGAAAAACGAACGACGTGACATTTCTCTGCGTTCAATGTCATACCATTCAGTTCACACCACGAAACTAATTCGTTTAAGTCATTTTGCAACAAGTTTCGATCCTCCAAAGTAGTAACTATTCTGTAAAATTTTAAGTCATCAGCGAATACATGGTAGGTGGAATTAACGAAGGAACTGCCAACATCGTTTATGAATATATTAAATAATAAAGGGCCCAAATGAGAGCCTTGAGGAACTCCAGAAAGAGCAATAAATGGATCCGATTTATAACCTCCAGCGACGACTACAGAAGTCCTATTTGATAGGTAAGATTTAAAAAAATTTAGCAAAGTACCACCTATCCCGACTAATTCCAACTTAGCTAGCAATTTCTCATGATTCACCTTGTCGAAAGCTTTACTAAAATCTGTATAGATCACATCTATTGAATGCCCATTATCTATTCCCCCAGCAATATCCTCGACGAAGGAAACCAAATTGGTAGCGGTAGACCTTGCCTTAACAAAACCATGTTGCTCAGGAATTAATGATTGCTTAATGTGCCAAGACAAAATTGGAAACAATAAGGTTTCAAAGACTTTTGCAAAGACATTAATTATAGAAATAGGTCTATAATCTTTCACTAAGCTGGTATCACCACCCTTAAATAGGGGTAAAATATGAGCTTCCTTCCAAATCGAGGGAAAGGTACCATCGCCTAGAGATCTATTAAAGATTATTGACAGCGGAGTCACCAACTCGCGCGCGCAATTAACAACGAAAATAGCTGGGATCCCATCAGAGCCAGCTCCCTTTGTAGCATCAAGTCTTTTTAACACGTTGTAGACCTGACTTTCGGTAACACAAATCTTTGTCAGACAGTTCGTGACGGTAGGTACATGAGATAAGCAAGGAACAAGGAGATGGTTGGTATTGTAGACAGAACGGAATTGGTTAGCAAATAGGTTACAAATGTCTGTTCCATTTGATGCAACGATTGCATCAGATGACATTTGAGCCGGATAGGAACTAGCACCACCTCTTTTATGTTTTATGTAAGTCCATATTAATTTTGGATTCGATGTTAACGATGCTTCTAGCCGCTCCAGATAAATAGAATAATTCTGGTCACGTAGTCTAGCACATCTTTCTCTGAGGAGCTCAAAAGTTAACTCATCGCGAGGATTTTTATATTTACGACATTTTAACCTGTACTTAAATTTTTCTTTTAGTGCTTTAATTAAGGCATTAGTGAACCATATTGGGTATTTACTGTTACGGGGCTTTGACTTGGGTACATGTTTAATAATTATAAACCTGAGTTGGCTATAGAATATCTTTATCATATCATCAACAGTGGCGCACTCTGACATTACCTCCTCCCATATTACATTTTTTAAGTCGTTTACAATTTCCTTATAATCAGCTCTGTGAAAGTGATACTTAGAGTCACACTTTGGTGAGAGACTAACGATATATTCCAGTGTAATGTTAAATTCTAAAGGTGGGTGAAATGGATCAATTATAGTTAAAGGACTAGTGCATACATCAACCATAGACGGAACGAAATTAGAAAAGATTAAGTCTAATATTCTGTTTTTGCTATTCAAAATCGAATTATATTGTTTTAGCTGATTAAGTGACATAAAGTCAATCAACAAGTTATTCAGTAGGCTGTTAGAGTGTTGTGGCACGAGCTCAAGGGTAGTAGATTTATACCAGGATAAGTTGTACAAGTTGAAGTCACCGAGTATAACAGTTTTACCGTAGTGATTAGCCAATGTGCGATTTGTGTTTTCAATAAAGTGTTCGAGTATATGTGATTGCACTGGTGGAGGTATGTATACTCCACATATGTATAAATATTCAATTTGGTTACATTGGCCGCGCAACTCTACCCTAACCCAGATATCTTCACATTCAGATTCAATACTACATAACCTAGTAGATATTAACTGTTTGGATACAGCAATTAATACGCCACCGCCCCCTTTCCTGCTATGAAACCCGCGACTTTCACGGTCTCTCCTATATACTATATATCTATCGTCAAACAGTTCGTTATCGGAAATGCTACTATTCAACCAAGTCTCTGTGAAAACTAAAACATCAAAATGACTACAGACAATGTTGTTAAATAGCTCACTCGTTTTCGTCCTTAGACCTCTAACATTTTGATAATAAAAATTAATATTATACATGCCTTTAAGTAAATTATAACAAACATAGCGCTATTATGATAATCGATTTAACATATCAGTATTCTTAATGTGGATATAATTCGATGCCTCATTCTTCCTCATAAAAATTTTACCATCACGGACCCATACTAATCTATACTTCAGTTCTTTGGCCTTAGAGCGAGCAGCAGCATGAAGTGATTTATTTTCTGAAGACAGGTGTTCCGTAACATAAATGGCTTCCTTTTTGGCACCACCAATGCCCAAATGGCTAGTGTTTAATTTTTCCTCCTTGTTATTTTTGTTAAACCTGCTCGTCGCTGCAATGAATTCATCGCGAAGGCGTGGGCTATTGAATTTTACCAAAATAGAGCGCGGACGAGGGCTAGCGCCATTCTTCTTTGCTATTCTTGAACAATAATGAATGCCGCTTTCAGAAACAGGACATTTGATGATTCTACCCAAATGTTGAACCATATTAATCAAGTTCTCTTGTTTGTTTTCTGGTAAGCATTGAATCTCAATGTTGGTTGAGCGAGAGCGCTGATCCATTTGAGCGAACTTTACAGATAATGACTGGTATGCAGTAATTAATGAATCTTATTCCCTCTTGAATTCCTCGATCAAAGCTGACTGTTTAGCATGGTCAGATTTAATTTTTTCTAACTCTTCATTAAAAAACGAAATAGATGTCTCAATAGACGCTACGGCATCACGAATCTCACTTAGCTGAGGAGTAAATTTGTGCGTAAAAGAGTTCTGTAGCTCTTCGCGAATTATGTCACGAACTTTACTTGCCGACAAACAGGAACAATTTGCAGCAGTTCGTGCTTTGTTACGCTGAGTGACGTAGCTAATCTCGGGTGATGTATTGCGAGTGTTAGAAGCCATGATAGTGTAATTAAATAAAATTTACTCGAGCCAAACCGACGAGACAAGGTGCATTCGAGTTAATAATAGATGTCGCTAACGTTGCTGACAGACAGGCGCATCGATCTGTTATGAGTAATCACTTACTTCGGACAGAAGTCGTGCTCTGAATGACTAACGGTGATCATAGATGTCGCTGCTGTGTATGTGCAATAGATATAATCAACTCTGAATAGTTAATATCCTACAATTTTTGTAGTTGAACAGCACGTTAAGCACCTTAGTCCGCAGAAAATAGATGTTCTATAATTGATCTGACACCAAACAGTCACAGTTTTATACTTCCACTGATGTTCCATTCAAAAGTTAACCGTCACAAGAATAACAACAATTGTGTTATTTTGTAGATTTAGCGATAGTTCGACCTTTACGGCATTAGACACTTTAGATAAACACTGATACTAAAACACATATGCACTTTTTGGGGGTAAAACCACGTGAAAACTATTTTAAATCTTTAAATTTATGTGGAGTGATATTCACTTTGTGTTTACTGTACTGCGCCCTCTTACATTAGTATAGCTTTTTAAGGCGATGAGTATTTATTGAAAAGAAATGGATCACGTGTACTTGATAAATCGACCAAGACGCAACAATAGCCACTAAGCGCATTGAGTGACCTGGCATTATGAGACTTAAATAATGTATCAAGATGACGAACGCAGTGCAAAGCCACACGGTTATTTGTAATTAACGCCTGGTTGGTTTGCTATTGTTGACGAGCGATCCATACTACTTTTAGGTGGTCATGACAGTTACCATCCGGGAAGCGACATCGTCATCCAACCACAAAGTATTTGTAAAAATACTTGGTTTAACCAATTTAATTCAAGTCAGATTGATAAAAAACAGCGATGGTAACTCCCAACCTTATTCCAATCAGTTCCAACAAATTTAATTAAAAAACTACAAAGTATCGTATTCTTTCGCGAACTCAGGCATCGAATTTGCAATCTGAGCGTCAACCGCCCCAATCCAAATAAAAAACATTAGCCCAAAGGCGCGAACTGGAAAGCGGAATGGTTTGGAAAATTCCTGCATTCCCTCGGTCCTAATTTGTTTTCCTACGATGCCTGCGAATGCAATTGGCTATTTAAAATGTCAACGTTCTTTTGCATTCAGTTTTGTTGATGAAAATTACATGTAGATGGTTTAGTAGCTGCGTTGTGTAGTTTTGGGTTCAAATCAGAAGAACCCTTGTGAACATCATAGTTAATTTAAATTGGTTTTTCGCAGATCTAATCCAGGATTTAAACAGTTTTCAGCATAACAGCTAATTTACACCTATTATAACCATAAACATTTTCTAATAAATGACCATAATTGCTAAATACATGCAATAAAGCTATTGTTTTTGCATAATAGACTAATTAACAGACTATAATTCGATAATATTTGCAAAATTAACTTGGCAAGTTTAAAACACATAACGGCCATCAATCTTTCTCAAAATAATAATAAAGCAATACCAGCCCTCGAATACAGTGTTTATATACTGTCCCACTGCTGGTCATGAGCCTCATCTATTACTTATCTTTGAGTATTTACCAACTCAAAGATTACTATAGAAGAGTTAAGGCCTTAATCCGCACGCTATAGACTAAAGACGCTATAGACGGACTAAAGTCACTTCACATACCTTTAAACCATGGATTTTTACAACAATATGTTTCGTAAATTATAATCTCTTGCCGTAATATCCTTACAAATATTACCCTTTTTCAGCGTTATCAAAAAGTGTGACGATAGTTTAATTCATGAATAGGTTAGTGCTCATTATTTTCACACTCTACCAGTCTAGCGGAGTGGCAGGGTGGCTACTAGGTAGCTACCTAGATAGGTGAAGTGCTAGCGATTTCGCGTGCAAGCACTCTCTTCGACCCGAGAGCCACACTTCGGGGACGAGGATTGCTTGTTATACCTTGTATAGAATTAAAATATGTTTAGTTCACTTTAAAACGTGATGGAATAAGGTACTTTGAAAAACGAGCTATTCTGTTGGCACCGTCGCTTGTGTATAGAAGTATGAAAAGTTTAATTACCAACATTCAAAACATTACATTATTCTTCGTTCATCGTTTATAAACGTGTTAACATTCTCAGTGATCAGAAAGAATATTGAATACAACGTCTTCCGAGCATGCGAACTGTTGGTAGTAATCCTAAATATACAAAATGTTTTTTTAACTAAACACAATTATACAAAATGAGATGCCTACATAATATTAGATAAATTACAGTACTTTTTGAAAATTTCGAAACACTCAGCGTTAAAACTACAAGCAAGTAACACATAAATTTAATGTTCAGTATGTAGCGATGCATCATTAGTGAAACTTGACTAACAGCTAGGCGCAGACATAACTAAACCAAGTTGAGACTAGTTTGCAAGTGTTCCTAAGCATACAATCATTACTTAGGTAGTGACAGTGCGGACGAAGATCTTAGAAACTACTGCGAATTTGATCCATCTACTTCTTAGAAAATATATAAAGGACGCGCCTTAAATGATATTTCTTTTCTGCCAAAGTATAAGCAAATGCTCATTTATAATTATTGTTATAGTATGCGTAAAACAGAAGTGTTCCAGATTTATGTATGTGTGCGTTCATAACGACACAAAACGTTATTGTATGTGTGTTGCACTTCCTATGAAAAATTTACATAAAAGTGACAGATGTTATTCTTTGCAACAATAAGCACAAGGCGAGTCCTTTCTAGGTAGTTTAAGATCCATTTAGAGTATGTTTTCT
Source organism: Sphinx pinastri (assembly GCA_947568825.1). Lineage (NCBI taxonomy): Eukaryota > Metazoa > Arthropoda > Insecta > Lepidoptera > Sphingidae > Sphinx > Sphinx pinastri. Next base: position 971,362 of record OX387623.1, read on the forward strand.
GCAATGTTTGAGGTCTAGGTTGGAAGTAAGTTTTTTAAGTTCCTAATTTCCATTTAAGTCTTAAGCTAGCTTGCACAACGACTCAATAAATATGATTAACGCTAAATATATTTTAATCATAGTGCTGTCTTTGTCAACTCCTCATGTATAACAGAGACGCCACGAGGTCTTAAATGTATTTAGCGCTCAAAATATTTAGTAACTTGTTGTACAAGCCAGCTTCAGTGTGGAGTCAGGACTCTGCCACCTATATTCATTGTTTATCCAACAGTGAGGTAACTCTCTTCACTTATTTATATGCTCGTGAAGCCCTGGTAATATTATTTCAAAAGTTTATGCAGATATAAAAAATTTGGGTATTATTACATAATCATGCATACATCCCACAACGGATTAGGATGAAAGTCACACAGATAACAAAAAATCCTGGGTTAACCCACTTTTTATCACAGAAAAGATACAAAAAGACATATTTGTGGAAGAGTTTCCGAAGGCCCTGAGCATATAAACCTTAAAAATCTAATATAAACTCAATCCCATAAGTTAATATCAACGCGAATATAGTTATTATAAACGTGATGTAAATAAAGTAATAAATTGTACAAATATGCGCGGGGCGACGGGGTGACGCCGCGACAGGGTGTCAGGGGCGGTGCGCGCGCGACATGAGTTATTATAGCGTCCCGACCTCTCATACATCTTATTACCTTTAATACTGATAGACTGCCTAAGACTACATCAAAAGTGGATTACAAAATGGAAATGAAACTGAAAGAAGACATTCGCAATGAATAAATAAGGAAGTGTTTTAGATACATGTTACGCTGTAGGATTGCCAGTCGCGTGCCAAATATTTATGTATGTTTTTATTTTAGCACTAGATGTTGCTAGCGGCTTCGTTCGCGTGAAAGACTTTTCTGTGGTGAAAGGTAGCTTATATGTTTCTCTAGGACATAGTATTGTGTCCCAAGTCCATTGGGGTTTCTGCGTTCAACATATACATATACACTCACGCCTTTTATCCCCGAAGGGGTAGGCAAAGGTGCAACTGGTGCACCCACGTTTCGCCGGGTATATTCCGTCCCATGATGTAATAGGAGGCGAGCCTATCGCCATATCGGGCACAATTCCAGACTCCGGGCTGATACTGAATAGAAAAACCCAATATCAATTTGCCCGACCCGGGGATCGAACCCGAGACCCGGTTTCTGCGTTCATTGTACCCAAATAAAAAAACATCAACACATTTTAAGAATTTTCGCATTTATAACATTACAGAATTTTACTTGAGGAAAAACATGTAACCCGTCTATAATTTAAATTATTATTTTGTATTTTTTCCTCATTAAAAAAGGTTAGACCTCAATTATTATGCCACATGTGAAGGTAAAAAAAATTTGCAAGGGTCGTGAGGGCTTTATAAGGGCCATAATTACCCTGGGTTAAATGCTTTCACACTTCTAAAGAACCTAATATAGGGAGGAGGAAGCCTTGGTAACCACAGAGAACTGGGCACAGATTATGAAAGGTAAGGCCACTAACGCAATTTGAATGATTTTTTAAATTAAAAAAAACTTTGTTACAATCTTCATTTTGTGTACTAATACTTACAACCACTTTACATACAACTATACGCCGAAACAAAATACAATAAGTCAATGCCAGACTCATAATATCTATCTAGCAAACCGAACACAGGCCGCGGCGGATACAGCCTGTAACTACCAACAAGTACTAACTGCACTTGAGCCAACTTGTGTAAGTACACAAGTGCGTTTAGTTACTACCCTCTCGTCATTTTGTTTCTGTGGGTAAGATGAGGATAAGGTTGAAGGTATGATTGAAGTTAAACTAATTCTAAGTTTCGCGATTCACTTGCTTTACGAAAGTGTAAATTGAGCATAGATTAGTGAAATGTATTATATGTCTTGTGTTATAAAATTTGTAATCTTAATATATAAAAGCGAAAGGTCACTCACTCATCACAAAATCTTAGAAACTACAAGTGCTAGCAGTGTCAAATTTTGCATGGGGGTTTGCTTTTAGGACGTAGGTGCTCACTAAGAAGGGATTTTGCGAAATTCAACCCCAAAGAGGTAAAAAGGGGCTGCAAAGCTTGTATAAAGCTTCTATAGTTTAATAGTGTGTTTTATTCTTTCACTGATAGGAAGCTACATTACTCCAGAGTCCTATAGTTTTTATCCCGGGAAAATAGTTATCCTGGAAAACTTATACACGCGGGCAGAGCCGCGAGCAAATGCTAGTTTGAATATAAAGTATTAATAATGTTTGTAATTTCTTAAAAATGTGGTTGAGTATAATAGAAGGCAAGCTAGGTCCCGCCTTGTACTTGTAGTAGTTAACTATGCGCTTCGACTGTGCTGTTCAATAAAAACATGCTGTTCCAAAAATCTGTATTAAATAATATGCTCAATATAATGTTAGGTATTAATAAATTTTAAAAACAAATGACTCAAAAGACAAAAACTATAGCACAATAAGTGGCTCCAGGAACCCGAGCTGGAGACGAGGCGTCTGCGGCAGACACTCGATGGCTCTCGTCTCCTTTGTTGATGCTCGCCCTTTATTCCACACCCCTTTGTTATTCCCACATATATATAGTTCCAATATCTAGGTTGAATTTAGTTTGTTTACTGCGTTTTCACATAATTTAGAATCCAAAGTAAGCCTGAGGTGGAACTAATGCTGATCGTTGCGTATTTCCCATGATGTGTTTGTGAATAGCGGCGATAGCCTAGTTGGGAGTGGAACGGACTGCCGAGACGAATGTCCGCAGGTTCAAAACCTTTCCTAAAAAGTTATGTGTGTATTCTTTGTGAATCATCGCTCGCTTTAACGGTGTTCAAGGAAAACATCATGAGGATACCTGCATACCTGAGAAGTTCTCTGAATTTCGTAGGTATGTGAAGTCCGCCAACCCGCACTAGGCCAGCGTGGTGGACTAAGGCCTAAACCCTCTCAGTTGTAGAGGAAGCCCGTGCCCAGTAGTGGGCAGTATATAATACAGGGCTGGTATGATGATGATAATGATTATGAATAATATATCATTCCTACAATTCAGATACCGGCACGAAGATTTTTTTATATATCCAAACTTTTGGTAAAGGAGTATTGAGAATCCCTGATCACCAACCCCGGTGAACTCTGTAAAATAAGAAGAGGAACGAAATTTGGGCATGGGTATCGTATAAATGAGTAGTTTCAACCAAACAACAGCAAATATTACACTAGGTTTCTGTGCCTTTTGTTATCACAGCTGGTACATGAGGTATACAACACTGAAGCATGAAAACATAAAAAATCATCCATTCATACTGAACCAAATCGCACCTTATAGATACCAAATCTTAGCAAAAATTACGTACAATTATGCAATAATCGCTCTACCTAAATTAATCTATATTCATATAAATACCTAGGAAAGTACAAGTATTCTATACAATCACCAGTATAAAGCCAGTCCGAGCTCAAAGTTAGAGTAAAATTTGTCCAAGTATATTGTCTGGGTATTGGAAGCGCATCCATTAAGACGCCGAGGGCCGGCTCGTAGCTATTTCTATGCAAATGTCCCACTGTTCCGGATAATGGGTTTGTTTGAATATCTGTATGTAACATGACAAATTACATTTACGATGGATTTGTTAATAATTAACTTACTAGAATAATTTTGATTTCGAGTTGTGAGTCGCTTCATTTTTGTTACCGTTATCAATATTATCATCAATATATTATGCTCACGCCTTAACTGTAGGTATACCAGCATATGCAGAGAAGAATGGCGGCAGAGGATAATCAAATAGGACACTTATTCTTCGCGGATTTATATTGTCAATTGTAATATGTACTTCCAAAGGCAGCGAGGCTATCCGCCATCATCATCATTATCATCATCGGCCACATAAAATACACTGCTGATAGTAGGCTTCCCCTTAAGATACCCACGATATTAATTCACAATTTCTTTCGTATCTCAAACTCACAAATTGTTCGACCTGAAAACCGAACCTATAATAGACACAGACCGAGACACCAACACGACAAACACCGCACAATATGCTACCACTAGTGCCAAATCGAATTACGTTCAAGCTTTCTAAGAACACATACAAAGTGTTCTACGTAATCAAATCTCAGCAATCAATTAGACCAAACAAACAATAAATCAAGCATCCAATCTTGCTTCCGATCATAAAGACATGCACACGAGATTTGGGCGCAATATCCGGGATTTTCGGTTCAGCTCGATCACTAATTGGTTTATGCCTTCGGTTTGTCAGTGATCTGTATATGGTGAATAATTGTGGGAGATTGGGATGGTTAAGATTTACAATACTATGAACTTATGGCAGCAAATGATAATGGGTCATGTTTATGTCTTAAATGTAAAAGAGTAGGAAGGTGTGTATCTAAGAATGCTCCATACGCTACGCCACAAGTTATCATTTATTATTTTAAGAATCATAATATGAAAATGTTTGTGACTACAAAGTGAGAATCAAACTACGATCCTTAAGTTGTTCACAGTAATTGTCTGTGAATTTAATTGTTCCTTACGAGTTATAATTTATATGCGATGGTGATTACTTACAATCATGACCTACTTGCTCGTTCACCTTCTATAAAAAGCATTCGCGTGAACAGTTAAATGAAAGAGGAGAAATTTTATTGTCAGACTAAATAAATGTTACATAATTTGTTGCTTGAATAAAAGCTACAAATGAATTTTAAGTAAAAAATACTGCTATAGAGAAAGTTCGTGCACCGTAGCTCGCGTTAGAATAACTTAGTGAAATTAATTCAGATTTTGGCAGAGAACTTTCAAGTTTCAACTAATCAACTGTAGAACGGTGCGCAGTGCGATTTCAGGGAAATTCCTTTTAGAAATTCCAAGAGGCATACCGGGCCAAGCGGACGATAGCCTTGTTGGGGATGGAACGGTCTACTGATAATGTCGGCAGGTTCACAACCGAAAGAAAACTTACGTGTACTACTACGAAAGATCTTCACTACCACAACACCGGAAGCAAATTATACGTAAGTTTTTATCAATTTAAATTTGATCCCACAGCCTTTCATTTCATGCAGGGACGGTCCCGTGCAGCTATCTTAGTGCAACAAGATATCCTGGGACGGTCTCGTTTGCGCCGAAGAAGGCCACCGCGAGTTTTGGTTGGTATGTCGGTGTAGGGTGTACATAGTGTTAGGGACTCGGTCCAATGCTCGCTCGGATGATGCTATACTTCCGAGTATCGACATTGAGCCGTAAGACTGTGTGAAACCAACATAACCGTTCCACTCACCCCCCAGCGGTGGTAGCGATAACGCGTTGTGTCCCAGAGAAAAAATAAAATAGCCTTTCGTTTCACAGCCGTCTTATCTCCCATTGCTCTGCTGAGATTCAAAAATTTCTCGTCAGTAAATTTGTAGATTATTACACCTACAAATGCTTTGCCTTTGCAAATATCGTTATTCAGTTACTTAAAAAAATCAACATAATATGTAACACGTGAGATCCTAAATACAATATTAAAGAAAATAATTTTTTTTTGGAAACGTACATGAAATGACGGCCGCCCGCATGAGACAGAAATACATTCAATAAATAGTAAGCGCACTAGTAGCACTATAAAACTTCTTTAGGACCGTTATCAAACTAAAACATAAGTATAAAAGCACAAACCTCATCAATTGATGGAAAAGTCATGAACCCCTGAATCCGTGCCGTTCGAAATGGAACACAGAGAGGTCAAAAGTTAGCAGCTGAAGAAGTAAAACACAAGTCAACCTAGCTCTAATGGAACCCGCTTCATAAAGGTTTTTTAGCCTTTTCCGTTAGCTTTTAAGTTTAATTAAAATATATTCGAAGAGCTGGCGTTCGCAGGTAATGCGCAATGTGAATTAAAATTAACTATTCATTTTCACTGCAGCAGTTTGCGAACTTTAATTCTAATATTAATTGATATTAAAATTTATTTGTCTCTTTGACTGTAAATTATGAATTGGCGTCGTACAGATGCTGTCGACTTGCCGAGATACACTACGGGTAACTAGCATTTGGTGGTGGTAAGATATTTGTATCCGCCTGGATAGCGACCACCATACCATACCAGCGCTGTATTTTATACTGCCCACTGCTGAGCACGTGCCTCCTCTACAATTGAGAGGGTTAAGGCCTTAGTCCACCACGCTGGCCTAGTGCGGGTTGGCAGACTTCACATACCTTCGAAATTCAGAGAACTTCTCAAGTATGTAGGCTTACTCGCGATGTTTTCCTTCGCCACTATACACAACGTGTAAACCCACCATAGTGGCCCACGTAAGTATCACGTTCCGAGATCGGTGTGTATATCTGGTTTCCAACAGGCCGTCATAACTATGTCGACTGACGAGGGGTAATCATCTTTTTTTTATGATATAGGGGGCACACGAGCATACGGTTCACCTGGTGGTAAGTGATCACCGCCGCCCATGAATATATGCAATACCTGGGGGCATAGAGATGCGTTGCCGGCCTTTTAGGTGGGAATTCGCTCTTTTTTTTAAGGTCGCCAGGTCGTATCTGTCCGGAAATGCTGCTGGCGGCAATTGGTTCCATAGTTTTATCTCTGCTCTTTCGAGACTATCTGGACTACTCCACTTACCTTCAGATACAGTAGGTTCTTTTGCCTTACCCGTATAAAGTAGTTGCTTCAGCCACTTCTATTTTTAGTTATATGGCAGTAGGTACTGTTCTCAACAAGTTGACAACGTCTGCGGAGCGCCTTAGAGTAACGAGAGTATCGATGACTTGCTATCGGAGTGATGTCATATTAGAAGCAAAATAAAACATTTTTCAGCTATGAAAGATGTACACTACGATTGGAAATGGATAGGATTAGGTTAAACACCAACCTTCCCCACTAATCGTTGATGTCTCATCCTCTCCCAGTGACCGTCTTGAGCCGAGGTTCGTAACCCGTTAGTGGGTTGCCCTCAGCATGGTTACTTAAATCAAGGGTTGCGAGCCTCTAAAGCGTTCACCCGAAAGTTCGGGGTGGCCAGAAAAGTCTACTCGCGTCAGGCTCGGGGCCGGTAGGGCCATTAAAAAAAAAACGATTGGGAATGCTCAATGCGCTTAAACTTATCTCAGTGTGACGTATATTGCCCCACAGTACTTGATAAATTAAAGCTTTGAATAGTATTGCTACTGTTTATGGTCAGTTGTTGCGTTGACCAAGGAATTTACTTGGAATGAAATTAATGAATAAAAATTACAATTATAATTTTATTTTTTAAAGAGTCTGGTAAATGTTTCTGAATCGCCATTTTGAAGTTGACTGTAATAGTATTTTTATGAGTCCGACTTTAAAACCTGACCACTAAAGCTTATCAGGGGAATTACCACACAAATGAACTGAAAAGTTAGAACAATTAAATGACAATAAAATAAAAAAACAAATAAGTTTCCTTTTCACGTACGCTTGGGATTTCTTTTAACCATCAAATCCTAGATGATCTCTCTTCTAAAAGAATTTCTGTAGTTAAACAGGCTCTCACTAAATTTGTGACTTCAAGGTAATTTTTTAAGAGGCCCTAAATGAAGTGAAAGAGGGTGACCCTGTGACCCGCTTCCCGCGAATCCATTCCAGTGAAGATTGTCGTAAATTAAATATAAGGATGAGAATTCGCAATGCTTCGGAATTTCTTTTGGAATTACGTTTGATGGAACTTCCTAAATTCTGCGTACTTTTATAAAGATGTTTGAGATAGATTTGTTTGAAAAATGATAAAATAACAAAGATTGACAGAAAGATATCGCCCACGCCGGCATAATTGTGTCAACTAGCAAGGGATAATCATATCTCGTCAGTCAAATCTGTATCTGGACCACCACTCCGCTAACCCTCAAGTGCAGTGAAATCATTTCTGTGCCCGTAATCGATTTTAAAAAGTTAGTAAATTCGCTATTTTTGCTATTTAAGTACATATTTACGGTTTCCAGATGTTTTCCTTTACATGACGTCTTATAGCAATAAGACGTCGCTTTTTATCATTTTCATGATTCTGGGTCAACGGGAAGTACCCCATAGTTTTTGATTCCGTTGCGAAATCGCAAAAAATGTGAAAATATGCGACATAAACGGTCATAACTTCTCATCGCATTAACTTGACAAGTTTGATTTTTTCACAGCTGAAAGAGACCGTAGACCCGAGTATAGTATCATCATCAATAGTATCGTAGATCAGATATAACAAAACAGCTCTTGTTTCCGCTCGGGCGAAGCCTTGTGACGTGGTTTATACTTCCCCATACATTAATTGTTCTTGCCGATCACCACGTTACAAAAGTCGCCGTTCGGAGCGGTGACTTCTTGGTGTTTTCCCTTTGGCTAGATTGGCTACCAAGATCAAGTAGTCCTTACACTAACCAAGATAATAAACACATCACAAAACAGGACCCGTATTATAAGTTCTTTATAAAAATAAATTAAAAAAAATATTTTATTCATCACGTAGGCGAACATAGTTGCACTTATGATAAGTCAATATACATTTAATTAATAATAATTATTATTACAAAAAGTCACTTATATAGCTACATACATTTTTATAGGGAGCAAAATCAATGAAAAATAAAGAATCCAAGCTCGGGCTGGCAGGAAAGAGGAGATAAAAAAAACGATGAATCATTTTTATTAAAAACTAGCTTTTGCCCGCGGCTCCGCCCGCGTGAATGAGTTTTCCCGGTATAAAAGTCCCGCTTTATGTTAATCCAGGACATAATCTACCCGTGTGCCAAATTTCATCGAAATCGAAAAGTTATTAAATTACTAAAATGGCTATTAAAATATAGGGGTTGATCGCAGAGGGTTGAAAATTTAGGGTTGTATGTATTTTTTAATGCCACATTATAGAAAAATAAAAACAAAAAATTTTGTTCAAAAATTTAAAAAAAAATGTTGAGGGTGAACAACCCTTATCACTTAGGAGGATGCAAAATAGATAACAACCTATTCTCAGATCTACCAAGTGTGAATATAAAATTTCACCAAAATCGGTTCAGCCGTTTCGGAGGAGTACGGGAACGAACATTGTGACACGAGAATTTTATATATCAGACTAGCTGTTGCCCGCGGCTCCGCCCGCGTGAATGAGTTTTCCCGGTATAAAAGTCCCGCTTTATATTTTCCCGGTATAAGAAGTATACATAATCTACCCGTGTGCCAAATTTCATCGAAAGCGAAAAGTTATTAAATTACTAATATCGTTATTAAAAAATAGGGGTTGATCGTAGAGGGTTGAAAATTTAGGGTTGTATGTATTTTTTAATGCCACATTATAGAAAAATAAAAACAAAAAATTTTGTTCAAAAATTTAAAAAAAAATGTTGAGGGTGAACAACCCTTATGACTTAGGAGGATGCAAAATAGATAACAACCTATTCTCAGATCTACCAAGTGTGAATACAAAATTTCACCAAAATCGGTTCAGCCGTTTCGGAGGAGTACGGGAACGAACATTGTGACACGAGAATTTTATATATCAGACTAGCTGTTGCCCGCGGCTCCGCCCGCGTGAATGAGTTTTCCCGGTATAAAAGTCCCGCTTTATATTTTCCCGGTATAAAAAGTATACATAATCTACCAGTGTGCCAAATTTCATCGAAATCGAAAAGTTATTAAATTACTAATATCGTTATTAAAAAATAGGGGTTGATCGTAGAGGGTTGAAAATTTAGGGTTGTATGTATTTTTTAATGCCACATTATAGAAAACTAAAAACAAAAAATTTTGTTCAAAAATTTAAAAAAAAATGTTGAGTGTGAACAACCCTTATCACTTAGGAGGATGCAAAATAGATAACAACCTATTTTCAGATCTACCAAGTGTGAATATAAAATTTCAAAAAAATCGGTTCAGCCGTTTCGGAGGAGTATGGGAACGAACATTGTGACACGAGAAATTTATATATAAGATAATGGGAGGAACTCGTCCCAATCCTCACCGTTGAGGATAATACAGACCTTAACCTAGCTAACCTACCAGCCTTTCACTAGCTACCTAAGCGATGACTACCCGAAGAAGAAAGGCAGAAAGAATTTAGATATCTTGTGACACTACAACACAACTTCAAAGTTAACCCTTTGCTAACGTGACATAAAACGTTTGACTTAACCCTTCCAACTAAAATATCAACCCTTAAATTAAAAATAAATTTAAAATGTCGCTTTCAAGGGGAAATTAAATGGCCTCATAAAGGTCCGGCGTAACTTTTGATAGAAAAAGTTGTGCGGACCAAAAATGGTAAACACAATTACGAGGCCGATGCCGCGGCAACTTCTAAACTTCCGACACCTAAACGTCCATGTATTAATTGAAAATGTTCGGATTCGTTACATTCGACTTCAGCCTTTACTAATTAAGAGTGGAACATCACTATTGGCTAAACTTATTTGCCGATGCATTTACTTAGTAAAGTAGCCTATTATTTGGCACACGTGTCTTAAAAAAAAAATAAGATGTCAAAAAATCGGTAAAGCTTCCGGCTAGTGGACTTCAAATACGATAAAAAAAATTATGAAAAGATTTCAAGTACACGGGATTTTAGAAATGTTTCTTTCACCGTTAAAGCGATGATAATAATACATAAAATTAATATAATTAATTTAGTTCTTATAAAATATCATATTAGTGAAAATACAGCATCCAAAAAAATATATAACGAAGCATTACAAAATGATTAAAGTAAAAATTTAATTACTTCCTACTGGTAACTCTACCAACATTACTAAAAAAAAACCCTTTTTAGCCGATTTCGGCCACGGCGGCCAATCTCAACGGAGATCAGCCAGGTACGCAGGAGATATTATAGTGCACAAGTGTGTGCGCAATACTCAGGTGCACTCGCTATTCCTTTACTCTCATAGTCCGGTGAGACGGCAATCCGACATGACCGGAGAGAGATCAGGCGCAGGACCAACGGCTTTACGTGCTTTCCGAGGCACGGGGGTATCACACCGCCAACTTCCTGACTCCGAGCTGCGACTGAGTAATTTATTAAGATGGAAAAACCCAGTCACCATGTTTTTGGCCCGACCCAGGATTCGAACCCAGGACCTCAGCGCGCAAATTGTACTCGTAACGCGTACGCAATACAACTACGCCACCGAGGCAGTCTACTATTACTAAATAATGAATAAGCGAAAATTAGTAGACACTAAACTACAACTATATAAAACCCAGTCCGACCCAGGACGAGAGTCCCTATGAAGTATAAAACGAACGTGAAACTCAATTAAATCGCTTTTTCGCACTTCAATATACTTTTATTTATTTTCCGCAAAAGCTTTTGAAGCTTTATTGAGGATGATTAGCATAGTTTTATGAATGGAGCCTGATGGACGCCCCGAAAGCACGTGGATTAGCATATCTAATTAGTTTGCTAACCGAACTGTATTCAAAGTGACCGATTGGGATAGATTTGATTATAACTTTATTTTAACTTGTCGTTTACTGATAATTCTTAACAGTAATGGCATCCCAGAACTGAGTTACTGTCTGAGTCTGTAATTGTATGGCGTTAATCATTTAGCGGTATCGAATGTTCTACCTCTATATCCATTTATTTTAGTAACTGTAACGTTATTTTTCATCTCTTGTATACAGAAATCTCTCTGTGTAGGTGTAATATATTGTAATGACTAGCTTGTTTTTAGGGTTCCGTACCTCAAAAGGAAAATAGGAACCCTTATAGGGTCACTTTGTTGCCCGTCTGTCAGTCTGTCTGTTAAGACACTTTTAAGCTATTGCATAGCTTCTATCGCGGGCCTTGAGCGTGGAGACCGAATCCAGAAATTCCGTAACGAAAATAACCTCACATCTTTTTTATCTTACTAATATGAACCTTAAATACAATGCGTAGAAGCTATAATTCTTGAAAGGAGTATATTTTTATTTATTAAAGCCATAAAACCATTTCTTACTAATCTAATATGAACCTTAAATACATTGCGTACAAGCTATTTCCCCAGCGTTGGCACGGCACGAGTACAAAAGAATCGAACGTAACATTCTTTTTTCAAATTTTGATTTATTCTACTTTGGTTGTGATGACCATTGCATTTTTGACATTTAGCAATAACAAGACTAAACGTGCATTGCTCGCGTTTAAAAATCTACTTTATGTGGTAAACGTAAGATCGAATTTGTGTTTAGTCAATCAAAATTTGTGATAAAAACTGCTATGCAATAGCTTTACCGCGGCAGTCTCCGAGTGCCACACTTATTTTTTTTTTCAGGAACGCGTAGAGGTATCAATTTGAAATTTATATCAAATACTCGAAGTTACGGTATCTTTCAGCTGTAAAAAAATCAAACTTTCAAATCGACGCGATCAAATGATATAACCGTTTATGTAGTATGTTTCGCATATTTTGAGATTTCCCAAGGGAATCAAAACCTATAGGTTACTTCCCAATGAACTAGAATCGTGAAGTTTGGCAAGAAGCTAGATCTTACAGTACATGTAAAGGGAAAATCAGAAAACCGTAAATATGTAATTTAATAACAAAAAAAGCGAATTTACTGTTAGAAACTTTTTAAACATTATTAATTTATTAATAAATTTTCAAAATTCATTTATAGGTTAAACCTTACCTATAAGGTTATTTGGAGCCCTCGGTACGCGAGTCCAACTTGCACTTGTCCGGTTTTTTACTTGTGCAAAAACAAATTAATCAATGATAATATACATACATAATATTACGCCTCTATCCCATAGTGGTAGGCAAAGACCATGGATTGTGCGATGACCATGGCTTTGCGATTCTTGCACACGTTTTTCGCTTCTTTGACTTTCTATCTCTTCATGCGTTTTCACCGGTTCAGTGTATTTTTGACCTTTATTTTACCCTCAAATAATCACATTTTCCAAAATTCCACCAAATCAACCAACGAGCTATCTGTCATCGTTCCGTATTTGCAGAGGACTACCGTATAACCCGGTGACACATAATCCCGGTATTAAGGGGTACTGGAAAGCGAGGACATGTGTGTGGAACCGTGTAAAAACACCAGCAAGCTCTGGGAATAAGTCACGAGACGCATGGAATAGACGAACGAACTGTGGTATATTTTATCAACGGTATGGTAAAGTGGTCTCACCTGATGAAGCCCAAAACATGTCGACCAGCAATAGATAAACATCCCCGGACGATTTATAATAAATATAAATAATAACAGCCCTGGATTGTATACTGGCCACTGCTGAGCACGGGCCTCTTCTACTACTGAGAGGGTTAAGGCCTAGTGCGGGTTGAAACTTCGCATACCGTAGAAATTCCATAATGGAGCATTCTTAGAGGTTTTCTGACGTTGTCCTTCACCGTTAAAGCGATAAATTGTAATATACAATACACACATAACTTCGTAATATCATAGATGTCTTGGGATTTTGAACCTACGGATCTTGTTGCAGCAGACCGTTCCATTCCCAAACACATTAGAGTATCACGCACTATGGGCGGTATTGATAAATCAATCTCAAATTTGAGTTATATCTCAAGTAGACATAATGTATTGAACTATTCATACATTATATCTACTTGAGATGTAACTCAAACTTGAGATTGATTTGTTAATACCGCCCTTAGATTTGTATCAGTTTAATGTCACATGGCTAGGCACTTAGGGTATTGGCCAGTCATGTTATGTCCATTGTTTATAATGCTAGCGTAATGTGATTGGTGAGCTAACGTGCTTCTATTGAAGCTGACTAGATAGAGACCACTCAAAAGACGCAGCCAGGGCGGAATAATTAAGATGACGTTCAAAGGCCTTTGACTGTGGATACAACATCTCTTGTTATAAGTAACTAGAGTTTTGCTCGCGGCTCCACCCGCGTGAATAAGTTTTTCTGGGATAAAAGTATCACTTTATAATATTTTCCCGGGATAAAAAGTAGCCTATGTTATTCGCTGATAATGTAGCTTTATATCGATGAAAAAATGTTATGATCTATTTGAGTTTATTCGTTGCAAACATATAAAAATACAAATCTTAACTCTTTATGATATAAGTGTAGATTAACTTTACTGTAATTATCGAAATTCCAGTTTGATTTGCTGTACTGAAGCTAAAACCCTAAAACACGAATGTCCAAATAGTTAAGTCTAAAAACGTCACGCTGTAATGTTAACGTCAAGGCTACGCTGACCTCTGGATATTTAGATGCCGGATTTCTGACGATTTCTCTCTAAACTCATTCCTTTAAATTACATTTTTGCGAGATAGACTTGAATAGATTGAATTATTGCATGATTCAAATTTGTTTTTTAAATAATAAGTCTTGCATTTAAGGGTCCGCCTGGTAGGTACCATTGCATTGTCCCTCAAATAGAATTATACAGGCATTGTTATATTCATGTATCAATGACTTTGCTGCCGATGTAAATAGTTCTGCATATTAATCTAATAACGCAGGATGACGAATACCAGTCCCCAAGGTCCCAAGTAGAACTTTGTAATGAAATTTCTGGAACCTCTCACAAGTTTTTCAAATATTAACAATTATGAGTCATAATATTATAGGAAGCGAGTCTTTTAAAAATAATAAGAGAAATTCCTATAAAAAATTACTTACAAGTAAAAACATCGCTTAATCTCTCTCTACCATAAACCCCAGGAGAAGGCTCTAATCACCCAGAATATGTAAAAAGCAACAGGAAATCCAAAACCACTCCAATATGTTTGGTCAGTGATTATTTTTAAACGCTTTCAATAAACGAACAGTGTTCCATTACGGAAGCATTAGTAGGGGTTGCCAAAGTAAATAAAAACACGGACCGTATCACTGCACATTTAAATATGTAAGCTCAAAGAGGGAAGGCAGCGGTGTAACTTCGTATATAACTGATCGATGTGTTTATTTTCGGTAGTTTAATCTTTATTTATTTTATTTATTTATTTATATAAGGTTCTCCAACAGTACACACATTTCATATATCATCACAACATTTTGACATACATGTTACATTCTGATGTGGGTAACAATTATAGGAGTACACAGCACTTACAAATTTCACGCATTGTTCTTATTTTACTAGAAGGAATATACTTATATACTAAAAAACAAAATATAAATTCTAAAGAACACAAGGGGCTAACTGCCCGTTATAAATCTTTCGCTCTCGAATAGCAAAATACGTTAAAATAATAAACATCATACTATAAACATTCATTTCCTCAGCTGCCCCATTTTTCAATCCTTGTAAAGTAACCCGCTTGAAAGATATTTCCCAAAAAATAGTTTCACTATGTACTTTCCCGGGATAAAAAGTCAAAACCCATCTTATGTTAGTTCAGCAAATGGCCTATTTGTGTTCCAAATTTCATCTAAATCCGTTCAGCGATTT
Source organism: Sphinx pinastri (assembly GCA_947568825.1). Classification (NCBI taxonomy): domain Eukaryota; kingdom Metazoa; phylum Arthropoda; class Insecta; order Lepidoptera; family Sphingidae; genus Sphinx; species Sphinx pinastri. The sequence continues at coordinate 986,774 of OX387623.1, forward strand.
CGACATATACTTTTAACAATTTTCCAAATATCCTATCGTAACAATTCAGTTTCCTTATAAACAGAAATCCCGAATACACCGGAGAACGTCCTGCTGGTAACCCTGAAATGAGTAGCGCTGGGGGAACGCGCCGTGTATTGGAGGGCAAAATTAAAAATTCCTCCCCAATACCTTTTTAAGCCTCCTTTCTTTTAGAGGAGTGTGGTTTGTAATCTGTATATAAATAATACACGTTGCGCTTCGAGTGATGTCAATAACGTTCGGGATTACTTAGGTTGATGTGGGCTTGTAAAAATAAATTAATCACCTAGAATCAATTGCTTCATTTATCTCGTGGCACTACGAATTAACATTAGAAAATAAATGCTTACCTATGCTTTTACGCTTATCAAGCTCCGAATTTGTGTCTTGCGCGGGTATGTGCTTATTTCAATTATTTTATTTGGAGGATACAATCTCAGTGAACTGTGATTACGCTATTCACTTCCTTGCTTAGCCATACGTAGATACTATCTTAGAAACTAGACATTATTCCTAAGCTCCTCCTTCACCCACATCAGTCCTTTCTCGAGATTAAAGTATGACTATACACTTTTCTGGGGAAATATTATTTAAATTCATAGGTTCATTCTGGATTAGGGCCATTCGTGCACCAAATGTCACCATCTATTCAGAAATATATATGCGCGCACTTCGAACAAAGCTGTGGTAACAAATATCTAAACATATACCTTTATAATATTAGTAAGAGTCATATTATGTTGTCCAGAACCTTCTCTCGTTGTGTACACCTACTTTGTTTAGTCTCTGCAACACCTAAAGGTTGGCTGGTAGAAAATGCAGTCGGCATTAAGTCCGCCTTTATACTTTTGTATATAAAGTGTAAATAAATACTAATAAAAAAAAACACCAGTTATTAATAACGATAAGAAACTAATTTCAAGATAACAAAACAAAATGTACCTACTGTGTTTATTGCAGCGTGTAAAATCCGCGCTATATCCCCAAATAACAGCTAAACCAGATGAAAATACTAACATAACTTTGTTTTAGGTTATCGAACAGTTGCAGCTTAGCTCGGACCAAACGTGATTCAATTTCCCGCGAATATTTACCAAAATAATAACTATTTCTGCCGGCTGTAATACCGGCACGCTATGATGGCCGTTTTGACAGATTAAATAGTGTGGTGAAATCTCAATTCATTATTAAAAAAATATATAATCAAATGCGAGTCGCATCTATAAGTTTTTAGATTTATAACTAGTATTGGAAGGGGCAGATTTTTTTTAACTTAATATATTGCACTGAACCGAATATATGTAATGCATTGAGCTTAGAAGTAGCGTAGAAGTTATGCTGGCCAGTAATCCTATAAGTGACGATTGTATTAGATTTCATCTGTCTAAAATTTCGATTTTCGAAAAGTAAATGCCGAATTGTATCGTAAAATTATACACTCCATAAATTTTAATGCACAATATTGACAATAATGTATAGCTATTAGCTCCTTCAACGTGGTTATGAATTAATACGAAACTTGATGAGCGAACAAACGTCAAAACGGCCATCATAGCGTGCCGGTATTATAAGAATGTGCATGGAAAGTAAAGCTATATACATATATATACTTCAGTGCATGCGTTGTTGTGTTCCGCTTAATATTATAGCCAGTGTAATTACTAGGCCCTGTTGAATTTCTTAATCTATCCCCGTATGTGTTTTGTGTTACAAATGCCACAAAATATCCTCACACCATTTACCCTCATGGGGCAGGCACCCACGCTTTCCACACCTGATCACTCTCATAATGTGATATGCGACCAGCCTATCGTCATATCGAGCGCAAATTCAAACCCCAACTAATGTTTGTGCGACTTTATTAGTATTAGTTATGTCATAAAAAATTAATAATAATACAATATGTATATTATAGTTTCTCCCTCTCTTTTAATTTTTGCCGTGACCACCAGGGTTCACGATTATGTACCTGACTGTAGGTATTTTTAAAACGTAACACCGTTTGGCAACAATACTTGTGAAGGGCAATAAATTGAAATTGAACCCACATTAATCATTTCCTGACCCGGGAACCAAACTCAAATCCTCGCGGTTCACAGCTCAAAGCAACTAAACCAAGAAGACAAATGTCACTCGAATTTAACGACATAATGCCAATATTTTCGCTTGTAGACACGGGGGCCGCTAAGCCGGGCTTACCGTGGCCTAAGCAGCTTCCTAGTAAACATTGGCAGCCCAACGGAAAATATATTTTCATACGTTTCTAACAAATCCCAACGTTAATTCCCAATAACTGACGATTATCCGAATAAAAACATCATGGAAAGCCCGGGTTTGTTAGGGTTCCGTAAAAGAACTGTATCGGTATAGTCGTTGCAGTTAATAAGGGTTCCGTTTAGAAAATGTAGAGCCAGATACAAAATTCCCTAAAGTAATATGATTAAAACTTACTTAACGGCCATTTCCAATCTGCTATCCACGAACTAAATGATAAGTATATAAGTAAGTATACCCCAATTTGAATATAAATAAAGTTATGTATACTGAATATCACATAAGAATACTAGTGTTACATCGTCTAGTAGCGCCGTATCCGGCCTGTAGACTAAGCAGACCCAGATTCGATTTCCAGATCAGTAGTAATGCTCGATCATCATTTCAAAACAATAATTATAGTGCTACTATATTTTATAAACTAGCGCGTCATGCATGATACTTTCAAAACAAAATATCACGTCTTAATAATTGTGGGAACACGCAGTCTGCCTCTAAGTACTAAATTAATAAAGTATTTCGCGTCGCCTACGGTGTTGATAAGCAATTACAGTTGTAATCTGGTGTAATCATGCTCGTGACGTCACAGCCGTCTGCTCGACACGCTTTTGAGCTGGATGTAATCTTTCTAATTTATAAAATAATTCTGTTGTTTACGTGGGAAAGGTTGGTAGCCTCTACTTAGTTTTCCATATAATAAGCTCACGACTTTATCCTTGAAGGGTTAGATGGAGTTTAGTACAAGACCCGGGGCTGTCTCGTATGCGCTGAAGAAGGCCATAGCGGGTTTTGGTATGCCAGTATAGGGTTTTTTTTTTAGGTTGGTGATGCTGCAGTCAACACCGGGAGAAACCTGCGAATGGGATACTGGAGTCCCCCGGCTTGACGACTGCAGGGGCCTGGGAGGGGAGTGGAGGAGAAATATGGAAGGGAAGGTGGGGGGAAGGGAGGAAGGTTCCCAGGATGGGCGGAAAGAGAGGGTGCCAGGAAATGTTCGCGGGCCCTTTTAGGCCTCAATGTGTTCTTTAACCAAGAGGTATACACACTGACTGTGTGCCTCGGCCCGCGACTAATGTCCCCCCGCGCATGGGCGTGCATTGGGTGTGAAGACCCAGCGCACAAGAATTGCCTCGGGGGCCGCCAGTATAGGGTTAGGTGGACTTGTAGCTATTGCCCTGACATTTTCACTAGCTCATGTCTGTTTATTAATATGAAATAGGGTTAAGATACATCGGGATACTACAGTCCTTATCAGTAAATTACTGTTCGACCATTCATTCTTCTGCCATTTTTTCCTTCTATAACTTTTGCATGATTTTAGCTTAAATAGAGTAATCTTGGTTTTATTCTCCATTGATTCTCTAATGGTCATCTTAAATAAAATAATTAGACTCAATGAAATAATAATTACATTGTACAGACGCCACTTTTCACATCAGCCAAACAACTATTTATTGCAAGCAATATTTGTGTCAAACCAACATTAAAAATAAATCAGCGTAATTAATGCTAAAAAGGATCTCAAGTGTCGTCAAAGTGGAGATTTGATGTAATTAATTGCAAATTAGCGGGGCAAGTAACCGAACGATGCTAATGAGAGAACGGCACGAACCATGCACAGCGATCACAACTCGCAACTACGGTGTACTTTACCGGTGGTCTTAACCAGGAATATGCATAATATTACACATTTTTATAAGTACCTACATGGAACATATTATCAAATTGTGCATGTAATAGTAAAAAATGTGTCGTGTGGTACAATGCCGTAGATATATTTTCTAAAGCATTAGCTGGATTGAACAAGGTAAAACTGTCTCACAGGAAACCACCGTAAGGCCGATAGCAATTATGATTCCTCTGTAGGTGTTTATGGTAAAGTTCACTTTACACCTGGAGTTAAAAACCACAAAACCTAAGCAATGTTTTTTTATTCAAATACAAATGCAATAAGCAACCAACTATTCAAGTATTTCCAAATAAGATCTCGAATTCTGATGTCGGGTATGGTTGGGCACCTGAATATGATCACACCTTTGCTGAAAAATCCTATTAAGATTGTTTCAGGGCGAAGCGGAATTCAAACATGGATTTATTGAACAAACACAGCCGGATTTCCAGAGAATCCATTGCTAAGAGAGGGATAGACGAGAAGCTAGTAATATGTGAACCTGAAATGCCGTAGAAGAGGGAAATAGTTTTGGTATAACGAAAAATTAAATAGAGAGGTGTATGTATAAGCTTTGTACGGTCTGAGAAATTGATGGAGGTTTAAAAAGTCTTGTCTACTTGATAATAACAAATAATGTACGAAAATTGGTATTTTTTTTGCGTTTATGCTTAATCTAATAACATGAAAAATATATGCTACTGACCCTATTTTACTATGCAAGGTCGGGACAACAATATTTCTGTACCTAAGAAAGAAAGCATTGCCTCTTCTAACTTTCATACATCCACAACCGTTGTGCAATGAAATAAACGAAAGGCGAAATCATATAAATGAGACAAAACAAACCCAATTCCATTGTGCTATTCACAGCGGTGAAGGAAAAATATTATTTAAATACGCGAATTCTCATTTCAAACGAAATTTCCACACTTATTTGGATCTCATAATGAAAATGGAATACGCAAATAAAATAAACATTTAACAAAGGCAGTATATTATGCAGCCTGATTATCCTTATTCCCTTATTGGAATTATGAATGCGAAAATATATTTTTTGGTTTGTCGCCCTTATACTCAGTATTGGAGAAACGGATTGACTTGCTTTTTTACATATTTTTGTCCTAAAAATGGATGCTCCTGTGTTTTAGTGATTGTCAGCGTAGTCGCAGCGTGCTTAGGCAACCATTAAAGTTCTAAGTTCGATACACAGGTCAGAATCAGTGCCCAAAAAAATTCGCCAACTGTATTTAATTAACCGTCTTGAACCGCCAGTACGTTATTACTATCACTGATAAAGACGTGAAGGTGAAGCAATATAAGCAAAATCGGCAACGCTTATAGAAAACAGAAAAAATGTACGGGAATGACATGTTTTATCGATAAGTCTATCGATAGGATGTTACTTATACATAACGTTAGTGTTAACGATCGTAGAGAAGTATCTTGGCTACAGCACCATCTCATACTGCAACTACAGACACACCCAACTCCTTATACTAAATTAGCGTTGTCATTTGTCACGCCGCACGCGGTCCGCTGAGTTTTCCTCCCTTGTCGTGTCGAGGCGGCCATACATCGCCTTAATGTCCGGCCCTCAGATCCGGCTGGTTCGACCGCAATACAAACTTAAGGGTGAATGAAGGGGTAAAGATTGGATGGGATAGGACGAATTTTGGTCACGTATAGGGTTTATTTTTTATGAATGAGATAAGTGTATCATATGATAAGAAAACAATGCACTGAGTAACAACAGCTATATGACCCGATGCCCACTTACAAGACGATTTGGTAGATCTTTTTTAAGTGACTAATAGTAATTACTCTAATAATGTGACTCATAATAAGGGACTGGCCATAAACAGACCTGAACTTTGAAACAAAGCTGCGTGGCACTAGCTCATCACTCAAAGAAATCTAAGGCTAGATGATAATGCCCAGTAATCACACTAACTATCCTTTAAACTAGAATAATGCTTAGACTTTGTAAGGCGGCAGAAATACAAAATAAAAGAAATCCTGTATTCATCACGTAGGTGAACATAGTTGCACTTATGATAAGTCAAGATACATTAAATTAATAATAATTATTATTACAAAAAGTCACTTATACATATAACTACAGACATTTTTATAGGGAGTAAAATCAATGAAAAATAAATAAAGAAGCCAAGCTCGAGCTGACAGGAAAGAGAAGTTAAAAAAGTGTGTGTACTTATGTACACGCGTTAGAAATTATACTACTTTGGCGTAACAAGATAAAAAATCTATTTAAATAACGCGCCAAAAAAACAATTCAGTATCTTTCGCCTTATTTTACGTTCAAAATTCAAAACTAAAATGTTGACTATAGCTAACTTCAGGGTGTCGATTTTTCTACGTTCAAAATAAAAAACTAAAATGTTGACTATAGCTAACTTCAGGGTGTCGGTTTTTCGTGACGGTGTGCGCGCGCATCGTAAAAATTTACTCTCATAATTTTTCCCTAACGCGCCAAAAGAAGTATAACTTCAAAAACGATTTTTATTAAAAATAATGGGAGGAACGCGTCGCGATCCTCACTGGTGAAGACAATACAGACCCTAACCTACCCCAGCCTTTCACTAGCTACCTAAGCGATGACTACCCGAAGAAGAAAGGCAGAAAGAAACTCCGGGTTTACGTTTTTGCCATCATTTGTCCATTGAAACTTTAATATTTTTTCCAAATCTTTTGCATACAAAGTCAGATTAGTTTTATAAGCTAATGCACACATATCACCGTTCAATTGAGATAAAATCCAATTGAAAGACTTTAGCAAACACTAAACTCTACACCTAGAAATTCATAATAAAATAAGAGAACACAAATAAATAATTATAATTATACGGTGTACAGAGTGCATACGCCTATATAAAATATAAAATGGTAATACCTCCCTCAAGACATATTGAGCAGAATAAAGAGAAAAACCTATTCAGTAAAGACGCGTTCATGACAATTACCTACGACGTTCACAAAGTATTTAATAAAGACTAAGCAAAGAAACATCCAGACAAATCCATCTGAGCTCACAAAGCGGATACGGGTAATCAGATCAATCCAGAGGAGTTTAAAGCCAGCGCAGACGGACCCTATTTACATGCATTAGGAGTAGACGAGTCCCTAACTCGCTCCGAACTCAAAGAAAAACTTCCCCGGGACACAGCCTAAACTAATTTTAAACTTATACGGCGAATTTTAAGATGAACTGGCGATATATATTTTGCTGTTGAGGCGTTTAATGTTTACGTAATGCTATTCATTCTGTTTAGAAGTATGTTGATATTTTTAAGTGTGCACCGACAATATTGGTAGTAAAAATTAGATTAAAAGCAACTACACGATGAGACGAGCTGATAGTCAGTTACTAGATAGTAACTGCCCCTTCTGTCTAACATTTTAATTCATAAAACATAATGAGTTGTGATGTTGGTAACAATCCTTTAGTGTTAGTGTGTTGAGAAAATTTGTTGTACGTAGACTCTAACATGTTGTCGTTTTCAATCAAAATCGTGCTTTAAACTGACTAACGAAAGTTACTGTTTATTGGTATAAAAGTCGCCTTAATTATGAAAGAGACAAGTTCTGTATTTTCAATTTAAAATCATACAAAATGAAAGTGTTAACGTGGGGAAATTTTACTAACATTAGTTAACACTTTCATATTGTATGATTTTACATTGAAAATACTGAAATTATCTCTTAGTCAGTTTAAAGCACGATTTTGATTGAAAACGGCAACATGTTTGAGGCTCCGTACAATAAAATTTCTGAAACAGACGTTGGAACTTGGTGGATAGATTGAAATTAAAGAAAGATATGAAAAATCACAGCCACAGCCAGTATCGGAATTCTTGGTGTCGACATATCGAGTGACGTTCAGTTCCGCGGTCACCTTGAGGGTAAGGCCAAATTGGCCTCAAAGAAGCTTGGTGTGCTCAACAGATTTAGGCGATATTTCACGTCGGGCCATCGCCTGCAACTTTATAATCCTCCTTTATGATCCTTTGGCTTTGCGTAGAGATGTAGCATCGCTCTGCATTCTCTATCGCATTTACCACGGGGAGTGCTCTGAAGAATTGTTCGGACTTATCCCTGCTGCTGAGTTCCATCACCGTACTTCGCGGCAGAACTCCAAATTCCATCCACATCACCTCGGAGGTTGGCAATCCACCACTGTACGTTTTAGCCGTCATTTTTTACCACGTACTACTAAACTATGGAACCAATTGCCGCCAGCAGCATTTCCGGACAGATACGACCTGGCGACCTTCAAAAAAAGAGCGTATTCCCACTTAAAAGGCCGGCCACGCATCTCTGTGCCCCCTGGTATTGCAGATGTTCATGGGTGGCGGTGATCACTTACCATCAGGTGAACCGTATGCTCGTTTGCCCCCTATACCATAAAAAAAAAAATATGGCTCGTTTATTTTATTAGTGTTGAAATAGTCTTTCCGATTATGTATTAGAAATTAATCAGATCAGTTTATTTTTTTAAAAATCACGGTGAATAGTTGACTGAAATAGTTGAAATTTTAGGTACGGCCTCTTAAAGTCAGAATCTTAAGATAGTCGTTATTTAATAAACCCATATAGCTCAAATGACATGTTAAATGTGTGACGGATTTCTTCAGTTTTACAGGATTCAGTTTTATTTGTCCAACAGCGCCTACTCAGCTGAGAACATGCTCTTAAAAGTTAAATAACAGCTTAAGCTTGCTGTATTAACTCAATACATTAAAAGTCTACTTGAGATTTTACTCAAACATGAGATTGAGTTATTAATACCACCCTTAGTGTTTCTTGTAAAGCGAGTGGCATTATCAAAGTACTTACTAATTAAATAAAAAATTACAACATCAGAATCAAATTAAAAATAAAAGTAGATTTTGTGGTTTGTTACAAAAACGCAAAATTTTGTAATTACCAAACATAACCAAAAAATCCATATGCATTTATGACAGCTAATTAACGTCTTACATCAAAAGGTTAAAATTCCACGTACAAAAAAGGCCGGCAATTTAATGTAAATATGATGAAATTTGAGCAGGTGCCCGCTGTTCCGTGTTCGGTGGTGGTTAATCTCATGAATATGCAGCTGACCGAGGGCGGCCGCGTGCGACTGCCGCAGCCGCTGCGCTCGGCTGAGCACACGGCTTGACTCATCTCTGACCTATGTCATACCTTATTGCGATTTTCCTTTGCATAACCAATTCGGAATCGAAAGATACTATCGTTTTTCTCGACCTGAGAATGGAATCCAAACTTCGTATTTTTTATTTTGTCCAAGTAAAATATTGAGGTACCAACATTAATATTACCTCCACTGACGGTGCCCAAAATTATGCCCAGCCTATTTGGATGTTGGCATACCAGGCGAATTCAAATTATAAAAGCTACTATGTACAAATTGCCCTGATAGAAGTTAATGTCGTTGCCATGGGACTATTTTTCCCATTGCAAAGCTAAAAGTGTAACGTGTCAACATTTCACCAGCTATGGTATTAGGGATCGAGCCTCTTACCACTTACCCGGGTCATTTCCAGATTTCACACTGGTACTGAACAAAAAACCCCTACACGAATTTACGCATTATCGTGTATTATTAACTTACTCGTTTTGAGTAAGTTAATTTTATTTATTTTCTTTTTATTTTTAATGCATAGAATGACGAGACGAGCATTCCGTTCGCCTGGTGGTAAGCGATACGACCACCCATAAACAGTAGCAACAACATCCGGCGCCTTGAGTTACAAAGTACTGTGTGGCATCCCACTGCGCTCGTCATCCTAGACATAAGATGTTAAGTCTCATTATGTCCAGTAGTTACACTGGCTACAATGTCCTTCAAACCGAAACACAACAGTGCATGGACACTGCTGCTTGGCGGTAGAAATATACATTGCGGTGGTACCCACCCAAACGGACTCTTACATATGAGAGACCTACCACCAGTAATGTATTTAGTATTCTCCAGATGAAACCATTCGTCAAAGAAAAGACACGTGCTGCCGTGTTCCATACATTTTGACACATGCCTGTCTATGGTTACTCGATTTACTATTCGAAGCTCAGGCGCACGCATTGGGGCGCTGTTCAATTTTCCATACAAAAATTAACTTCAACGAAACTATTACGTTAAGGATACCATACCGCGTAAATTCGTCCTAGGGGTGCTTACCAGACCCGGGGATCGAGACCTCATCACAACAATCGCAAGCACACAATACAATAACGCTGAGACAGTAACGATTAAAGTAAAAATGATGAAACAAGGCACGTTAATGGAATTATTTGCACCGAATATGAATAATGTATACAATTGAATTGAGTGACGCGGAAAAAATTACGTTCCCATTCTGACAGCTTGTGTTGGTCGCATTTAGAATTACAACAACCCCACGTTTGGTTTATATAACCCTACTATTTGTTGATTCATCATTTATTCTATCTAAATAAGCTAATGGCTATCCAGAAGAGTAGACAGAGGCTATTTTTATGTGACGTGGGTCGATTAGCACGACGGGCTCTCATTTACTTTTTTCGATTTGGACAGCACATTGTAACCTAAGATTGTATTCGGGTCAGTAATAATAGGCATGCAAACCAACATCACGGGGTAAAAATACAGTACTAAGGTTTTCTCTAAAAAAAATAGACGTCAAACAAAATAACTATAATTTCTCTCTGATATAACAAGGAGGAGCAGTTTCTTGAGACAAAATGCATCTTATTTACAATCTATTGCACAATATTTCCGAGCAAATGGGCAACCGATTGACGCTGTAACATCTGAAGATTCTCTGGGCTTTAGTAGCTGCGACTGGGAAACTTGCCTTAAAACAGATAGTTGACTTTTACCCCTAGTCGGTATTGTAACAAGGATCTAGTTTAAACAGGAATAAGTTTTATTTTTATTTGATCTAATATTTTGTACACTATATTTTTGTTTATATGTCACTTTTTACAGCATAGGTAGGGAAATTATCAAGTCACCTGATGTTAAATGATTTCCACGACCAATAAACGCACACAAAACCAAAAGAATCATAAATATCCAGCCAACCTTAAAAAGGAAAGAATAGGAAAAGGGGGGAAGAAAGGCCTTTTTTACCTAGGCCGTAATAATAGACCGTTTTTATAACTGGAACAATAAATGGCCTTTCCTGTTAATAACCACCATATTTAAATTATCTATCCATAAACAGTAGCAACTCCATACCTAAGAATCAAAAATACTTGCATCGTATCACCACCAGAAAACAACACACCAGATGTTAGACCCACGCCCAATAATTACAGTGGCTTCAAAGCACTTCTTTTTCAACGCGAATGGTACGCCATCCATACTTATTATTACATAAATAACCTGTAAAAAACTGTTTCTTACTGCCTGCCATTCCTTCCACCGTAGTCGGGTAAAAAAGAGTAAGCACAGCAAATGCGTAAATAATTACTGATACTCCCAAACTTGTTTTAAATGTAACATTTTATAACCATTGTCTTCCTGCAGTAAGCGTTTGTTAATTCCTTATAGAAGGAACCGTTGTTTTTTACGACAATCACAAACGTTCACGGCATTTTACGACTATCTGGATCCGCTCTGCTTATTTCATTTGCCATTTTAAGACCAAAATTCGGAGTATCGGAGTTTTTTCGACTGTTTCTAATGGTTACGTATGGATCGATATTGACTTGTACTATTGACTTTATTATTGAAGAGGTAAGCAGAGACACTTGTTGTTGCGCTTGTGTCCGTACCAAAATATTAATGTTTACAATTGATGGATTTTCGGTCTCTTGAAAAATTATTAAAATATATTTTATTTTGTTAAATTTCTTCAATATCTGAGTGAAAACAAAAAATAAAATATGAAGGTTAAAAAATAAGTTAATATAAAGACTTCTTACAAACTGGACACTTATTAACAGAAAGCAACCAATCCAAAATTAAAATATTCAAGTTTAATGATGCGCAAAAAAGAATAAAATTTCTTCGATGAAATAAGTTGGTATTGTTCGGCCGGCATTTAAAAAAATAGAAACTGAGTACTTATAAAAACAAATATGATATTAACAGTTATCATTTTTATGACTAACTTCACTCTAAAGAACCTGGATCCTTTCCGCTAAATAACATCCAACTCCACAGAATAATTTAAATATAACTTTAACGTTAAAACCACAGCGAAATCATAACAAAATCGAACCTCTTAAAAATTCCGCTCTCGCCTCAAAACTTCATCCGAAGAAAATAAAAACAAGTTGATAAAACTGAGCGAGCTACTTGGTATTCATAATAAGGATCCCGTGGGACGCGTGCATGACTCATCCCACCAATACTAATTGCACTGGACGTGGGATTGCCATGCTTAGAAAATATATTGAACGGATCAATTTAGTCCCTTGGAAGAGTCCATGCTGGATGCAGGCCGCTTTTGACAGGTCCGTCTGGAAATCTTTGGAGGAGGCCTATATTCAGCAGTAGACGTCATGTGGCAGATGATGGTGATGATGATGAAAAGTCCATATGTTTAGAACAGCCTTGTTTATCCTGCTAAGCATCGTTGTACCTTTTTCTTAACTAGGGCAGTACAACAGTTTTAAAAAAAAGTGTGATGGAAGCCTCTCTTTCTTCCCTAAAAAAATGCGTGGGATACGAAAAATGCGTCTCGGTAATTAGGGTCCCGTAAATCAATGGTGACTCTGAAGATACCCCAAGCCTTCTCTACTCTCTACTCCTTTTCTATCGACGATGCATCCATAATTCTTCTGAACTGTGTGTATTTATAGGCTATGAAATAAACATAAGGTGACCCGCTTGTTCGTATGTCCACCTATGTTATAAAAATATACAGCACCGCGTTTCTTAAAAAGCTTTTGTCAGTAAACTACAATTTTGTTTATAGTGAAGTAAATAAAGAGTTTTCAAGAGAAGTAATGGGCGCCGGCGCTTAGGCGGAAACCGCGCGCGATAAGCACATTGGCGAAACGTTCTCTTTCACTTATATTTGATTCTATCTGTTTTAAAGCTTTGGAATAATAATATATATTTAATTTTAAACTATAAAGTAAAAACTTTCCTTTTAAACAGTTATAGAAAAAAGTCGTCGGTAAAATGTTTACCCTTGTTTATAATTTTGGGCTAGGCATACCTACTTATATTATGCTGCCAAACTCTGTTAGACGTATTTTGTTTTTTTTTTCGATTCTATGACTCGAAGGGAGCTCATTCGAATCGTAATGAAAATTTTGATTACTTCACCTAGGCATCAAACCGAGTAACTCACACTCAGCCAACTGAGTCTGACTGCCACTTAACCTATAAAGAAATGCAATAAATAAAATTATATTGAACCAGAGATGAAAATAAACACATAAATCCAGTAATGGTTTCTATAAGAAGTAAAAGTGTACGAGGGTGCCAGAGAGGTACGTAAACCTGTACCTCTGTTTGCATGTTGAAGATCACGCAATATTTGCCTCTGATTGTTCGTTTGATATCATAATGTTTCTATTTTCGTGTATCGATGCTATATGTGTATCGATCCTGTGTTTTGATATTCGAAATGGAAAATCTTTGATCATTATTTTCGTAATCTCAATATTGAGTTAGACAGGGTTGTTTTACTACTAGTACGTTAAGTAGGTACTAGTACGTTGGATGTCCACCTACAAGGTCGACAAACGACCTAATAAAGATAGTAGGAACACGCTGGATGCAAGCCGCTTCTAACAGATCGGTCTGGAAATTTTCAGGGAAGGCCTATGTTCAGCAGTGGACATCAAAGCTGATGATGATGGTGCAAGGAATCGGGAAAGAAGGTGTGGTCATATTTGATCATTAATTGGGAACCAGGAGCACGTGGAGCAAGATCAAGTAGTGCAACTTAGCTCCACAATGCAGCCATTTAGCTTAATAGCCGTTACTAATTCACTTATCCAATTATATGTTGGCTGTCGCTTGACTGCCTCGCTGAAGTAGTTGTATTATGGTACGGCGGAATGCTGAGGTCACGGGATCCATCCCTGGGTCGGGCAAAGTGATATTGAGTTTTTCGATATGGCAATGGGCTCGCCCTCTATCACGTCATGGGACGGAATACGCACGGAGAAGGGTACATTAGTTGCGCTTGTGCCTACCCCTACGGGGATACAAAGCGTGAGTGAGTGTGGATGTGTGTGTGTGCCGCTTGACTTAACAGCATCCTTAATTTACTCCTACTACTCAGTATTAAATAGAAATAAGTAAATCATTTCACGGGTCGTAGGATGATTTTTAAATAAAATAAGTCTGGTAATAACATATAAGTCTCGGGTCAAGGTGTAGGTTAAAAGTACATAGTAAATACTAATTACATCTAGCATCTCGCCCTCGAGTTAAATCGCGCTGTTCAATGGCACACAGTAAATTTTAATTCAAACTGGTTGGTATTCTATTGGTAGTCGTGGCGCATAGCAACAGGCAAGGCTTTTCTAGTTCCATATTTAAAATGTGTTACAGTCTAGATAACCAACCAAACAGGATGGCCATTTGAGAACGTTACCATGTCGGTTTACAAGCGACGTTGTAATTTACCCTCTTATCACATATTTCGACCTCCGACCGTTTAGGAATCCGTCCCTCGCGTGGGAGTGGTTATAAAAATAAATCGACAGCGCTACACATTTCATGACGCGAATGTACCTGCATTACTGTCTACATTGAGGTCTGTTCAGATGGTTCCGACACAATACTGACTTTTTTTATCGTGGCTCTCTGACGGAGAGTTCAGTCCCAATTCCTCGTCACTCGATACAATTATATCGGCCTCTTCTTAACCAGATGTACTTAGGCTGTTCCGTTCAGCGACGCACTAACGTGAGCCACTTGAGGGGTTTTACACCTAGTGCACGGTGGCCGCATTTCAGGCAGAAACAAAATAATTTACCATCGGCATGGTTGCTATCCCTCGGAGCGTTGACAACGCACCTGTCCACGCATTCCGTAGCAGGGAACACGTGCGGACGGCCCCGGTACCAGTGGGTAGGTATAAATTATGAACGGATCCAGGGGAGGTAGGGTACGGGGCGGAGCGGTACACGCGGTCGCCACATCAGTCACACGTCCGCCGCGCCCGCCTTTCGGGACGGGCCATGGAAACCGTGACTTACGAGCCTTTTTCTTATTGAGGGCTCAGTAAAGTGACTTCACTGCATCTGATGCCCAGTGAAGTTGTAAGAAATGGAACGCAATTTGTAGTTTAAGATTCCTGCCGCATGACGGCGTCACTGTCGGCGGCTACGTAAAACTCACCTAGTTAACGGATTATTGTGCTCAGTTCTTGTAACCGTTTTGTAACTTTATATTAAGTATCTAATACAGAATCCAATATCAAATATCTGTACTTTATTCCGTGAATCTCCTACATGGTAGCAGAGCGTGGTTCAGAATAAAGTAATATCAGTGATATCGAAGATTCTCCGAAAGTATAACTTGTACCGGCCATTTTGTGTTATATAGAATACGTTATACGCGTAACCATTATGACTTCGCATAATATGTTCAATCTGGAAAAATTGAATGGTCGCGATAATTTTGCCACCTGGAAGTTTAGTGCGAAAACCTACCTTGAACACGAGGGACTATGGAATTGTGTGGAACCCGTAGCAGAACAAAAAGTGGATTCGGCGAAAGACATTTTGGCTAAGTCGAAGCTTATTTTATTGATAAAATCCCAGAACTATGTTCACATACAGGACTGCAATACCGCAAAAGAGGTATGGACTAACCTACATAAAGCATTTGATGATAATGGGCTTACCAGAAAAGTCGGTTTACTCAAGGAATTGATAAACACATCCCTCGAGTCTAGCAGTGGTATAGAGGACTATATCAGCAGAATTATGAATGCTGCGCATAAATTGCGGAATATCAACTTTGATGTAAACGACGAATGGCTTGGCACGTTAATGTTGGCTGGTCTGCCAGATCAGTATAAGCCTATGATTATGGGACTCGAAAACTCCGGAATTAAAATTAGTGCAGACCTAATTAAGACCAAACTCTTGCAAGAAATAGAAGTTAACGATTTGAATAGTGCGCTTTACTCACATGCAAGAAAAGGAAAACATAATCCACATAAGTCTAAACTCACTAAGACAATCAAAGGTCCAAGGTGTTACAGTTGCAATGGTTATGGACATTTTGCAAAATATTGTCAAGATTCAAAGAAGAAAAAGGAACATTACAAACCAGAGAGTTCTAGTTTTGCCGCAGCTTTTTTGGTCACTAGTGGTGAAAATCATAAACAATGGTACATTGATTCCGGTGCATCCATGCACATGTGTAGTGACAAAGAATGGATGTATAATATCCGTGAACCATCAGTTAAAACTATTACAGTGGCCAACAGTGAGCCATTGTCTGTAAAGGGGATTGGAGAAATAAGTGTCAACATATCACAGGGAGGTAAAATTTTATTAAAAAATGTGTTATATGTGCCTGGACTTGCAGCCAATTTAATATCAGTCAGCACTATCACAAAAAATGGATATAAAGTTATTTTTAATGAAAAAGGATGCAGTATCAATGATATAAATGGAAGACTTATATGTTCAGCTACATTAAGTAATAAATTATATGCTTTGGATATGCAGTCAAAGAAAGAGGCTGTTCACTTGGCATCAAGTAATCCCAATGATGTAAAGTTATGGCATCTTAGGATGGCACATTTGAATTTTTCAGATTTACAAAAGTTACCAAGTTGTGCTGAGGGGGTTGAGCTGGAAAAGGGTGACCGAGTTAAGGTGCATTGTCCAAGCTGTCTTGAAGGTAAGCAGACAAGACTTCCGTTCAAACATGTTGGTACAAGGGCAACAAAACCTTTGGAATTGATTCACTCGGACTTGTGTGGCCCAATGGAAAGTACATCTTATGGAGGTATGCGATATTTTATTAATTTCATAGATGACTATACCAAAATGGTACATGTATATTTCACAAAAGATAAGCTTAGTATTCTAGATATTTTTAAGGATTTTAAAAGGAGAGTAGAGAATCAACTTGACTCTAAAATTAAAATATTAAGAACCGATAACGGAAAAGAATACTGTAATAATAATTTTGAGAGATACTTGGCTAATTGTGGAATCATACATCAGACTTCAACTCCATACACCCCCCAGCAGAACGGATTAGCAGAGAGGATGAATAGAACACTTGTTGAAAAGGCTAGATGCATGATATCCAATGCTAATCTAAGTAAACCTGTTTGGGCCGAAGCCATTGCCACAGCCGCTTATATTGTAAATAGGTCACCAACCAAAAGTCTTGGAGAGACTACTCCATATGAAATGTGGACGGGACGTAAACCAAAATTGTCTCACATGAGAATATTTGGTTCCGAGTCGATGGTGCATATCCCCAAGGAGAGACGGCAAAAGTGGGATAAGAAATCCGAAAAGATGATCTTCGTAGGTTATTGCGAAAGCACAAAGGGATACCGTGTCATGCACCCTAAGACACATCAGATAATAAAAAGTAGAGATGTAAATTTTTTTGAAAAAACTGGTCTATGTGATGAATTTCTCATTTCAGCCCAATCAACAAGAGAGGAGAAATTGGAGATATCAGAAATGCCAAAGGACTGTAATACAAAGCAAGACGAGCAACGGGAGGACCCTGACATTACTTCTCAGCCAACATGTAATTCTAGTTTGGAAGAAGCCGATAATGACACTGGCAGCAGGTATGAGACTGATACAGATGATCTTGATGATACATACCATCCCCCTAAACACATTACAGTTCCGGAGGTGAACACTAGAATGATCACACTGAGACCACGAAATAAAGTTGACCATGATAAAAAGGGTATGTTATGCTTTTATACCAATCTATCTGATCCTCAGACAGTAGAAGAAGCGCTATCATCTTCAGAAGCTAATGAATGGAAACAAGCAATGGACAATGAGATAAATTCTTTATTGAAAAATGAGACATGGAATTTGGTAGGCCTCCCTTCTGGAAAAACTGCATTGCCATGCAAATGGGTCTTTAAAAGAAAAACCAATCAACAAGGAATTGTCATACAATATAAAGCAAGACTTGTCATAAAAGGGTATGCGCAGAAAAGGGGTGTGGATTTCCAAGAAGTATATTCTCCAGTTGTAAGATGGACATCCATCAGGTATTTATTCGCTTTAGCTGCACAGCAAGACCTTCATGTTGAGCAAATGGATGCAGTCTCAGCTTTTCTACAAGGATCAATAGATACAGATATTTATATGATACAGCCTGAAATGTATAAAAACGGAGATAAGGTGTGTCATTTGAAGAAATCAATATATGGCCTGAAACAAGCCAGTAGATTATGGAACATTAAGCTCAGTACAATCTTAAAAGAAATGGGCATTCATCAATCAAAAACTGACCCATGTGTATACTATAACATCAACATGGGAATTTACCTTGCAATCTGGGTTGATGACATTTTATTATTTGCTTCTCAGAAAGAGACAAAAAATATTATAAAGGAAAAATTGCAACAGAAGCTAAGTATGAAAGACCTAGGCAAAGTAAGCCAATGTTTGGGTCTTAATATAACCAGAACAAAAAATTCAATTATGCTAGACCAAGAAAAGTACATTAAAGAGATATTGTGTAGATTCAACATGTCAGACTGCAAAACTGTTAAGACACCTGTGGAAGTTGGATTGAAGTTTTGTGAAAACACAGAGCATGAAACATTTGATTGCCCATACCAGCAAGCTATTGGAAGTCTCTTATATGTTGCTCAAGGAACCAGACCCGATATTTCATATATTGTAAATTGTCTAAGTAGATTTAACAAAGAACCGATGTCTGAGCATTGGGCAGCAGTAAAAAGAATAATGAGGTACTTACAAGGCACAAAGGGGTACAAACTTACATATACCAAGAATGGTAATGAAGAAATCACAGGTTACTGTGATGCAGACTGGGCAAGTGACACCCATGACCGGAAATCGTGCACCGGTTACGTTTTTATGTTTCAGGGTGGAGCAATCTCATGGTGTTCCCGCAAACAACGGACCATCGCTCTGTCCACTGCGGAGGCTGAATATATGGCGATGGGCAGCGCGGCGCAGGAGGCGCTTTGGCTGCGACAGCTGCAGGCTGAGCTCGGGCGCGACTCCGGCACACTGCACATATACAGCGACAACCAGAGCGCTATCAAGCTATCTGCCAATGATTGTTACTTACCCAGATCAAAACACATAGACATTAGATACCATTTTCTTAAGGATCATGTTGTTAATAATTCGTTAAAATTTTGTTATGTCAAAGGTTGTGAGAACATTTCTGATATTTTAACTAAAGGAACAACAGTAGAGAAACATGTATATTGTGTTACTAATATGGGATTGCGTTCCGGGGTGGATGTAAGAAATGGAACGCAATTTGTAGTTTAAGATTCCTGCCGCATGACGGCGTCACTGTCGGCGGCTACGTAAAACTCACCTAGTTAACGGATTATTGTGCTCAGTTCTTGTAACCGTTTTGTAACTTTATATTAAGTATCTAATACAGAATCCAATATCAAATATCTGTACTTTATTCCGTGAATCTCCTACAGAAGTGACGACCAA
Source organism: Sphinx pinastri (assembly GCA_947568825.1). Lineage (NCBI taxonomy): Eukaryota > Metazoa > Arthropoda > Insecta > Lepidoptera > Sphingidae > Sphinx > Sphinx pinastri. The sequence continues at coordinate 1,006,371 of OX387623.1, forward strand.
AACATTCAACTGGCCAGAGATAAATACATTCTCGGACGGGCGCATAATTAATCATAAATCAAATCAATCCGTATCCACCCACTGCTGGTATAGGCGTCTGCTCTATTACGCCACTCTTAACGATCCAATGCCAGTCTCATTCACCGCTTACCAACATGCCGGTCTGTCACTATCTACGTGACCGTTCCTTGGGTATCATTTGGTAACTATCCTGGTCCACTTGTCGTCATCCCGTCTAGCCAAGTGTCCCACCCATCTTCACTTTAACTTGGCGATGCGTGTGCCTACGTCTTCAACTTTAGCACCTAAATTTATTTAATTTAAAAGCCAAATTATCTTGGGGTGCATTCCTAGATCGTCCAAGAATCAGAATCAAAAAACAGTATAAATCGGTATTTTAAGTATTGAATTTTGCCATTTCTTTGTTTTTTTCCCATTTGTTCTTATCCCGTCACTATCATCTATTGTTTTAATTTTTATATAATCGTCCGCTTTCCTGACATCAATACCTATTTGGAAGATTAATGCCCGGACAAACCTTATTGGGAAAACCGACACAAAATGTTGCCCAACCTGGGCTTCGATCACAAAATATCCCGTTCTAAAATACGCAACCGCTAGGTCAATATGACGAATTTACGTTCACTTCGCTTTCTAGCGTCAAATAATTGAATAATCAAAAAACTAATTAATTAATAGAATATAGACAACGTCCTTGTAGTTTTATTATTTTATTCATAAAATCGCGATTCTAAAGGCCACGTTGTAACTGCCCGCAAATACCGAGGTCCGTGACACGTAAGGGTCCACTAGACTTTGCTGGTCCACACCGCATTATCATTGCCTCTTGTCAACATTACTTTGATGTTAAAGAATTTAAAGAAAATGAAAAATAGGAGAAATCATTTTGAATGTCTTCAGCATCTTTTAAATCATGGAAGGATATTTTCCAAAAAGACAGAAACAGTTAGGTTTCAATATTCTTACAGATTCCTAAACGGTGGTGGAGACGATAGCAAAATAAGAACAAAAGAAAGAAAGGACGATAAGAAAACTTAAAAAGTTCTCCAGTGGAGACCATGTACTGCCAAGCGCAGCGTCAGACGTCCACCTGCAAGTGGAAAGACGACTTGATAAAGGTCGTAGCTACATGCTGGATGCGGGCAGCTTTTGACAGGTTCGTCTGGAAATCTTTAGGTGAGGCCTATGTTCAATAGTGGACGTTATTTGGCTGATGACAATGATGATGATGAAGAAAACTTAATAAGAAAATAATGTCAACATCAGTTTGCCTTCTGAAGCCGTCGCTAATGCATAGAAGAGGAGCAGGGCTCTTAAACTGTAGAAACTACACTATGAAACGCCGCTACTGTTAAAACAACTCTACCATAACACTAACTAAAGTTAACTAGCAACTGTCAGCTTCATATATTAAGTTACAATGTCATCGGTAAGCCTCATTTCCTAACTAAAATAAAAACTCCAACAATACTCGATACAACTCAAAAATACCTGCCAATACCATTTGAATAGATAATTTTTAGACAAATATAGCTCCACTCTCAAACGAGTTGAAACAAAATTCAATATACGGGTGATTTCGGAACGCGCCACACTAGACCCGCCGCTGGACAATGCAAATGTTGCCTAACTTTTCCTTTATTTTGGAGCCATTGATGGAATTGTTCCATTTCTATATTTACAATCGTTCATAGTAGCCATTGTACGATATCGTCGGTAGAAATCGGCCGCTCTTAATCCTGGCGAAAACGATTTTGAATAATGCATTTTCATTATAACATTTAAAACATTTCATAATACTCAATAAACTGACCATATTGGCATTCAAACAAACAAATGAGAGTTACACTAAGGAACTATGTAATGCGACGATCTATAACATAATGAAATATTTGTCTACCACGCCGATGGAATTTGGTGTGATGGTTATTCCGTATGTGATCGATCGTCTGCCTACATATTTATAAGAAATACCTTTTTAACACACACACTCACGCCTTTCATCCCCGAAGGGGTAGGCAAAGGCGCAAATAGTGCACACACTTTTCTTTTTAATCATTTTATTATCTATAATTTAACTTATATGAAAGTAACTTTTGTTCGCGGCCCTGCCGGCGTGAGTCTTTTACTCGAAGAAAAATCTGACAATAGTGCATCTTTGAGACTAATATTAGGATATAAATATCAAATGATCCTTGCTCTACACTAGTACCAAGTTTGATTTAAATCCAGCTGTTGATAAACTTGATAAAACATCCAAATAACTTGATGTACTTTCATGTTTATATTATTAGTACGATTATGACACTAATAACTATAATAGGAACAAAACCCGTAAAAAATGATAACATTATTACGGGATACCACGTTCTCAATAAGCACTGGACGAGGGGTTAGCGTTAGGAGTAAGTAAAAACCGTTCAGCGTTTATAATTTTAGTTGACTCCAGTGAATAATAAATGATGAATTTATGATTCCTACTTCGGATATAATGCTAAAACGTCCGGTTCTAACCAAAAAAGGCCACATTATTTTTCTACAGGAAAGCGAGTTATACTGGTAAAAATGGTAAGTATACTGACTTTTTAAATCTGTTACAATTAATTTGAACAGTAGTTTTTTATGTCTACGACAAAGTGACTGCCCTGCACCTGATTGTAAGTGGAGTGGTTTCCAGAGTTCGTATCCAAGATGCCATTCTCCAGTCGTTAAAGCCATTGTAATGTATGGGAATGACATATCCTAGGAATAGACTTCTTCTCCTTCTTCTTCTTCAGCCTTTAGAAGTCCACTGCTGAACACAAGCCTCCCCCAAAGATTTCCAGACCAACCTGTCAAAAGCGGCCTGCATCCAGCGCATTCCTGCGACCTTTACAAGGTCGTCTGTCAGGGATAGACTTATCATTAAGTTATTTCATTCCCATGATTTTTTTCGTTTTCTGTTAGCGGCATCTTGGCCTTAGATAGATTGATGAGAGATGATCTTTCCCCAGTAGATACTATTATGCTGATCTATTCTAAGACATGGATGCAGGCCGCTTTCAACAGGTCCGTCTGGAAATATTTAAGGGAGGCCTATGTTTAGCAGTGGACTTTATGTGGCTGATGATGATGATTGGAAGTCAGATAGGCCAGCCTAATTATGTTGACTGACGAAGGACTGATCCTGGAATACAACAACCTTACTTGGACCACTGTGGGTTTCACATCTTGTATACAGTGGTCGCTATCAAGGTCGACATAAATACTGTGGTTAAATAAGCAAATAGTTTTACGATACGATGCATTTCACTGAGCATTTAAAGTCGTCATTTCCCGAAAAACTTAAATCTTGCGTGAATTGCGCCACACGGCAAGAGTACTAAATCATTGAGGATCGTGTAGATTGACGTATTAACTGCAGCGAGTGGACACGTGGAGCCGGGCGCACGCCACTAGCTTGCTACTTATATTAATAAACTAAGCACTTAGTTTAGTGAGGAACAAATTCATACGTAAGCTAATGTACAAAAATACTATTTTTAAGCAGCTGCCAAAAGGGGATAATATTTTAAACTTTCACGGAAGTTACACGGATTCGAAAAGCGGGTTTTAATTAGTTTAACGATTTTGATATAAGATTTCATTGCTCTAGCTTTGTCTGCCTCCTTACCCCAACCTCCCTCTCGCTTAAAGATCGGCAGCACACCCATTTCTCCCCTAAATTACGGGCTGTTAATTGGCGACGTTCATCACTTATCTAGTTGCCCGTATGTTGCCTCTCTGTTATTAAAAATCACGAGTTACACGAACTAAACGTTTTGACCATGACTTATTACTAGGTGGGTAGGTTTTTCTTATACGAAAATCCACCTGTCTAGGGTATAAAGACTGGACTGCTTCCTAAGGCACTGTCGCATTGTATATTCCAGTCACCAAACAACAGTATGCTGCTATCTGTAAAACTTTGTAGCCAACCTAATTATTGGATAGGTATTGTGTGACAGTATTTAATGTCTCAGCGCAATCAAGTCTCATGAAATTGAAAGGTTAAACTATTTATGGAGTCTTTCAAACCATTAGACGAGTAACTTACACCTCATAAAAAACGATTTCCCACTCCCAGTTGTCTTTACTCTTGTATTATCTTAAATAAAAGAGAATTTTGTAATATTGATAAACGAATGTACGAGAGCGGGAAACGTGTTCCTCATTCTCGTGAGAGATACGACGCATCGTTAAGGGAATAGGGAACATGCACGAACTATAGGTGGTAGCACAAAATCGACACAAGAGCCACATGTGGACAAAAAAGGAAACTTTTTAGAACAATAATTTATTTATATATTCTTTTAATATGACAAAAAATATAAAATATAGGTTCCGGCCGAATATTATTGATACCCAGTGTGGCCAAAATATGCTTTTTTTTAGATGGGAGCTAGTTATTTTGATGTTATTGTTCAAGCAATATTAGGACGTTATATTCCCTTAATTACAGATTTGTTTGTATTAACAATTATCTTCAAAACTTCTTGATTTTTATAAATCACGCAATGAGACATTTCTAATTGCTCATACTTATGTATGTTTTATATAGCTTTTATTATTTTTACCTATTTTAACATAACCATGGAACGTAATAGAGTTTTACATCATTTGATGTGTTTATTTTTACGTTTTGGAACATCCAAATACACGGCAACACATTATTAACAAATTAAATGTTATTTTCATCCTTTTACTATGAATATTTTACGTCAATTCCAAGTATCGATGGGCTGAAAAAGTATCAGATTGCGCCACCAGATGGCAGAGCTTACGACGTGCACGTTCCCTATAAAATGTTATTTTTGTTTTAATCTAAATGGGCTCACGTTTGTCCGCTATCCGCCTGATGTTAAGCGATGATGCGGATGATGTTTTTATTTATTCGAAACATTATCTCGTATTGCTGTTATTCAGAATGCTAAATAATATAATATGTAGATACTGTAGATACCATTTTATTGATGCATCACAATATTATGTTGATGCTTCGCAGGGTAAGTTCAATTACCAGTAGACTGAGCTGTTATGTCAATCCGGGCTTCGAGCATGAAGTCGCTCGGAGAGATGGAGAATGTTAGGCGATTACTTGACCGGGTAAAACCGTAGTACAAACTAAACTTACCTCCACGTAATAACGGACTAGGATCTGACTATCGTCCAACCTATAAAATACCAGCGTGCTATGTAACGTAATCCTCCTAACCAGTTTCGGCCACGGCCGCCAATCTCAACGGGGATCAGCCAGATACGCAGGAGATATTATAGTACCCAAATGTGTGCACAATACACAGGTGCACTCGCCTCTCCTTCACTCTCATAGTCCGGGGAGACGGCAATCCGACATGACCGGAGAGAGATCAGGCGCAGGACCACCGGCTTTACGTACTTTCTGAGGCACGGGGGTATCACACACCGCTAACTTCCTGACTCCGAGCTGAGACTGAGTAAATTTTAAAATGGAAAAACCCAGTCACAATGTTTTTGGCTCGACCCGGGATTCGAACAACAGGACCTCAGCGTGATATGTACACAGTCCAAAACTCCTAATCCCAGGAGAGTTTTTACCCAACTGTGGGATATTTAAAGTCTACTTTAAAAATATTCATCGAAGAAAACCTATTATAAGTAAATTTTATGTGGTATAGTCATTGATGTATTATAAAACACGGTATAGTATATACTTATCCACGAAATTTTATTTAAAACCGCTCATAAATAGTGGTACCTTTTTTTTTTTTTTTTTTTTTTTTTTTTTTTTGTTTTCGCGGAGAAAGTGACTTATTACTACCGCCCAGCCTTCAAGGGGGGCGACTGAGCGGTTATGTTGGGTTCACCGTGCCTTACGTCCCGGCGTTGAGCCACCCGGAGAGATGTAACCATCGGGCGACCGCCGGGCCGAGTCCCTAACCTATGTATAACGCACGGCATACCAACCAAAACTCCGCGGTGGCCATCTTCGGCGCATTAGGGACGGCTGCGGGCTTCCTCTGACGGGAGTGTCTAAGTTGTCGTCCGCAGCCGCCTCTGCGCGTTGCCGCCTAGTGCGGCCCGTCTCCTGTTGTGGGGGGGCTCAGGAGCCCCCACGCACCGAAGGACGCCCTCGGCGTCAATGGCAGCGTGAGGCCTACCAGCCACGCTGCCGTCCATCACAGGGATCGCTACAATGTGCTTATAGAACACAAAAGTGAAAGACAGACAGCCCCCTGCCGCCCGCCTGCGACCCCCGGTGGCCCCTATTAGTCGCCTTTTACGACAGGCAGGGGATACCGTGGTAGAATTCTCCAAACGCCCCCAATCCACAGGGCGGAAGACGCCGGTCAGTCGTCCACCCGGCGCCTCCTACGTCTCGTCTGGCGGCGGGAGGGATCTCCGCGCCTCCGATCCCTCTCGGCACTCTCCTTCCGCGAGAGGACCACCTCACAGAAGTGTGCCACCGCACGCCAGGACCTCCGGCTGTCGACCATGGAAGCGACCACGGCCGGCAGCGAGAGGTCTCCTCCGACGACTGCTCTGAGAGCGCTGCGCTCCTCATCCCAGGCTGGGCAAAACTCTAACGTATGCTGGGCCGTATCCAGCGGGCAGTTGTCACAGTGGTGACACACGGCCGACACCTCCTTCCGCACTACCCGCCACAAGAACTCACCGAAGCAGCCATGCCCGGTGAGCACCTGCGACAGGCGAAACGTTGCCGCACCGTGGCGCCTGTCCAGCCATTCGGCAAAGACAGGACGCACTGCCGCGACGACCCTGAGCCCCGCTGTCGGGGCCTCCAGCCTGAGACGCCACTCCTCCACGGCGGCTCGCCGTAGGGAGGCCCTCATGGCCTCCACCTCCTTCAGGGCCGGATGTTGCCCGCGACTGGACGCCTCCTCCCGCCAATGAAAGACATCGGAGAGGGATTTGGCGTCCAGATCCCAGGGCAGGAATCCGGCCAACAAACAAGCCGCCTCGAAAGAGACCGTGCGGTACGCCCTGATCGCCCGCTGCGCCAAAGCTCTCTGCGGAGTGCGCAGGAGGGCGATGCAGGGGCGGTTCAGGGAGTCAGCCCAAACGGGGCTGCCATAGAGGGCCATGGACCGCACGACTCCGTGATATAACCTCCGGCAAGGGATGCCAGGACCTTCCAGGTTGGGCAGCAGGCTGGAAAGAGCGCCCGCTGCCCGAGACAGTTTCGTCCCCAGTTTCTTGAAATGGGCGCGGAATTTCCATCGGCTATCTAAGACTAAGCCTAGATATTTCATATCTTTGCCGATGGGAATCCGCACCCCCTCAACCACGATGTGGGCACCGGCCGGTGGCCCTCTACGAGGCCCGTGGAAACAAATGGCCTCGGTTTTCTCGAGGGCCACCTTTAAACCCAACCGTCGAATCCGACTTACTACTTGGCCGGTGCCCACCGCCGCCAAGGTGGCGGCGTCCCGGAACGTCCTGGCGGTCGCTGTGACCAATGTGTCGTCGGCGTAGCACGTCACGCCGACGTCCCAGAGATTTGCACCACGGAGCACCCAGTCGTATCCGATGTTCCACAGGAGAGGGCCCAAAACCTAGCCCTGTGGAACACCGCACGACATCGCTCTTCGATAAATAGTGGTACCTACAACAACAACAAAAAACAAAACCAAGCAAGATATTCGTAGCTATCACCATCAAATACTCACGATTTTTATCCCCGAAGGAGTAGACAGAGGCGCAACTAATGCATTTCTCAACATTTCGCCGTGCGTATTCCGTCCCATCATGTGAAAAAGGGCGAGCCTTTTTTTTTTTATGGCATTGAACGAGGCGACGAGCCTGCCGTTCGCCTGATGGTAAGCGATACGACCACCCATAAACAGTAGCAACACCATCCAGCACCTTGAGTTACAAAGTATTGTGTAGCATTCCACTGCGCTCGTCATCCTGAGACACAAGATGTTAAGTCTCACTACGTTCTGTAGTTAAACTGGCTACAATGTCCTTCAAACCGAAACACAACAGTGCATCACCACTGCTGCTTGGCGGTAGAAATAGACATTGTGATGGTACCCACCCAGACGGACTCTTACATATGAGAGACCTACCACCAGTAATATCATATACCATATAGCCTATCGCTATATCGGGCACAAATTCCAGACTCCGGGCGGATACTGAATAGAAAAATCCAATAACACTGCCCGACCCGAGGATCGAACCCGAGACCTGAGCATTGCTGTCGTACCGTAATACAATTACGCTACCGAGGCAGTAAAAATGTAATCCTTTACAAACTACGTATAGCAAATCAATGATTTTTTAAATCTCCTTTTCTTTAAAAATCAATAATGTTCCCACCATTCTAACACTCTAAGACTTACCATCAGATGACCTAGTTTCCATAACCAATTCTCAGCTCATACCCCGTTCCATACTTTTTGATAAAGTTGTTAAAAGCGGGCCATGCATCTTGTAAAAGTATCGAATCTAATATTTATACGATTCCCTGCGATATTTCCCTCGCGGTGCGCCATAACTCTTGATAAACCGTGACACAGTGGTAATAGCAGGCTCTCGTGTTCGGATACTCATAGTTTCGGAAATTATTGTTGGTTTAATTGGTTTAATATTGAGCCTTGGTTTAGTATGATAGTAGGCTGTGAGACCTGCGAGGTTCGATGTCCAGGATAGGCAATATTTTTATGATACTATGTTCCCATGTCAAGACCCGCCAAAGAGGTTTAACTTTCAGGCCAAGCTTAAAAAACCAAATGTTTCTTGTGACATTCTTAAGCTTGCAAGCATACGCTTAAGCGTAGTGCAATAAAGGGTAGATGAAGAATATGAATGCAGTAGTAAATATGGCTAGTAGTAAATGCCTCCATACGCAACGTCAACTGTAAACATAACTTTAAATTACAGATTACAACATCTAACGGCACTGCGCTCGCCTTTTCTAACATCAAAGGTAAGCCAGAGGACGATGAATATTTTATGTGTCAAAAATAGTTTTTGCTCTGAGTGGTAATAAAAAACGGTAAATTTATTTAAAGATTAGTTAATTCTAGAGAAGGCGTAAGCTACTAAAAGCACCATCTTATCTATTCAGGACATTTATTTTAAATATTCACGACATGACATCTCTTAGTTTACATACATCTCCGAAATTACGTTAAAACAAATAACATATTCCTAGAAATTACACCGAATTCCCTAAAAACAACTACCAAATCCCCAAACATTAACTTCGATTGTAGCCCGACCTGCCAGCTTCTATACGTTCTCAATACGTCAAACCGAATGAGACACAATAGCATGTGAAAAAATACATAAAATCCACTGAGGGTCCCTCGGGCACGTCTGCGAACAATTTGTCTATAGCTTTGACACGGGGGACCTCAGATTCGGTACGTAAAGGAAAATAAGTGCTTCAAAATAATATTTTTATGATAATAGATGTATTATACTTAGATTTATAATCCGGTTTTTTTTTGAGGTCTTTATGTAGAAATGGATACACCAGCGTATTTTGTAATATTTTTGTAAACAAAACAATAAGGATGTGCAATATTAATATTTTGTTGGAATTTGACGAAGAGGGATAGGAAAGTCGAAGGGGCTTAAAACTTTGGCAATGTCACTGACCCTGAACAAGATGCCTCCCAATTCATGCCTTTTTTACTTTACTTTACTATTTACAAGCTTTTATTCAGCTTGCAATGTTTGAATGTTCGGTTCAAATCTTGCAACTGAATTTTAAAGCTGTTATACTAAACGGATAGAGATGAAATTTGCATACACGTTAGTTTGGATGACAATGTATAGTTGGCTTAGTAACGTCTATCTAAATCCAATATGGCGGACGGCCCAAGATGGCTGACTAATTATTGTTTACGCACTCATATAATATGAGTATCAAATTAAAGGAATCGCTCAGAAGAATATAAATAAACTGACGTCTGCGTTCAATTCTTGAGGAGAAGGTATACTACTACCCTGCTAAATGGTAAGAGTTAGCGGGGTCGTGTCTTAGCTAATATGAACCTACAGGAACCGCAAATTCTAGCGGTGGTGATAATAATTCCAAATGGTGGAAAACAAGATGGCCGCCATACCAATTTTAAAGAGTCGTAAGTTGGCATTGGTTGGGGATAATTTGGTGGTGCTCGAACAATTGTTATATAGATGAATATGATGACGATTGATGATTGATGACGATGGATTGTTGCGAGATTTACTTGTGTATATAATACAATAATTATGTTACTAACTTAATCTTGACAAATGTAAATATCGCGACAAACTTTTATCTCTCCATAGTATAAAAAAAAGTTTGATTCAATTTAAAGTTTATTTATACTTCACTAGTAGCTTGGCCATTTTAGAGAATAAAAAATAATTGAAACTGCCCTGTATATTCCTTTTTTAAATTTTAATCACCCAAAAGAATTTTCTATGTATTACTACGTTATTCCAGCAGAAGATATTTTATTTAAATAACTACATTTGCTGAACTAAAAGCTATCAGCCCATTCCCTGATAGAATATTCTACTATACTTACTCTCCGTTGATGTGAGCTACTGTTACGACCCCCAGTGGTGCCAACATTTTTTACAATTAAGTTTTATTGTGCTGTAATTTTCTTTTTGTACTGAATGAAGAGCGCGGCTCTCCTGAATTAAATAAACAATAAGGAAACTGTAAACCCGTGTTTTAAATCTAGCCACATATTTTCGTATAAAGCAAGCTACTTAAAATGGTGAACAGAACACAAATCAATGTTCTGCAATAGACAGCTCGAAGTAATAGCGTTCGACAGCCCACAGACAGAAATATTTCGCGTATCAAAATGGCGGGTCTCACGTTACTCATCAAAGTTCTACCTATATAGTACTACAAGTGTTTAGTATGCTCCCTTACCATCAATCGATCTATTGTCTTATTATTTCTTCAGCCAAATATTCACTACCGCTGTACCGTGAGCACCACTGCATTACTCCCAAACAATTTGACAGTTTAAAGGCATAGTGCATCGAGTGTATATTTTTAAATGTCCACGGTCTCTACCGGCCAAACATTTGCATTAATTCTGTTGCAATTAATAGTGCTAACGACCAATACAAATTTTATTAAAAAGTATATATTAAATACTAGTAAAAATATATCATTTCCACACGCTTGATGGTCTTTTTCCGATAAGGTCCCATGAGAACTTCGTATTTTCGCCTAAAACATGTTGTACCGTGGCTACGTTAATGAAGAACAAACACACCTTTAGATTTATAATATTAGTGTGTATACTACAACCAAAGATATACAACTATAGGTTAGTTATAGAACTCTTTGACTCCAACAAAGTTAATTTAAAATCGACAGTCATCCGATGGCATTTATAACCTGAAATTATTTTTTATCATTGTCGATGTATCTATTCATTTACAATAAAACTTACACATAACGTGGTATCGCACTATCACTGTGTCCCTGACGTGAAAAACCTAGAATACCTAGATTTAAAATAAAGATAGGCGATATATTATGAGTAGTAATAACATAGTTGGGAATAAAACGGTCTGACGAAACTAGTCTCCACAGGTTCAAAACCCAAGGCACACACCTCTGACTTTTCAAAGTTACGTATGTAATGTATCAAGTATCGTTTGCTTTAACGATGAAGGAAGATATCGCGAGGAAGCCTACATGCCTAAGAATTATTGTCTATAAGAATTTCGAGGATATGTGAAGTCTGCCAACCCGCACTAGTTCAGCGTGGTGAACTAAGGGCTAAACCCTCTCAGTTGTAGAGGAGGCCCGTACTCAGCAGTGGACAGTATATAATACAAAGCTGGTATTACTGCTATTATAATGATATATTATGCACCATCCTTTAAGAGAAATATAGTTCGTGAACTATCCACCCTTTTGCGTAGAGGTGTTATAAATTATGAACACGAACTATTAACGGTCGAAAGCTGATACCATCTGTGACAATCGGATGATTGATTTCGCGTTCGGCACGTCAACGCGACATCACTCATGCCCGAATTTGGAAACTATAATTCATTTTTTATATTCAATTATTTTGGGTCAGATCTGAGCTAATGACGGCTTAAGTATAAATTATTATTTTTGTACCTTTTGATTAATTGTTTTCGTTTTTGAAAAAGGACCTTATATAAGACGTAGTTATTATTATATTATATAATATTTATGTACAGTCAGCAGCATAAATATCTGTACAAAATCAAAATTTCATATCGCCTATATACGCGTTAAGTTAAACTGAAATATTTTTATCGTCATTTGAAGTAAAGTAAATACCTTTTATTTTGTTTTTGTGAAGAAAACAACAAGATTAGTAAGAACACAAAAGTATGTGGGCAATTTGAAATTTTGAATTTGTTCATCTACTTATGCTGCTGACTGTACATCTGTTTTCCACCCCCTTTCATTACGTGTTGATAACCGCGCGCTATATTTTTCCTAGTTAACTAAGTTCATCCAAATGATGTCTGGACGAAATCGACAATTTCGATAAGCCTATTAGATATTTTACTGGTGGTAGGTCTCTCATATGTAAGAGCCCGTCTGGGTGGGTACCACCGCAATGTCTTTTTCTACCGCCAAGCAGCAGTGTGCATGCACTGTTGTGTTTCGGTTTGAAGGACATTGTAGCCAGTGTAACTACTAGACATAATGAGACTTAACATCTTATGTCTCACGGCGACGAGCGCAGTGGAATGCCACACAGTAAGTACTCTGTAACTCAAGGTGCTGGATAGTATTGCTACTGTTTATGGGCGGTTGTATCGCTTACCATCAGGCGAACGGCATGCTCGTCCCGTCATTCAATGCAATAAAAAAAAAAAGCCTGCCGTATAATATTTCGGAGTGAAATTTTATTAATTTATTTGTTACAGTAGTTACAATTATTATTACTGCAGTTCACGGCGGCCGCTGCACTAGGTTCTAAGCCTGTATCGCAGTGACTAATAAGAATTGACGGAATATATATTTGTCATTTTTTATTATTGTTTGTATGACGAGACGAGCATGCCGTTCGCCTGATGGTAAGCGATAGGACCACCCATAAACAGTGCAACACCATTCAGCACTTTGAGTTACAAAGTACTGTGTGGCATTCCACTGCGCTCGTCATCCTGAAACATAAGATGTTAAGTCTCATTATGTCTAGTAGTTACACTAGCTACAATGTCCTTCAAACCGATTCACAACAGTGCATGCATACTGCTGCTTGGCGGTAGAAATAGACATTGCGGTGGTACCCACCCAGATGGACTCTTACATATGAGATACCTACCACCAGTATGTATATATTTTTTAATTCGGCGGTAAATCCGATACACATCCCACAACCATCGCTATAAATAAATAAAATATATTTAACCTTATTAACTAAGTACACTTATATTATATATGTGTGTGTGAGAGTGTGTGTGTAAATGTGCCCTAAACAGAACTTACCAGAATTTCCTCAGTATCCTCATAGTTCATGCCTTGCATGCCTTATTTACTTCTAAACACTGTATGTGCCCATACCTTTATCGAGGCTTTGTTCCGATCGCTATAGAGGTGGGGGTATTATCGCCATGCGTTCCGAAATATCGGCTAGCGTGACGATATACACGATAGCTGGCTTTATCGCGATTGCTTTGGCCTGGCATGCGGCTTAGCGCGAAGCATTAGCATTGTAGACTCGGTAGTACGTGATCAAGGATGAAATTCATCAGTTTACTAAGACAGGCCCAGTTTCACGGAGCTGTGCGGTTGACTGAACAGAGCTACAGGTAAATCTTGTAGACCTAAGCATAAGGAGTGTTGCAAACCTTGAAGGCTTAACGTGTTGGTAATCAGGAAGGTACCGAAAATTCTTTGTACCCGAATTAATAGATAATCGAGCATTAAAAAAACCTGCTCGCCTCAGTCAGTTAATTAGCATAAGATCATTTGGAGATGATAAATATTTTATTGCAAAGAACTTTGAGTCACAAAGCACTGGGAAGTACGCTCTACGTTTCAATACTGAGACATCAGCTAACCCTCTCCTTCCAGATGGTGGTGGGCGCTAGCAATATCTCTGCTGTTTGGATGTTCTGTCACCGTGGTGGTTGTGACCATCAACCGGTTCATGGACAACCCCACGTTCCTGGTGCAACAGGAAAAGATATACTCCACCATGTCCTTTCCATCAGTGCTAGTGTGCCCGGAGATCACCTTCCCCGACGACAAGATCGACCAGTTTGTCAGAGAGATGTAAGTTTTTCAAGATGGTGACGAGCAAGTCGCTCGCCTGATTACCTACTGGTAAGCGCTACTGACCATAAACAGTAGCAACAAGCTGCCTTTCGTATTGCGAAGCACTCTGCAGTGTGGTGACACTGCGATCGTGACACAGCATTAGGTATTAAGTCTGCGAATAGCCATTTACATTGGCTACTAGTTTCTTAAAACCAAATTTAAATTAAGAACTCGGAAATAAAGAAACCGGTACCCACTATCCAAACCATCTTCTGCATACAAATACCTACCTAATAAAGTTAAATTTAGTATTGAAGTTGTAGAAATCCTTCATAAATTCTCGCATTGAGTGCGAAACTTTCCAGGATTTCAGTAATTTCAAATAGAAACTAGTTTTCTGACTATAAATTATTAAACAGCAGTTTCAAATCTGATAGGTATATTGAGCGGTGCAAAACAAACAGAAAAATAATGAAGTATGAAGATACATTAGAAAGTATATATTATAAGTTATTTTAATACAAAAATAACAAAATGACGCTCTTTACGACGTGGCCGCGTGGGTGTAAACACTGCAGCGCATCTTTTACATTTGTTGCTATGATTAGTCTTGATCAGTCCATCAATATTTCTGCTCCTTGTAATACAATTTTCCAGAATATTCTGGGAAATATAAAATTTTACAAAATATCCTGAGGACATGATTCCTCCAGTGCCAATTTCGTTTAACGTTTATATTTATTTGTGATACGATCTTAATTTGCTATTTGTCTTGGCGTTTTAATAACTCTTTAAGTAAGTATTATAGGTACTTTTTTTATAGATAAAATTACTTATATGCGTTTATATAAGTTCTTTTTCTTTTTTTGATTAACCAATTATAATATTATGGTAATTTATAAAGTAAAGTTTTACATTATTATATCAATATGCTAATTATCAAGCTCATCAGACACAGGAATATTAATGATTTCTTATATTTACGCGAATATATTCACTTAATCATAGTGAATTTCTTGGCATCAGCAATTAATCCAGAAGTAATGTGGCGGATCATTAAAAAAAACATAAAATAAATATATACTCCTGTCATTACAAAGTTCAGTCAGGGTTTTTTTTCTATATCAATGGTCAAACCTAACTAATAAATAATTCGCATTTGTTTGGCAATGCATTCAAGATTCTTCTGGCGCTTCATGGGACGTGATACTCACTTCTATAATTTCCAGTCGCTATCCGCAAGGGTTCAATTCTAGCTACATGAAAGATGTGATAAGACAGCTGGCAGCATTCTTCTCTCCAGACGTAGTGTACAAGCGGCAGGATCTGGAGAATATTGAGCACCTGCTGCATTACAACGGGCTTGATATAGACACTGCAGGAAGGAGGCTCATGACGACGTGCGAGGAGACATTGATCAGGTCAGGATTTAGGATACCAGTAGTAAAGGAATTGCGAAGCTGCAAGCAAAAGCTACTTAAATTTATATTTGTAAACTAGGTGTTGCTCGTGTTTTTGCCCGCGTGAAAAGCCTTTCCCACTACAAAAGACCCTAAAACATAGTACGACGCCAGCGCCACCTACTTAAACAATCAAGTTAAATATATCCATTGTTTCCCACGGAAGCAATAAAAAGTAGCCTATATGTTAATCCAGGACATGATCTACGCGTGTGCCAAATTTCATATTATAAATCCGTTCAGTTGTTTCTGCGTTTATTTCTAACAAACATCCAAATATTTTCTTTTTCTAAACTTTCGCATTTATAATATTAGTAAGATAGTAATAAAGATATAGTCAATTCGAGCATCATGTTATGTAGTCAAATTTACTCTTTACTTTCGGTCACTAAATCACATCATATTTTAAACTCGAGTAAAGCTAATAAGATTCAGTTTCAGATGTCGATGGAGTGGTGACATGGTGGATTGCTCGACGCTGTTCCAAATGGAACTCACTGGAGACGGTTACTGTTGCGTTTTCAATGGAAGGTCCTTGAGTCGGTAAGTTTTTTTATCAACCGAGCGACGAAAATAATAACTCTTTCATCTGTTAGAAAGCCTACTCAAAAACAGAAGCAGCACTAGCCATAACTTCGAATAAAGCACGGTATAGCATTACACTTCACTTGTCATATTAGATTTCAATTTATATTTCCGAGTAATTATATAATGCTGTTCAAAATAATCACAGTGCATACATAAACACATTAAATGCTCTTCGGCACACCTCTCCAGTGACACTTCACAAGCGTCAACAGAACAAAAGGTTTTCGATTACGTACTACTTTTTTATGTTACCAGAGAAATTATGGAGTACGGAATCCACAGCAAACACTCAGATGACGAGTGGCTTATGAGGAACTATGGGCATACTTCTGGTCTAATGCTGGTCGTCAACCAAACTCAAAAACTTGATAATGTGGATCTTTCTTACAAATGGGTAAGAACTAATGTTTCAATTAACATTTTTCCATTTATTGACAGCTGCGCCTTGTCCTTTTTTAGTGGTAACGTTGTGAGCTAAAATTAATGAGGATTAAAGGAATAGGACTGCCTTTGTGGCGTAGTTATATTATGGTACGACTGCTACGCTGAGATCTCTGATTCGATCCCCGCGTCGGGTGACATTAGATTTATCTTTCACATCATGGGACGAAATATGCTCGACGAAAATTGGGTGCTTTAGTTGCACCTCTGCTTGCCTCTTCGGGGATAAAAGTTGTGAGTGTATATGTATGTATTTATATAGAGGAATAGAGAGATTTAGAATCATTCCCTCGGGAATCAAAATTGTACAAAACGCAACAGTATAGCTGCCCTCCATGACAATTTTCTATGAGATTGAGCCAAAGATACCAGCCTGGTACAGTTGCTCCAGCTTTTCACAAAATGTTCCACTCTTCAGGCCCTACTGCTAATAAAATAGCAGTACACCAGGATCCATTTCAACTCTTATTTCTCATCATCAGATAGCTCTCCAAGGCAGTCAGCACTACGTAGAGACTGCAGTGAATGGAACTCCCCTGAACCCTGGCTCCGAGCATTGGGCTAGCTACACCTCTCAAGGCTTTCAGATAGAAGACGACGCCAGAAACTTGAACGACCGGCTAAGACGCTGTCGAATGGCTGATCAGCCCTTGAAACTGTTCCCTACGTACCACAGGTAGGTAAAACTATTTACTAAAATAGTATTTTAAACAACTGAATGTGCATTGCAGCTCTAAATAAACTACGCAGTTCTTAAAATATATACGTTTAAATACTTATTCTTGTTCTTGATGAATCTAAAAAATGTACTTAGCCTAAATAAGTTATATCTTGTCTGTTTGTCTATCTTTCAGCGTTTACTCCTAACAAACATCTGAACCTCTTACAATTTATAGAAACACAAAATAGAGTATAGGGTTACGGTGCCTTACCACCATCATCAGAATATTTTCATCCACGCAGGGACTACTGTCTTCTAGAGTGCGAACTCGAGCGCACCTTAGAGCGATGCAACTGCGCACGCGCCGTCCATCCCAAACTATCGGGAGTCCGCTCCTGCAGGACCCGGAACCTGCTATGCGCTAAACATGCTATGAGTAAGACTTCTACATCTGGTAGAATAGAGTCTCAATGTTATTCATAACATTTGGCTTTGCGTGAAATTCCAGCAATAAACGACTCACTGTGGATTTTTTCTACATAAAAATATAATGTTAAAACTATGTTAGCTAAAGACTAGTTCTATCTGTATCAAATTACATCCAAATCCGTTTAAAAATAGGTTAAATTTTTTCAACCAACACATTGGATTATATGGACATGAAGAAGACATGAGAAGTATATACATAGATCTGTTATTACAATCAAACAAATATCTACAGTATCATCAGACACGGAAGAATGCGACTGCCCTCAAGCTTGCGACGTGGCCACCGACATCGTGCAGACCACTAGCTTCCAACTGATGCCCAGCGTGCAACCCTTTGATGCATTTTAGTAAGGGAGACTAAATATTCCCTTGATATAAAAGAAAATAACGATCAAATCATCTATTACTTTATGAGAAGTGATACACAACCCAAGAACTGTTGTTCCTACAATCTTTGTATAAGCAATATGGAGTTTACGGTTTGATGCGCAGTTCTGGCAACATAAATTTGTGTGAGTTACAAAGACACCTGAATCAAGAGACATTATAAAGTATTTTTATTTTTCAGTAAGAACTTGAATTTCTCCACGGTCACGATAGTACGAATATTTTTAAAAGGCAGAGTGATAAAGATTAAATCTCGCTGGTCCTATTTTAACGCTTTGGACCTATTCTGTGAGTACATTTATATACCTCAAGCTCCAGCTAAAATTGGTAAAAGACTCTTTCTAGTAGCAGCATTGGATAGGAAATTGGAGAAGTTTCGATGTCGTTATGCAATCAGCCCTATATTATATACTGCCCCCTGCTGAACACGGTCCTCCGCTACTACTGATAGGGGATAGGCCATAGTCCACCACGCTAGCCTACTGCGAGTTGGCAGACTCTACATGTCCTCGAAATTCTTATGGAGAATTCTTGGGTATGTAGGTTTCCTCACGATGTGTTCCTTCACCTTTAAAACGAACGATAATATTTGATAAGTAACTTCGAAAAATCAGTGGGGTTCGTGCCTTGTTTATTGCATTCGCAACTAGGCTATCTTCCGATCTCGTTAATAAAAGAGAAAATAGGAATATGCTATTTATATACAGCTAAATATCGAGACAAACAAGTTGACGTGATGCTTCTCTAAATACAACTGTGTTTCCACTCTGCTGCTCTCTTTCATTTCAGCTCAACTTGGTGGAGTATTTAACGTATTCTTAGGAGTTAGTATTCTTTCGATATTGGAACTGATCCAGCTGGCATGGCACGGTCTACGACCTAGGAAGACAGGTACACATCAACCAGGACTTATACTGGATTCAAAACAAAGTAAGGTGGTTAAAACCCGAAGTATTGGTAAAGTAAGAAAAATCAAAAAGAAAGCCGCGTAAACACACTGGATTCTTTAATTGAAAAATGTTTATCGCCTGCTTTCGCTTCGAAGTGCGAGCTTGCTTTTTTACATTTTCAAAGTATTTCTAACTTCTTAAATAAAATATTTTTAGTAGATACATTTGTTTATTATACCAGCATTTAGTTATTAGATTGAGTAAGCCGCACTAGGCCAGCATGGTGGACTAAGGCCTAAACCCTCTTAGTTGTAGAGGAGGTCCGTGCTCAGCAGTGGACAGTATATCATACAGGGCTGGTATGGTATGGTAAGCCGCAAAAAACAAATTTTGGAGGTGTGATTCGGCCACTTATATGTGAAGTACTATTCTACCACAAATCACAAACTAAATATAAACAATAATGACTTCTTATATTTACGCGAATGTTAGACATTGAAATAAAACTATTTTGCGGATTTCATCGCGGTTTTTTAATTAATATTTACAATAATATAAACAATAATTTTATTACAGAAAATAATGTACAAATATCGTTACAATTTACTATTAACCCCAAGCTTCGAATGCTTGGCACTATGACGAACAATACCTAACATACCTACACATATAACATACCTATCACTATCAAATTGTTACACATAAAATAAATTACATACCACCGTCTTCCAGTAATAACAAATCAAATTAAATACGAAACAATAAACTAGTCCATTCAACACACATAAAAATGTTTTACGACTAAAAACCTCATAAAAAAATAAACACGACCCAACTATGGAGATTACAAGTAATTAAAAAGGCAAACTTTACCACAAAGGTATGGAAAACTTTCATTATTCAGGGTTAGGGATGGGACACGACGACCGAGATTGTAGTTCGTTCAATTTGAGTACTGATACGGCTTTGTAGATCTGTCGGTATTATATCGGTAATATTGACGAACTATAATTATTATAGATGTGTTTCCTTTTTTTTTTTTGTCAGATTTATCACATAATCTCGTCTGTAAAGGTTTCGTAAGGTATGAGTCCTATGTTTTAACTATTGTGTTATCAAAATCGTAATAATACTCTGATAAGGATAATATGATTTCATAATTTTATCTTTTCATAAGTTCGAATGACGACGCGTATTTTTTATACTGTCATAAAACCAAGACGTGTGGCATAAAAATCAAGCTTAACTCACACAATAGGATCCATAAAATGCCAAACGTTGTTCTGTACATTGCGGTTGTAGATTATTCATAACTTTTACTCTTTACTTCATTATTTTTGTGGCCTGCTTGTATGCGAGGAAGTGGAAAATCTTTATTTTCACTTTCATACATTTATTCTGCATGGATAAAAAAATCTTTTTTCTTTAACTACACTGACGTACACGCCGTTACACTAGCCACTAGGTACTCAATAGTTGGTACTCACTACTCTGCACTCTACTAAAAAGTGACACAAATAAAAACAATAGTTCACTCGAACCCCATCACTATCATGAATGGTGGTACCGCAGCGGCGTCCCGGCGCCTCCTAATTGTCGCTGAAATGGCCTAATGAATAAAGTTAATGATCAGATAAAACCACAAGATCCGAACTCCAATGTAATTAAACACTTGCCAAGTTTCGATTACTGTACTCGGACTGTTAGAAAACTGAATCCTAAATACATAATTCAAACGAAATTATATGTTTCAATAGTACCTTTGGATAATGTAAACATTTTACTGGATTTTAACTGGGGAGGGGAACATTTATTTGTATAGATACTTATTAAATTGCTTGCTCATTATAAAAATTGCGTAGTCACGAAACCTTATTGCACTCAGGGCTTCGTTTATGAAAAACTGCGTGGATTCCCCGAGTTTTCAAGACAAGGAATCTCCAATAAATCGCTAAAGACAAGCCTGGTCATTAATTAATTCCAAGTTTCATCCGAGATTACTTTTAGCGAAAATGACGTTAACATGAGTAAAGATGACGAGGGTAGGTGATCACGATCGCTTATAAAACAAAATGGTAGAGGATTTGTGGATGAGCTGCTCATTAGCGTGTCCTGAGTTTATAATGCGTGCTTTTAAAGAAAAAATGGGTATTTTGGAAATTAGAGCGAGTTTATTCGACGTCCTAAAATATTATTCATTCGAAACAATAGCTAAACCGCTCTCTGTAGAAGAGTGATATGTAGAATCCGCACTTACAACAAAACAGTCTATAGTCTCTATAGGACTGTTGCTTTCATTATTTAATTACAAAACAGAATTTATTTCTAAAGCTGTTTTAAGTTATTACAATTTCGCGTGGATTGGAGTCATACGTAATGCAAGCTTGGGACGAAATCAAATTACATGGGGGTTAATTAACGTCAATAGAGTTCGGAATTAACAATGCACCCACGACGGCACGCGGCGGTACGAATTTAGAAACTAGACATGAATAAGAATATGGAATTACTGC
This sequence comes from Sphinx pinastri, assembly GCA_947568825.1. NCBI lineage: Eukaryota > Metazoa > Arthropoda > Insecta > Lepidoptera > Sphingidae > Sphinx > Sphinx pinastri. The sequence goes on from OX387623.1 coordinate 1,028,066, forward strand.
TTTTCGCATGTGCGATGATGTGCGCCTGTACAGGGAATGTTTTGTCTTATTATTTTACGTGATAATTTTATAGGAAACGATACAAAATATTTTATAGAAACATAGATTAAATTAGATTTAAGTGAAATGTATTTTTGAAACATAAGTATTTTTTATTAAACGAACAAACGACAAAATGAGTATATGTAGGAGTGAAACAAAATTGTATGGTACCACAATAACAGTAACAATTTTATAGATGACACATACAAAGGACAGCTTGAAAGAGAACGTACAAGTTACAGCTCTACTCCCCTTTTAGAAGAGCAAGCGTGTACATAATATGATACAAATACAAATACAAAAACATTTATTCACATAACACCATGACACAAACAATATAAAGAAATTATATAAAAATAAAATAAAATATAACACACTAACACCAATACACATAAAAGGAATAACAATGAAATAAAAAAGATATCAAGAATTGCAAAAGTATTAGTGCATCGTCCCAAACGTCATGGTGTGAGTGCGAAACGGGTAGTGATAGTGAAAAGTAATAAAGTAACTCGATTTATACATCAAGCTAATAATGGACATAGCGAAAAATCCACTACTAAAGCTTTCACAATTCCGCTGCTTGCGGAAACGCCAACGTTCGTGCAAAAATTATGCTCCCGAGCTTAGCGTGTGTTGTAAATTGCGATGGTACACGCTACTGGCCCTTTAAGAGACCCGCAGGGTGAAGGTCATGCTGAAAGGTCAGCAGGTTAACCTTTGCCGGCTTTTAGAGGTAAGGACCATGCAGATAAAAGTTTTGGAAACAACAAAGTAGGCATAAAGCGGCGTGTACTGCCTAATGATGCAAGTACTTTGAAATGGGTTTGGTTCAAGCCTCAGTGAACGTGTCGGGTAAGATGTCGATAAAGGTGTGACAGCAACTATACAATTTGATAACAACCAGCCAAGTACCTTTTAACGTGAACAGTGAAATTTGTGAATGTTTTGGGGTCAAGTTTTCACAAAGATAGGGACTTAAGGGTTAATCTGAAGGCGCCAAACTATTCAAAGCCTGCTTTTTCCTACTCCACAATTTGCCAAGAATTTTACGAAGCAGTGAGTTTTTACAACCAGTCGCCTGCCTTAATTAATTCCTTTTAGTCAATCCAGCCTTAGGTAAACCCGCACGAACTTTTCCCGACTTGAGAATCCAATCCAGGATCTTTCAGTCCATGAACGTTGCCACTAAAACAAAGTGACTACACTAATCAATTAAAAAACAAATGTAAGGCACCCGCAATCAGACGCGCATTGTTGTGGCTTGCGAATCCGTGTTTGTACGAAATATTTGCGCGGCCATTGTTCACTCGAGGTAACAAGACCTTTTGGACGCTGTTAAAATTAATTTATACAATCCGCGAATTAGTCGCGCGGGCTGTTTCGTTGAAAGGCTGCAGGATTTTGTGTACTATGTATTGCTCGTGGCTTCGTACGCGTGGATGACCTTCCCTGGGATAACGCATGCTCACGCCTTTTTATCCCCGAAGGGGTAGGCAGAGGCGCAACTAGTGCACCCACTTTTCGCCAAGCGTATTCCGTCCCATGATGTGATAGGGGGCGAGCCTATCGCCATATCGGGCACAAATTCCAGACTCCGGGCTGATACTGAATAGAAAAATCCAATATCACTTTGCCCGACCCGGGGATCGAACCCGAGACCTCAGCCTTGCAGTCGTACCGTAATACAACTACGCCACCGAGGCAGTCCTGGGATAAAAGTCCAAATAATCCAAAGCATGGTTTATGTGTGTGCTAATTTTTGCAAATCCATTCGGCGGTTTGAGTTTTTTCATCCAAACCTGTAAAAAACGTAGTAATATTGTACAAAATATATTTACAATGTTACATACCATCAGGTCCAATATATTATGTAAGTATTTTAAGTATTTTACTGGTGGTAGGTCTCTCATATGTAAGAGTCTGTCTGGGTGGGTACCACCGCAATGTCTATTTCTACCGCCAAGCAGCAGTGTGCATGCACTGTTGTGTTTCGGTTTGAAAGACGTTGTTGCCAGGGTAACTACTGGATATAATTTTTTTTTTTTTTTTTTTTTTTTATTTGTTTAGGACACAAACAGTCATATACAGACACTGATTAATATAAAAGTATACAAAAAGACCTATAGGTCCATTTATAGTTACAAAAAAAAACTAGTTATGAGCTAACAAAAAGAAAAACAGCCTGTATTAACTAGGTACAGTTAATAGGTATTACATTTTGTCTAACAAATTACATACTTGTGTCTTGTAAGTAGAAAGTCGAAAGGAGAATATGTCAGCATCATTCAGATATTTATTATAAAATTCACATGAACGTCTAATGAAGGTATTTTTAGCATATTTTGTATGGCAGAAAGGTATATGAAATGTGTTTTGTAAACGAGAGGAAATGCGTTGTATTTTAAAATCTATCTTTTCAAGAAGTGCATCAGAGTCAATGTAGTTATGTATTATCTTAAAAAGAAATAGTGCATCTAGGTAATTTCGTCTTTTTTGTAATGAATTGATCTTATATCTTACAGCACTATCCTTGTAATCTCTAAAAGGATGACCTGTTCTGAAATCCAAAGATTTCAAGAACTTATTTTGAATCTTCTCAATTCTGTCGATATGAGTGGAATATTGAGGACTCCAAACTACACTTCCAAACTCTAATATACTGCGTACATACGCGTTAAATAAAATTTTTAAAGTGTTAATATTTTTGAATGGTTTTCCCAGACGTAGGATTAAACCAAATTGTTTATATGCTTTACTTATAACATGGTCTATGTGCAGGTTGAAGTGCAGCTTAGAATCCAATAGTACTCCTAAGTCCCGCACAAGAGTAACACGTCTGATGGTCCGTCCACAAAGACAATAGTTAAAAATCAAAGGATTGTTTTTCCTAGTAAAGGTAATTAAATGGCATTTATCAGTATTAAGATATAGTTGATTAGAAGTACAATATTGCATAAACTTAAATAAATCACTCTGTAGTTCATAACAGTCATTCTGTGAGGAAATAACTTTGAAGATCTTTGTGTCATCGGCATAAAGTAAGTGACATGAATTCTCGAAACAATTTCCAATATCATTAACATATAAAGTAAAAAGGAAAGGTCCTAAATGAGAGCCTTGCGGTATTCCTGAGGGGATTTCTAGGAATCTAGAACGATACCCTTTCAATGCCACAGCCTGACTACGATTCCCTATGTAGGATTTAATCCATCTCAGCAGATCACCATGTATACCGAATTTAGATAATTTTTTAATAAGTATGGAGTGGTTTATTTTATCAAATGCTTTTGAAAAATCAGTATACACAGCATCCACTTGACACCCTGTATCAAGAGCGTTCAGTAAGAAATCGGTGTATGTAACAAGATTAGAATTGACGCTACGCCCGCGAAAGAAGCCATGTTGTTGAATAGCTATATGGCGACGGGTGTGGAGAGTTAAAAAGTTTGTTATAATTTTTTCAAACAATTTTGCGAATACACAAAGTTTAGAAATAGGCCTATAATGAGTAATATTATGTTTGTCACCACCTTTATGAATTGGAGTTATAAGAGCTTTTTTCCATATATTAGGGAAGCAGCCAGTAGTCAATGATTTTCTAAACAACAGTGTCAAAGGAATAGACAATTCTAATGTTAATTTAGAAATAAATAAGGGGTGAATTTCATCAAATCCAGCTCCTTTACCGACATCGATTAGTTTAAGTAATTTTAATACAGTATTCTGTGTTATTTCAATAGTAGATAAGTCAACAGGCGTATTAGTATCTATGCCAATATTCAAATCATTATCACCGATACTGCAGTTATTAGGAACAAAAACAGAGTTGAAATAATCATTAAACAAATTACAAATTGTAAGACTGTCTGTAGAGGTGTAATCATTATATTTCATAGAAGCTGGAATATTGTTCACAGAGAATTTAGACTTAATGAACGACCAAAAATATTTCGGGGCAAACTTAATCTTTTCTTCCGCAATACTGATATAATTTGAATAACACTCTGCCTCCATTCGTTTTTCTCGGGCTCTTAATAAAGAGAATGATTGATAATCACAAACATTACCATATCTTTTCCACTGAGCATGTAACTTTAATTTTTGTCTGACCAATTTCATAAGGGGCCTAGTGTACCAAGGTGGGTATTTACTATTATAACTAATAATTTTCTTCGGGACAAACTCGTCCTTAATTTTATTCAATGTACTGTAAAAGAACTTGACCGCTTCCTCGACATTTAAATCTGAAAGTTTTGTATACCAATCAATCTTTAATAACTCATTTCTTATTGCTACGTAATCTGCTGCATGATAAATGTATTTGCATTGATTATTGTTTTGTAAATAGGTGACAAAGGGTAATGTAATAGATATGTCTAAAGCTTTGTGATGTTGGTCTTCTATAGTAAGAGGCGATGAACAGGATGACACAGCGCAATTACAATTACTCAAAACGAGGTCCAGAATTCGACCGTTCACGTTAGTACATCCGTTATATTGACAGAGTTCAGTAAAATTCATAAAATCCGCAAGCAATTTTATTTTTCTATCTTTATTAGCGTCTACTAGTAAAAACAAATTATTTTTAAAATACCAATTTGCTTGAGAAATATTAAAGTCGCCTAAAATAACAAAAATGTCATTTGAATTATTATTTATTATTACTGAGGCATTGTCAAAAAAAACTTGTAGGGAATTTAAGTGATCATTATTGTGCGGAAAATAACAACTGGTTATGTGCAATGTTTGCGCGACAGCGGCAGTAATCGCCGATGAGGCGTGAGTATCGGAATGTGCGGTATGAAGACCGCAGAGCTCAACGCTGAGCCACAACTCCTCTGAAGTATGCGCGGAACACCATTCGTCCCGGCGTCGGGCATGCAAATCTCGTCTCACGGCTAACAAAACTCCTCCTCCCCTTACACTATCTCGGCCGCTCAAAAATCGATCGCGTCTATAAACATCATAATTATGATAGAAATACTCAGCATCATGGAAATCCGGTGTAAGCCAAGTCTCAGTTAAACATATAATATCGTAGTTGGACTGCAGTACATTTCTAAGAAAAGAGTTTGATTTCGTACGCAAACCTCTTACATTCTGATAGTAAATGTGTAATTTGTTTGGTGTACCTATATTAATGGATGTAGTAGCGCAATGTAAAGTATTATGCTATACGTAAACAGATTGTTTTTATACCCACGTGATAGACGCTCCTGGGAAAAATAATGAAACACAAATATATAACTAACAATAACAACGAAAACCGTAATGAATTTGTATTTTAAGCTAAACGATGTTGACATAATATACCTTTTTATATTTACTTTAGACAACAGTTTGATCAGAGGCAAAAATAGGTATTGACAAAATTTTACATTAGGATCATACAGATTGTCATAAACACATAATGAAATAAAGTACATACAATGAAAGTATACAGTTTTACAATGGGACATAATTATTATTGTACACACCGCAACAAACTTTTTTGTCCCTAATAAATAAATAAATAAATAAACAAACAGTATAACAATGCCAAAATGGTATAAAAATACGATATACCCGGAAATTTGTATGTCACATAAAAACACACGGGTTAGTCACTTTAACTTAAGTAGGTCCGAGTCTTTTGCGATGCGGATAACATTAGATTTGTCACTTTTACGCATTAAAATCTTGCTATCTTTTACCCATAGATATGAGTAATTTAATTCCGCCTTAAGTTTTCGGGCACGTTGCAACAGGAGCTTGTTCGTGGGAGTTAGATGATCGTTGAAATAAATAGCGGAAGCGCTGCCATGCATTTTAATATCAGCAGTAGTTACACCACGTCGGGCTCGGGCTGCTGCAAGTAGCTGTTCCTTGCGCCGCCGTTGGGTGAACCGAACAATTATAGACGGTGGTCGCGAAAAATGCTTATCAATGATTGCGCCGTCGGTGGAGGTGCCTATATACGGTCGGACACGATGTACAGTATCTATGTCTGTATCCACTAGTTTAAATCCCAATATAACACATATATCGCTTAATAATGAGTATAAATTTTCCCCACTTCGTGCGGGTATGCCGGAAATTTCTATATTGTTTAACCGGGAGAATTGATCTAGCTGATTATTTTCATATTTTAGTTCTGATATTATTTCCTTGTTTTTATTTATATCGTACTGTGTTGTTGACAAACTCGCTAGCTTATTTTCAACTAACACCATTCTCTCATCCATTAAGTGGAAGCTATTTTCGAGATCATTCCACTTAGTAGTTAGGTCCTGAACAGCCTGTGTGGTTTTATGGATATCCATTTTAATCGCCTTGAAGTCTCCTTTCATTATGTTAAAATCCGTGTGAAAGATTTTTAGTTCCTTGAAAACATCTACGATGGTACACGTTTCCGAGGATTGGGTGCGACACGTAGTACAACGCCAAGCAGCTCGCTTTTCCTGCCCCATCCTTCGGTAAGCAGATTCGGTAACCCCTGCACAACCATAATGAAAAAGGCCCTTACATAGGCCACACGGCACAGAGTCTATAACAGTTTCGTTACACTTGGTACAAGACATAACGGTAATCTAGTTAAATTAATTGGTATCGGTGCAAACAGTTTTGCTGCGCACGCGGCCGTCACTTGCGAGCTCAACGGGCTGACGATGGCTAATGAGGCTTAACATCTTATGTCTCAGGATGACGAGCGCAGTGCCTGCAGTTACTGCTATGCCTGACATTTTCTAATACGGACAACACAGTCTGAAGTGCTATTTTTAGCGTACCATAACTTTTTAGAACTGTATTAGTTACAGTTTAACAGTAATTTTGAAACAACGGGACTACCTTATGATCCGGTATTACCCTAACGCACCCTACTGATTACTTTCTATCCAAACTTACACAATAAAACCACTCAATAAAACATTACAATCAAGGTGGATATAAATTGTAACATGCGACTCGGCGTCACTCCGGCCCACTCTGGCCCAACCGGCCCAATACAATACGTGCCGGCTTCGTACGTGGGCATGTCATTACACAAGCCCTTGTTACTTATTTTTAAGTTGAGCCTTGCATGTATACAGTGTTTCCTTTGAGAGTTCAGTGTTTTGTCTAAACTATGGTACTGTACCATATAAAGCGCTCGATAATTGATAAACAATACACACATAACTTCAAAAGTCAGAGGCTGTCCTTTGGGTTTTGAACCTGCGGACATCCGTCTCGACAGACCGTTCCATCCGCAACTCGGCTATCGTGACTTTCTCGTGATTTTAATTATTTGGTTCAGTTTGTAATATATCCAAGATGTTTTTAATTAATGTTTATTATTACAAGGAAAAGTGTGTTACACGGCCATTTGTAGAATTAAGGTAGAAGACCAAGAACCTTCTTCACTACCTAATGAGAACATACAATCTCCATCAATCGCTTCGGCTAATGCATAATTCACTTTACCTTAAAAACAAATTATGAAAATCTCCCAAGTACTTATGTAAATCAGATATTTTCTATAGAAATAAGATATATTAAAAAGGAATCGATCATCCCATGGCAGGGCAATGAATAAATCTACAATTTGAATAGACCTAATGCGTAATAGACATGCGGTCGGAAATAGAATATTCACGAAGACCGTAACACGTAACGAACATCAGTTATGCGTGTGATTAGGAGGATTTGCATCCTGCATGCAGGACATGATGCGAATAAACCTGACAAGTGACTTCGCAATAATCGCGCCTATGCAAAAAATTACAATGCGGTAAACATTTTTGAAATTTTAAGTACTGCATCGAACTTTATCTGTAATCTTGAGAGGTTCTAATAACTTTAAACATGTTAATAAGTATCTACATTGAGTAAAAATCATTTTAAACACCACATTTCATAGTGCTTATTGGAGGCAGAAAGTGGCAAAGCCATATCCGAACAAAGGCACTCTTGCGTAAACTAAGTATAATTTTCATAACTAAACGTCCCACATGTCAGCTTAGCAAATGATTCAAAAGGAACTCTTCTCTCTACTCTCTCTTATATTGGACAAACAAAAAGACATATAGGGACCCGCGTAAAAGAACATATAGCTGATGTTAAACACCGACGCTCTACGAAGTCTGCAGTAGCTGAACACTCAGAAGAAGGCTCCAACCATTACCTTAGATTCGACAAGCCACAAATCCTTGCCAAAGAACACCGATTCCTGCCTAGGATGATCCGCGAGGCTATTGAGATCAAAAAACATCCTAATTTCAATAGAGAAGATGGTTGGAAACTTGCACAAGCCTGGGACCCGGTCATACATCTAATTAAATCGGGCCCCAAAAGACCTGCTGCCAGACCTCAAGACATTGTGAGCTCTTACTGCGTAGACCGGACCGCAAACAATGACTAACATCTTTAAATTGTATAATTGTAAATTGAAGGTAGATTTGTAACACTAACTTTTCGGACCACCAACACCTCAGTCCGCCCCGTGACCACGAAGTGCTGCAAAGCCTTCGAAACGTCGGGAGAAAAATTAAATAAAAAACCGCGATAAAATCCGTTATAATAGTTTAATTTCAAAGATTCAAAAGGAAATTTTTATACACTCATATCCACTAATTCGTCATTTGACTTTACTTTTCATAAAGAAATTGGCAATACAATTAAGAACGTTAATAAAGTTGAAACTTTAAATATCAGATATAAAACAGTAGGACAGAAACAACCGGCTATAAACGGCACGGGAGCACCACAGTCCGACGCGTTTGGGTTAAGGCCGGCTCTCACAGCAAGATGGATGGAAAGCCTAGGTTTTATGTAAAATTAAATAAGTCCAAGGATCCATTTCTGAAGTTGTAAGTAGGTAAAATAACAAATAGTGGATTCAGTATTTGTTGAAGTTATTTCTATCACGTGCTGGGGTAAAAGTACATGTGAGGAGGTGCTCACATATTATCGAAACGATAAACAAAAAAAAATATGTTGTGACCTGGCAATATAAATATCATAATATAACCCAAGGCCAGTTATGTGTTATAGCCTAAGCTACTAAATTAATCAATGCAATAGCCCATACAAATGCCAATTGTGGGCAAATGCAATTGTGGCCAATCAATCCTATTTAGACAAACTGGAGGAATACATTGTCAGCAAACAGTATTCTTTACCAATAGGAAAAAGATAATGAAAAAACAGGGGATCTATACTATAGAACAGAAGCTTGCTCGAACGCGCAATTTCTAAAATTAACATTCCAATTCTAAGGGCCGATTTCACCGCTTGCTGATAAATGCGTCACATAAATGTATAAGCCGAACAAATACAAAAATCACATTCTAATCCATGCTCCCATATAAATGGTAATAAAATGAGTACTATTTACATTAGCTGTTTAATAAGATAACTTTCGTATAAAATTTTCTTAGAATCTGTTAAAGAGCTCCTAAATTTTTTTGTTCTTCTTTGATTACTGGCGACGAGCTTCATTATGAAACTATTCCACCAATGGCACATTGGTGCAGACTGCAGAGTTCTAAGCTACCATAGTTGAATGTATACGTGGAGCCCTGGTTAGTGTGCAAAGATAAATTACTAAAAAATCTTTCCCAAATAGATTTTTTGGGCTTTCGTAATGCTGCTTAAATAATAATAAAAAGCTAGTTGATTAGAAACAAAATCTTTACCATAAGATACTCTTTCAGTGGGTGACAAGCCTTAGACGCGACGCAATATCGCAGCAAGATTCTCCAGTGCAATGTCTTCGCATATTTATTGTTATTGCCTCTTTACTTATAGTTTCGCAGCGCACCATGAGTGGGCATTATCTTTTATTCATTTTTATCTAATGTAAGGGGGCTTGGGAGTGCTGTTATGATTATGAAGAGAATAGGAAGAAAAATAATATAAATATTAGTATTATATTGTATCTACGTAATATGCTCATCGCCTTTTAACATTATTTGGATTAACAAAATCAGGTTAAGCATTTGCTCCGTTACCAGCCTGTATTTTAAAAAAATGTTAATGTTAAATACTTTCAATAGCAGATACTAAAAAATACTATAAATAAAAAAAACTTTAAATTGCATCAAACTTTTTTTATACTAATAACAGATAAAAGCTTGTCCCGAGATTTACATTTGTCAAGATCAAGTTTGTTTGTGTTTGTTTGTAATGACCAAATACGTATATAGTATAGTATGGTTAATTTGCTATGCCTTTAAAAACAAAATTCTGATTCATCAGCCTTCTCGATGTAGAAATCAGTACAGTAATGTATTTGCGACATGTGAAGAACTCTTGAAATCCACGACTAAAAATAAAGTTATGCACTGGATTCATCATTACAATGATAAATCCAGTGCATGGCACTCGGCAAGTCCCTTTCCGTTTCAACTATAAGATAGCATTTTTGTTGGCAAACTTTTTGGCAACTCACGAAGTGAGGCAGGTCCGGGATTTGTTCCCCGAAGGGTTGCCAGGTATTAATGTTTCCATGAATGACTATTTTATAGTATTGTTTAAGATTCTTCTTCTTCGTCTTCTTCAGCCTTTAAAAGTCCACTGCTGAACATAGGCCTCCCCCAAAGATTTCCAGACCAACCTGTCAGAAGCGGCCTGCATCCAGCAGGTTCCTGTGACCTTTACAAGGTCGTTTAAGATTATGTTGTTTAAAATTACATGTTGTACCTACTACTTTTACTTTTCTTTTAATAACTTCTTTAATAGTAATTCGCATTGTGATACGGTTATCTTACATTACAGAGAAAGCAGAACAATATATAAGGATAGCTTTTAACCAGGAAGTGTCAATTATTTACATACTAGTTTTCTCGCAATTTCACCCCTGTAGAATTCTGTTAGTGACAAACAAAAATACGTTACCTACATCCTGTCAGTATTCAAGTTTAAGCCGTACTAAATCAACATAGGTTTAGCCGTAAAAACATCGCAAACAATTACTTTCACAATTTTTATTGTGGAGCTACTTAACTAAGTTGTCAATTACGACTCATCCATCGGACATCGAAGTGCAGTGTTATTGACAATCAGGAAGTAACGCCCAAAGATTACACCAGATGGTAATACACGATCCTGAATTGTGATGGCAATATTCGCGCCAAGCGAGGTATATATACCACCTCCGATTAGGAGCCATCGGAGGGGCCGCGGCCGGTCAGGCGCAACATCTGCCTGAATGGGAATCTTCCCCTTCCATAGAGGAACGCAACCATCTGTTCCTCTACAATTGTATAAGTAACAAAACCTACATGAAACAGAATGCAAGACATGATTTAACATTAGGCGGTCTTATGTTTCAAAGCGATTTCTTCCAAATAACCTTTGGATGGACAGAAAGGAATGTAAATCTAAAATTAAGTACTAAGTAATGAACATAGGTACAAACTGTCCAGAATATTCTAGACGTGGCAACATCGCATATCCTGGACAAAACGCATTATTATTCGGCTGCTGTCTGAGCTGATATTGTAACTTCGGCCATATTTTATGCGCCGAGCTCTACCAACTTCGAACAAATTGCGTTTCAAAGGCTTGTATTGGCAAGTTGAATATGTAGATGCGCCTTGTTAGCGCTATTTTTATCTCTAGCCGTAAGCAATACGTGCTGAAATTGAATAGGAGATGATTGTCATCGGCTGTGTCTCTTTTATTTTTATATCTACTGGCGGTAGGTCTGTCGTATATGAGGAGCCGTCTGGGTAGGTACCACCATAATGCCTATTTCAACCGACAAACAGTAGTATGCATGCACTGTTGTTGCGGTTTAAAGGACATTGTAGCCAGGGCTTTTAATGGGCAATATGAGACTTAACATCGCATCGGTCACGAACGGTAGAAAATAGTCACGAGAATATATCAAACTATAGGTACCTATATTTTACGGTGAACGAAAATCGTGAGGAAACCTGCATACCTGAGAAGTTCTCTATAAGAATTTCGAAGGTATGTGAAGTCTGCCAATTCGCAATAGGCCAGCGTGGTGGACTAAAGCCTAAACCCTCTCAGCTATAGAGGAGGCTCGTGCCCAACAGTGGGACAGTATATAATACAGGGCTGGTATATTATTTTATACCTATATTTTACGTATCGTTTATATGTCAATGGTATCGTTAAATAAATACATAAAGTATTGCTATAATTACAGACCAGATTATATGCTACTTAAAAAGCCCGAAATTTGAATGAAGATATGCATAATGCTTAAAATATGCATATACAAAATATAAAATGTGTGGTAGCAATAAACAAGCTCCTCAGGTAAGATACCAAAAATTTCCCGCATTCATTTGTATTTTATGTTTGGTTAACCTAATGATTAGTAATGTAATATCACCTAACATAGCGTAAATGCATCATTCCATGATTTTAGCCATTATATACAAACACCAGCGAAAATTGACAAAATATGCAAATGCATATAATCCAGTCTCTAGGTATAATAAATATCCTGAAGACAAGTCCACAAATTATAAAGAAACAATGACGGCATACAAGTTCTTATATCTAGAATATACGCATTGCAAGCCACTTGCGCAAATACCATAAACAGCGGAAAATAAATCATACTATTATAATTAATTAAACGTTTACTTTTAAAGAAATATAATAATCTGTTGTTTGTATTAAATGACGATAAAATAGCTATAAATTAGTTCAATGAAATACATTTATTGGAACGATACAAAAGTATACAAAGATGTTTTACTATAAAGGCTCACGCTAAATCCCTGAAAGGTGAGGCAGAGATAGAACTAATTCTACTACAGTTATAACGTCTTTATCTTGTCCTATGATGTGAAAGCGATTCTATTGCCATATTGAGTACAAGTTCCTAACCCGGACAACTTAGATGCGTTATTCAAATAGAAAAACTCACATAAATTTTAGAAATCAGACTCAGAATCGAACCAGAAACTTACAGGTCACAGCGCGATAACGTTAATACAAAACAAACACACATCACGCCTGTATGTCTTAAGGGGTAGGCAAAAGTACATTGAACCCACTTTGCACGATTTATGTCCCTTGATGTGATAGAGGGCGAGCCTATCGCCATATCGGGCACATATCTAAGGCTCCGGGCTGTCACTGAGCAGAAAAACTTAATATAACTTTGCCCGACTCGGGATTCGAACCCGGGACTTAAAAGCAGTGTAACAATATAATTATACAAAGATATTCTTCAGTAATAATTGTATCACATTGCCCTATTGTGCCCTTTCAACAACACGACACTATCCGAGGTTATCATTCATGTAGGTCTTACCTAGTAAACAATACAATCTCCGAACATAACATAATTATCGGAAGCCTTCAAGTTGTATCCGAAATTATCATAACAGTACAGTCAGACACAATGTTAGCTGAATAAAATCAAAAATTCAAATCGTCTTTACAGACCTACTTTTATTTCATTACCAGCATATATTTTCTTGACTAAAGTAAACTATAAAAGGTTTTCATTTTTTTAGTTAACCTTTCAGAATTCCATTAGGTTATCTTACATCCGTCCATATGATAACAACCGTAACTGGCGTGAAATAAAATCTATTATTAAATATATTTTTTGACATACAGAATCCTAAAAGGTCGTGTATAATTATAGTCGTTTCTATTTTTGTGTGTGACTGTACTAGCCCGTGAACAGTTCCTTCATTACTGAAACATTAAACATTTTTGCCGTGATATCACGTGACGCTGGTGAAATGTTTGTGCCTACCTGTTCTGTTGACATAATTATAATGCGACTAAATTTAAAATGACATAGTACTGAGGACAAGGAGGAATACACACTTTACTCGACGATCACGGTCACAGTTGTTAAGAAATTGGTAAAGATAAACCACCAAAACGTTGGTGACTTGATAGATTTTGTTAATTTATTTTTTATGACGCAATATTTCTACACTTAACATGATTTCAAGTATAGTGTAGCTCCGAAAGATAATGTCGACCATTGATATTAAGCCCCTACTCGATCGTCAGAATGATGACTGTCTTACATTTACTAGATGAATCGCCTAACTACGGAATGCAACTCGTCATTATATTCTGATCGAGTAAAAAATATGAAGGGTGGTATGTATTTACTGGTGGTAAGTCTCTCATATGTAAGAGTCCGTCTGGGTGGGTACCACCGCAATGTCTATTTCTACGGCCAAGGAGCAGTGTGCATGCACTGTTGTGTTTCGGTTTGAAGGACATTGTAGCCAGTGTAACTACTGGACATAATGAGACTTAACATCTTATGTCTCAGGATGGCGAGCGCAGTGGAATGCCACACAGTACTTTGTAATTCAAGGTACTGGATGGTGTTGCTACTGTTTATGGGTTGTCGTATCGCTTACCATCAGGCGAACGGCATGCTCGTCTCGTCATTCTATGCAATGAAAAAAAAGGTATCTGCCAGCGAAAAAAATGTATAAACTGTTACTTACAATCTTCTACGAACCAGAAAAACCCTGACGAAACATATTACTGTAGAACATTGTACATACAGCACGTCTCCACGCTCCACTAAACATAGCACGCACATCTCAACTTGGCCGGGTTATACACACCGCCAAGTTTTAATTAGAGCAAATATGATGTCGCCATGTTTGACAGCAATCCCAAGTTTGTACGTAATTATAAAGTATTTAATTCATAATCAAAAAGTTACTGATCAACAGTTTTCATTCGGGGATTTATTTATGAATATTTTAAATATAATTTTCATTACGCTTGAGCCGCAATGACTAATGAGCCTTAATTACGATGTTGGTGAGATTTGCCCCCCTATACATTGCAATCATAACAAATAATGTGAGTAAATACATGAGTGTGAAACCATTAAGAAAAAAAGAACCCGTAACAACTCACCCAGTGGAATTTAAAATTTATTACCTATTTTGCGAGTATATAAATGAACTGCTCTAAACAAAAGTAAACAAATACTGAATTGTATTTTTTTCCTCTACATAATGCATTGTATTTTATACCTTGAACTGATTTTCAAAAGAGCAACACTAGAGTTTCTTGCCCGTTCTTCTCTAGTGAGAACTGCTTTCCGAACTGGTGGTAGAGTTAATATTGACGGAATCTAAATAATGTATAACATTTTATGGGTTCGAATAAATTATTTCATTTCATTTCAGTGATTATCAATTTTCGCCCAATGTGTAGGTACTTAGATAAATGTAGTATAGATAACAACAATGACCATCCCCCATCAGAGGTTCAATATCGCAATGTAATCTACCACTAGCCCAAACATTGATAACCGAAAAAGCTTCACTTGAAAGGTCGGTTCGCACATTTCTTGCCCCTCACGTAAGTGTCAGGTTTTTGCGGGAACTAATGAGAGGCACCGGTCCCTCAGGCACTGTAATTAATTTACTTGAAGCCAGACTGTGAACGCTTTCGAGACGAGAAAAAGGCTGTATTGGAAAGTGTGAAGTGAAGATTACTTTTTTATAATAAAATAAAAACATAATTCGTAACAGTTGGGTGGTCAATGTTCTCTAATACAACCGCCTAAGTATAAAGACATTAAATGCATGCAAGTGTATTTATAGGTGTGTTATTTTATACATTGGTAATAGTATTATGCGTTTTCCATAAGAGTTTAGTCATAATAAGAGAGGGATAACCTAGTTGGGAAGGGAACGGACTGTCGAGACAAAGATCCGCTGGTTCAAAAACCAGTGCACAAACATCTGACTTTTCAAAGTTATGTGTGTATTGTTTATCAATTATTGTTGGCTTTAAGGGCGCAATTACAAATTTCCATGGTTTTGAGGTACCATTTATTGAATCAGGACTCACGCTTATGAAGAGATCTTGGTATATAAATAAAGATTAAACATTCCTCTTTGCTTATGGCATATAGAAATTGTATGCTCCCATACAATATTAACACGTAAATACGTTTATTCTGGAGCAATAATCGCTGAAAATGACGAAAAATAGGGTCTGAATCGGAACCATTATACCTAAGACTAATGAACATTTTAATATAAAACCGAAATAATATGCTGGCTTATATAGTCTTCTTGCTTTATGGCTAAATATTATTAAGTAAATTTAAATACTTTTCCAGTTATGAGAAAAAATATAACCTGAATTGAATTTCTTCATACATTTTCCTATTTCGGGCTGTCATTCCGCGCTGAGACGCGGCCGAGGAAGCACGGGTGTACAACTTTTTTTCAAAAAATAAATACGTAATAAATTGATCGCGATGTCATTATACTACGAATAAAATAGTTGATACTATTTCAAATTATTATTTTTCAAAAAGCAAGTATGAAAATTGAATATTACAATAAGTCAATGCGAATTTGATTTAATTAATAAAAAAATCATTTATTTTAATGCGAATATTTAAATTTCATAATCCAAATGGCGGATGTATTTTTATATGTACAAAATTGACAAGTTTTGCAGTGTATGGTATTTACTATTTATCTATTTATGATTTTTAGTATCGGTGATTATTTATTTTTAAATTTTACTAGGTTTTGTTCGCGTTTTTGCCCGCCTACAAAGCCTTTCCCGCTACAAAAATATCTAAACACTCACTACTACAGTTCAGCCACAACTACTCACTGGGCATGACTGCTTCGGTGAGTAGCTGTTTCGTATCGTAGATACGGAGGTGTCGGCTGTGTGTGCCATTGTGACAGTTTCCCGCTGGCTACGGCTTAATATAAGTTTGAGTTTTGCCCAGCCTGGAATGAGGAGCGCAGCACTCTCAAAGCAGTTGTCGGAGGCGGCCTCTCGTTGCCGGCCGTGGTCGCTCCCATGGTCGGCAGTCAGGAGGTCTGGCGTGTGTTGGCCCACTTCTGCGAGATAGTCCTCTCGTAGAAGGAGAGTGCCGAGAGGGATCTGGAACGCGAGGATTCCTCCCACCGTCAGAGGAGACGTTGGAGGCGCCGGGTGGTCGACTGACCGGCGTCTCCCACCCAGTGGATTGAAGGTTTTTGGAGAATTCCACCACGGTTTCCCCTGCCTGTCGTAAAAGGCAACTAATAGTGGCCACCCGGGGGTCGCGGGCGGGTGCCTTCTCTAGTTTTGTCTTTTTAGCACATTTTTGGGACCCCCCTGATGGACAACAGTGTGGCAGGTAGGCCTCACGCTGCCGTTGACGCCGAGAGCGCCGAGATGCGCGGGGGCTCCTTAGATTAAAGCGTGGTATATTCCAGGGTCAGGCTACAGGGTACAGCCTGAGACCATTGTGGTTCTGCATGGCCCTGAATCCTCTCAGTACTCTGTTGTTGGATTCAGGATTAGGATACCGTCTATGGAGAGGGAGTGAGCCTATATCTCACTTGCTTTACATGGATGATCTCAAGTTGTTTGCATCAAAACAAAATAAAAATTATTGAGTCGTTAAAAATAACTGAAAGATTTAGCAACTCAATCAATATGGAGTTTGGTGTAGATAAATGTGCGGTTATCCATGTGAAGCGAGGAGAGGTCGTGGTCTCTGGTGACATACAAGTCTTAGAGAGTTAGATCGCTTTCTGAGACGGAAACTTACAAATATCTGGGTATGCCTGAGGCACCTGGTATTATGAGTGCCGACGTAAAACAATCGGTGAATGACCGTTTCTTCGGCCGCCTGATTTTTGTTGAATACTTTTGAATTTAACAGTTTTTTGTCAGGTGGAAACAAGATTTGTGGTTTCAAAGGTTGGGTTATGCCTGTACTCATGTACTCTTTTGGTATACTCAGAAAGAAGGACTCAGACTGAATTGGACGCCCTGGATCTAAAGTTCCGGACCCTACTGACTGCATATCGTATGCATCACCCACGGTGGTCAGTGATGAGGTTATACATCCCGCGGAGATGCGGGGCCGAGGCTTACTTAATGGAGTTGCATAACCGCGAGGTATGCAATCTTAGGGATTATATCCTCCACAGCGAAGTGGGCATGTATAAGATTGTAGTCATGGTGTATAAGGGATTTATCCCACTTTCCTTGGCGAATGAGAACTGGCGAAACCCTATGGCGATGGGCATTAGGGAACGCGAGGTGATATGGAAGAACTATAGGGTCATTCGGCCTAAAAGTACGCACTTTTTTTTCTATCATCTACACAGTCAAAAATATAGTGTCTTAAAAAACGTTTTAACACTATATGTAAAGTAAATTTATTCTACTTTCATTATTTAATGAGTTTTTGTACATTGCTTCATTGTTTTTTTTTGCAATACATGTTTAAGTGCATCGGGAGAAATTCGTACTATTGACCCGTTATGTGGGTAAAACTACGCAAAGTGTTTAGTGAGAATATTTTTTTTCTGTATAAGGTCTAAAAATCTTTACAAATAATATTCGACTTAATTGCATCTTAAAGAAGAAAAAACCGTGCGATCATTGTAATGAAGTTATAACAGGGTGCGTACTTCTAACCTCGTACTCTTACCCAAACTGGGAATATTTTAAACAATCACACGTTACTTGAGACGCATTTATTTTCTAGGACAGAATTAATAACTAAAATAAATACTATAATAATCATGTAAACTTAACATAATGAACGTACTTTTGTAAACTGATGCACCGTCTAGCCATACACTTTTTTCCCAGCACAAAATATTGGTAACTAATCAACAAAATCACGTTGATCACCGTTTTTCGCTGAACAAGTGAGACTTGGTAAAATAGCTTGTGGCTCTGACATCGTCCCTGACGCGCCCCTGATCTAGCCGAAAAAGTGTCTGAGCCCCCTCAATAGGTTCCGAGATATTGACCATGCGAACTTTTACCCACTGCGTGCTGTTGCCCCGAATGACCCTACGGTCGGTTCTATCGGGGCGTTCAGCTCGCATCCGTATCTTGGCTACGTTTTGGTAACCTTTTTGGAGAAACTGAGGGTTTTGTCTTTGCAATTATGGACAAAGTTATAAAGACGAACAATTATAGGAAATATGAACAATTATAATACATCCTGTAGGACGGTACGGTCGATATCTGTTGGGCATGCCACCGTCCCGGTGAATCAAACGGGCATGTGATTTCGGGTTGTTCGTATCTTGCTAACGGCGAGTACTTGCATAGACACAACCTAGTAGCCAAGATCTTGTGTCTCCTGAAGTGCCATATTACCAGTATGTGCCTCAACCAGTTCTCGAAAATGAACATGCAACGCTGTACTGGGATCAATCTATTATCACGGACAGGCTACTGTTGCCAATAAGATATTGTATTGTAATAGTAGATCCTGATATTGTAATAGTAGATCGATTGGCGCGCTGGGCAATACTTGTTGACGTCACCATTCCGCATGACGATAACCTCGTTAAGGCCGAAAAGGACAAAATGTCTAAATGTTTAGATTTGGCACACGAGGTTACCGACATGTGACTCCACAATTATTGTTCTGATTGTCGTTTCTACTCATGGGTTGATATCAGAGTCTCGACCAACACCTGCATAGGCTCTCAACTAGTCATTGGGTCAAGAGCCAGATGCAGAAAGCAGTACTTCTGGACACCGCAATGTCAATGTCTTTTTCTACCGCCAAGCAGCAGTGTGCATGCACTGTAGTGTTTCGGTTTGAAGGACATTGTAGCCAGTCTAACTACTGGACATAATGAGACTTAACATCTTATGTATCAGAATGACGAGCGCAGTGAAATGCCACACAGTATTTTGTAACTCAAGGTGCTGTATGGTGTTGTGTTGTGTTACTGTTTATAGGTAGTCGTATCGCTTACCACACGCATTGTGAGGAGATTCCTCACTTTGAATCCCTGACTACCGGTGGCTTGGGTCTTGAGCCTCGCCATCGGAGCGTGATACACTTTTTTAAATTTTATATGTATTAATGTTTTTTTTTGTATATATAAAAATATTATATAAATAAATATTTGTATATGAAAAAAGGAACATTTAAAATAAAGAGATAAAAATGTCTATTACATGGTGAAATTATACTAATAATAATTATTAAATATAATTGTAAACATTCGACAATTCCTAAAAAATAAATATGGATGAGTAAAATAATAACTTCAAGTATTAAGATTAGCTCGTTCCAATGGAAAATCTAGTTTAAATCGGTTTCGATGTGTGCGCGTGTAGCAAAGCGCGTTCTTGTCATTAAAATATCTAAAATCGAAGTTGTCAAAAATGTAAATGCGTCCTTGTATTGAACCCTACATACCTACGAATTCAACATCTGAGCACTGGCCTCCTCTACAACTGAGAGGGTTAAAGCCTTACTCCACCACGCTGGCCTAATGCGGGTTGGCAGACTTCACATACCTTCGAAATTCAGAGAACTTCTCAGGTGCATGATTTCCTCGCAATGTTTTCCTTCACCGTTAAAGCGAGCGACAATTCACAAAGAAAACTCACATAACTTTTTAGAAAAGTCAGAGGTGTGTGCCCTTGGGTTTTGAACCTGCGGACATTCGTCTCGGCAGTCCGTTCCCCTACCAACTAGGCTATCGCCGCATTTAGGTTCAATAGAACCAAACAAATATTTTTTATAATCAGTCTCCTAAAACTAAAACCTTATTCAGGTTAATCAATTAAACTAAAACTCTATATAGAGCAGAAATAAATCAACTAAGTCCTTTTACAAACACACTCAGTATTTTTGCGGGCAAGTACAAGTCTTCTAACATTCTATTCCGCAATTTAATGTAAAGTTTGGACCGCCTCATTTGCTGGTACAGTGACCATGCGAACTTGTTTTTCGAGACTGTGAAATAAATACGGTGTAATTTGTGTGATGATGTAGAATAGTAACTGGACTACTTCGCGAATATTTGGACAAAGCTGTAGAGGAAACAAGGTCGAATAAACCCAGATATACAAAAAAGAGCATAAAAAATTGTTTCACTAACACTCCTCACTGTTAGATTCAAGTCTTTTGACGTATATTAGAAACTACGAGGGTATTTTATTACAAAATCCAGACACAAAAAAAATCTTTGCGGTACACACAACCATTTTCTCTGACTGGCTCAACCAGTATAATACAGTAATTTGTATGTAAATTACAGATTCAAGTTAGTTCACTAACAAAAAATTATATTGAAGGGGGCGAGATACGTATCGACTGAGTGACTGCCTCGGTTGCGTAGTTGT
This sequence comes from Sphinx pinastri, assembly GCA_947568825.1. Classification (NCBI taxonomy): domain Eukaryota; kingdom Metazoa; phylum Arthropoda; class Insecta; order Lepidoptera; family Sphingidae; genus Sphinx; species Sphinx pinastri. Next base: position 1,049,195 of record OX387623.1, read on the forward strand.
ATTGCGTACGCGTTACGAGTACGATTTGCGCGCTGAGGTCCTGGGTTCGAATCCGGGGTCGATCCAACAACATTATGACTGGGTTTTTCCATATTAAAAATTACTCAGTCGCAGCTCGGAGTCAGGAAGTTGGCGGTGTGATACCCCCGTGCCTCGGAAAGCACGTAAAACCGTTGGTCCTGCGCCTGATCTCTCTCCGGTCATGTCGGATTGCCGTCTCCCCGGACTATGAGAGTGAAGGAATAGCGAGTGCACCTGTGTATTGCGCACACACTTGGGCACTATAATATCTCCTGCGTACCTGGCTGATCTCCGTTGAGATTGGCCACCATGGCCGAAACTGGCTAGGAGGACTAGGTTTTTTTTTTCGTATCTACTATCGAATAACTGACCCCCCCCCCCCCCCGCCCTTCTAACAGTCATCTCTAGAAAATACAAATTCCTATTTGAATAATAAATATTTATATTTTGTAAATTCAAACAAAAATAAGTTTATTAAACAAACTAATAATTTTTGATACAAACTCAACTTTATGTATCTCACAAAATTCGCACGCGTGGTCATCCTACACTCGACATATTCAAGTCACGCGCGTAACCCACGGCCTGAAAGGTGGCCAAGATTGAATAAAGATGGCGGCCCACGCGGTTTATCAAATCACCCCACCGCCTCCTGTTTGGCCGACTCAAATTGATTGACACCACACAATTAAGTGCCTTGCGGACCTTACAAAGGGTCTGGAATTTTGTTCTTATTATATAAATGGGCAGTCATGAATTAGATAACGTAGGTGACGTAAGAAGTATTTTCTCTATTGATTTTCAGAGCGAAAGATCAGTAATGGAATGCTCACTAGAATTAAATAGTGGTCGAAAAGTGTAACACATTTTGTACTCAGCTAGATAGCGACGGTCGTACATAATATGGATGAATAATAATACCAGCCCTGTATTATATACTGTCCCACTGCTGAACACAGGCTTCCTGTACTAGCGAGAGAGTCGAGGTCTTAGTCCACCACGCTGGCCTAGTGCGGCTTATCAGACTTTACTTCCTTTAATTTGATTTTCTGTCTTACCGTTAAAGCCGTTACCGTTAAAGAGCACGGTAATTATTGATGAACAATACACACATAAATTGTAAAAGTCAGAGATGTGCCTAGGGTTTCGCTCCTGCGGATATCCGTCTCGGCAGACCGACATTCCCAACTACTTACGCTATAGTGCACGTTATAATCGTGCACAATATGGATGAAGCCACACCTATATTGGCTAGTTTTGACATGTCCAAATTTAATAGATCCATAAAGGCAGACCAAAACGACCTTCCTGGGAAATAAAAGAAAATATTATTCTATTTGCTGACACTTGTGATTTACACTTAGTTTTTCTATTTAAATCATATAGAACTCTTTTCATAAATCGCAAATGAATACAGTCTACTTAATTGTTTTAATTACAATAGGAAATTGATTGTTCTTCCAATGTTGCGCACATTGCGTTTTTATTGTTAGTTTTGTAGCCAGCTGTTACTAGACAAACATTACTTTTCTATAAAAACTATATGAAAACTTTGAACGTGTGTGCATTCCATTAATGGCTCAGAGATGCAGTCGTTAACAGGTATATATTTTATTATATTATTGTATATATTTGTAGATATGTGATATTTATGCAAAATAAAGTATGTTTCTACATAATCGTACCTAGAACCTCTCGCTCCAGAGCCCAAGTACGGTGCTACGAGACCAAAAAAGCGACAACTAACCATTTTCTGTTATTAATTAATCTAATATTAACGTAAATAATAATTATTAAACTCTTTTAGGCCTTATATTCGTGAGCGTCGTGCTTTCGCCGTACATCGTCGCCGGTGACTACGCGGTGGCTGCGGCATCAGCAGCGGCGGCTTCATCACCATCATATCCTGACTCATACAGCTGCCACTGCCACTACAACTACGACCCAGTGTGCGGTACTAACGGCATGACCTACTCCAACATCTGTCTCCTCAGATGCGCCAGCACACGTAACGTCGAGAGAGGGCTTTCTCCCATCTACATCGCCTGCCACGATGAGTGTCCCAAACACGATTGCATCTGCCCCACTGCTGTCAAACCAGTGTGTGGTAATAACAATCAAACATACAGTAATGAATGCTATATGGGCTGCGAGAATAAGTGGCGAAAAAAATACGGATTGCCTCTCATTCGTGTCGCTTCCCACGGCATTTGTCATCGGATCCATTGCTACTGCTCGGACCTTGTCATTGCCGTGTGTGGCACGGACCGAAAGACTTACAGGAATATCTGCCGCTTGCAGTGCGCCAGCCGCGCTAACAGGGCAAAAGGCCTGCCGCCTATCCACGTAAAATCTATTGGCAAATGCCCGGTCGAAAATTGCATATGCCCTGCCATCAGAAAGCCCATTTGTGGCAGCGATAGGATTACTTACAACAATAAATGCTTGCTTGATTGCCACAACAGGAAATTGGAAGAGCTCAGATATCCCCCAATCTTTATTTTACACAAAGGTGCATGCAGAAACTGTGCCTGTAAGAAAATCTACAATCCAGTGTGCGCCAGTGACAAAAGAACTTATGCGAATCCGTGCATCCTCAGCTGTGAGAACGAAAGACGAGCGTCGCATAACTTGCCACCTCTTACAAGCAGTTCAGGACCATGCCCTAATCGCTGCAATAATAAATACGATCCCTACTGCGCCTGCGACAAAAAAACCTACAGAAACAAATGCCTACTCGAGTATGAGAATATGCTCAGGGCTCTTCAAGACTTGCCGGCGCTGACCATCACCAAGAGAGGCGTGTGCCGATGCGTCTGTCCCAAAACCTACGACCCTGTTTGTGCCAGCGGTGACAGGTCATACTTGAACAAATGCCAACTGGATTGCGAAAATTCTTACCGAGTACAAAATGACCAATTGCCCCTGAAGGAAGTCAATAAAGGAGAATGCCCGTGCCGCTGCCCGTTGATCTATTCCCCTTGGTGTGCTAGCGACAATAAGACTTATCCAAATGGCTGTTCTCTTGATTGCGAGAATACCAGTCGGATGCTTCGAAGACTTCACCCCTTAAACATCAGAAATAAGGGCCCATGTCCATGCATTTGTCCTGAAATCTATAAACCCGTGTGCGCCTGCGATGGGGAAACTTATTACAACGAATGCTACCTTAAATGCGAAAACCGCAGAAGGTTGCAGCAAAGGAAACCAGAGTTGACTGTTGAAAGTATAGGCGAATGCCCATGCCCATGCCCAAAGAAATATGATCCTTTGTGTGCCAGCAACAACCAGACATATGGCAATAGGTGTTTGTTGGATTGTATTAATAACACTATGGTTGGTTTTGGCTTGACACCTTTGACTGTTAAGCACCGAGGGGAGTGTTTTTGCGAATGCAAGCACTGCTCGGATGACTATAAGCCAGTGTGCGGCAGCGACAAGAAGACCTACCGGAACATCTGCTGGCTTCATTGTAGAAATAATTGCTTCAAGTATACCTGCTTGCCAATTATTACAGTAGCTAAACACGGGGATTGTTAAAAACTCACGGATATTGACGTTTTCTTTTTTAGTTGTAAGTGCAAATTGCAACATATTTTGTATTTCGGATGTATAGGACATTGTAGTTGAAAATTTATTGTAATTGAATTGAATTTACAAAAGCGGCATATTTATTACTTGTAATATTGCAAAGGAAAAAAAATTTAAATTATCAAAATTATATTTGGGTTTCAATTTGTTTAATTTCATCTGGATCTTTAGATGCAACGTCTTTCATTAGCTACAAAACTCTTTAAAATAAAATATCTCTTGTATACTGCTGCTTAGCTGCAGAGATAGAATTGCGGTAGTACCCAGGCGACCACGAGAAACCTCATTCACGATACGAAATGCAACAGCTGACTACGGATTTCTGTAAGACCGTGGTACTACCCCGGTTTAACCATCTAATTCATACTTTCTGTTTAACGTAGCTCTAGAGCTTTTAAAAATATCCCTGGAAAGAACATATGAAACTTCCTTTAGCAACTGCGCCCCAACGAATACCAAAACGAACCAAATTAGTTTTCAAAATCAAAGCGTTTGAAAGAAACTAATCCGATTTAAAAAGACACACAAAAGTTGTTTGAGTTGTAAATCCGGATGGCGTCGCATCTCGGGATCCCGGAACGTCGCCGGGATCCGGGACGTCGGAAACAAAGACTTATCTGCATCGCGGTTACGATAAATTGTTAATTCAGCGCGTTTTAAAACACACAAACTCTGTCCGCACCGACTGATGTAGGGTGACAATGGAGTTCAATACCAACCAAATACATAAGTCACACTACAATATATGCTCCTAGATTAGTGTGTGAATTTTGTATTTGGTTGGCTTATACATTTATGTAACGAATAGCGTTTATCAGCAAGCGATGAAATCGGCTTCTAGTCTGTTATAATAATATCAACCGTATATTATATACTGCCCACTACTAAGTACAGGCTTCCTCTACTAAGAGAGTTTAGGCCTTAATCCACCACGCTGGCATAGTGCGGGTTGGCAGACTTCACATACCTATGTCTATTTCTACCACCAAGGAGCAGTGTGCATGCACTGTTGTGTTTCGGTTTGAAGGACATTATAGCCAGTGTATGTAGTTTTCCTCAGGATATTTTCCTTCATCGTAAATTGATTTAATAAACAATATACACACATAACTTAAAATAGTGTTTCAGAGGCGAGTGCTTTGATTTTCGAGCCTCCAGATGTCCGTCTTGGCAGACAGTTTCCTTCTCAACTAGGCTTCCATGCACTCTGAGTCTTGTACACCAGGTTCTTTCAGCAGGTATTAAATATGTTATTGGTATCAGAACATCACCTCTTTTGTCTACTGGCGGCGTATACAGGCTGTGCACAAGGGTGTCCTAGGTACGAATTCAACAGATCGTTTTTTTTTCAATAGGCCCGCCCCTTATTACATGGGACCTAACATAGCTGGTGAAATGTGGATGTAATACACCTGTGCCTACCCCTGAAAAGGGAAAAAGGCGTGATGCTATGTATGAATGTGTGTTTTTTCTAACACAACTTTTTCGGGACTAGATTCCTGAAGAGGAAGTTGACGTCAGGCAGGCGACCGGCTTTAATAACTAGGTCAAAGCTTTTCTACAAGGTATGGGCAACGCGTGCTGTCGTATTTTCAATTATAATATTGTCTTAACATATAAAAAAATATAAAGTATATTGCGCCAATGGAACATTTAAGTAAATAGATTTGGAAATTTCCTTTTTTCGCCCAACCTCAGTTATGAACTTCGAACGTTAATTTCACATTTATGCAATGATTATACCATTTCCTAAAATATGAATTATCACTAGCGTAGTTCCAATAATGAACTGACATTCACACAAATAATCATTTTGACATAATTTGGTGAAAACTATTTCACAAGCCCCGTGAAAGCTCAATAATCACGAGAGCTGATATAATTGCATTTTCTGATGATTAAAATTTTGTATTCAATTGGTATTTGTTTATATCTATTCATAAGCAATAGAGAAAGTGGTAGAGCCTAGTGTTTTGCTGGTGGTAGGTCTCTCATATGTAAGAGTCCGTCTGGGTGGATTCCACCGCAATGTCTATTTCTACCGCCAAGCAGCAGTGTGCATGCACTGTTGTGTATCGGTTTGAAGGACATTGTAGCCAGTGTAACTACTGGACATGAGACATGAGACTTAACATCTCATGTCTCAGGATAACGAGCGCTGTGGAATGCCACACAGTGCTTTGTAACTCTATGTGCTGAATGGTGTTGCTACTGTTTATGGGTGGTCATATTGCTTACCATCAAGCATGCTCGTCTCTTTAATGCAATAAACAAGAAAAAAAACATTCTGTTGACATTTTGTCTACAACTTGAATAAGTCGATTGAAACTGTATCACCCTTCATAGAAAACCAACGTGAAGTCATAGTTTGCAGTAAAATTTCACTCACACACATCACGCCTTTATCCCCGAAGGGTAAGGCAGAGGTGCAACCAGGGCACCCACTTTCCCCATGATCTAATAGGGGCGAACCTATCACCATATCAGGCACAAATTTCTAACTCCAGGCTGATACTGAGACAACCAATATCTGTAAAGTTCATTTACTATCATTCCTTTCCCTTGTGATCAATGCAGAACATCACCGCATAAACATTTTTTTTACGGTATAGGTGGCAAACGAGTAAACGGTTCACCTGATGGTAAGTGATCACCGCCGCCCATGGACGTCTGCATCCATAATTCTAAATTTGTAGGATCGGCCGCCGCACAGTTGACCGCAACGTTTCTCCGGGACTACACGTCGTTTACTCGCGCTATTCGCTTACGTTTTGCTTTCCGCTGTATTTAAATTTCCGACCTAACGTACTTTCTGTCTTCGTGTTTCTACTTAGTTTTCTCTCTTGATTATTTTATCCAACTTTCATCTGTATATCTTTCTGCTGTTGCTTCAATTGTAAATATAATTAATTTGGACATTACGTGTGCTGTATAATTTCGCACTAACATACCCAAAATTGTATTTACGGGCAGTCATGACGACCTTCAAGGAAACACATTCGGTCATCATTCAGTTACAAAAACATTTAATAAGAGCTCATATAGTCATATATCATGGCCACAATAACCCCTAGTTCGCCAAGTTGGCGCTGGGACGGGCGGAACGACGTATGTGCCTAATTAATACAGCACGGGGAGAATTGTTGATTCGCCTGTTCCATAGATCGGCTCAAGCCGCCACACTAATTGCAACCTACTTGTAGACTAATACAATTGTGTTCTGTTGAGATGCTCAGTCTAGTCTTTTATTTGTTTATTTGTGTTTCGAAATGCTTTCAATAATTACTTCTGTGGCTGGATTAAATAGTGATTATTTTTGTGCAATTTCATGACGAGATAGTGCCTCGTTTGACGACAAGCACCACTTTGAATAGTAAAAATTCCACTTAGAACTACGACATCAAAAGTTTTTTAGATGTTGTTTTACCAATTATCATAATCTCGCTATAGGAACCCTACCAATCCAGAACACAGGGTATATTATGTTTCTTGACTGCAGTATACTGCAATAGACCGAACATTGGTATCCATACGGACTTCGCATAATATAAGAACCCTACTACTCAATAAAATGAAAACAAAAGATGTTGAAATAATAGAGAAAAGTAATACCATTATATTTAAATACTTTATAATTGTCGTTGTCTGTATCATAGATGTTTATACATACTCTAAACCTAAGCAATGTACCTAGTATTTTAGAATAACCACAACGCGTACTTTTATAATTTCACAATCAGAAATGACCACAAAGAACTTTAACATCCGTAACAGAATAAAATGCAAACTTCTGGGTTACCTACCATTGTCGAAGAATATTGAGTGAAGGAAACAGTATGCTTTGTTCGCGACCATTGCGTTTCTATTTCTAGTTAGCATGTCATAACTTGTATGGGTTTTAGGAGGAAACAGCGACTATATAACGGGGGTTATGTAGTCGCTGGGAGGAAAAGTTACAAAGGAATCGAAATGAAACTTGTTTTAAATTTTATTACGGTATTTTACTTTATTTTGCTCCCGACGTGTAACATTAACTTTTCGGACCACCAACACTTCAGTCCGCCCCGTGACCACGAAGTACTGCAAAGTATCGAAACGTCGGGAGAAAATAAATACCGTGATAAAATCCGTATACAAAACTAGTTTTATTTCAATGTCTAACATTCGCGTAAACATATGAAATCATTAGTTAGAAAATAAGTAAATAATATGTGAGTGTAATGATATTATAGCTTTCTCGATAGTCTTCCGTTTATGTGGGTTTAGGATTCTTTATTTATGTAAAGTGAGTAACTGTTTTACTCTATTTGGAAGGTTCTTGAAGCGAATTTACAAAAAGGGTGTAATAAGGCCATCGAATGTCTCAGGATGGTGTAATGCGATGGTCATTGTTGTTGCTTCTGTTCAATAGACAATCATACTAATAGACAATAATCTGAACAGCGCTGAGCAAACTGTTTCGCAGCAATTTTTTTTTTCTTAGATCATTTTTTGCATCCACTATAACCGAACAACCGTTCTCCTTTCTCCTTGTGAGCCAGTGTCACATCTTATAAAATACAAGTCATAAATAGTTTAACAGGTTCCTCGAAACAAACAGCACATAACCGTCCAGTCGCTAGACTGGGCGGTAGTGGTAAAAACTGCACTTTCTCCGCGAAAAAAAAAAAAAAAAAAAAAAGTATCGCGTAATTAAAAGTACAGAAGACCAAACACGCCGCGCGAACACACTGCACCAAACCATTTAATACAATTGCACGGAGAATTTTCTATCTCTTAAATAAGGTTGTCGGGCGATGGCAGGTTTTAAATACGGTTAGATTTCTTTCTTGTAATAAAATGGAAAGGCAAGGTGATTATACCTATAGTTTCTGGTGGCTTATCTAAATTCTAACTTGTCAAATAGTTACTTTGAATTTTACATTAATATACTTGTAAAATTAAACGGAATTATTGAATGGCTAACACCCGATAATTAACTAAGACATAAACATTGTCAGCGTGTTACATAATGTACGAATCAAATGGATCAATTAAAATAAATTTAGGTCACAATATTTATTTCCTAGATCGAGCGCCGATATCTTTCGGGATAATTTATAATAAAAACATATCCATTCGTAGTACTGTAGGGTAAAATTTAGTTTAGGCGAAGAGGGGGCATGATAGGGCCGCGAGGTATGACGGGACACGCACACATACAAGAAACTAATACGTTCGCGCACAAGTCAATGAAAAGCCATAGCCCATATCCGATCAACGGTCAGTGCGAGAGAAACAATGAGTGGGAGTACACGCGTTTTTCGTTTATAAACAAAAATTGCGTTGTGTGTCTCATCGATCTAATTTTGTGCAGCTAACATCGTCGTTACAGGTAAGAAAATGAAGATCAGAAAGGTAATGATGACTATCTAATTTATGTTTACTGGTATATGGTTGCTAGTTTTATTTACTTTATCGTGGTATAGTTAAATTCATGTTTAGTCAATATTTTTAATTTGACGAGTTATTTTTTCTAAGTCAGCCTTTGGGGCAAGACGAGGTAACGGGCGTGGGGTATGATGACATAGGGGTAAAATGGGAAAGTATGTCTTCGTTTATCTACGTTTGTAAAAATGTAATACTGTTACTACTTTTCAGATAAAACAATGGTACGTATATAAGAAAAAAAAACAAAAGATGAGAGTGGTCAACAGAGCCTATCAAAACAGCTATAGATAAAGTATTAAGTAAAGAAATAGGCTACAGAAAAGCTGCTTCTGCATACGCATCGCCTCAGTCAAAGTTATACCGATATGTAAAGAAAATTTCGCATAATATTGTTGCTAAATACCTGAAACAGCTTGATGTGAGGAAAGGATATGGCCCCGATGAATTACCTCCATTGTTTTAAAAATCCTGTTGTAAAACACTTTCTTATCCAATCTACTTATTATTCAAGAAATCTTTGAACTCCGGAGAAATGCCTTCTTTTTGGAAACGCTCATATATAGTTCCGGTTTTCAAATGTGGGGACAAACATAATGTTCTTAATTATAGGCCCATCTCCAAATTATGTACAATTGCCAAAATGTTTGAAAAAATTATATATGATATTATCTTCCCATTACTGAGACCTGTTGTAATCGAGGAGCAGCATGGGTTTATCAATAAAAAATCAACAGAAACTAACGTATGCCAACTTGTTGATGAAGTCGCAAAGTCTATGGATAATGGACAGCAAGTAGATGTCGTGTATACTGACTACTCGAAGGCTTTTGATAAGATATCTCACTCGCTTTTAGTCGACAAGCTTGCGAGGGTTGGTATACACGGAGATCTGCTACGCTGGTTTTCATCTTATCTTCGTAATCGAAGCCAAGCAGTGACTATCAAAGGTTATTGTTCTTCATTTGTCCCTGTCTCTTCGGGAGTTCCTCAGGGCTCTCACCTTGGTCCACTACTGTTTAATTTATTTATAAATGATATTCGAGACGTTATACATAATTCATCATTATTACTTTACGCTGATGATATGAAAATTTTTAGACAGGTTTCGAGTGCATCTGACTGTTTACTTTTGCAGGATGATCTAGATCGGCTCAGTAGATATTGTAAAGATAATTTATTAAAATTAAATGTTGCTAAATGTAGTGTCATATAATTTTCTCGCAAGATTATATCTATCACTTACGACTATCATCTTGATGGTAATTCTCTAAACAGGGTAACCGAGGTGAGAGACCTGGGAATACACTTTGACAGTAAACTCTCGTTTAATTATCACGTGAAATATGTAACAGCTAAAGCCTACCGTATGCTTGGTTTTATTCTGAGAATCTGTAAAGATTTCAGATGTGATACCACTCTCATTCTTTTATATAAGTCATTTGTGCGATCTGTTTTGGAGTATGGGTCTGTGATCTGGAACCCCAAATATAAAGTACACGTAGACGCTTTGGAAAAAATTCAACGGAAATTTGTTAAGCATCTTAATTATAAGGGCCACATATCAAATGTTACTCCTCCTGTTATGAGACCTTTAGTTGATCGTCGAACGCTGAGAGACCAATTATTCTTGTTTAAATTAATAAGAAATAATATTGATTCCTCATATCTTTTGAGTTGCTTGAGGTTCAGATGTCCAAATTTACGTACGCGTAATTCTAGTAAGTTCTTGTTTAATGTGCCCCTTGTGAGAACTAACTATGCTCAAAACACATTCACCTTTAGAGTCTGCAATGAGTATAACAAAAAGTTTTCTCAAATTGATTTATTTACATGCTCCTACTTGAAGTTTAAAAAAAATATATCAGACTGTATTTAGTTTTAATTAACAAGTTGCTAATCAGGTTGTTCATTTTTGTGTTTTATTTTAATTCTTTGTTTTTTTTTATCCTCTTAAACTAATTTTGCTCTTGTCTGTAACATTGCGGTTTTTCTAATATTTATTTGTGGAAACTTTACTGGTCAAGGTATTAGTCTTACTATATTAGTGTCATATGTATAATTGTACTGTTTGTTACCCTAATAAAATAAAATTAAAATAAAATTAAAAAATTAAAGAAAGTGGTGAAGTTAGAATTGGTCTATCCCCAGGCCATAAAAAACTATATTTACGACGGAAGAAGTCGAAATGGTATCATATCTTCCGAAGGTTGGGTAGGCTGCCAGCTTTGTGGACGCTGGGCTCACAAAGCTTGGTGATGTGGGTGATAAAAACGCCGAAGAAATTTTGATTCGCATTTCTTATGATAATAATTAATGTAGCTAGACGAAGTGATAACAGGTGGAGTAAGATGCTGACTGAGTGGTGGGCAAGGCAAGGCAAACGCAGCGTGGGTCGTCCGGCGCCAAGATGGGTCGACGACATTGTGAGAATCGCGATTCGCCGGTCGAACCTGGATGCGATTGGCTCGTGACCGAGAAAGGTGGCACGACATGAGAGAGGCCTATACCCAGCAGTGGGACTCTACAGGCTGTGGATGATGATAATAATTAGCTTGCCGTATCTTGACTCATTTTCATTACCCCATCTCACTTCTTGGTACGGGGCAAGAAGGATTTGTGCTAGATCCTATTTAAAAAAAAAATAAAAAAATATGTGATAAATTGATATCGTACAGACAAATGTTAGATAGATTCATAATTTTTCATATAATTTCATAATAGTAAGAAACATAATAAATAAATAAAAGAAACTAACGTGGACGATAGCCTAGTTGGGAATGGAACGGTCTGCCGCGACAATGTCCGGAGGTTCAAAACCTAAAACACACACCTCTGACTTTTCGAAGTTACGTGTGTATTGTTTATCAATTATCGTTCGCTTTAACGGTGAAGGAAAACATTGTGAGGAAACCTACATACCTGAGAATTCTCCATAAGAATCTCAAGGGTATGTGAAGTCTGCCAACCCGCACTAGGCCAGCGTGGTGGACTAAGGCCTAACCCCTCTCAGTAGTAGAGGAGGCCCGTGCTCAGCAGTGGGCAGTATATAATACATGGCTGATTGCATTGCATTGCATTACAAGAAACATAATTATTATGCCGTATTTTTTATATTTCCCTTAGCTACCCCATTATGCCACCCGGCCTCCCCCGCCCCCTTCCGAAAATACAGCATTATTACCAAATTTGATAAAAGTAATTTGGTATAAATCTTGAATACAAAAAAAAACAACGTAAATCATAGACAACCCTGTAACACAAAACGAGACCTGGGGCTGGGAACTTCGCCACCCCTTTAAACAAAACTTCAGTAATACTAGGTTTTTTTTATTTTTAACTACAGCTATCTTTAGCTTGCGGCTCTGCTCGAGTAAAACTCCTTTTCTGTTCGAAAGTGTTACCTAGGTTACTTTTTGGGAAGCTTACTACTTGTTTATTAATTTCCCATCAAATTGGGTCAGCCGTTTTAGAGATAACAAACAGACGACAAGAATAATTGAAAGAATAATCCTATTCCTTTCCTATAATTATTGTAAGTATTTAAAAGGAGTTTATTCTTAAATTAAGGACACATCCTTCAATATTTTTTGTTATATGGATTAATTTCAACAAAATTCTACTTTTTCATTTCATTATTTTTGTGTGTGATGTGTGTAAAATGCATGTAGCTCGGCGTTAGGACGCCTGCCAAAATAATAATAGCAAAGTGTTTTTTCACGCGTAATGCTATTTGATATGTGAATCACGGATTTTTCTATCTAAATTTATTCAATTTGTAATGAGTAATAGAGAACAAAATATCTATCTGCCAGCGGAGCATGGAGAGAAGCATGATGAAAATCAGAAAAATACAAAAAATGCGCCATTCTAAGATAAGAGAAACAACAGGAGTATTAGACGCTCTCAGCTACGCTACGATTAAAATGGCGATGGTCAGGACATGTAGGTAGAATGAGCGACGACAGATGGACAACCCGGGTAACGTCATGGCAAGAGCCCTCAGGAACAAGGAAAAGAGGAAGGCCTAGAACCAGATGGGAGGACGACATTACCGGAACTGCTGGAAAAGGATGGATGACAAAAACTGCCGATAGAGACAACTGGGCATCTCTGGAGGAGGCCTTTACCCTCAACTGAGACTTGAGAGGGGTTCACGCTTAAATGACATTTATATTCTTTAAACCCTTTATTTAATAAATTTAAAATAGTAATGTTAAATTAATCAAATTTTAATTATGTTTATTTTTATAACTCTATATTCTAATTTACCATTAATTGAATTTTGTAATGATTTCTTATGCCTATCTATTATATAATTTCCCTAATCACAATTTTAATTTAATAATAATAATTAATAATAATAATTAATATTGAATATTGATAATAATTAATATTGAATATTTAATATTGTTTGATTAATTAACCAAATATTAAATATTTTATTTTGACTCTAATTCCATATCGATTAAAATTATTTATAGCTAATCAAAGTAATAGAAATTTGAATTAAATATTGTATGTAAATTAAAGACTGATTAGTAGATACGAGTTACTGTTCACTAAAACATTGTAATTTGTAAAGGTGTGAAATAAAAGACATTTTTATTTTATTTAATAGGGAATTACGTTTTCGAGATTACAGCCTTGTTACTTTAGAAGTAGTATACATAAGGTGTTTAAACAGGAAAGGTTCTAGGTTCTACTCTAGTATAGGGAAATCAAATATCCTGTGTTATTCATTTTAATACACTCCGGTAACTACCATTCTCGGAAATGCAACTTGAACAGGAGATGGGGAAAGGCATGGTTTCCTCATTGAGATTTGGATAACAACCCATTAGTTGGATTAACTTCCTCTTGGGTGATACTGTGTAGTGTTCGTAATTTTGTGCACTAACAATACGCCTGTACTTACACACGAACGCTATAACAGAAATGCAAAAAAATCATGAAAGTAGTTTTGCCACAAGTGCTAAAGATTAGGTATCCTACTAATATTATAAACGCGAAAGTTTGTAAGAATGTATGGATATATGTTTGTTACTCTTTCACGCTAAAAGTACTGAGCGGATTTCGATGAAATTTGGCACACGGGTAGATCATATCCTGGATTTACACATAGGCTATTTTTTATTCCGGGAAAACATAAAGCGGGACTTTTATCCCCGAAAAACTTTTTAACACGGGCGGAACCGCGGGCAAAAGCTGCTTATTCATAAATCAAATACGTATAAAAAAAAACAATTACACATTTGTTAGGCTAGAGTATAGATCTTAAGGAGTAAGGATATTATAGCAGACTACTAGGAGATCTCGGGTTCGACCCCTGGGTCTATGTTTGGTCTATGATATAACGAATAACAATATAAAAAAAACATGGAGTTTTGGCGGGAACTTGGAAGTGTCTTGGAAGTGATGAGGTGCTCTTGTTTTAATTCATTATTTCGGTGATATTTAGTGTTACATTGCATAATTACGGTGGTATATTATCCAATATAGTTCTATTAAAGAGCTCAAATGAAGTGAATTGAAATAATTGTGCTAATCAAGTGTTTTTTTTTGTTGCTGCCAATACTCCTCGATAAAGTCTTGGTAAGGTAGCCACTGCTTTACTTCGTCATACTACAGATAATAAAATAGACAAACCAAACTTGACATTGGCAAAATGTGAACACAAATGCCATTATAAAAAAAAAAAAAAAAAAAACCTTTACTAGAAATATTTTAAGCCCAAATAAAATTAAGGGTTGTGTAAGCCAAACAGACAGCGCCAATTCTCATTAGTAGGCTTCTGCAATGGCCCAATTTTAGTTAGGGCTAATACTAAATCGAACCGACTATCTCACGGTTCATAGTTAAATGGCTTTTGCAACTTTATTACGTTTTGTCAATAAAATTTCTTTATTTCACGGCCATTAGCTTTGATACTTTATCAAGGCAACATAATTAAATGATTTCAATTGTGAGCCAAAATTACAGTACCATTGGGACCAAGTGAATTAAGTATATTTTTTATTTTTGTACGACCATTTGTATATCTTGTCTAGTATATAATTAATTAAATGATTAATTCATGTCTTATTAAACCACAAAAATTAAGCTGTACAGTTTGACATGTGATGTGAAATACTGTTTTAAATTAAAAGGACTAAAACTAATTTAGCTCTTTGTGTTGCAATATATTAAGTATATTTTATTTTTTGTATAAAGTAATAATTTTGAATGTGAAAAACAATGATAGTAAGGCTTTTAGTGCTATTATTCGTATCAATATCAAGTGAAAAGATGGTCACACCGTGTGAGAAACTAGACTACACACACTTGGCCACCGAGGCGGAGATGTATAAACACAATATACTGGAATTTCTAAAACAACCTCACATCAGAGGAGAGTATGAAGCTATGTACGACTGTTTGTTGTCCAAACTTTTAGGTACCTATGTTTAAAAAAAACATTTTCAATAACGATTTTGAGTAAAATATTTTTATATACATACATACACAACTAGTGCACCCACTTTTCGCCTTGCGCATTCCGTCCTAAGGGGCGTGTCTATCGATATATTTTTACACATCTGAATACAGTGACTGGATATAGTGTACCTACTTCAAACCGAACAGCAGTTCTTTCAGACTGTATTGATTACAAAAAAAATATTTAAAGCAATGCTAAAAGTCCAAACGGATTCTTATCATACAAGAGATATACAAACAAATATCTATATATCTCCACAAAATAAACGCTAAGGCGCTAAACGCCATCTTGTAACTAGACTAGTATGAAATCAATCCATCAACGTCTACGCGACGGCAAAATAAAAGATAAGGTCTTCAGACCTAAACCGATCCCCGTAATTTCATTTATTTACACTCCGTTAATCAATTGATTAATTAAATGATGTTAGTCTAGACGGTGTTATTCGTATCTATTTCTGTTAATCAACTATGTTTTCCAGGAAAAGCGACGCCGAATCGTAGAGGTGTGTTGAATTTTCTAAGTATTAATTTAGAATAGGTACATTATATTTTAATAATCAAGGTTCAAGTAGTGCAGCCCTACTCAACCTTTTTTTACTGGCCCTGAAGTCTTAGTTGTCGGGTCTCAAAGTAAATTCATTGACCAACTTAAGTGCCTGGAAACGGAATTAATGACGTTGTATTTATTAGTTTTATTTTAGCTTTTAATTATTTTTTATGTCATTTTGTTTGTTTTATTTTATTTTATTTTATGTTATTATACAAAGAGTTTTTTTTTCTTTTGTCCTCCGTGACAATTAACTCAAACGGCCCAACGGAAGACCAGCGTTGGCTGTACTGCCAACATATTGCTGAGTTGGAGCCTGTTTGCAGCAAAGTGTTTTTTGTCTGTTTTTATTTTATACGTGTATAACTTGTGTTTGTTGCAAATAAATTTAATTTCTTTCTTTCTAATTTTAATAAAAAGTATTCGCAGTTTATGATTTTATTCTTATAGACTCTAAGTAATATAGAGTATATTACAGCACAAACAACCTTGAGAAAGTTTAGTTTTAGTGATAGTTTTGAAGTCTTGGTCACTTGCAATAGCTCAATAAACCACAGGTTAAGTGCGTACAGCTGATCTAGGGAAATCAGTTTGGTAACACAAAATTGAAGAGCATAAACTTTTTGCTAATAACCTAAACCTAACAACCTCTTATTTAGTATTTGTTACAAATTCTGATCTCTTAATTAAATTTACCAATTCTAACCACATTTCCCACGCCTGGTGTTCCAGGGTCGACCAGGCGCATAGTATCAGGTCGGAACACCTCCATAACCGCCGTCCCGTGGCAAGTGTCACTGCGGGAAAAGACCTACCCCATCTGTGGGGGGTCAGTCGTTACGGACATCTGGCTGCTGACTGCGGCACATTGCTTGTTGAGGTACAATTATACGCATAGATTCTTAATAGGATCCTCAGGACAACAATCCTCAACAATTGGTTGCTGATGGCGCTCATGTTGAGGTAAAAACTTATTGGAGTAGATTTTTTAATAGGGCGCTCAGATGATAAACCATTTAAATAAAAATAAATAAAATACTTTATTCATCACGTAGGCGAACATAGTTGCACTTATGGTAAGTCAAGATACATTAAATTGATTATAATAATTATTATTAATATCAAAGGTCACTTATATAACTACTGACATTTTTATTAGGAGTAAAATCAATGATGAAAAATAAGAAATAAAAACCCAGCTCGTGCTGGCAGGCAAGGGAATATACAAAAGAGATCATTTTTATTAAAAAATAATGGGAGGAAAGCGTCGCGATCCTCACCGGTGAGGTCACTACAGGCCCTAGCCTAGCTAACCTACCAGCCTTTCACTAGCTACCTAAGCCATGACGACCCGAGAAGAAAGGCAAAAAGAAACTCCGGGCTTACTTTTGGTCATCAATCGTTCATTGTTTCTTTTCTTTTTTTTTCAATACTTTTGTGCTGTATACTAAGTCAGATTAGTTATATAAGCTAATGCACGCACATTACCGTTGAAATGAGATAAAATCCAAATGAAGGGATTTAATACCTGGACTGGACTTGCATAATAATTTCGTCTGTAAAGAGCGATAATAATCAAAAGAAATCGTTAAACATTTTAGACCATTGAATTAAAATACGTGCAGTACTGCGTGCAATAGATGTGTTTCTGTCTTACCCTGGGGATGAAGACGTAATCTTAATCTTACTTTTTTTAGTATTATGATTTCTTATCTTTACGCGAATGTTAGACATTGAAATAAAACGATTTTTCGGATTTTATTGCGGTTTTTAATTTATATTTTCTCCCGACGTTTCGAAGACTGCAGCATTTATGGTCACAGAGCGGGGCGGACTGATGTTGGTTGTCCAAACAAGTAAAAGTTACAATATCAAGCAACATATTATAACAATTATAAAAGATTTTAAAACTATTCGTTGTTAACAGTTTATTTGATGAGCTCACAGTATCTTGAAGTCTGGCAGCCGGTCTTTTGGGTTCCGATTAAATTAAATGTATGACAGGATCCCAAGCTTGTGCAAGCTTCCAACCATCTTCTCTATTGAAATTCTCATGTGTTTTAATTTCAATAGTCTCGCAAATCATCCTAGGAAGGAATCGGTGTTCTTTGGCAAGGATTTGTGGCTTGTCTAGTCTGAGATAATGTTTCCAAACAGTATGTATTTTATAATGCCACATCATAAAAAAAAAAAAAAAAATCTGTCCGAAAAATAAAAAATTATAATTTGTAAATTTTATAACTGACACATCATAATATTTATATATTTGTTATGTGTGTATTCTTTGTGAATTATCACTCGCTTTAACGGTGAAGGAAAACATCGTGAGGAAACCTGCATACCTGAGAAGTTCTCTGATTTTCGAAAGTATGTGAAGTCTGCCAACCCGCACTAGGCCAGCGTGGTGGACTAAGGCCTAAACCTTCTCATTAGTAGAGGAGGCCCGTGCTCAGCAGTGGGCAGTATATAATACAGGGCTGGTATGGATGGATGGACATCATAATATGAACCAAGGTCCAAGAAGAGAAGGTAGATTTCCTCGAGTCATTACTCCCTTCACCTTGCGATCTTGGAAATAGTTCAATAGTGTTTCACAAGTATTACGTTCCCTTTGTCGATTCCCATATCTCTCGGGATGCTGTATTTTCCCGATGCAAAACAGCAAATAAGGGCCAACAATACGCTGGCTCCATTTCCTTGGAAGCGACGTTTCGTAGGCCTTGAGGGAGTTACGATTGCTCCAGAGAAATTTATCGGGACCCCGCACTGGGGAATGAGCCAACATTCCAATATGGGCCTTATTACCCTACATCTGTTTCCTGGCGACACTTTTTGTAGCAACGTTTGCGTTTATTGTGACGGATTGCTTTGATTTCGCGTCTTTTGTTGTCGCGATAAACGGGCTAAGGTTTAACCGTAACTTTTCAAGTATATTTATTGTGTGAGTTATAAACGCTTAAACATAACATCATGCTTTTCAGAGGTAGTCAAAAGTGTAACACACACTAGACAAATTATATTTTGTCCCATTAATTGCCTAGGTGTCCTATTGAAATTTATCAAGCACAATTCCAGAATCCGAGTTGGTACTGCGCGTTAAAAAGAAATAAATACCACTTTATCCGATTCTCGTATCGAACTTGAGTCCTACGGCATTCGCACCACGTAATCAATACAACTACGCCATCGTGTCAAATTTTTTTAGACACTAGTTTTGGTCTTCTTTCACCGACTGACTACGGGTTCAAGACATTGGTCAATGCATTAATTATTGCGTTAGGTATTTCACGTGAATTCAATAAGTAGTTTACGACGCTTACCTAAATTTATTTTTGACATTCTAATGTAGAATCTCGTATATTTGTCTTTGACGTTGACACTTGCAGCAGAAAGCGAATTCGCTTGGAGCAGGCTTAGAGCGTCAGGCTCGTGGCCCTCGGGTTACACTTACATAGTAACCACAGCTTGCGGTACTGACATTTGACAACCGTTACTAACTGTTCCCACGACTAAGGTCGCACTTTCTGGAAAGCGTTGCAATGGTAGTTCCGTCTACAATACAACAAATATAATTGAGATAATTGATTGCAAATCGTCCGTGGAGTTTTAATTCTATTGCGCCACATAATTAACTTTTTTCTAAGCATTTTGTAAATTCACGCCTTGCAAAGAGCATTATAACACTACTGAAAAGGTCTTGATTGGAAGAATGTCTTTTCGTCAATTTCGGCCACGGCGGCCAATCTCAACGGAGATCAGCCAGGTACGCAGGATATATTATAGTGCACAAGTGTTTGCGCATTACACAGGTGCACTCGCTATTCCTTCACTCCCATAGTCCGGTGAGACAGCAATCCGACATGGCCGGAGAGAGATCAGGCGCAGGACCAACGGCTTTACGTGCTTTCCGAGGCACGGGGGTATCAGACCGCCAACTTCCTGACTCCGAGCTGCGACTAAGTAATTTTTAAGATGGAAAAACCCAGTCACAATGTTTTTGGCTCGACCCGGGATTCGAACCCAGGATCTCAGCGCGAAAATCGTACTCGTAACGCGTACGCAATACAACTATGCCACCGAAACTGTCAGCTGTAACTATAATAATATGAGGAAGCTATTCATTTATTAAATCTCTGTGTGTTCTCTGTTAGGCAAATACTCACTAATTTTGCAATATATTTTTTTTAATAAGCCGACGGTTTTATGACTGTCCTACGTGAAGATTATTAATATGTAATGGATACAAGAAGTCATTATTTAAAAATTAAATTCACTATCAATTTAATCTTCTCCAACAGAGCCAAAGCATCCGAGCTAAGCGTGCGCCTCGGCTCCTCCTGGAAGACACACGGCGGTGAGATGTACGACGTGAAGGAGTGCTCGGTGCACCCGCGGTATGTCAGCAAGACGAAGACCAACGACGTCGGTCTCATAAGGTTATACTCACCGCTTCGCTTCTCGGCGAGGGTGCTGCCCATACGGCTAGTGGCGAGAGAGGAGCGGCTCCCAGCGAATGAGCCAGCTATAGTTTCAGGGTGGGGGAAATTGAAGGTACTAAGCTTATTGTAGACTTCTTGTAGGCAGTTTGGATATAATTTTATGTTATTATTTCTATTTCACTGGCGGTGGGTCTCTCGTATGCGAGAGGTCGTCTAGATAGGTACCACCGCTATGTCTATCTCTACCGCTAAGCAGCAGTATGCATGCACTGTTGTGTTACGGTTTAAAGGACATTGTAGCCAGCTTAATTAATTACTGGGCATTATGAGACTTAACATCCAATGTCTCAGGGTGAGCGGCATTCACGTTTCATCATTCATTAACAATAAAAAAATGTAGACGAGCAAGTATGTTACCTGGTGGGAAGTGATTTCAATAGCGTATACTAAACACACACACACACGCTCGTTATCCCTGAAGGGTAGGCAGAGGTGCAACTAGTGCACCCACTTTTCGCCGTGCGTATTCCGTCCCATGATGTGATAGGGGGCGAGCCTATCGCCATATCGGGCACAAATTCCAGACTCCGGGCTGATACTGAATAGAAAAACGCAATATCACTTTGCCCGACCCGGGACCGAACCCGAGACCTCAGCATTGCAGTCGTACCGTAATACAACTACGCCACCGAGGCAGTCAACTAACAATGCCATAATAATCAAGGATATCCTGCTGGCCTTAAAGGAATCGAACAGGGATAAGAAAGGATGTCACCGCGCGTTTTTTTACGTTGAGAAAGTGGTCTCCCAAATCAAGTTGGCCCATTTATGCTGAAGATTGATATTATGTGCATGTTGATTTTCGACTCTACGGTTTATGATGTAAATTGTAATATAAAAACTTGCGTTCAACCTGTACTATAATTTGTTCCTATTATTCTTTGCTGTGCTAGCTTTGAGTGATTTTAGGTTTTTAAGACCCTGAAAACATTTTTTGCAGCGTTCCGCACGAGGTCAAGGAAAATTTGTTGATTTATTAACAATGAATTGTTGCAAAACTCAACATTTTATTAACGTTACTTAAATTTATGTAATTTTTCTGCCGATTATAAAAATGAAACATAGTGAAGCAAAAAACTTTGATCGACGTCGTTCAATTTAAGTAAAAAAAATGTTCTACACGTAATATTCATAACAAAAAATATTGACTGCCTCGGTGGCGTAGTTGTATTACGGTACGACTGCAATGCTGAGGTCTCGGGTTCGATCCCCGGGTCGGGCAAAGTGATATTGGGTTTTTCTATTCAGTAACAGCCCGGAGTCTGGAATTTGTTCCCGATATGGCGATGGGCTCGCCCCCTATCACATCGAAAGGTGGGTCCATTAGTTGCGCCTCTGCCTACCCTTTCGGGGATAAAAGGCGTGAGTATGCGTAAAAATATTTATATAATTATTTTTAGGTTCTTCAGCAGATTAAACTTTGAGTTTACATAGGTGTAGCATAACAATGGTCATATTATGAAGCACAACCAACTTAAAGGCGTACATAGCATTCATTAAAGTAATGCGTACACAATTGCGCAAATTGATTGCGTACATTTTCGAACATATTATGATTATTGATTTGCAATAATATTTTGTAGGTACTACAACATTGATAAACTGAGAGCGAATTCAAATAAGAGCCATTTCATGATGTGCTTCCCCCATTCCTTATGGCATTTCTTTTCGTTTAAAGCTGGCCAAATATTCACAATTATTTTGGTATTGTAGATGTTTATGGGCGGTAGGAAACATTAATATCATAAGGAAGTTTTTTGTGACATCAGGTGACCACTTGAATAAAAAAAACTTTTTTTTTGCAGGAAGGGGGTCCCAGCGCGACGTACCTCCAGTCCTCTACAATAAAGACGATCGCGATGAAGCTGTGCCGGCGCTCGGGGCTGGATAGGAAGGCCATCGACCCTGCCTCAATGTTCTGCGCCGGCTCCTTCAGTCAGTCCACGCCTGATGCTTGTCAGGTATGGGTACTGTCATGTTACCTAAGTATTTTTGAACCGTATATATGGCTTTTTTAAATCCTATAGTCACATACGTAGTCCTGTCCCTATACTAAAGCCTCATTTAGGCGAATCAATTATTGCTAGAAGTATTTGCACGCAATGATTGCCAACAATATTCGTTTTTTGAGTATTTGTCAAAAGACTCTTAGTGTACCTACGTGAACGCGGGCGAGAATTCCTTCACCATTGTGCACGTTCAGACGGGGTCAATAATTGGGTTGTTGCCTTTCGTTAATATTCGAGTCAACCCCGCCCATTGAAGCTATAGAAAAATAACTCTTCAAAATACTTTTACTACGAATTAATTATTCTATCAACATTTCAGACCAAAACCATATTTTATGTGTCGTGGAATAGCATAGATTTGTTTGACAAAGTCTTATTTCTTGCATGCTGTTTTTAATGTTTACAAATGTCATAAAAATCGTTCTACATTATCTGTAGCAAATACACGCGTAATTCACCAAGTTTGCGTTTACTCTAACCTATAAGCATTTTAAGATGATTCTTCTAACCTAATTTACTTTGTTTTTCCAGGGTGATAGTGGAGGCCCTATAGCTGATAAAGGAGTACTAATAGGGGTGGTGTCCTGGGGGTTGGGTTGTGCTCGCGGCAACTTTCCCGGGGTCTACACGAGGCTGGCGAACCCCGTGATTTGGGACTGGGTTCATTCACACATCTCTAATATAAGTGATATTTAGCCTTGAAAGATCAGCATTGGGAATTTAGGCTGTGAAGTATTGAGCAGTGATTGTTTAAGGAGACATTAAGGTTGCCATGTTTGATTTTGTACATTGTTTTATATGTAACAGAAAACAATACAAAAAGAAAATCTGTGTCAAAATTTGTTTGAAAATGAAATGAAAATCAGCAACCAAATTTGTTTAAAAATAAAGCAGTTTTCATATTTGAAATATTTTTGTGAGCAAAAGTGGGGGCGTGGTGGGGTTATCGCGCTATATCTTTCTTCATCAAGCAGCGTATTGACTCATCTCAAGAAACTTCTCCGCAAGAAACTCGCTTCGTCTAATTGAGGCTTTAGAATTTGAAGACAAAATTAACTAAGTATTATAATTACCTACATAACGCATGCTCACGCCTTTTATCCCCGAAGGGGTAGGCAGAGGCGCAACTAGTGCACCCACTTTTCGCCATGCGTATTCCGTCCCATGATGTGATAGGGGGCGAGCCTATCGCCATATCGGGCACAAATTCCAGACTCCGTGCTGATACTGAATAGAAAAATCCAATATCACTTTGCCCGACCCGGGGATCGAACCCGAGACCTCAGCCTTGCAGTCGTACTGTAATACAACTACGCCACCGAGGCAGCAATTACCTACATATAAATTATAATAGTTAAATCTGCTATTTAGGTTCAACATTATATAACTTAAATAAATGTAATTAAATGTAGTACCTACTACCCACAGCCATGGGCGATTATTAGCAGAAAATTACTTGTTAAATTTACATGTCATTTATATCGTAACTAAATTAACCAACGCACATTTTTAGGGACTACTTAGAAATTTCTAATGTGCCCTTTAATATTGTTTTTATTATAGTAAATATAGACAGACATTTTAATAGGACAAACAAACAACTTTTAATTGAAACCACTTTATTTTGTATGTACAATCCGCAAAGCTTTGTGTATACATTTCAGTAACTAATTGAGATTTTTTCTGTACGCGTGAGTATTATATGTAAAACAAAAACTTTTGGTACAATGAATAACATGTTGTGTTTTTTATTATTTACAAAGCAAAATACGTTTTTTTTCATGAAAAACATCTCAATTCTCAGCTGTATCCATTAATCTAAGGTCAGACTGAATTCATATCCGTAGATTTGAAAATGGAAACGAAAAAAAAATATAATTGTTTACTTTCACTAATTTTGAATTGAAATATTATTTCACAATTGATTCACAAGTCAAAACTATCAAAATACAATTAGGGCCGATTTCACCACATGCTGATAAAGTCCCTGATAGCCTATTCGGAACTTATCCGCCATATAAATATAATATATATATAATATCGCAGGTCTCGAATAAAAATATCTGGCAGAAAAAATCAATAATAATCTGTCAGATTTATTTGTTAGAATCGTTATATGCCAGATAGTTATCTGGCAATTTATCAGGAACTGGTGAAACTGACCCTAATGCTAATAATTATGCTATGTGCTTCTAAATTTATTGAAACTAGAGTATCCAGTATTTATCGTAATAAATCACCCTGTTTATAAAAATGGCATCGATTCGTTCTTTTAATAAAAAATATCTAACATAATTAAAAATAATGGTGTCAAACCAATTGCAATGCTAAAAACTCTAAACTGCAATAAATATTTTCTTCTCACATCTTATTTACCTACAACCCTTTGTCAAATTTGTTTTTTTTTCTTTTTGACACAGTATTATGATAGTATTAACTATGTTCAAAAGCATATACCACCTTTTGTAATAATAGGGACTTCATAAGGTATTCAAAAAGGATTTTAAGCTCTCGAGCCATGATTACTAATTGATTATAATATAAACTCAACAGTTATTTGAACCTGGTGGCACCGGGTTCCCAAATTATCAACAGAATTGTTTTTCAAATTGTCGACCCACGACAGTTTACCAAACCAAGACTTTTTTTTACTGGAGAGAAGATATGTCCCGGCTGGACCCGGTATATGCCACTAGCGTAGGCTTTCAAGTGGCTATACAGTCGAGTACAGTCAGCCACGTAAGTAGCTGGACAAATTAAAAATTTCAAATCACCAATACGTGTTAGTTTAGTTGATTTGTTTGTTATTTGTGTTAAGGTAATTAAAACCGTTTTATTGTATTATAGCAAAAAAGTGTATTGGCAATTTGATGTTTTGAATTTGTCCAGATAGTTATGTGGCTGATTGTATAAAATACAATCGCTACCGTCTCATCTTTTGCAGGCCGAAAACTAAGCTAAGTAGCCTCGTATAGCTGAGAAAATCACACATAGCTTAATTTACATTTGCGGTCTGCACATAAGTATGAAAAAATATCTCAGCCAAGCTGAACTAAGCTTAGTTTTTGGGCTGGAACAGAAGTAAATGTGCATTATCTAAAGTCTAGTCACAACATCTGTTAAATAGCACTATTCACAATACCTATTGAGAATAAAAAAGTGGAGAGTGGGGCATGTAATAAATGAAACAAAAAATATTTTCCTTTAGTGAAATATAATGGACTTTTTGTGTAATTATTTAAAAGCCGATTGATATTTATAAACACGCTCCCACTTCCTCAATATCCCATACAACTTAATTTGCAATCTAAATGCTTCTTACCTTTATAAACACACATGAATAGCCCGCGATATGTATAAATATAAAATCTAGCACGTACAGCTATATCATATTTACTATGAACAATAAACAATTAATCGGTAATGGTGTAAGGTGGTAATAAAATATTAACAGTTTAACATAATGTAAATGTAATATAACTAGACAATACAACTAAGAGTTTAAAATGATATAATAATAAATTTTTTTCTGTGGCTTGCGTAATTTCAAAATATGTTAGTCATTATTTACATTAATATTCACAAAAAAAAGATGACAAACAATGAAAATATTAGTCCATACTATCGTGTTTCCCACATGAAATAAATAAAATCATCCGCCACTGCTTACGAATTCGCGATCCGGTAGAAAAATACGTACGTAATTCATGCACCCATGATAGATTTTTTTCCATTCTATTTTGTAATATAGGACTCAGTTGTTACCGGACAATTTACATATAACAAACCGACCCGATAATTACCGAGGCTTACTGTTTTCAAATCCGCCACTAGAAATGAGATAAACAATACACAAGACAACAACTTAAAGGATTATAAGTAGATACAAAGGCTAAATAATGTTACGCATAATGTTCAAACTTCATAACTTGTACTTAGATAATTTATAACGAAGGAACCAGAGGTAAGAAAATCACTTAACTTATTGTCTGTCCAATTTTCTAATAACAAACAAATTATTTCACAATAATTTTCTGTGTACACTCAAATGTAAATGGTTATATGAAAGACGAGATGAGCAGAGGTAGTACTCGTTTGACAGAAACCCTGCCCATAAATCGACATTGCTTAGTATTGCATTGCTCTCTCATTAGATTTGAATTATTATAAGACCCAGTAATTACATCATCTGCAATATTCTTCAATCGTAATCATAATGCACTGTTATATTATATCCGGTTACATGCTAATTTAAAATAATGTTAGAAATTAATCTATCTTAATTACAAAACATGAGACGTTTCTTTTATTGGAAAAATATTGTGAAATATCATTTTTTATTGCATCGATCTATCTTAACATAACAATGTGCGTTTATCTTAAAAGATTACATTATTTGTACACTATTTGTAATTATAACTTTAGTAAAATATCTTAAGTATAACATAATATTTAAACGCACAAACTTGCAGAGGCGATAAACTTAACTGTATTATGCTTTCCACAAGGTGTAATAAAATATAATGTATGAAGATTACAATGTATAACAGCGTAAGTGCGTTTTATTGTTTAATATGCAACGAATAAAGGCAAATGCCAAATGATGAGGCAATTATCGCTTATTTGATACTATTTATTAGCAATTTTAAACTATAAATTATGATAAGTACAAACAACCCTTAAATTTGTTACAACTAAATACAAGCAAACTCTTAGTTATTTTCAGAGCCAAACGTATACCGTGCGCTTTTACAACTACGGTTTTGACTATTTTCTTTCGGAACGCATAATAATTCAGGTACACATGTGCACTTTGACTTTGATTTTGTTTTTTTTTAACTAGGCTGTTTCCTAAAAAACAAAACAGGACGAGCCAATAGAAATCATGACAACCGAAATTATTATATCTTGAAAAATGCATTTGTGATGTAGGTACCAGAATCGAATTATTTACTAGCTCATAATTTCCACTTACAACACTTTACGCGGGATCCGCAGATTTTAACTTAACGTAATTAAATAGACTTAAATGCGAGGTTTTTTTGTTTAACTCATTTTTTTATAGACTTTAATATATGAATAGTGTGAGACTTAAAGCCTATTATCAGTGATATACCTTGGAACCTTTTCCTAAATTCTTAGTAAGATTAAAATACTGTACGTTTCAATCAACATGTGAGCTATGATGACAGATTACAGACTTTGATAAAACTAGTAATCGTGCGCATTAACGTAACATAGTGTGTTTCTATTCAGACCGCCTTCTAAGCCTACACATCCTTGACAAGACACACCAAACGATGACAAAGTAATCACGAACACCTGAAGGTGTGGATGATTATGCGCAATCCTTTAGTTTTAAAAGGTATTCATACTTCGCTGGCTTTACGTAATACGATGCCAATAAACAGTTGCAGGAATGTAAAAAGGTTTTCTAATATCATTCCAACTTGACCCCACTTCAAATCCTTCAAATGCTTTGTTTCGTGCTCAGGTCCTTAAATTATTTACTGCAGTATTAACGAAGGCACTGGCAAGCCAAAACTTCCAGAGTTTTGCTGAAGACTCGATGCCCGCACACGAGATATGATCACCAATATCATTATTAAAATGTTCTTTTTTCAAAATTAATCTAGTGTCCACATTTCTCACAGAATCTGAAGTACCAACATTTCAACATAATCACTCACACTATTGTCAGAGCAGTGCTACCAACACCACGGAATAAATGAGGCCGGCTGTGAAACTCGCGCGGCCCTGCGATGCCTAGGTCTTCTTCGGGGGTGGTCTTCTCAAAAGATGCAGTGGATCCCGTCGGTACCTCGCGAATAGCTCCCGTTTGAAGGTTTCGAAGTATTTTCTGTTCTTTTGGTTCTGTTTCTCCCGCCATAACGGTCGGTTTCGGCGCGCTTGCAGGCCCCAATGGATTGTGAAAATGGGAGAGAGAACCCTGAACTGGTACCCGATGAGGAACATTTCGTATACCTGTGGATAAATGTGGAGTTAAGTATTTCAAGTATACGTTTTAGAATGCGATATAAGGGACCACTTATTTATTGATCCACAATTAATCATAGTCTTATGGTAATGTTTACTTCGAACGTTACACAATAGTTAAAATATAATTTGAGGTAAGAAATATAAAATAAATATACACTTACAATATTATCAATTTACATTTTTATTATTACAAGTATAATTAGAATGCATAACAATTATAAGCTAATTTGAAAGGAAAACACATTTCATCATGCAATTTTTATTATAAAAAAACAACATAAATATGAAAAGCCTTAAAAATAGGCATAAACAATTTAAATATTTTTGTTTATCAATTTTTATTTCAATAAATATAAACATAACAATCTTGTCAATCAAAAATAACAATTAAATTATTCCCATGCATTCATAATTTCTGAAGAAAAACAATCAATCAAGTATAGGTATTGCAAAATATAAATACAATCACTCAATATGAAATGCATAAGTATTACGCAAATTCCAATTTATAATAATGTTTTGTGTGTATTTATCTATTCTCATTTAATAAAGAGAATTTTCTACCCAAACCTACTTTATTAGTATGGCTTCTTTTTATAAATCTGATAACTACTAAATAACACCTAGCTATTATATATTAAGGTTCATTTTCATCTTTGCCATCTGTAGCATCGGGTTGATCTCAAACTCCAGTGTTGTCAGTGATCCAGTCTCTGAGAGCTGCTGTGTTGGTAAACACGGTGGGTGAGAGTGGCAAAGCACAGCCTCTCGCGAAGGACACGATGCCAAAGGCAGTGCCTCGGAACACTGCAGGACCGCCAGAATCTCCCTGTGGAAAAAGAGTAATTAACCAGCTTGCCAAACCCCTTAAATTCCCTTGCTCTTCTCAATTTTGACGCTTTCTCATTTAAAGTAATGCTGATATTGCTGATAATATCTCTGGCTGTGTGGTTATAAGTAGTAATCAGTTTCCATCAGATGACATGCGCCTTAATCTTCTTTCTGCTATAATCAAATATTTGCATTATGAAGTTTCATTACTGTTTTGGTTGTGTTACGAATTACATAGTGCTTCTTAAATTAATTCTACATTATGAGGTCCCCTAACATGAATTACTGAATGACTACTTTACGATGCTATTCGTAGCAACCAAACCAACACAACTAGGCCTTCAGTGACTTCTAACATTTTTTTAAGCTAGCACGGTAAATGGCAATGTTTAATCGTCACCATCACGTGCCGACCGATTGGACAAATCATAAATTCAACCTCACCTGACACGAAGACACTCCGCCGATGAGGAAGTGGCCACCGCAGAACATATTGGTGGTGAGTGCGTCTCCGTACGAGAGCCGGCAGAGCCAGTGCGGCACCACCGGCACCTGGGCTTCCATCATGGTGCGAGGGATGCGCCGGCCTCGGGGCTGAACAGATTATTTATTTAATTACATACTGTTACAGAATACATACTAAACAATCGTTAGATCTATGTTTAAATATAAAAGCTAAATAAATGTGAAGCCCTATTACAACTATACACAACAATTATTTTGTTTAATAAAAAGTTAACATCGCAAGGAAATCGGTATGATCAATCTATGCAAGAGGAAAAATTAAATATAAAAATTATTATCTTAAAGGACGAATATAATACTCTTATACAATGTTGTTAACATTTTTATACAACTGCATTAAAAGCGTGCAAATCGTCCAGTTGATGATAAGTGTCACGTCTATAAACAGTATATACACATTGCTCACGCTTTCGATCATAAGATTATAAGTCTCATAACAGCCATATTGGTACCGTAGCCGTAGTGGTACCTCCCCTAAGAGAGAGAGAAATGCAGAGAACACCCTGAGCAATAGCTGTGCGACAGTTTAACACTATCTACGCAGCACCTAATCAGTCAATGGAAGTTTTGAAAACTATCGCTGTATCGTATAATACACGAAAGGTAAAAATGAAAAATATCGAAACATACAATTCTGAACTCTTTAAAATTAATACCGACCAAAAAAAAGTTTTCCATGGAACTTCCGTTCATTATTAAAACGGAATGTTCTAAATATTATCAAAGTGCTTGTCTCAGCTCGCCGAACGCTTTTAATTAAACTATGTAAGAATTATAAAAACATTAACAAAGTTCTTTCCTTAGTTTTAAAACTTAGTGATAGGTCTTCGATGCAACAGGCTGAATAATTATGTTCCGCTTTGTCTATAACTGGTAGCAATGCTCTTGTTGCGTTTCAGCTTGAAGGAACGAATAAGAGACATTATTATAGACATCGGATTATTACACATATTTAAATGCATATAACGCTGTTTTTATAGCGTTAATGCATGTTTTTTTACGTTTTCATTGATAGTGCATATTTCAGTAATTAAATTCGTTATTATACGTGTTGTAAAGTAATATAGAACAGACTAACGTTCTTCCCAGTTCACTTTGGGAAAAATCCATGGCAAAACAAAGTATACCCTTCTATCTAAAAACTCGGATCTTGAAGAAATAAATATGCCTCGACATTGCCACCGAGGCGTTATATTTTTATTTGTAATGAAAATGGTAGGTACTTACTGCAGTAAGACCCCATCCGGTAACGGTAAGCCTCACGAGAGGCACGGCCTGTCCTCTCTGGGGGAGTCTTATGGGCCTGATGTTGGTGTTGAAGGTCAGAGGCTGGACAAGTCTGAGAGCGGCGATGTCGTTGTCGAACTGGGGCTGGCCATACTGTGCGTGGACTGTGACGTTGGAGACACGGACAATCCTCCCACCGGAGTCACGGCGGGTGCTGCCAAGTCGGAGGCGGACTCCAGCAGGAGAGACACTAGGGGATAATGTTGTAAAATTATAAAACATGCTAGCTTTCCAATGGAGTAGGCAGAAAACTTGTACAGCACGGATTTTGATACCCTATATCCTTCTCAAGATGTTAGTGAGCGTCTCGCTATAATATAATGGTACTAATTTATACAAAAATGCATCGAATGTGTTTTTAAATACACACTTTTTCCCTAGCGATTGAACCCAGGACCTCGCATATTTCAATGATACCACTTGACCAATGTAAGATTCTCAAGAAACAAAAATGCGTTTTTAGAATATGGTACCTATATGTTATTTGTATCAGATACTAGGCTCACTATCCCAAAGCAAAAATCAGTTTCGAATACAGACCTGTGGCACTTTTGTCCTCCTTTAAGAGGTTATAACAGTGATATTGAAATATTATCCAATCTGAATTCAAGTACCGTAATATAAATAGCGTATTAACAATGTTCTAAGAAAACAGATATAATTATCGCTGACTAACTAGAGTACTAAAATAAACTAACCGTTGGTTTATGAGCTCGTTAACTGGGCTATTATCTCATTCAATATTTATACTGAGGATCGGATTACATACTTTCGTTTCAGACTTGTTTCTTGCCTCTTCTAGACTATTTTTTGTATCTTTATAGTTTTCTATAGATTTCTGTTTTATTTTCGAAGTCAGTCATAAATTTGATTTCTATTATAGAAAAAGACTGTCAAACAGGCAAATGGATTGATGATAAATGACTTACTTCAAATACAATAATAAACAATGTCACAAAATCTCTAACACAAAGAAATAGGAATTCGAGGGAAAACTGATTCTCAGACAATTCCACCGATAGAAGCGTAGAAGTAACTTCACGTTAGTATTCTAAGACTTATCGCGCCTAGATTACAAAATACATCCATAAAACTGCATTCCTAACTAGCAATATTCCATCTAATAATACTTAAGTCCAAAAACGTACTTGTGGTCATGACTTATGTACCATTTTAGAACGTTGTTAAGAAAAAACAAATATCCACTTACTTCTGCACGCAATGAGCAGCTGTCAACACGTAGTCCCGGCTGATGATGAATCCACCACAGAAGGAATTCCCATTCAGCACCATGGACACCTGGTACGGGTGCCGGTTCACCGAGCTAGGTCTTCCGCCGATGATTTGTCCACTGAGCTCAGGGCATGCGGCTTCTAGCTCTATGTCTTGCAACTCTTGCTCGTTTGGAGTCTCCTGGGCGTCTGAACAGCATTCTCCTTCTGTGGCTTCTTGGAGGTCTAAAAGTTGGAATAAACATGAAATGTGGTACTCCGAAGGAAGTATATGCTATGATGTGAAAAATGTATGAAAATTTGTAGTTGTAGTATCTACAGCAAAAATCTTTTTTGTATACGTGCTTCTAAGTCCCCTATCTAATCAATGTGTTAACATTCAGTTTTAAGAAATCTAATAGATATTTCCAGCAAATTCCATTTATCAATAGATCTAAAATCATAACAGGTACTTACCAACGACGGTAAAGCAGAACACCAACAGGCCCCAGGTCGAGAAGCTGGCCATTCGAGTCATCGCGGCGACACTCGACAGCGAGCCAGGGCGGCTTTCAGGCAAATAGCCCGCAACAGACGAGGTTGCCGGGCGGCGACAACGTCCTAATTTTGCCAATTATTGCAAAATCGGCCGCAACAGATTAATTTCACACGGCCCGAGTCACGGCCGCTTCTACGACCTTTTTAGGGTTGGTTTGGTAAGATTTCATATAAAGAAATCATTTTACGAACAATATACATTGAAGTTCGTCAGTAACGGACCTAACAAATATTTTAAATACACGACGAATCTAACCACCCTATACCTTGTCACATAATTTGGAGCACTTACGATAGGCCGAGCCCTATTAAATTTACGTTTTGTCCCAGAATTTGAAACACTTATGACTAGCCGCACATTAGTGTTAAAAAAATATCCTCAACGTGTTAGGCAGTGCCACGTCCAAATTTCGCAGCTGTTACTATCCCACGAAGAAATTTCCCCCTATAAAGTGTATCTAGAACTGTAATGTCACGTGAGGTGCGTGCGCGTCCACTATTTGCGGTGCCGCCCTGTCGCACCAATGCTGGTGTGCGCGCGCCATTGTGTCGTATAATGAATAATTATAATAAAAATTTTCTTGATATAGATATTTTTGCTTCTACACCTTGTAAATTCAAAGATACCTTATTGAATGTACTTCAGGTATTGTAAAAAAAAACTCAAATGTAACTCTTTCTGCTAAAACAACATCAAAATGTATTAATAAGTATATTATGTATAGAATATAAATACAGACTTAATAATATGTTTACCACGATCTCGTATTGATACTCTTGTAGCGCTTTAATATATATATTAAATTGTATAAAGGTACATGTTGCTAAAAATTAAGCTACAAATAACCATATGTGGATTACGGTGTAGGTTATGCATTTAATTGTATTTAGCATTATGTTTGTTTTTCTTTATCATTATTTTTAATGTATAACCGTTTGTTTTCCCTAATAAAAGAAAAAAAAAAAAATCTTTAGTGAATGTCTCATTAAAATGAGTCCACCCGTTTCGGACATTCAAACAGAGTGACAAACCACCAGAAAGACTGACAATTTTTTTTAAACGCAACGCCTTGCCTAAGACTAGTTGCTCCCACCCGGGGCCTTGCGTCAGTTCAGGTCCCAAATGGGTTCAAGTAACGAGCACATAATAAATATTTTGAAGTAGGCCGTTTTCTAACATTACATGCACTTTAAAGTTATTGTTTTTGATATGTCTACTAAAACAATACAATAAAGGTTGATACCAATTTTTAGTCCAGCAGACCGTGTGAAGAATCGCTGAAGCAGTGTAAAACTACGTTTACAAATTTAAATCAATTTACGACAGCTGTGTTAGGTACAGACTACAGAGACTACATTACAAATAAACTTATATATTTTTTAGTATAATAATATAATGCAAATCTAAACATTTTTCCACCAGCCGTTTGGCTGTAAAGATCAGGCACTAGCAATTCATAAAAATATCCGATAATTCATTACACGAACGATACGATGAATGATGATATAAATATTATACAGAACCTGCAGCGCTCGACGCGGGAACGTAATCGATTACATATCGAACGTTAGTGACATTGCGATTTTGTCCAGCGGGGGGAGGATTGGAGGCAGGGGGATCACTGACTTTAGACGTTACTGATTCCAATGTCATTGTCCACTGCGTGAGGATTTTCTCTTTTAAATATCAAAGAGAATAATAGTCATAAACAAGGTTGGAAATGATCTAATTTATACAAACGACTTGCTCATATTATCGTTTCCTTAAAATAAATAATCTGTGTATGTTTGACAGTACAGGTTACCTATTCACATGACATTTGGAAACCGCCTGCCTGACTATAAGCTGTAGGATCAGTAACGAAGTAAATGTTAGAAACACAACAAGTGCCGTCCCATCTGGGTATCGTATCCAGAGCATCATCACAGTCTATCTACGCGGCTATTAAATATTTGAGCAGTATAGTAAGGACAGTACATACTGTCACTAGGAGAGGCTATTTTGAACTTAAAAAAATCGAAACAAACAAACAGCTTGTCAAAAAGTATTTTTCTATTACATCATTTGGCGAGCCGCGAACTCTAAAATTAGATTTGGTTGTCAATCCCAAAAAAATGTTTATAAACAAATTCAGTGGAATTTTCCTGATTTTAACCTTTGTTACCACTGCGTTAGGGTATTATGAATGTCATCAACTAATTTATCATAACGAGCTCCTAGAAATTGTTGGGCGCGTTGCTTGTGATTAAATATTTATACGATAAGTCATCCTACAAATGTCTGCAAACTAAAAACCAAAGGGCACGCACATCTGACTTTTCTAAAAAGTTATGTGTGTATTCTGTGTGAATTATCGCTCGCTTTAACGGTGAGGGAAAACATCGTGAGGAAACCTACAAACCTGACAAGTTCTCTATAAAAATTTCGATGGTATGTGAAGTCTGCCAACCCGCACTAGGCCAGCGTAGTGTGGACTAAGGCCTAAACTCTCTCAATTGTAGAGGAGGCCGATGCTCAACAGTGGGCAGTATAATAGCGGGCTGTTAGGGTATGGTATGATAAGTCATCTGACTGATCTGTGACAGCCAGGGGCATTGTAGATACATTGCTGAATTTTAAAGGAGACGAATGGAAATGGAAAGTGGAAGAGAATTTCTTGAGACTCAAGTTTTCTGTGAAACAGCAGTAGCGCAGTAGTAATCCCCGAAGAGTTAGTCGATTGTTTTGTCTTAGGATCTAAGCCGACAAAGTCGTAAATGCGTCGCTAGGAATTTTAAAAGATAAGAGGTGGTGATTATTCTTTAGTAATAAGAAAGTTTCTGTAGCATCATGGAAGCACTGCTAGCCTTAAAGAAAAACAAAGGGATGAGAAGTGGAGGGGGTGCAATAAGAAAATCTCACACACAAACACAAAAACAATTTGTCACATTAAGATCGTTTTGTAAGTTAGTTGTGCTAGGAATTTACATCGAACAGACTTCATAACAATGCTGAAAAACCTCTACAGCATACACAAATACCTTTAATGGTTGTTTTATTTTAAATTTTCTATTCCAAATAGTAAAATTCGCAGCACAGGACTGGGCCCATCAATTTGGAATAGTAAATGGTGTTACAATTAAATTGGACTGTAAAAAACGATTCCGGGAACACTATTTCGCTTCATTTTATAAAAACAAGCGCTGTAAATCCGAATTTAGGTTGCAATTGAATTTGCGCAGCGACAGCGAAACTGCAAGAGGTGAAAATAAACAAAAGTTAAATTTAACTAGTGTTACAAAACTAAATGTAATACTGAAGTGATTAAGAAGAGCACTAAAGTATGTTAAACGGCTTGTAATGGTGTAAAACCCGGCATAGTGGTCTACGTAAGTGTATAGTGTTCAGGGATCAACCTGTTTATATCCGATTTATACAGGCCGGCATAACTATGTCGACTGACGAGGTATTATCATTTCTCGTCAGTCGACACTCTATATGCACAACACTTCGCTTACCATTAGGTGCAGTGGAGTTACTTTGCTATGACCGTATAAAAATGGTCTTGTTTAAGAAATGCAAACAAAGGTGTAGGTGGACGATAGCCCAGTTGGGAATATAACTGTCTGCCGAGACAATGTGCGCAGGTTCAAAACCGAATAACCGGCTGGTGCTATAAGAAATGTAAACAAAGATTTACCAACTATCTTCTATAACTACCTGCACTTAACGCACTCCACTGGGGTTGGATTACTTTTTTAATATTGCAAAATTTTGTCTTAGATTTTACGATCAGCCTGACTCATGTATCCATATCTATTGGATCCAGTACCAGGGTAATAGTGATAGAAAAATCCACACAATGTTGTCCGACTTGAAATTCGAAACCAGGACCGCCCACATCGCATAGTGTATGCTAGCATGATACCTAGACGATAACCTATCAATCGTTTTTTTTATGATATAGGGGGCAAACGAGCATACTTTTATCCATAAAATATATAATCCTATGAACATAATACAATAAACAGCTATCTTAGTTCAGAGGGCATCATTTACAATTCCTTAAAAGAAATTGTTTAAAACTGGATAGATATTTGTGTATATTTCTGGTACAAGATTACTAAACATATTTTAGAAAAAACAGTAGACAGTTTAAGACACGTCTATTACGTCTCCCGGTAATGAGCTCTAGAATAATCACCAATATACATTAAAAAATGAACTATTTTTGTCTCAATTATAAATAAAACTGTTAATACTACGATATTAGTGTAGCGTACGTAGCGTACCCATAAATACTGTATTATCTATGGTCTACATAAATAAAAACTTCTTCTTCTTCAGCCTTTAGAAGTCCACTGCTGATCATAGGCCTCCCCCAAAGATTTCTAGAACAACCAGTTAGAAGCGACCTGCATCTACAAATAAAACCTTAGCTATAAGTAAATGTTGTAATATTATAATCGATATTGAAAACTGAAACACATAATTACAGAACGTCTATTCATCGGTGAATTATTGAAGCAATAATTCAAAAATATTCTTTAAAAGCAGACAACGACCAGGCTAATTACCTGACCATTACAATTGCAAACCAAATACATAAATTTATTTTCTTTATACACTGGGTGCAGTAATGCAAGCATATTTATTAGAAACTTTTACAGTACGGGTGCAATTTGAACATAATGGCTTAATTTCTTTTTTCTTTATGCATTGGGTGCTCCTTTCGCAAGAAATATGATATAAATCAATAGTAGAAGAGGCCCGTGCGCAGCAGTGGGCAGTATATAATACAGGGTATGGTATAGTGGTATGGTATGATATAAATGTGTAGTATTATTTATCTAGTGTACCTATCATATAATCTTTTTTTTTTTTTTTTTTTTTTTTTTTTTTTTTTTTTTTTTTTTATCCGGGCATGGCAAAGTGACTGCACCTCGCCTGATGGTAAGCGCGATGCCGTCCAGAAAGAGTATCGAATGGCAGTAGATGGTTATCTAATGCCACTCGACACAATCATGCCGGCCTACTAAGCTGCTTCTTCACGTCCAATCCGTCGTATTACAACGGTACAATTATATTATGTAACTTGATGTTACTCTCAGCTCCGCGGAAATGAAAGGCCTTTCCTACAGTTTATGAAAGTCTCGTAAAATAATATATTACCGGATTTTTATAAAATTCTCTCTGCCTTACCAATTCGTTCACCAAAGTACAGATAGCCAACGGCCAACGGTTCTCTGAAATCTCTCATCGTCAATAATAATAGTTCATGAATTTCCTACCAGTTCGTTACTGTCCTTGTAAACTATAATTATTAAAGCATATTGAAAAGAAATCTTATCCTTAAAAACCCATCACGCCTTGTTCCCTTTTCAAAGCGAGGCATAGGTGAAACACCCACAGTCTGCCATGTTAGCACACATGCTTAATGTCATAGCAGGCAAGCTTATTGATCCTAGATCTTATTTGTCTAAACTATCAACAAGAGCATAACAAATGGCCAATGACCTGATGAATCATGGCTGACCTTGACGCCGTCAGACCATGACAAGTGATGGTTACGAAACTTCTTTCAATGGCAGATTGAAAACGTTTTACTTATGACATGACTGGTTTGAACTATAAGGGTTAACTAACAACTTATGGAAACACTTGGTGTAGCTCGCGGTTTCACCCGCGTGAAAAACCTTTCCCGCTACAAAAGTCCCTAAAACACATAACGACGCCAGCGCCATCTACTTAAAGAATCAGATTATAAATATCCATTATTTCCCATGGGAGCAAATTACCGGGATAAAAAGTAGCCTATGTGTTAATCCAGGACATTATCTACGCGTGTGCCAAATTTCATCTAAATCCGTTCTATGGTTTCTGCGTTTACTTCTAACCAACATACAAACATTTTCACAAACTTTCGCATTTATAATATTAGTAAAAGTAAAATAATATTCGTAGGATTGTACAATTGCAAGTATTTCGGGGACTGTCATTCTTTATAACCACGTGGACCATAAATTTCAAATCTTTTGGAAGTTTCCACAACTTAATTTCTCAGTTTTTACTTCAGAAGGGTGAAAAAAGATCATGAACATTGCAACTTCAAAAAAATTAAAACAAATACGTCAGCTTTATATCGTGTAATATTTTAGTTCATAAGTAACAAAGTTTCCGTTAAACTAACAATTCATTATAAATCCAGATGTTTCTGCCCGACCCGTGTCCCCCGCGCGACGTGAAGCGGTTATTTGGCGTGTAAGAAGTGGGGAAGGCGAACGTCTTGCAAGCGGATGGAAATAGACTGCTATTATGAAAATACGATAGGAGATATATTTTTGTGCGGCGTGTAATGCGAGACGCGCGGAATGCGGCCGCGTCACACACAGCTGATCTACTGACTTGCATTGATTTGGGTCGTTTTATAAACTCGCGCTAGCATAAGGATGGGCAGAAGTTAATTAA
Source organism: Sphinx pinastri (assembly GCA_947568825.1). NCBI lineage: Eukaryota > Metazoa > Arthropoda > Insecta > Lepidoptera > Sphingidae > Sphinx > Sphinx pinastri. Next base: position 1,088,629 of record OX387623.1, read on the forward strand.
TTCACAGTTTATGGAGAATGTTTCTAGTTCTAATTATTGATAACTATTTGCAGGCTGCCGTGTAAAACTTTGCTTACATAAAAGTACCACTATGTATTTCTCCCGGACATAGTCTAATTGCCAAATTTCATCCGAATCCGTTGTGATTTCTGCGTTTACTTCCAATAAACGTCAAAAAATCTCCACAAAGTTTCATTTGTTATTCTATATAGTGTTATTAACAAGAAGCATACTTATGGATAATGGATATTATCCATAAGTATGCTTGTCTCCAAGTCAAATATACTATAATTAATTATGTTGCTTTCGTTATTGTAAATAACACATGCGTGCTGATTACTTTGCGTCTGACACCACGGTTTAACACCGTGAGATCACTCTGTAAGTCATAATATAATTATGTGCCTTTTAAATTGTGCAAATTACCGACAATGTGCCTCTTGTGTCAATGCTATTTTGACTTATTTCTATATCCTGGAACGGCACAGTTAACTGGACAGTGGAGTGGAAGACTGCCTCGGTGGCTTAGTTGTATTATGGTACAACTGCAATGCTGAGGTCTCGGGTTCGATCACCGGGTCGGGGAAAGCGATATTGGATTTTTCTATTCAGTATCAGCCCGGAGTCTGGTATTTGTGCCCGATATGGTGCTAGGCCCATGACGGTCGCCCCCTATCACATCATGGGACGGGATACGCACGGCGAAAAGTGGGTGCACTAGTTGCACTTCTGCCTTCGGGGCTATAAGGCGTGAGTGTGTGTGTGTGTGTGTGGCACAGTTAAGTGGACCTGCGGCTGTAGCCAAGATGCTTTTCTACAAGCGTTAACGCCAATAGAATAGTTTTTTTTATGGGAAATGGAAATGACGTATCTTTGCGCTAGACTTGTCGATAAGATATATTATACGCATACATTATTTACTATTCTATTGGCGTTGACGCTTGCAGAAAAGTATCTTGGCTTTAGGCAATTCAGTCGGGTGCAAAATATATTATAAGAATGTTTTTAGGAGAAATGAAATCCGATAATCATTTTAAAGATTATTTTCGTCAACAAGATTTCATTTCTTATGTCCCAATTATACCCAAAAAAACTACTGTTGTTACTACAACTCAATAATTTCCTAAGTGTTACAACGTTTTTATAAATAACGTAACCTTCGATTAAATTTCCTTACTTTTCCTGTTTTTAATCCAATTAAGCAAAGCGATTGCCGAAATCGTGATTATAAAAAATGACTTAAGAAAACTTAAATTAAGGCAATACCAGATTTACACTGTCGTCTTTTGTTGTTCTACTAAGACCAGACGAGTAATTTGCTCGTCACGTCTAAGAGCTACGACTAGACTGCCTATACTTACATAGTAGCAACTCTACCCAAAACTTCTCATTACTTTTGGACATCTAGGTACTATTTTCATAACTTAGTTTCTGTATAAGATAGCACTAGTATCCTTGGACTTTAGATAGTCTGCATCAATTATCCTCCTTCTTTCATAAATTTAGTTTTTGTTGCATTGCAGAGGACTCGTTTTTCGATTTATTATAAAAAAAACATAAAACCTAGTGCTTAATGGCAACAATTTTGCATCAAGTTCAGACACGGCCAGTAATTGCTTACACAGAAATTTATAGATGCAACCATCGAATATATTGTAACAATGTTTCGGTAGATTAATGAGTTTAATCTCAATTGCACGAGTAAAAAAGCAGAGCGATAAATCTACGCCCGACGAGCGAGCCGGGCAAATTTTTGTACCGAAATCTGTTTACTAGTAGAAAGCTCGTCCGCCGACCAAATGAGTTCATTCGTTTAAATGGATCGTGGTAAATACTTGCTTTGTTTGATCGAGCCTTTGTGGAGCTAGTGAATAAGCCAGTGTGGCGCAGTGTTCGCACAATGCGTGCAGACTCTGCTTCTGTGGGATTATTGCGACTGATGGGGTTTAAACCGTTTGGGGGAAGAATTTCCGAAAATTCAGTACGATGTAGTTCATTACAACTATAATGGGAGGATGTTTGTACTGTTTCTAGGCAAGTACCATTAGGCGTGCAACCTGGTACCCTGACAAGACGCCTGCCTTCATTCGTTGACGCAAATAGAAAAGTAAGAGAATGACATATTCTAGCAATAAGTCTATATGTCTAAGTCCAATGTCTTATGCAATGCCTTACAAGTTTTTAGAATTGCAATAAATAAATAAAAGGTAGTAATTTCTAAATATATATTAATTCGTGAAGAAAAAAAGCTTTGTACTTCTTTTTATGCAAATTGCGCGTATGGAGGTGTGAGATTTTAAAAGATATAATAATAGTTCATATAGAGGAGTGCGGAAAAATAAAATTTATGTATAAAAGGTACATGTTACAAATAGATTAAATTCGATGATCTAATTTCGACCACTGGACGACCACTAGTACCTATAAATAAGTAAATAGTCTATTATCATAATTTTAACAATTTATCATCTCCGCAAATGTTTGACCCTCTCAGCTGGACAAAGCAGACAAGCCCACGCGTGGACAGTTGCCAAACCATATTTGGCAGCGTTGTTCACAAATCTATCGGTGGCGTGATGGCGTGCCTACATCCAAAGCTGTCTATCACCTATCACATGCATGTTTCACTTAAATATATTATTTTGTGTTATTGTCTAAATATTTTTTATTTAACTAAAACTGTAAAAGTTAAGTACCTCCTTACAAACTCAAAAACTACCCAACGGAATTTCATACGGTTTTTACCAATGGACCCAGTTATTTAAGAGGAAGGTTAAGGTGTATAATTCATAAAAAAATCACAGACCGAATCCCACACGGGCGAAGCCGCGAAAAAGCTAGTGTCAAATAAGTGAAGAGACAAAAAAACAATAAACTGGTTAGATTAGAGCGTATGCAGACGGCGTGTTTTATAGTTGAAAACGCGCACTCCCTGCACCTTTTCAACGCATACATATTTTGTATGTGCGCGAATGCATCGCATAGATTGCAGATAAAACCGCGTTATAATACGTTATATTGGATTTTTCTATTCAGTATCAGCCCGGAGTCTGGAATTTGTGCCCGGTATGGCGATAGGCTCGCCCCTATCACATCATGGGACGGAATACGCTTGGCGAAAAGTGGGTGCACTAGTTGCGCCTCTGCCTACCCCTTCGGGGATAAAAGGCGTGAGCATGCATGCATAATACGTTATCGAAAAAGCCTCCAATGCCAATACACACGTTTCTCAAATGATTGCCAAGGCGCCTATTATAATTTCCGTTAATATAATATTAACTACAACAAACGCGTGAAATGTTTCTATGCTATTACCAGGGAAAATATTGGACCTAACTGTCTTCATTTCATTATCCGTCAAGAAGCAATTATGCCGGCTAGCAAAATATACCTCATGCAGAAATACAGAATATTGACTGAGGCTTCTTGGACTTAACTGCACTTAACATCAAATGCAAGACCTAGGTTTCCACAGACATCATTAAAAAGATAATATAAAGTTGAGCTGATACCGGAACCAGATTTATACTGGACCTTTCTGATTGAAAAGTGACCGTACACAACAAGTTAAAAATCTCTTTAAAAAGCCGCTATATTAGGTGTTTAAAGGCCAATCAGACCGGCAAAATACTGACGACGGGAAAGGGGTAATCACCTCGACAATAAAATATCATCTTGCGTCTGTCTACGCTATACCCGGACCCTACTCCACTTATCACCAGCTGCAGTGATCATTTTGTCGTGACCTTTAAAAAAGAGCGTCAGAGGTGGTGGATCCAGAAGGTAATTAAACAGCACTCCTGGCCACCGTAGAAAACTAATATTTCTCGTTAGGCATTTATTTTGGAGAGCCATAAACACCAGTGAAGCCACGTAGGGAGTAGCGACATACAAGTACTGAAGTCGCGCTACGCAACATGAAGTTGTCATCAACAAATCGTAAGACCACTAACCGCTGTTTTCAAAAATCGACCCCATACTCTTTTTTCGATCCTAAAATAGACCAATCAGAACAAAGTTTTTTTGACATGCTTACAAATGACTTATTTCGTTTGATTAATTGATAATTCTCGGGATCGGATCGAATTATTGGGATTGTGTATTGAAAACGGCCGTAAATAATATCGTGTTGCCATGGAAGATGACGCGCGACTATTTATGAAACCAGTAGCGGTTTTCAGATTACTTACTTATTCAATTCATTCATTCATTATGGATAAATTGATTTGTGTAACCTCCTCTGGCGACGGTTAAAAATGGCTGCCTTACTATAAACAGAGTCCAGAGCCCCATGGTCACTCCTCCCGTAGGAAGAATAAATCGGGTTAGATCATGTCAAGCGAGCGGAAACGGAGGCGATGTAACGGTCGGTAAACACCGCGTGTTACTAACTGACGTCAATGGATCAGACGTAGGCGGCGGCCACAATGAGCTTCTGTGATCCCAGTTTTACTAATATTGTAAGTCTCTTATATTAACGCGAATGTTCGGCATTGAAATAAGACTACTTTTCAGATTCTTTCGCGATAAATTCGTTTTGTGGTCACGGGGCGTACTCATGAAGTCTTCGAAACGTCGGGAGTACCTACCAATCAAACAAATTCATCGCAAAGAAGTCCGTAAACTGGTTTTATTTCGATATTATAAGTCGTTAAGGATACCACGTAAGTGAAGAAAAAAGCCAAATTGAGATTGATCCTTACTATACAAAAATTTAGACTGACAACAATAAACTGTTTTTTTCACGCTGTATTGTCTTATCCCCGACAAAATGTCAAGTCTATAAAAATAAGATATTTGTTAGCATCACGCACAAATATTTGAAAGATTTGTATGGTGTTCCGCATGCTCATAGACTTTTCCTGGATTAAATCAGGCTACTTTTTATCCTTACAAAAATATTGAATTTATAATTCCGTAAACAAATTTCACGTAACCGGGGCCACGGGCAACCAGAGCCTATGCTCTCGTTGCTTACAAAGATAGGAGAAATGACTAAATTAAGAGATATTATAATATGCGTTAAGAAATGACGAAACAAGTAATCCATGCTATAGACAGTTTTGTGTGCAACATAAATTGGCCAAAGTGGTATAATCATCTCACAGAAAACCAGCGTGAAGTAAGTTCACCGTTGCGTTTCGTACGATCTGTGAAATTACCTTAAGCATCATTGATTGCAATGCAAAACACAACAGTTCATGGCGGAACCCAAGCAAAGTCTCGCGTACCAAACAACGTATTCATTATTGAAATAAAAATAGTTTGCGAATTTTATCGCTGTTTTTTGCTTATATTTTGCACTAGCTTTTGCTCGCGGTTCCGCCCGGGTAAGCTTTATATTTTCCCAGGATATAAAGCCTATGTGTTAATCCAGAACAATGACATGATCTACCCGTGTGCCAAATTTCATCGAACTCCGTTCAGTAATGTTGGAGATGTGCAACAACAAACAAACAGACAGACAGAAAAGAATTACAAAAATCCCTGATTTGTGTTCCATTACTCTTCTGTAGTCACCCCCTTTTTTCTCACATTTCTTTAAATGTACAGACACACCGGTTCTACTGCTTTATTATAATGTGTATAGATTTTGACAGATTTTTGACATTTTTGCGTGGACGAAGGCTACAAAGTCTTCGAAACGTCGAAATTCTTTTTATTTCAACGTATTCGTTAGTTAAAATTTTGAGTCACTGTGGCTGACGCCTTACTGCGCCGACCGCTCGGCCGGGCGTTTGTTCCGCTAATAATATTAGCTGTTACGTGTCCACGGACACATTTACGATACATTTGCGTGATATACATCTACACGGTACTACACCGCCCGTAGAAATATTGAATACCTTTTTATTTGTAAAGATTTCCGTATGAATAAACGTAAGCCACAGATTTATCCATGAATAGGTGGAGATGCTAGACGTCCAGATGCAGCAGTTTTGTCTCGTCATAAGTTAACGATCGTAAAGTCTTAACGATGCCATTATACCTATATTTACAAAATTTTGATCGAGTAGACAGTTGTTAATTTCTGTATAAACGCATTTATATAGAACTTTACGACCGTTAATTTATGTCTAGCTTACCGCCCCAGGGATTTGCTTATATCCATCCCAAGGTAACGATCCTCTTGCCATCGGCCAGAATGATGATCATCGGCCAGAAATTCTAGTTTCAGGCAACATGTTTTTATTGGACTACCTCGGTGGCGTAGTTGTATAACGGTACGACCGCAATGCTAAGGTCTCGGGTTCGATTGCAGGTCGGGCAAAGCGGTATTGGATTTTTCTATTCAGTATGATCCCGGAGTCTGGAATTTGTGTTATCACATCATGGGACGGGATACGCACGGGGCGGAAAGTTGATGTACTAGTTGCGCCTCTTCCTACCCCTTTGGGGCTAAAAGGCATGAGTGTCTGTATGTGTGATTTTATTTGTATAATCAAAAATACTAATCTTCCCATCTGGTAATCGAATCCAAATCGTCAAGGTACACAATCCAATTATCTAATAGGAGCAGATGGACGCTCGCATCCGACTTACGAGTTATTATTTCGTCAAAAGATTCTTTAGTGGCCGAAAAACACAAACATCAATTCGCCAGAATGTTGTAATTTCAGTTTAACGCTTCTGTTGATGTAATACGTAGCTATTTATATCGGGAATACGTTTCGTAGGTCACCCATATGAGCGACATTTACTTCTGTTTGTTCGTTTAGATTATAATATTTATAATCCATATTTTTTTAAGTATATTTCAGATTAATTATAATCATTCGCTTTAACAGTAAAGGAAAACATCGTGAGGAAACCTACATACCTGATAGGCTAAGGCCTAAACCCCCTTAATAGTAGAGGAGGCCCGTGCTCAGCAGTGGGCAGTATATAATACAGGGCTGGTATTATTATATTATTATTATATTTGATGTAAGTAAAAAGCTTGTGTAGAATATGTCGCTCTAGCGATAATATCGCCCGTTGTTGACCATAGATTTAGGCGATTACAATTTCTATACTCAATTGATTTCAATACTTACAGAGTATACGTAAATGTATTTGTAAGTTAACATGTTGATAACTTGGTAATGACACTACAGCAGACGCATTTCTAGAATAAAAATCACTGGATATGCCATCGAAAGTCAACGTTGTTTTGTAATGTTGAATAAAGAGATGAGCAAACCTCTCCCTTGATAGCAAGAGCCACGAGGTTCCAATACAACACACAGAATTACGCATAACGATACTCTACATACTGCCTCGGTGGCGTAGTAGTATTACGGTACGACTGCAATGCTGAGATTTCGGGTTCGTTCCCCAGGTCGGGCAAATTGATATTATAGTTCGGACAAACTAAGCTGGCCGGTATGACATTTCAATTTTTGTCCCAAAGCGATAACTCTGTGAGAACGTCTACCCAAAAAATTCAAAACCGTGTTATGTCATACCGGCCATATTAGTTTGTCCCTACTATAGGTTTTTCTATTTAGTATCAACCCGGAGTCTGGAATTTGTGCCCGATATGGCGATAGGCTCGCCCCCTATCACATCATGGGACAGAATACGCACGGCGAAAAGTGGGTGCAATAATAGCGCCTATGCCTACCCCTTAGGGGATAAAAGGCGTGAGTCTGTGTGTGTGTGTGTGTGATACTCTACATGGCTATGCCCAATATTACAAGCTTTCTAGATTCCTACAAATCGTCGGGAATAATGCAAAAGCGCGTATCTAGCATTGGTAAATACCGCGTAAGTGACGAAAAAGTTTAATTGAAATTGATACCTACTTACACGACACTAAACTTATTGATAATACTGTACATTTTTTTACCTACGCGGTATTTACCAATTCTGGTTACGCGGTATTGCACTATTCTCGGCGAAATGAAAAATATCCTTAAGTTCACTGACCTAAATTCCTATTTTACGTGGAATTATGACCCATTTAACGGTACAATAATTAATAAGCAGGAATAAGTGACGTATCCGCGCCGGTGGTGGCGAGTGGCGACCCCATTCTGCGTTCATGGACGTTGGCTCAGTGCCATCTCACACGACACTAACATCTGTATCGAATGGATTATAGCGCGGCATTTATCTAGGATTTGCCTGTGACTTTACCCGCGTTAAAATCCCTATGCAATTTTATGAAGAGCGACAGCGCATACAATTTCAAAACATTATCAATGTAACAAATTAAGATATATTGATATGGGACTGTTTCGAGACTTTACTAAACAACTACTTTACTGGTGGTAGGTCTCTCATTATGTAAGAGGCCGTCTGGGTGGGTACCACCGCAATGTCTATTTCTACCGCCAAGCAACAGTGTGCATGCACTGTTGTGTTTCGGTTTGAAGGACATTGTAGCCAGTATAACTACTGGACATAATGAGACTTAACATCTTATGTCTCAGGATGACGAGCGCAGTGGAATGCCACTCAGTACTTTGTAAGTCAAGGTGCTGGATGGTGTTGCTACTGTTTATGGGTGGTCGTATCGCTTACCATCAGGCGAACGGCATGCTCGTCTCGTCATTCAACGCAATAAAAAATTAAAAAAAAAAAACAGGAATCACAGAAATAGGCTCACAATTCTCAAAGAAATCAGTGTAAATACATAAAAAAGAACATACAAACACACGAACTGAGAACCTCCTCCTTATTTGCAAGTCAGTTATAAAGGATCTTAAATGAGGTGACCTTCTATCCGTTAAGGAAAATCCATTCAGTAAATTTTTTATTTGGCCCGAGAAAACAGACAGACTTTTTTTAGGCGAGTTCAAATTTTGGTAACGTGTGAACATTAGGAAGAAATATATTTTCTTTTGAAATCATAAATAAACAGACATACACACTCCGCTTATTTGTGTACAATTATTCGAACAGCAACAATAATACCTAAGCGGACTGCAGAGTTATACCTAGCTCTTAGATTGTATCCCATGACGCTCTGACTTCCGGAAATTATAAATATTGTATCTCACCTATCAACGATGGAAAACTAAGTGATACCGATTACCGAAGTACTGTAAAGTATAATCTGTAAAACCTACATTATGCCAGTGTGGTAGAGGATAAACCAAACTCCACTTAGGAATAGAGGATTATACTCAATTTTAAACACGGCTGATGATACTTTTATAATTTTCATTGCGTCTCGACTTTTTTAGAAGGATCATGTGGGTTATGTCTTCTACACAATTTATTGAACAATGTATGATACAAGCTATAAATTTGTCTTATAAATAAAATTATTTATAATATGAATTTTCCGCACTGAATAACCCTAACACGTGCCAACGGTAAATGATACGGAAAACATGGAAAATGTCACTTTCATTGATTGTAATATATTTACATTCGCCCTGAATAATGACCTCATCAATAGCAACCCGGATAGCGAGCAAGAGATCATCCTCACCATCACCTGCGGCTGTAGCCAAGATGCTATTCTACAAGCGTTCCCGCCAATAGAACAGATAATACTGTATGGGAATGACGTATCCTTGCATGTCATTCGCATATATTATTATCTACTCTATTGGTGTTAACGCTTGTAAAAAAGCATCTTGGCTGCGAGCCCTGGGCAGTGAAGCAATTTAGTGCCCATGTAAAACAGGGCACAGGTTGTATGAAGATATGCCGGCACCATAATTGGGCCAGATATTTTCCTCACATAGTCTTCCCACTGTGTTATATTCATACACCGGGTTAAAACTTGTCTCACTAACCTGTGTGTTCCTGGTGAACCCGTAGCCCAGGAAGCGCTCATCGTGCGGCGGCACCGTGTCTGGCGCCACGTAGAACGGCTCGTACAGCAGCTCGAAGTTGGTGACGTTGTGACTCACGTGGGTCTCCGCCGTCTCATTACCACCGCTCGCTTCCCATCTGGTGATCGTGAATATACTTTGTAATGTATGTAACAAGACTGCATTTAGTTTGGAGACAGTTGAGTAGCACGTGTAAAGGGTAGTACAATATTCGGCTCCATACTTATCACATTAATTATATTAAGATTAAGAAATATAATCCTGCGAGGGTCATCACCGGTACCTATGTGTATACCGGTGATGACCCTCGCCTATAAATCCAGCTTAACAATCACAACGACTACAGATAGTCACAACATGTCTCTCCAGTTACCCTACAGTTCATGTGAGCAGTCCAATCACTTTCATACACATAACCAGGATAAAAAAAAACATCAAAAGGCACTCACTTTGTAAAGTTCGATGCATACTGGTTGTATATAAACACCTTCCTATGAAACGGTATCGCTAGCTTGTTCCTAGACAGCCTCAGCAGCTCCGACTTGTTCGTGGGGAAGTTCGCGACTCTCTTGTCTAGCTCGTAGGTCGGTACTACGTACGCACAAAGGGGGCATTTGGGCGTAGTGGCTAAGAACTGAAAGAGAAAGCAATAGGTTATTGATAAATTCTCGGCAGAATATTTTCAAAATCATGAGAGCACATAATATCGTACGCGGGATGTCGTCTACGTAGACCTACTAGGGTGGTGCAGGCACTGTTGTGTTTAGTTTAAAGACTGTATGCCAGTATGTTTTCTGGTTATCCATATATCTATACACATTTCTCAGTAACAGCTAAATTTTCAGTGTAATGCGGCAATTTGTATATCAAATGTCTGTTTGGTGTTGCTACTGTTTGTGTAAAGCGCTGGCACACACTATTTAGCACACGACTTACTTAACAAACTCAATTTAAATACCTACTACTACAATAAATACCTTATTCAAAGCTTCCGCCATCCCTCTAGAGGGAACAATATCCACATCTACCAGGAACACGTAGGGAGTCTGGCAGCTCTTCCTAGCCTGGTTCCTCAAGTGGTTCTGAGGATACGGATGCCTCGCCCTCCATGCGACAGTATCAGCTCTCCTCTCACCAGGTGGCAGAGGCTTAGCATCACAGTCCCGGGCCCAGCTCGGCATATTACCATGAACCCCTGGTTTCTCTCCAGGCATTGTGACATGCAAAGCCAACCGGGAGTATATCTCGGGCTGGCAGCGGAACAACCACGTGGCGAACGCTCGTAGAAGCCTTAATTCATCACCGGCAACGAAAACCGCCACTGATATGGGACCAGTCCAGTGCGCAGCTATCCTCAGCAGCTCGTGGAGTCGTTCTATAGAGCTCTGTGTTGCCAGGCACACGCGATGACTCCCTGAAGCCTCTGTATATAGCTCCCCTACTGCCGTATAGTCGAAAAGTTTGTAAGACCTGGAGCCGTCCCATCTTCCGAGCTTGAGGTCCATTTTTGCGATGGGGTCATCGTCTACTGCGGAGTTGGGGGCAGTGTCTACGCATGGCTCGCAGGTGGGGGGGTCAGTGGATGGGGGTGGCGTGTGCAGGGGACATGTGGGAGGGTGCAGGAGCCACATGTTGGCAGCCGCGTTGTAAAGCACCAGGACAATAGCTGTTATCGTCACCACACTCCATTGGCATCGCCATGTCCACTGGAAAGAATAAGATTCGGTTAAACGTAGAAATACGAAAACGTTAAAATTAATTTAAAAAATATATAGGAAGTTTTTTGAGAATTAGCACCAACAGTTTTATAATTTTCTATTTCCATTGATATAATTTTGGTATAGAACTTGTGTACTGTGAAAAGAAGAACTCGCTGTTCTATGTCAAAATTAAAACCATTGCACCTCAGTCTTAGGGAATGCCTTTCTTATATCTTTGCTTATATATCCTTTCAAAAGAATAAAATACAAAGCACAAAGTTGTGTAGTGACATGACAAGACTAAGTTGACAAATTATTTGTTTTTAAATTATTCCAAAACCATAAACTTACTCTATAACTATAACTTACGTATATATAATACAGGGCTGATCATAATGATTAATCATTTATTATTTTTAAGTAATAATTACTTACAATTCTGTCTCTCCTAAATTTGATGCCGGATTTTTGTATACTTGTATAAACCATTCTGTCATGCCTTCAGCGTGACATCAACTAAACTGGGCTCGCATAGTCGACGTAGTTCCAATTAATTCTGTCCTGCAATTAAAAACGATAGACAAATATCCAGTTAATAATATTTTCACTGAGTGCATTTTAATACATAATATTGATTCGGTTTTTATGTTATTTTTGTATTATATTGTGTTAGTAGAGGACCTGTGCCGCTCCGCTGCAGTTGTATGTTCAAACCCAGCTTCCCTCCAACTCAACCAATTTAAGTAGGCCAAAATGAAATTCAAGTGAAAGAGTTGATTTCATAACATAAGAAATGTAAGAAATCGCGTTTGAGTATAACTTGAGAAGGGTGAAAGTCAGGTGATTTACAAAGCTTGATGACGAATCGATTGCTTAGAACGGCCAGGCAGCCTCGTAATAGATTTCTATTTTTTATCGGAATATAATATGTATACATGGCAATTAAGGTATAATTCACAGAATATTGTATTAAGTATTTGTAAGCTGCGACTGAACGCAATGTTTTGATAGCACCCACCGTACCAACGCGCCATAATGGTTCTTCTGACGAGATTATCCATACCGTCAGAAGCGTAATATAGAGTGGCATGTCGGCAAAAAGCCACGGGCTCCCCGCTTGAGGGGGCCCCCAACCCGGGAGCAAGAGGACCGTTCAGAAGTATTACAAAAAAAAAGTGTGTGTGTGTATTAATGTACACACGTATGAAGTGAAACTTTTTCAGTCAATTCATTTTTTTCACTGTTCTTGTAATAATTATGGTATTCCATTAGTACAGTCAAATTATTTTTATTACTATTTATTTATTAACTTAAATATATTTAAATATTATTTTCTGCTAAAATGACACTCATATTATTAAATGATGGTTAATTTCAATAAATTAATATACATTTACTAATACTAACAGTCAAAAGAGAGGTTAACATAAAAATAACACCAAAATCACAATCACGTGATGATTTTTCAAAACAATAAATGCAAACCATAATATTTAAACTGTTTACGCTTGTCGACATTAGATGGCTCTGTACAGTTTGACCTAATTACTACATCGCGATGTCAAGATTCTCTTAGAAGTAATGACCCTAGAAGACGGCGCAGTGGTGGTCCAAAGTGACAGAAAGTGTGACGAGTTTTGGTTGACGATTTTACGTACGTCGTACGTCGATAAAAAGTGTAACTTCAAAAATGCTCGCCGGATTTTGCAATTTGCCACGGGCTTCCGCGGGTGTTGTTACGTCACTGTGTACAGCGAGGCTTGATGAGGAGTGTGGTTTAGTGATGCGACTCGAATAGAATTTTATGACTCGAGTCACTCGAGTAATTTCAGTACATTACTCGAGTTGTACTCGAGTTTTCGAGTCACTCGAGTTAAATATTTTGTATTTTCAGGCCATGCAACTCGAGTGAGATTTTTTATAGCAGTTTTTAAAACCTTTATTAACTCAGATTACTTGAGAAGCTACGCTTGGAATACAGATAACTAATAACGGTTAACGTCCACGTTTCGTTATCTACGATTCAGAAAAATGCTAAAGTTAACAAAAAAAACGATAAAATTAAAAATTATATTATGCTTACTACTGTACCGAAATAAAACTCGACGCGGTTATGAGAATGTAACCCTACCTAAAAATCAAAATCGTGATAATATTATGAGTATAAATATAAATAAAATTTTGGGAATAATCGGAAACAAAACAAAAATAATATTATGCGATATACCTGTATACACACTTTTATTTTTTTTACTTTTTAGAGGTTAGGTAGACCTACTACTCCCGAGTCTGCTGCTGAAAAATTAAGAAAATATCTGATTTTTTGCGCGTACAGCAACAAAACATAGGTCAAAAAAGGGGATTTTTCGGAAAAAGTACAAAATCCTCAATATTTCGAAAATGGTGACACTTTTATAGAGGTAATTTTTTCATGTCTGGTAGAGCACCATTCAAGCTATCTCCCCTTTAAGTTTGTCCTACCATTTATGGGACACCCTGTATAAGAAATAAAAATACAAATGGCAGTTCTTTGTCAATGTTGCCACTTGCCAACTCATACTTTTTAAGATTACTAGGCCTGAGGCCATTGCAGAAAAAATAAAAAATGTAGTACATTTCAACAAATAGCATATTCTACATAGTTTCATTACACTGGCTATTTGTATATGTTAAATTGAATTTTGTCATGCTACATTTTTGAAAAAATGCGTTACCCCAGCCACACTACGTCCCTGCTCACTTCCCTCGCCACTCATCGAGTATTAAAATTAAAAATATTTATCTAATAGGCAGCACTGACGTTTGTGACGTTGACACTTGACTAGTGATAAGTGAAGTAAGGTTTAGCGAGAGTCTACTCGGTGCGACGAGTTGACTCGGCAACTCGAGTGCAAATTGACTCGAGTCAATATTTTTTTCACTCGAGTACGAGTTTCGCAAACTCACTCGAGTCACTCGAGTAAAAACACGACTCGAGTCGCATCACTAGTGTGGTTTAATTTTAAAGACACACCTTTCCGTGTATTCGAAAACGTTTTTAAAACCAGTCTTAATTTTATCGTTTTTAAGGTAAAATAAGAAACGTGCTAATCCCAATTCCCAGCAACTTTTTGAGATAATCAAATGCATCACCAGGGGTCGTAGTCAGGATGAATTTCTACAGTCGTTATTACTACTGTTATGTGTGGGAATGATATATCCCAGGGATAAACTTACCATACCATACCAGCCCTGTATTATATACTGCCCACTGTTGAGCACGGACCTCCTCTACTACTGAAAGGGGTTAGGTCTTAGTCGACCGCGCTGGCCTAGTGCGGGTTGGCAGACTTCACATACCCTCGAAATTCTTATGGAGACTTCTCAGGTATGTAGGTTACCTCACGATGTTTCCTTCACCGTTAAAGCGACCGATAATTAATAAACACATCGATAGACCTCTCGCTAGGATATTATGTAATTTGTTCTGTTAGCGTTAACGATTGCAGATAGGCATCTTGACTACGGCCTTAATTGAACCTGGGACTTCATAACACACTCCTAATAAACGTACCGTAGGTATATTCTTGTTTAAATGTATGTTTAATCAATCACTTTCGATAAATCAATTAAATTTAATGTTACTGGCAGCTTACGTGTGGCTTATTGAAAATCGAATGCCTAAAAACGATAAAAATACATTCAAAGTAATTATATTTATATTACGTCCAGAACGATAACATCTAGGCTTTATGAAACCACAATGTCCGTTAATTGCATGTTATTACGAAACTTTGTTTGACTATTTATAACATGTGTCAGGGTTTTATCGTCCTACAATCACGCCTGTTACACAAGGGTAGACAAAGACTGTGGATTGCCACTACACGATCTTGACATACCTACCTACTTACTACTTTCGTTAATCTCGTGACGCATCTCTTTCGTTTTAGGATAGAATTTCCTACTTTATTTATAAAATCTTACAATTAAGTGTGCATTATGATTAGCCTACTGTGAGGCATGAACAGGCACTAAATGCATTATTGACCTTTATGGAAAATGGGATTGGCAGTAGATCATTGGGACCTTTGTCAATCTCACTGACCAATAAGCATAAAATTCAATAGCAAAGCTTTACGATACACATTTCTGCAGAAGAGCAGATTTGAAATTTGCTCGTCTCATCATTCAATATAAAATACTAGGTATTGCTCGCGCCATCGCCCGCGTGAAAAGCCTTTCACACTACAAAAGTCCATACATCACTGTAGCGAACCATCGCGTCGCGCCGTCAGTACGACGCCAGGTCATCTATATAAAAAACATGTGAAGCTAATAAAAGCGTGTTTAAAAAAGCAAATATACCCCACGAGGGAAAATTACTAGGATACAAAGTAGCTTATGTGTTAATCCTGGATATAGTCTAATCGTGTGCCAACTGTCATCAAAATCCTTTAAGCAATTTCTGCGTCTACTTCTAACGAACATCTGAACATTTAACAAACTTTCGCCTTTATGATATTAATTAGAGTAAGATAAGATAATATCTCTAGTTAATTCAAGGTCTCAGAATAGTCTTCATGATTATACATATATCCCACAAACATAAAAACATAATTATCCTTGATTATAATTACACTACAAATGACCCTTTGTTACGGCAATAAAAGGGACAATGTTACCCGATACACATCGTAGAACGTTGCTTGTTCAATATTTTTTATATGAATACATTATTATGAAATTATGAATAATTATTCTGTAAGCTATTGAACTGCTTTTATTCTACTATACAATACACGACGTATAGTCTGTTAAAAAGGCGTTAAATATGTCTAAGCTCGTAGGCCTCAGTCCTACTGACTAACCGCCATTTTCAATAAACGATTCCAGCCGTTTTTTTTAATCCATCGCTAAAATGGACCAGTCAAAATAAAGATTTTTTTGGCATATTTACAAATAACTTATTTCCATTGGTTTATACGAACGATCTGGACATGACCTAAATGTCAAGTTTGATCCAAATCTGTTCATCGGTTATGGGATTTATTTACAAGTAAGTACAACAAATATTAAAATCTTCATTAACTTTCGCATTCATAATATTAGTAATATTGTCTATATTATAAGACACAACTTAACATTTAACAACCTTCTACAATAAAAAAGTCTTGAATCGATTTACGAATCGGTGAATGGTAATCAACTTATATTTATCATAATATTAATGAAGGACAGCGCTACGTAGTTATAACGAATGAAATAACTTTCGTATAGTTGCTATTATTAATAGAGATATACAATATGCTTGCGTATATCTTTGAGGCGGATTAAGCTACTGGTGTATTTATCTATTGCCAGTCTTAATTTTTTTGGGCTTCTCTTTACTTAACATGTGGAGTCAATATGCCGTGCCTACGATAAAGCAAGACAACATGATTGTATCTCCCTGGTAAGACGAACTTTCATATACAACAAGCCCAAATGTTTATGCTATTTCCAGTAGAACTGCATCCACAACATGTCTCGCCTACAATTTTCCGAAAGTAGGCCGTCTTAAGCTTACCAGACGCATACTGTGGTAAGATAATGTTTTTATCTGCATACACCCGTTCTCAATACCGAAATAAGTATGTATTATTATATTATGTACTTTTTAAAAGCTGGTTTTGAAAAGAGCAACACCAGAGTTTCTTGCGCATTCGTCTGTGGTAAAAACAACTTTCCCAACTAGCGGTAGAGTTGAAATCAATTCAATCTTATAATATTAATTATTTTATGTGTACAATAAACAGGCGGGCCGCTTTTGACAGGTCCGTCTGGAAATCTTTGGGGGAGGCCTATGTTCAGCAGTGGACGTCATGTGGCTGATGATGATGATGATGATGATGATGATGATGTACAATAAATTATTTACATTCATGCTCTGGGATTTAGAAAATTGCTTGCTTAACGATGAAGTGTGAATTATATTCTGTGACAAAGTTTATTTATACGCATACGCATACTCAGGCCTGTTATCCCCCTCTCTGCCGACCGTAGTAGCTGCTATGATCGGTAGACGGAGGGCATGGCGTGCGGTAGAATCCTTCTGCGAGCGTGTCATGTCGCAGAAGGAAAGCGCAGATCGCGATCGGGAACGAACCGATCCTGCCCGCCGCCTAACGAGAAGGAGGAGGCGCCGGGCTGAAGATTGACCTACGCCCCCCCCCCGCCCTGTGGTATGGGGGCATTTAAAGAATTCCACCATGGTATTCCCTGCCTGTCGTAAGAGGCGACTAAAAGGGAGCTAGTGGGAGTTGCGGCTGCGCAGCGGGGAATGCGCAGTCTCAAGTTGCCGGCAGCACGGAATCATCGTGCTGCCATTAAAGAAGGGAACCTCTGAGTCCAAAGAGGCGAGCCGCGAAGCGGTATAGCGCGGTGACGGGTCCGGCGAATTCGGATGCATTCACGACCCCCCGGAACCGTCCCACATGCGCAGAAGCGGGCCACCGCGGGTTTTAGTCGGTATGCCGGCATAATTTGAGGGACCCGTTCCAGAGGTCATTTAGATGGCATCTGGGTCGGAACGCCGGTGAGTCCGACATAACTATTCTTCCCCTCCCCAGGCTCAAGATAAGTATCCATAAGACGGATTTTTCCTGCGGGACAAAAAAAAAAAAAAAAAGGCCTGTTATCCCCGAAGGGGTAGGCAGAGGCGCAACTAATGCACCCACTTTTCGCCATTTTTATTCCGTTCCGTGATGTGATAGGCGGCGAGCCTATCGCCATATCGGGCACAAATTCCAGACTCCGGGCTGATACTGAATAGAAAACCCAATATCACTTTGCCCGACCCGGTGATCGAACCCGAGACCTCAGTATTGCAGTCGTACCGCAATACAACTACGCCACCGAGGCAGTCAAGTTTATTTATATGCCATGCAAAATAAAAGAACTGACTGCATAAAATTATCTATCGTAGAATCTAGAAATAATCCTAAATGCTAGTAAATTAAGCTCGGCTGGGAGTGCAGAAACGAATGCTTAGTGATATCATAAATGTGAATGTGTTAACAGGTTAGTCCTTCTTTGAAGCAACGACAGAACACCGATACGACATTATTATTTTTCATAGAGATCATCTGGAGCCGGGAAGTACCTACCTACCATAGGCTATTTTTATCCCGGAAAATTGCAGGGTTTGTAAGAAAATTTAATACGGGAAATACCAACTCTAGTCTCTAACATGTAAAATGTATAAAAGCTATTATATTTTATAATTGATTACGATCGTATAACAGTTGTAGGTGATAAGGTGCTGATTAAATAAATCGACGCTTGAAAGGCAATAATATCTAAGCGACAAAAATACCTAAAATGAGTTATATACATATTTGGAATCGCCAGATTTTTCTGCGTCGATTGATCCGGGTTTCGTAGCTCTAGGACAACTTTTTTGGCGGTTAGATACTAGATGATTCCGGTAAATTTCACTTTTTTTTTCTCACTTACCGCCAAAATTTATACGACTTTTTGGATTTACAGTAGTTGGTACGCTTAAGGAAATTGATTTTGAACTTAGTGTGTTTTACATGAAATCATGATATTACTGTTTTGCATTAATATATGTTTACTTGAAATAAAAAACTGCTCGCTCTTTAATTAGTTGTTTATTACCTACACAAAAAATTATAACTTTGGCATAGATATAATTTTACCTGGACCCATACTCTCCATATTTATGTGCTTAGATATTTTCAGCTTAATAAAATATTTTGTTAATAGTATATTATACAATTTTACCTAAAATAAAATAAATAATTATTAGTCGGTTAGATAATTTTACCTGAATAATATAAGTTCTATTTTTTATACTTAGATATTTTTACTTGACAACCTTTAACTTCAGTCATGTCGCATAGATAATTTTACCGGGTATGTTCAGGTGGTTATACTTATTGCTAAGACATATTTACCTGTTCATAATAAAGTAAATACACCCGCTTGCGAACCACCTAGTGTTTTGAAAGTGTCATTTGTATATGCGCGCGATCGTATACAGCGCGTATTGGTTGTCGCTAAGAAAGGACAGCCGTCCGACGTTTTTATGATTTTGCCTCAATTTTACGTAGATATGGTGAGTTTTTTACAAATAAATAGACTTTTATAATTTTAATAACATTTATTTTTGTAATAAATATATTTATGTTGCATTATTGTGTATTACAATATGTTAATAATAATTTAATTCCAATTTTACCTATTCTCTCCGTATACTTTTTTGCCGGTTGAGGCTAATCCTGACCTACCCTTTTTGGAGATAATTTATTTGATAAATGCACGTTCTCGTTGGGTGGCCTCTTCCAGCCGTACCATCCACATTAGCTCGAAAGCTTACGAAAGGTATTTAACCTTTCATGACCTGTCTTGAATCCATCCTCTCCACGTGCCCAGACCTCTTTCTATCACAACCACTTTTATCTTGCTCACATTAATTTTCATTCCCTTCTCTTTAAAGACATCATTCACATAATTTTTCGTGCCTTGCAGCTCTCCCGTCGATGTTCTCGTACAGAGACTTCAAAGTCCTCACCAGGTGACTCTCAATCCGATATATTAAAGACAATGTTAACAATCTCTGCACCACCCTAAGATTGACTGGGAGAGAATGCCTACGGCATTAAGTCCGCCTTTATACATTTGTATAATAATATGAAGTGCTTAAATAAATAAATAACAATGTTAACAACAGTTCATTCCTCAGCATACGATCATAAGCCTTTTCCAAGTTTACGAAGGTATAAAAGACTTTTTTGGACTTAGCCAAATGTTCTTTCGCTATGCACCTTATGTAAAAGACTTGATGTGTGTAACCCATTCCTCTTCTAAAACCTGCTTGGACATTCCACACTTTTTTTTCAGTCTCATTAATCACTCTCTTAATGGGGACCTTGGCATACAATTTACTGGCAGCACAGGGAAGGCTTATTCTGCGGTAGCTTTTATATTCTTGCTGTGAAAATTTCTTCTTGAAAATGGATATAATAATGGTTTTGCACCAGATATTAAAAAGTAGCCATAACAATTTTGCTACTACGCCTTTGCCGTATCTCAGCATTTTAACGGTTACACCCAGCAGCCCTGCCTAACCTCATAATTTTCATCGCATTCACTATTCCATTTTCCGTAATCTCATTATTAGCCTCGTTTTGAGAGTAAGCCAGGTCTATAGCCTCTTAACCACCTGCTACATCCCCATCGCCTCATTTAAAAAAAGTCTTTTGAAGTAGGACTTCCAAGCAATACTTCCCTTTTATCTCTAAGCACCCTTCCATCTTCATTTCTGATGACTCCTATCTTTGAAGTCCCCGACTCTCCCTTGATCAACCATATTTGTTTCCAGAATAGTGAAAGGTTCGCTTTGGATTCACGAGAAAGTTTGTGGTCTAGTTCCTTTTTCTTTCTTTTGCTCAACTATTTCCTGAACTCTCTTTTTCATTTTGGTATACAATATACACACTTACTTGTCTTTGCGAAGTACTATGAAAAACCTTTGTGGAAGACGTATGTCAAGATCGTAGAATGTGGTGCTGAATAGTCTTTTTCTACCCCTGTGGGTTAAGGGCGTGGGTGAGTACGTATGTATTTACTTTCAGCAAAAATAAATTTAGAGAGAAAATTATGAGTTTCCAACACAATGAATAAATTATAATATTATTGCTTTCGAGTTATGCTTACACAGAGATATTTAAGCAAGCAGTTGTAAATGTTCAGATAAGGCAATTTTGTATGTCCTTCCGCTCATCGTATATTTGAGGCGAGAAACTCCCTCCAAAGAAATAAGTGTTGGCTATTAACAAATTCTATATCATTATGCTATATTTTGGGTGTAAGTATGTTTATCTAACAATAAAATGTTGATTATTATTAAAATTGACTGATTATTAAATAGTTCAATGTTTGTAGGAATAACAAGATTTACAATATTATGCACGTATTTATGTTTCTCCAAGATCGTGTGACCCAATAATTTAGCTATAGATATTTTTACTCGATTTTATTAATATGTTTAGATATCCTTATATGATTTTTACCAACTACGCATTTTCAAATATTTGTATTTCATTAAATTTACTTGTTACGGTATTCATAAGATGATCCATTTAGATGATTTTACCTGTTTGTAAATTTAGGTAATTTTTAACTAAGCGACGTTAACTTTTTAATTTATACTCTTCAGGGCTGTTAATTTAACTCAAAAAACGTCAAAAATTAAGAGGTTCCTAAAACAGTTACAATTATTTTTATGCAGCAAATGGTTAATTAGTTATGATTTTTTTTGTCAAAATCAAAACTTTAAAACGCTCTACTGAAAAATTTGCTAAATGTCGCTTAGATATTATTGCCTTTCAAGCGTCGAAATAAATATGCGATTATTTGCAAATAATAATAAGGCTCTTATCAACTAACAGGTTTAAAATTCAAATACAATTGCAGTCAATAAACAGCTAAAATGAAGTACGGAATAGAAAATTTGATATTCATACCTAAATGCAGTCGGGTGCTGTTTGCGAAATGATTTCGAGGTTAATCATGACTTTCTTTAATGCCACAACACAGGTATCACAGAGGCTCTGTCATAACACTTAGGTTGATAACAAACCGTTTATAACATTATTTGTCACTTGTTTATTAAATGTAAATAAAAAAACAGTGGCCGGAGGGCGGCGGAGGGTTGCAGGACGCATGACACTGCCGCAGTCATGCGCAGTAAGCTGCAGATTCCCGCATACAAGGGTTTCTCATGACTAATAATTGTGTCATTCTTCTCTAAGGTCATGGCTGGTCATGAAAGTTTAGCAATGGGATATATAGAACTCAATAGATAGAGAAATAAAAGATTGAAATTACTATTATCAATCTGTACCCAACCTAAATGTTGAATTGGTAAAGCATTTATACCTACGTAGATACATTGGTAGCGTACCTGGGGTATCATTTCGAACTAATTTTTGGTTAATATGTAAGCGAATAAGAAGCGGGACTTTGTTTCTTCGTGACAATCTTCACCGATCGATCATCAACTTGGTGGAATAAGCCTTTACAAATTTTACATTTTCAGCACTTTAACTTTTCTTAAAAATATGTAATTAATAATCTATACTATAAAATATTATAAAGCTGAAGAGTTTATTTGTTTGTTTGGTTGAACGCGCTAATCTCAGGAACTACTGAAGTGATTTTGAAAATTCTATCACTATTAGAATGCTACATTACTCCCGAGTGCTATACGCTACTTTTTATCTAGGGAAAATATTTTGAGCCGCGTGCAATACGTACTAGTAATTAATACAATGCAGAAAACAGTAGCTACTGTTGAACTCGGCACGCGTTGTGAGGAGATTCTTCACTATGAATCCCTGACGACCGGTGGCTTGGTCTTGAGCCTCGCCATCGGAGGCTGATACATGTTACTTTATAATAATATTTTTATATTTATTCAAATCGTACGAAAAATAACTTTTAAAATAAAGGAAAGAAGCATATACTATACAATAATATAAATCTCTACAGAAAGTCCTATTAGTAAAACCCCTTTACTTACCTGTAAACGTTACGTCTTTTCAGCATTTTGATAGAACAATTTTAGAATGAAAAACAATACAATACTCAATTAATCACTTATTCAAAATATTGATTTTAACCATAAGTTCTAAGAAGTCAATTCATAGTGCAGCACCAAAGAATGTACATACTGTGTTTCACTTCATTACACTTCCAGTATAACCATAATTAGCAGGAATTATTTTATAATCCAGTATTTTCTACACATGCTGGCAAATTCGGTATCATTTGAAACATGAATCCCGTGTATCATGTTTACGAAATAACGGTGCGATTAGCATATATGTCACCAGCGACTATATAACCCCTAGACTCCTAATAACAGACGATCCGCTTCGGGCAACACATCTGACAAAAAGATCCAATGTAGCTTACCGTTCAAAATCTTCAAGTCAGTTGCGCCCAGAACTGTGAGCCGTAAATACTTCCGTGTTGGCGAATTAATAAATATTGCAATGGCCCCATGCACAATACGATGGTGTGGTAAAAATAGCCATAATTCAAATTTTCAAAAAAATGGCATTACATTTCACAGGTATGTCAATAATGACACATAAACATATTTTATTTAAAATTTTACGGAGTTCATCTTATACCGGCCAAGCATTGAGGCCCGCGCCATCTTATTATATTTGCATCTCTTTCCGACGAAAGTACTTTTAAATTTTCTATTTCGTTTTGTTGTTGAACATTATAAGTAAGTGATGCACCAAAAGGATTTGTCGATAGTTATATCGATAAAATTAATGTTATTAGGATTATTTTTTATTTTATTGTTTGTTGATTTTACCGATTGTTTTTAATAACTTTATTTGTGTTATTCCTACAAGCCAGCCCAAATATTCTTGTTAATATCGATGAGGCTTACTTAGCGCCATCTGTCATTCGACAACATAAATAACTTCGTACCTTTTGAAATATGAACGACAGTTACATTATTTGGATATTGTTCATATAAAAATACTAAAATCGCGATAAAAAAATGGGAGGGTGAGGGTAGGAGGGTGAAAATTTGGGAAATAGGTATTAAAATATTAAAAAAAAACACTGGATAGGGATACCCTAATCACCTAGCGACCAACGACCAATTCCCATACCTACAAAATTTATATAAAAAACATCATAAATATCGATCGAGTCGGAGGCGTGCGACAAACACCGTGACACGAGATTTTTATATATTAGATTAACTTTATTATACTTGATAATGGCATACATCATAGAATAAATAAAAAATAAGAAGAAGAATGCCATCAGTATTTATTTTAATTAAATAGGTACCTTGACAGATTTTTTATTTCTTTTGTGCTTTAACAGAATTATTTTTAGATTATAATATGTTACTTACTTAGTAAAAAGACGTTTAATAAATAATTATATTACTATAAAACCTTATTAAATAAAAGTAATATCGATAAAAAAACCGTGTTTTAATTTAACTTGTTCCATCCCTAAGCTATGTTTCCAACCAATCGTAATGCAGTACCCCGCTTCCTCATACCTCAGGTAGTTGACAGAATTAATTTGAAGAGAAATATTGAACATTAGGAGTCTAGGGGTTATATAGTCGCTGTATGTCACATATAAGTGTGAGGTGCTGGTGACGTCATTAATGCATGGCGGATTCGATGTTCATGAAATTTCTTCCAAGAGAAACATATTGTTACTTATTGAGAGCAGTATGACCCTATTGATTTAGTTTCGTGTTTTTTGAAGGCTTGACCCTTAACATTTATCGCTAGTTATTTGGTCCGTCAGGTATTTATAGAAAATCGTATGGTTATCTATATTATGATTTATAATAAAATTATACTTACGTACAAATTGCGTAGGTAGGTAGATACTGCGATCATTACCCTACCTTGCTTCGCCGTAGTCGGGTAAAAAACACGAAAACCAGGTTTCAATTATTAAAGTTTTAAATGTAAAACACCCATAAACTAACTGCCTAGGAAAAAAGATTCAAAACTACACATTTAGTTTAACAAATGATTGATTAATAGTAATTAATAATTAGTTTGATTAACTACTAAATTTTCACTCGGCTTTATTCGTAATATTTATTGTATTGAATAAATGAGTACTGCGACTACATAGTTACGTGGTTGTATTGCGTGCGCGGTAGGACCACCGCTCTGATGTCCCAGGTTCGAATCCTGGATCGGGCTAAGTGATATTAGGTTTTTCTGCTCAGTATCAATCAAGAGTCTGAAATTTAAGCCCGATATGGCGATAGGTTGGCCTCACATTCCATCATGTGACACACACATGGCGAAAAGTGGATGAGGTGTGTTTCTATTATGACCATTGATGTAGGTATTAAAAAACCCAATACATCAATGATTATGACGCAGATACTTACCTACTAGATTTTGTACAATGGAATGACAAAAATAATTTGGTTGATAGCCTAATGACAAGCATCATTTCAATACCAGCCCTGTATTTTAGTCCCCTATTTGAGTCCCCTCTGCTGGGCACTTAGTCCAAGTTGCGCTAGTGCAGAATGGCACCACCCCTGCCCAAAAGCAACAGCAAACAGCACCGAAACTTCGAATCATATCTAAAGTGCTACATGAAGTCACTGCGCTCGTCTTCCTAAGACAGCCGATTTTATGTCTCGAATTCTCCCAATACACAAACAAACGGAACAGTATTATGTTCATTGAGACTGAAATACATTTACTCCGATAAGCCTAATTATTGTTAAAGCTAATTATCATAACATTTCAAACATATATCGCTGTAATCAATATAATGACGAAATTAGGTACAGCATCCATATGACTGTTATGTTAATTATTTGTTTGAAGAAGTTTTTAAAATTGTTTTCGGTCGCAAGTATCCTTCATGTGACACTATTTTATAATTCTAAGTTTTTCTTTCTTTTGGATAGATATAAATTTAAACCTTGTAACCTTATATTAAATACGAGCTTTTGCCCGCGGCCCCGCCTCCGTGAATGAGTTTTCTCGGGATAAAAGTTCCGTTTTTTATTTTTCCGGGATAAAAATTAACCTATGTGTTAATCCAGGACTTAGTCTACCCGTGTGCCAAATTTCATCGAAATCCGTTCAGTAGTTTTTGCGTGAAAGAGTAACAAACATCCATACATCCAGACATCCATACATCCATACTTACAAACTTTCGTGTTTATAATATTAGTAGGACTAACAAAATAATGTTATTTTATAAAAACAAATCATAATATAAATTGTTTTGCTAATAGCCAATCTAGATCATAATAGATGTTTTCAAGCTATCATTTTTAAACCACCAAAACATGGGATTGGGAATCTAACCCACGCGTTTACGCTCGTTGGTACGACTGAATGGAAACGCTTGATGAATAACGCTGCGTGATGGTATATTTATATTTTATTGAGGTTCAAGGCGTAAACTTGCACATAAGATCGGTGGTCGTCAAATTTATAAGAATACCTATACCTAACGCGAACCGAAATAAGAAAATTAGGATAATGCGACAGTTATAAGGTAGGTACTTTTGAATGCTTATCATCTGACTGGACTGACTCAAACATTATTTTTATTTAAAAACAAATATTATATAGGTACACGCAAGGTTAGTTAAAGTAAATAAACTTCTAACCCACCTGAATACATAATATGTCGTAGGTCGACTGCAATCCTATTATTACAATTTACAAAATAGGTAGCTTACCTACCTAATTTATTTAGCGTTTTTAGCAATCCAATTACGTCCAACGTAGCACATAAATCGTTTACTTTTATCCTTAGGAAACCTGCATATCTGAGAAGTTCTCTATAGGAATTTCGAAGGTAGGTATGTGAAGTCTGGCCGCCCGCACTAGGCCAGCGTGGTGGACTAAGGCCTAAACCCTCTCAGTTGTAGAGGAGGCCCGTGCTCAGCAACGGGCAGTATATAATACAAGGCTGGTATGGTATGGTATTGTATCCCGGAAAATATTTTCGTGCGGGTGGAACCGTGAGAGAATAAGTATGGAGATAGTTTGAGATCCAGGGAAGGACATGCTACTTTTATCTTTTTATTTTAGGGATATGTCCTTACATCACTACATATTATAAAACGAAGTCCCCCCATCGCATCTGTTTGTCTGAACGCGATAAACTCAAAAAGTACCTAACGGATTTTCATACGTTTTACACCAATGGACGGAATGATTCAACAGGAAGGTTTATGTGTATCCTACTAATATTATAAACGCGAAAATTTGTATGTATGGATGTATATTTGTTACTCTCTCACGCAAAAACTACTTAACGGATTTTATGAAATTTTGGCACACGGGTAGATCATGCCCTGGATTAACACATAGGCTACTTTTTATCCCGGGAAAATATAAAGCGGGCCTTTTATCCCGGAAAAACTCATTCATGCGGGCGGAGCCGCGGGCAAAAGCTAGTTATAATATAATGTGTCATCTGTTTACTATTATAACGAAAAATATTTTATAAAAATAATGATTCTATTCCTTTTAATTATCTTGCCCAACAGCTAACTAACTTTGCATTAACTAAACGTAATGTCAATTGTCAAAGAGACGTTCTTTGCTGTCAATTGCCAAAATAAGTATAAACGCATGTTTTGTTAAAAACTAACCTAAGTATTGTAAATTAATTCAGCAAAATTGCTGTAAATATATATTGCTTGCTTAATTTATAATGTTTAAAGTACCGGACTGGGGAGACGATGTCCCAAAAGTGAAAGCTAATTTTGACAAGAAAACTAAAGTAAGTTGATACGGTATAAAAAATAGATTGCTATTATTTGTTTTATTTCTAATATTGAATCCCGGGGACTGGTTTTAAATGTTGTACTAATTACTTAATTATAATAGACTGGATAACCCATGTTTCCTTCTTTTTAAAAATAAGAGTTTAACGAAATAATAAGATAATACGTACTATTATTGTGATACAAAATATTATTACTCTTTCGACCTGTAACTATAAATTATCAGCAACTGTATGAATGTCTAGCTTTTAAACGAATTAGAAATTGCAGCATGGAAAAAAATACTTTTTATATATAGGTAATTAGGTATGTTTTTTTACCTTTCACAGAAAACTAAACAACATGCAACCACTCCAGCTCAAACCAAACAGTCTGAAAACAGCTCTGCAAAATCACCACAAAATGGGATCAAAAAGAAAAAGAAAAGAAATAAAAAACAAAAAACTGAAAGTGCAGAAACACCCTCCACGCCAAAAAATGTGAAAACAAATGGGCCAAGATTTGTCTCTACAAAAATAAATGGAGATAGCAACAGGAAAGTGTTCAATAATAAAAATAATAATTTTCATGCTAATAATAATGTACAACTTCCAAATAAAAAACTCAACATAAAAAATAAATTTAACAAAAAACCAGAAACCAACATTGCTGATAATCATAAAACTTTACCCAGAGATGGTGATAATCAGAATGTACCGAAAAAAGGTAAAAAAAGAAAGAAGCCAAAGTCTAAAAACAAAACTGAAGCAGAACATGATGGTAATGATTTAGATGAAGGAGTAAGTAATGCAAAAAAGAAAAAAATAGATGATAATTTCAAAATTGATGATACAGAGGACTTATTATTTGGACATAATAATAAAACTAGAAATGAAAATAAAATTAAAAAAGATGATATGAATGATGTACCAATCAAAGTAAATAAAAAGAAAGAAAAAATAAAACAATTGTTGGAGAGTCAAAAAGTAAGAACTCCAATAAAGACTAGTGGAAATAAGCTGAGAGATAGAATGCTGGAGAGATTGAAAGGTAGCCTTTCTTTATTGTATGAATTATTTTAACCGGTCAATATTCACTTGGCCAGATTCAGCCAAGACGTCACCTGTCAATTAAGCAGACATCGTTTTTACACAGCGGCGCATAAGGTTCCAGTTTAAAAAAATGCAGTGCTGCCAGAAAAGCGAATATTGACCAGTTAAATGCAGTTGTTTAATCTGTGTTGCCTTATTTTATTGATTAAATAAATATTAGTTTCGAATCTGGGTATTGTGGTGCAGTCACTCATATTTCTTAATATAAAACAAGATTTTTATGTAGATGGTAGTTTGAAGTAGATGGCAGTTTTATTTGTGTTTCTATTTATGTAGAAATTGTAACAATATGAATGTAATTAAGATATGCCTAATGAATGAACGCTTTAAGGCTAATTTAAGAAAAGAAAGATTCCAAAAGAGAAAAAGAAAAAGATACAAATCATCATTTAATATCATGTTATAACTTTGTTTAACTTAAAATTACTTTTAGCTGCTCAATTTAGATACATCAATGAGAAGCTGTACACATCATCAGGGTCAGATGCTCAGCAACTGTTCCAGAATGACCCAGCAGCATTCGAGACATACCATGAGGGTTACCAGCAGCAGGTCAAGAAATGGCCCGTTAACCCCTTAAATCTTATTGTTAAGAGGATTCAGAAAATGTGAGTTAAAAACAATTTGCCAAAACACTCTTTATACCCTACTGCAATCTTATACCGGATTACTTTTTCACATTCTTTCCTAACTTTGTACATTCTTTCCATTTTCTTTATGTCATGATTGTCTAACATAAGTAGTATGTATTATACAGTCTCCTGACTTATCCTTTTGCCCATATCCCACTTAATTGTGAAGTGTAATACTCTGTTACAGGCATGGCGCAACAATCTGGCTTAGATATTATAGCCAGCCCCTACTGTGTGATCCAATTCTAAGCTAATCATACAATGAATAATTGCTACACTTATGGAATATCTATTATAACATTCAATCAAATAGCCTATCAGCATCCACTACTAAACGTAGGTCTCCCCAAGTGAGCACCAACCATCCCAGTCTTGAGTAGCCCGCATCCATCTGCTACCCACCGCCTTTTTCTAGTTGTCGGTCCATCGTCCATCGTGCAGCAGGGCGTCCTACGCTACGTTTACCTAATCGAGTTCCCTATTGTAACATTGTATAGCATCTATTTTGAATTTTCCAACACTATTCTAAATTAACTAATTCACTTACAGGCCCAAAACGCACCTAATAGCAGACATGGGTTGTGGGGAGGCTGCATTATCCAAGCGCATAACGCATAACGTACGGTCTTTCGACTTGGTAGCTACCTCGCCTGCGGTGGAGGTGTGCGATATAGCACACACACCGCTGCTCACCGCGTCCATGGACGTAGCGGTGTACTGCCTCGCGCTGATGGGTACAGATCTTACGCAGTACTTGGTTGAGGCTAATCGAGTTTTGAAAGTTGGGTGAGTATTAAATTAAAAGTTAATGAATTGTGATTCTTAGAAGGTGAGAGTTGCTTTCGTATGTACTTCAAATTCAAATTCAAATTGGAATTTACTGGCCATTTGGAGCCTTAGCATGTCATGTCTGCTGATGAGCAAGGTTAAAACCTGTTTTTTAAAAAAAAACAGGTTTTTTTGCTGTTTATGGACAGTCTCGGCGAGCAACGTTATTCTGTAGTTTTGAATAAAAATATATGTTCGATGTCTTCCAGCGGCTACCTACTGGTAGCAGAAGTGGAAAGTAGGTTCAATAAAGTTGAGGACTTCACCAAAGACGTGGAGCGGCTTGGTTTCAAACTGAAAAATTTGGATAAAACGCACCAAGTGTTCTTCTTCATGGAGTTCACTAAAATCAGAGACCCACCAGCGAAGAAATCCAAGCTGCCTGTACTGACTCTCAAACCTTGCTTGTATAAGAGAAGATGAATAAATATTTTATTTTATATATTTCTTTTTGTTTTGCTTTCGTAAACACAACTGACTGACTTAAAAGTCAATTTATAAGACA
The DNA here is from genome assembly GCA_947568825.1 of Sphinx pinastri. NCBI lineage: Eukaryota > Metazoa > Arthropoda > Insecta > Lepidoptera > Sphingidae > Sphinx > Sphinx pinastri. The sequence goes on from OX387623.1 coordinate 1,119,485, forward strand.
GTTAAAAAATACACAACATTTTAATTAGTAAAATAGAATTAAAAAATATATAGCTAAAGCTCAATATATTTGATGCATAATACAATGAAACCATAATATTTCTATTAAATCATCATATTATATTATCTATTAAGGATTTTATTTACAAAACAAAAATATCACATTGCATTGATTACTGGCACATCTGGATTTAATTTCATTTATTTTACATTTTGAGTTCCTCCATAACTTCTTCAGCCTCTGCCCTCAAATTTTCCACTTTCTCTATAAGCATCAACTGTAAAAACGAGATAAATATGAGTGATATATTTTTGAGGTATCAATTTAGCAATAAAAAATTGGGTGTCATTTTAAAAGCTTACATGATCATAAGGATAGTTTATAATTTCATAAATTAGAATATATTTTAGTTCATTTTGAATTTAATTGTATATTATATATTTTAGATACTGTTCCATTTACTTTAAATGTTTTCAAGTATTTTAACATACCCTAGCAGCGCTAATAAGTTGTGTGGCGGCGGTCTTGGATAAATGAGATATGGAGGTCATGAGGTCACTGGGTGATGCCTTCGCGATGTCCTCGATCCTTTTGTACCCCGCACGCATCAGCTGTAGAGCTCGACCCTGTACATATTATTGTGCTTGTAAAATATCTCGTGATAAAAAACTGAATGGATACAAAATATCGACAAACGTACAAAATTTAAAAAATCATAGTAAATAATTTCAATACAATGTCGCTTCAGCTAAGAGCCAAGTGACGACGGACGTAACATATTTTCACATTATCTTTATTTACCATATAATCGCCGATGAAGCTTAGGTAGAATAGAAAATAGCGTTAAGAAAATGTACATGAGTTCATTAAATTACTATAGTGGTAATTATATAACTAATATTTAAATGGTAAAAGGCCCGCCCCCTATTACATGGGACCTAATATAACTGGCGTAATGTGGATATGATACACATCTGCCTATCCCTAAAAAAGGCGTGATGTTATGTACGTATGTATGTATTACTATCATTGCGCGCGGTTCCGCCCGCGTGGAAAAGTTTTTCCGGGACAAAAAGTAGCAGGAGTAATGTAGCTTCCTACGAGTGAAAGAATTTTCAAAATCGGTCCAGTAGTTCCTGAGATTAGCGCGTTCAAACAAACAAACTCTTCAGCTTTATAATATTAGTATACATTTTAGTACATGCGATTAGCGACAGTACCTTTTTAACAGCAGGCAGGTCCATGAGGTGTTGCAGACCGGGCGCGGCGCACGAGCGCAGGCGGGCGGCCAGCGCGCCCAGCAGCGCCGCGAACGGCCACAGCGCGTCGCCGCACGAGCAGTACCGCGCCGCGCCGTGCGCGAAACTCGCCGCGCCACTCACCACGCTCTGCACCACGCCGCGACCCACCATGTACCTACCACCAGATACCGAACAGTATTCACCAGCCTATTACCGCCTAAACTAAACTCATAATACTGGAATTCTGGGACAACCATACCATACAATATACATTATGGTTCTGAAATAAACTTCTGCAACATTTTCGAGATATACCTACCACATATGTAAACCCAAAAACCTCAAACCTTCAATGTCATATTATATATCCAAGTTATTTATATTGCACTCCCCGCACCATTAACCCCTGGTATATCGAGGTCATTTTGCTTCAAAACCGCCATACATTTGAAAAAAAACGGATTTTAGGTGTAAAGGTGATCAAATTTTTACACCATAAAATTATTTCAATATGAATTTTGATATTATTTATTTATTATGGATCACTAGTCACTAAAATATTCAATACCAATGTTAAAATTAGTATATTTAAAGGCAATTGACATCCAAAATCGATATCTGGCCATATATTTGGTTACAAAACACAGATCCAATCTCACAATTGAAAAAAGTGGCCGCTATTTGAACTTCTTTGTTTTAAGGCTAATTGACCTCAAAATCGATATCTAGGCGTATCTACCATTAGTCGCAAAAAAAACAGACGCGATGTCAGAATTAAGTGACCGCCATTTTTAACTTCATTGTTTAAAGGCGAATTGACCTCAAAATCGATATCTGGGCATACCTTTGAGTACAAAGGGCAGATCCAATGTTGACTGATTACCATACCAGCCCTGTATTATATACTGCCCACTGCTGAGCACGGGCCTTCTCTAAAACTGAGAGAGTTTAGGCCTTAGTCCACCACACTGGCCTAGTGAGGATTGGCGGACTTCACATTGACGTGGTTGACTGATTGAATCTAGATAATTCAACCAAAAATAAACTTTAGAAATGATGGAAATGTACTCACTTTTCGGCTACTGCCGGTAAAGGCATCTGTCTCCACAAGTCGCGCAGCATCAGCGCCACGTAGAATCGGCTCAGCACGCTCACCGGCACACTCTATACAATTTAGATCAAGATACAAAAATAATGCAATGAAAGTTTCAAGTATCTATTGTGCAAGAGTTTTTGTAAGAAGACTGTCCTTAATTACAATGCCAGTACTAAGACCCGTATCAAACCAAAACTGAGTCAGACAGGAAGACTATATTTTACTCTGTTATGCAAAAACGTATGAAGTTATTGACATTCAATCAACATTTGGACAAAGAAATAAACACTCACCGTGATAGGTTTCCCGGTCATCATGCGTATGGCATTATTCTCCGTGATGCCGAGGGTTTTAGCCGTCAGCAAGCCCTCTTCGTCAAGCTCGCAGTACTACACAAAAATATTTCTGGCTTACGTTCAATATAAGTGGTAAGGAAATCCGGAAAAAAATGGTGGCCCCCGTTGCAAGACATGACAATAATTATCATTATTTATCAAGTAGGCGTGGCTAGCACAATCCGGAATAGCAAAATACATAAAAGAGTCTCACGCTCGATTTTGTTAAAAACTAAATTTGCAACAAAACAACAAGAAATAAGACTCTTTTGAGTATTTTTACTATTCCTGTTTCGGATTCCTCCATCCACGAGTACTTAAAAAATTCACCCTGTATAAATGGTAGTCACTGACCATTGAGTAATAGTGTCTGTAGTCGACTCGTATGCCGGCGGCGTCGTGCGGCGTCACCACGTATAGCAGGTGCAACTCGCCCATCAGCACCAGCCCACGTGATGCCCACTCCAGGTCCTGCGCCAGCTGACGCGCCACCGACAGATCCATGCCGCCTGGAGTGGACGGTGAATCAAGGTAAGTTAAGGGTCCAGCAATTTCAACATGGTTGCTACCCGAGCCGAACTTAAAAATGATGAAATAGTTTGTCATTCATCAATCAATCAGTTCATTCGTTCATCATCTATACTAATATTATAAAGCTGAAGAGTTTGTTTATTTGTTTGAACGCGCTAATCTCAGGAACTACTGGACCGATGTTGAAAATTCTTTCACATTACTCCTGCGTGCTATAGGCTACTTTTTATCCGGGAAAAGGTTTTAACCCGGAAAAACTAATAAACGCGGGCGGAGCCGCGAGCGATACTAGTTAATCATAAAAATAAACGTGCAGATTAGATATAAAAACCGTATAATCATGTTTATGAAATGTACCAAGCATTCATCCTCCCATCATAGGACCTTTGAATTCTGACCTTAAAAAACTCATTACAAAATTGTACTGACCTTTCACAGCCGCATTACCGTGGTCACTGACAGCCAACTCGGTGTTGTTATAAAGTAATTCACTTTCTGTTTCCATCTCCAAGTCCTCAGCATTGGAAGGTGCTTCGCCAGTCACCTTTAAAGCTCCAGTTTGTATTAACGTCTTGAGAGTATCATCGCACACAGCCGCTATATCCACTTTCCTGTGATAAAAAAAATCCAGTATTGGAAATATTTTCTTTTAAGAATATTTAATTTAACAAACAAAATATGAAATACTTTTGACCAGCCTATGTGACGTAACAAGCGGCTAGTCAGCAATGAAAAAAGATGCATATGCAGAGACGGAAACCATGGCATCTTACTTACAAACACAATTGCCCCACATAGGCCGCTTTTTAACACAAAGTCAAAGGAAGGAACGCCAGCGTCTATGAATACAAACAGACCTGTGATCCTGCGGCACGGCGAGCAGCGTGCCGGCCAGCAGGCGGCGCAGGCTGCCGGCGCTAGTGCAGAGCCCCAGCGTCACGGCGCCCAGCACCGCGCCCGCCAGCGCCCCTCCGCTGCTGGACACGCTGCTGCCACTCATGCCGGCGCACTCGACGAGGGCACTGTTCGCGGGCAACAAGCCGCCGCGCAACACGGCTGATAGCTTGGGCTTGTCACGTAGCGAGCATATCATTATGCTCTCACCTGGGGAAATAATTCAAATAGGTAGTTGCAAATGAGGTGCTGAGTTTGATTCCAAAGTCATGCAATTTAAATATTGATAAATTATTACAAGTAATAGTTTGGTTAACAGTTACTTTTATTGTAAGCTACGTGAATCATCATCATCATCATCATCAGCCACATGACGTCCACTGATGAACATAGGCCTCCCCAAAAGATTGTCCCCTACCTTTATCACAAATGCCAGCGCGTCCCGCCCTGCCAACCATCTGTCGGTATGCGGCCAGCGTGAGGAATTCGCTGCCCACGTACGGCGCGCGGATCAACACTCTCTGAGCCGGCAGGTTCACACCCGCTGCGAGGGTCGACGTGCAGCACAGCACTGATATCACACCACTCCTAGGAATAGTGGAAAAACAATAAATTAAGATAATATAATATTATGGTTACACACAAATACTAACGAAATAAAAATTATACCTTCATTTTACAACACCCTGTATACATAATTAATAATTTAACGTTAAATCATAGCTTTATCTTAATTTTTCTTACATGAATCTCCAAATAAAATATTCCAAAACTTCTATTTCGTTGGTTGTAGTCACGGACGTATAACTAGCAGAAGTAGTGTCATATTTTGTCGCCTTTTAAAATTAAACCAATAAGTATTTTACATTCATTTATTCAATAAACTGTTACATGGAGTGCAATAAACAAGTCATACCGTTATACAGTGAATCAGTGGTGTGTAAAATCATAAAAACGCATAAAACTAAAACTAAAGAACTTATAAACTAAAAACAATAAAAAATAGTGCACCAACTACCCTAACTTGTAGTGATAATTGATAAAGAGTAATACATTTATCACATATATGCACAAAGAAACAAAAAAAATTTAAATATACCCAACGTGTGTATCCAGCCTAACCACAGTGTTTCGTGTCATGGTGTCGTACACTATCAATGTGCCCCTAAACTAGCTATAGTTACATACTATAGTGTAGCGCCATCTATCGGATCTTTAGAGAGTAATCAATAAGATCGATTGTAAACACTAGCAATAGCACACAATGGCTGCTAAGTGTAATGCGTGCGGCAAGTACGTATCGGCGGCAGATGTCGCTGAGTGCTGCATATGCAAAAAGGTCAATCATCGTGGTTGTGTTAACCTATCCCGTGGTACCCCTGTCGGTAGCTCATGGCAATGCCCTAACTGCAAAGCAAACACCAGAGGGATTACGCCTTTACGGCGAACGGAAATTCAAGGAGAGGAGCGGAATACGGGTCAAAATGTTAGCACAATAACAAGATTGGAATCAGATTTGGCTAATGAGCTACGCGTTTTTCGGGATGAGATACGCGAGACTAGGGAAGAGTTTCGTGTTGCCCGCCTGGAAATGCAGGAGCTGCGTGAGAGACTCGGAGCCTGCGATGAACGCCTGTCACGCCTCGAAGACAGGGTATCAGTTCTGGAAAAGCAAGTTGGCATGGAGGGGGTGAAAGAGGTGGAAAACGACTTAGTGCGCAAGTTGGAGAACACGGTACAACAACTGCAGTCGGATCTCAATCAACGGGACCAGGAGCTGCTACGCAATGACGTGGAGATCACCGGTATCCCTGAGGACGCTGGAGAGAACGCGACCCATCTGGTGCTAGCAGTCGCCAACAAACTCGGCATCGCCCTAGACGAGCGAGAGCTGGTGAGCTGCGTTCGCGTTGGAGCGCCGCGAGTGACTGCCGAACAGAGTTTGGACTTGCCTGCAAACCGGCCGCGTCCAATCGTTGTACGCCTCGCGCGTCGAGCAACACGGGACTCGATGTTGCATGCTGCGCGCGTACGACGGCGACTCAATACTGAGGGACTAGGACTTCGCGGCGACTCCAACAAGACGTTCTATGTAAACGAGCGTTTGACGCGTGCCAACCGGGACATTTTTAACCGTGCACGTACTGCGCGTCGAGAGTTTGGCTGGCGTTACGTATGGACTCGCGACGGTCAGGTATTAGCGCGCAAAGAACAGTCGTCTCCAGTTCATAGAATCCGGTCTGAAGCGGATCTGAGCCGTGTTTTTGCTTGTGCTCATATTAGTAATCAAGATTAAATTCCTGCTAAACAGTAGAGATAATTTATTATGCATGTCCACTTTACCAATTATCATTCTAGGTTATATTTTAATATTAATTTTTCTATTTCAATGCAAGCGTATCGTTCCGAGCGGCATGGTGAAGCAAACATATTATTATTATCCTGCAAATAATTACACTGTATTTTGTCTAAGCTATTTATTTACGTTATTATGCCCAAATGTAATGTCCACACAACATTTTAAAATTCAATCGAGTAAATAGACTTAAAATTGGACTTTTAAACGTGGGTTCTTTAGGTACACGGCATGACGAATTCTTAGCGGCTATGGCTACACATAATGTCGATGTAATGGCAATTAATGAGACGTGGCTGCGGGACGGGGAGGAGGGACGGGCGCCTGCCGTGCCCGGGTACCGCTTGCGACACGTCCCGCGACCCCCCGGCATGCGCGCGCGCGGTGGCGGTGTTGGCTTTTATATTCGCCGCGGCATTGCAGCGCGCGAGTTACCGCACCCGTGTGGAACCCATATTGAGCAGATGTGGATCCGCCTTACTGTCAATGGCAGAATTCTAGCTATCGGCACGGCTTACAAACCACCTTGGTTGGACCTTGATATCTTTATAGACGGCCTATCAGCAACTATCGATACAATCACGTGGTGTCACAACATAGTACTATTAGGTGACTTTAACATAAACTTTCTAAAACAGCAAGACTCAGGCACTGTTAAGTTAAATAACTTTTTTAATTGTCACAGACTGAGCCAATGCGTCGATAAACCGACTCATTTCACTTCACGCAGCGAGACACTTATAGATCTACTATGTACAGATATAAAAGACTATACAGTAGATATACATCACATACAAGATTTGAGTAGCCATGCTTTCATCACGTGTCAACTAAACTCACTCAAGATGAGAGCTAAGTCACAAATAGTTAAAGTTAGAGCTTTGAACCATATACACTTAGTTAATTTTGACATGGACCTAGAAGCTATTAACTGGCATAATATTATAATATGTAACAATCTAGATAACAAGGTTCTCTTATTAAACTCAGCAATTCTCAAAATTATAGATAAGCACGCGCCACTAAAAAATAGGTATGTGAAGTATGAACCGTATCCCTGGATCACATACAACATTAGAGAGCTAATGAAGCGCAGAAATGAGGCATACACGCGAGCTAAACATAGTGGTTGTGAAGGGCATAATTCTTTTTACAAAGAACTGAAACGAGACGTTGAAGATGCATTGGTTAGGGAAAAAAGTGCTTATTATAATCATTATGTTAACAATAACTATACGAACTCTCGCACACTGTGGAAACACATTAAGAGAAACGTGCGCATAAAAGAAAGATCCGAATTGCCCCTGCATATTTTTAATGACCCCGATTTAATTAATAATCATTTTCTTTCGGTCCCAGGTAACGATGTGACCATGTTATCTGAGTTAACTTATTTTGAGTATCATACTTACAGTAATTCGGTTTTTACTATTGGCACAGTAAGCGAAATGGATGTACTTAAAACAATTAAAACTCTTTCATCAAATGCAATCGGGGTAGATGGGATATCTCTGGATATGTTAAAGCTCACACTGCATAAAACCCTTCCAATTATTACTTCTGTTATCAACCATTCCATTGAAACAAACACCTATCCGGAAATATGGCAGTCAGCAGTCGTGAGACCTATCCCTAAAACGTCGTCGGCAAGGGTTTTACAAGACTTGCGACCGATAAGTATATTGCCGTGCGTATCTAAGATATTAGAAAAAGTTGTCGCAAATCAACTTCGAAAGTATTTACAAAATAACAATATCTTACCTCAGTTACAGTCAGGGTTCCGAAAAGGGCATAGCACAACCACTGCCCTCGCACACGTGATTGACGATATTTTGACGGGCATAAATGATGGTAACGTGACATTGCTGGTTCTCTTAGACTTCTCCAGAGCTTTCGATTGCATTAATATACCATTGCTACTATCCAAGCTTCATTATTACGGTTTCGATATCTCGGCTATTAGGTGGTTCCACAGTTATTTTAGTAATCGTATTCAACGAGTCGAACTTTTGAATGCATCTGGGGAAACGCTAAGTTCACAGCCTAAAAAGGTATTTCGCGGCGTCCCTCAGGGATCTATTCTTGGTCCCTTGCTTTTTATTATCTATAGCTCAGATGTAACATTGCATATTCAAAAATGCAGATATCATATATACGCAGATGACGTTCAAGTCTACACAACATGCCATCAGAATGACATCTCAACTGCTGTGTCCGATTTAAATAATGATCTAGACCGTATAGCTAATTGGGCGGAAACTAACTCATTGTTGCTGAACGGTAACAAATCGAAGTATATGATACTTGGTCCAAAAAAACAGATTCTTAAAATTGACAGTAAAGAAGTGCACCTAAACATTAAAGGAGTTCCATTGATGAGGGTTCGTGAAGTACGGAACCTGGGTTTAATAATGGATGAGGAACTACGCTTCGAATCTCACATATCAAATGTTGTGAGCAATTGCTTTTATCGGCTCAAGGTTTTGTACCAGATCAGAGATGTCTTAAATATCCCTATGCGCATTAAATTAACCGACTCGCTCATTCTGTCAAAGTTTAATTATATGGATATTGTATACGTGCCACGTCTCTTGGTTCGCACTCAAAAACTCATTCAGCGGGTGCAAAACGCATGTACCCGATTTTGCTTTAAAATACCACCACGTACACACGTATCCCCATATATAAACAAAGCTGACATACTCAAAATGAAGGCTCGTCAGGATATGCATATGGCGTGCCTTTTATTCAATCTTATTAAATACCGCACTCCTCCATATCTCGCCGACAAGCTGCACTGGCTGCAAGACGTGAGCGCGCACCACACTCGCGCATCCAGCTGGGCGCTGGTGGTGCCGAGAGCTCGTACAGTTGCATTCCGGGGTAGCTTTAAATTTGCCGCATCCCGCTGCTGGAACGACTTGCCACCGCCTCTTCGTAGTCTGCAAACATTGCACACTTTTAGAACTCGATATAAAAAAATATTGCTTAAAATACAAAAAGATATCGAGTAATAATTTAAATTTATTATTTACATACCTCTTCTTTGCAGACTTATGGCGCGGCGGTGTCTCGGGAGTGCACTGCGCGTTTAAGTTTACCCACGCATTAATGGGCTAAAATGCCATGATAATTTTTTTTTTTTTTTTTATATATATATATTTTTTTTTTACTATTAATATTATTTTGATCTGACTCAACTACTTTCTTAATCATTTTGCACTGTGTTTTCTGTTTATTGCTGTTTTAATTATGATTATTTTTTTATATCACTTAAGTAATTGAGTTGCAACTTGCAACACGTCCGTGCGCTCACAATTTCACAACGCGTCGGGCCCATGGAAGACCAGCGCCGCGGCTCGCCCGCGGCTTGAGCTGAATGGGACCCGTTTTGCACTCACACCATGACGTTCGGCACGACACACGCGCTTCTTTTGTATTTTTTTTTTTTTATTGTTATTATTATTACATTTTTATATTTTTGCATATATTTTTTTTTTTTTGTATTGTTTTTTTTTCCTATGTTAATTTCTTTGTTGATATGGTGTTTGTGCAAATAAATGTATTGTTGTTGTTGTTGTTGTTGTTGTATTTAGAACACAAAACCATAACCATGCAATAATTAACTTTATTATCGAACTGAAAAAGCCTTATCAGCTAGCTAATAATGGCTGTCCTCGGGATTCACTGTATTTTTTTTTTTTACAGAAAAATAACTTCCCTTCCCAGTCGATATAATTACGCCGACCTATTCCGTATCGAATACATAGGCTAATCCCCAAACACAAGGTGTCCAAGTCTTATGAAAATTACCAAGGACACTTACCTAAAAGAATTCTCCAACAATCCCCGCTCGTCACTAGTGAGTCCAGCGTGATGATACGCCACGCCACACTTCACCGCGCGCAGCAACTCGTGATTACTACCCTCAGCCCGCAGCGTTACTTGCAAGCTTAAGCGCTCTTCTAGTCGGTAGCTGGTCATCTCTCTGCAACAATACATTTCATACTTGTAGATTTTCTTGATCAAACCTAAACTGTCCTAGATATGAGCCTCCCAGTTTTCAAATGGGTTTGTGTGGTTCTAACACATTGGTCCCATAAAATTTGGTGGTTGACCATACTGGTCTCTTCTGATACTCAAAAAGGTACATTACCAATCTATGTCATAGACTTTGGATCTAAAATGTAACTTTGGACCTTCATAACATGAAAATGAAAACACTTTATTGTACACCACATACACGAAGATGAATACAATTATGATTAGAAAATAAATAATAAAAATTGTGCAATATTGAGCAGTCTTATCGCTAAAAAGCGATCTCTTCCAGACAAACTGTACGCATGTAATATGAATTTCATTAAGCTTCTTAACGCAAACATTTGAATAACCAACAATCAAGTTACTCACTTCCTCAACATTTTACACAGAAGCGCAGCGACGTTCTCGCAGTTGCGCTTGGTGGGACAGAACACCAGGCAACTGCCCTCGGGCACCACCTCCGACACCAGCCCGCCCAGCAGATCTGGGTCTAGCGACGTGGCCGCTGGCGTGTACTAAAAAACATTTTTGCAGCTAAATATAGGCAAACGAATAGTCACCAAATGATTACATGAATTCACATAATAACAAAGAAATCTTGAGTACCTTTTTAACCATTATGGACAAGTCAGGAAAAGTGTGAGTGACCGTATAAAAACAGAGTTTTAGACTTGTTTCTTCAAGGATCTATAATGTTTGCACATGTCAGATTTCAGTCAGAAAGTCATTAAGACATGTTGTAACATAAATACCACAAAACTATCTACTCAGCCCAGCACTCACATCATACACAAGCTCCCTGTCAGGCACGAGCTCCATGCCTCCCTCTCTCCACTGAATCCTGTGCAGCATACTGCCCAGCTTCACATACTCCGTGAGCTGCACCGGCCGAAACTGCCTCTCGTAAACCTCCGCTTTTAGGAACCTCGCTATCTCATCCAGGTTGCCGATAGTAGCGCTCATGCCAACTATCTGAATAGGCTCTGAAAATTTCCCACTGTTTATAATGTCATTATATTATTAGAAGACAAAATATTATTCCATTATTTGAGGGAAAGGCCTGCAAGAACTAATAATAGGCATTAAATCCTTACCTTTCGTAAACAATACAGTAGCCAGGAGTGTTTCTAGCGTTCCTCCACGACTTCTCTCACCAATTAAATGTAATTCATCTACCTATATATTTGACACAAATAGAATAATAGGAAAAAAGAAACTCTAGAAGCAGCTTAATTCTAAAATAAGTAGCAATGCTGGGGAGGAAATTGGACTAAAGATTCTGATTGGTATTATGCAGCCTGTCTTTGGCAGAATGTACAAATTATAATATTTACAATATTGCTAAATATTTTAACACTTGATTTCATTCTCAACCTGCAATTGAAGCACAAGTTCTACTTAAAAATTTAAAGAATTTGAAACCTACCACCAGCACACAGTGTGTTCAACAAAAAACATAACTCTGCACAGAATTAACTTTTACAGGAGTGGGATAAATATCACTACAAAAAGACCATGACTATTGCAGATTTCTGAAAAGAGAGCCTTACCACAATAAGTCCAAGTTCATTAAGTCTCTTCAGCTCAATAAGATTCCTAATTAACGCTAGACCTTTCTCTATAGTTGCCACATAGATGCTGTGCTTCTTCCGTCTCTTAGTGGGCGGCATGTTCCCTTTACCACCTGCATACTCTTCTACCAGGAAGCCCAGTTGTAGTGCGAAAGGAGAGAGTGCCCATATCTTTAATTGTATGTAGACAACATAAAAGAAAATCCATAGTACATTAATGTGCAATACTTTTTGGCAGAGAACTTTGGTTAACAAGTAAATAGAAGTAATAGGGAATGATGATCATTCATTGAACATTATAATACTAAATAATTTATGAGGCAATGCCAAGATATTGGAAAGAGATCATATTTTATATCCTCAGTGGCCATACAGTTAATAAATAATAATTTTCTTACCTTTTCCTGAACTATTGCGACATAAGGCAATATAAATAACACATTCTTCCTGTTGTTCAACACCTGCCTCAACATTAATACTTCAGCCACCAGGGTTTTGCCCCCGCTAGTTGGTAAGGCATAGATTAAATTCTTGCCATTTTTTATTGCTTCGAGGTTTAAGCACTCCTCTTGCCAGTCTAAAAATTTAATAGTTTAACAATAAAAGAAGTCCTGTACCACATTTCAGTTAAATTAAATATTTACACTTACCATAAAACTTTTCAACATTCCTGTAAGTTTTAAACAGAGCTTTCGTCATAATTGGTAAACCATAGAAGTTGTCACATGATTTTGCCTCATCTACAGTTTTGCTTGTGATCTGAGTTTTTCTGTGCGGTCCTGGTGATGCAAACAAATTCTGTAGCTCAATTGGATCTATAGCCATGTCTGATTCATCAAAGTTACATATTGTTTGATTTATAAAATCAAATGTCTCTTCCACACTTCTCTCATATTCTTTCTCATTTTCTTTATTATTATCCAGTTCATTTGGTTCCTCTGATTTATTTAGGTCATCTACTGCACTTGATTTTAGAAATGATGTGATGTCTGGTGGAACTTTCTTAATTTCTTCATGATTTGGTTCACCATTGTTTTCTTCTGCTTGTACATTATTTGTATGTAACACTTCTCCAGTTATATCTGATAAGTTTGACCTCTCCTCACAATTATTATTTTCTCCTCCTAGATCTTCCTTTAGACTTTCTTTAGCCACTAGCTCAGTAACACTCATGAACATTGATTTTTCTAACTTTGATTTAAACATATCTTCTGAAATATTATCGATTTCCCTCGCTATGGTATCATGAACTGAGTTTATATTATCATACTTACACCCTGAAGATGAATTCTTAGTATCCTTAAGAAAAGAACCTTCCAATACATCGAAAGAGCAGGATATATCACTGTACGAAGTATTGCCCGAATCGCATAAATATTTCACTTGATTCGATGGTAATTGGGGAGAATCACAGTTTTCTAGTATGCTTCTCGTATTGTGAGAGTTTTTTGTTGTAACGGGAGTGTAATTAGACCTAGGACTGGAGGTTTTCTTCTTTCGACTTGTACAAATTCTTCCAACTCCCAGTCGCCTTCGTTTTGGTGTCGAAGTGTGATCTTCCATCGTAGGCACCTTAGTATACAATTATTTATAAATTTTATTCAAATATTACATTTATTCCATGACTAGTTTCCTGTAATTTAATTTATTTTCAAGTTTATGATAAACAAACACACATTACCAGAGACAAATAAACATTACCAAGTAAAGCAAAACTTTTTGACACATGATTAGACAATAGACATACGTTCGGAAACTAACCAAATAAAGTTGCAATAACAAAACGTAAATTATAAAATATAATTTACGTTTTGTTATTGCAACTCAAAGGCATTGCAACTGTACTTACATATTTGCATAAAAAAATAAATACCCTTTCTAGCCGATTTCGGCCACGGCGGCCAATCTCAACAGAGATCAGCCAGATACGCAGGAAATATTATAGTGCACAAGTGTGTGCGCAATACACAGGGTGCACTCGCTATTCCTTTACTCTCATAGTCCGGTGAGACGGCAATCCGACATGACCGGAGAGAGATCAGGCGCAGGACCAACGGCTTTACGTGCTTTCCGAGGCACGGGGGTATCACACCGCCAACTTCCTGACTCCGAGCTGCGACTGAGTAATTTTTAAGATGGAAAAACCCAGTCACAATGTTTTTGGCTGTATGTACGCAATACAACTACGCCACCGAGGCAGTCTATATATAGTATAAAAAAATAATAAAGTAGGTAAATACCTAAGTCTACTATTTTATATTAATTGTTTGAAGCATTCCACCACGGCTTCCCCTGCATGTTGTATAAGACCAGAGATGTTCAAGATACTTCATAAAAGTATCTGAAATACAAGTTACAAGATACTTGTAAATAAAGGATTTGAGATACCAGATACAAGATACTTTTGAAAATGGTATCTAAATACTAGATACAAAATACGTATCTTCTAAATACTTTTTTCAAATAAGATACCTTTTGAAATTATTTATTTATAGCCTTGAATGACGAGATGAGCGTGCCGTCCGCCTGATGGTAAGCGATACGACCACCCATAAACAGTAGCAACAACATCCAGCACCTTGAGTTACAAAGTACTGTGTGCCATTCCACTGCGCTCGTCATCCTGAGACATAAGATGTTAAGTCTCATTATGTCCCGTAGTTACACTGGCTACAATGTCCTTTAAACCGAAACAGAACAGTGCATGCAAACTGCTGCTTGGCGGTAGAAATAGACATTGCGGTGGTGGTCTCTCATATGTAAGAGTCCGTCTGGGTGGTCCGTCATACAATGCCATAAAAAAAATACGTGTGGCACTCGGAGACTGCCGCGGTAAAGTTATTGCATAGCATTTTTTATCACAAATGTTGATTGACTAAACACAAGTTCGATCTTACGCTTACCACATAAAGTAGATTTTTAAACGCACGTTTAGTCTTGTTATTGATAAATGTCAGAAATGCAATGGTCATCACAACCAAAGTTTTACTGGTGGTAGGTCTCTCATTATGTAAGAGGCCGTCTGGGTGGGTACCACCGCAATGTCTATTTCTACCGCCAAGCAACAGTGTGCATGCACTGTTGTGTTTCGGTTTGAAGGACATTGTAGCCAGTATAACTTCTGGACATAATGAGACTTAACATCTTATGTCTCAGGATGACGAGCGCAGTGGAATGCCACTCAGTACTTTGTAAGTCAAGGTGCTGGATGGTATTGCTACTGTTTATGGGTGGTCGTATCGCTTACCATCAGGCGAACGGCATGCTCGTCTCGTCATTCAATGCAATAAAAAAAAAAAAAAAAAAAAAAGTAGAATAAATCAAAATTTGAAAAAAGAATGTTACGTTCGATTCTTTTGTACTCGTGCCGTGCCAACGCTGGGGAAATAGCTTCTACGCAATGTATTTAAGGTTCATATTAGATTAGTAAGAAATGGTTTTAATGACTTTAATAAATAAATTAAATAAAAATATACTCGTTTCAAGAATTATAGCTTCTACGCATTGTATTTAAGGTTCATATTAGTAAGATAAAAAAGATGTCAGGTTATTTTCGTTACGGAATTTCTGGATTCGGTCTCCAGTCTCCCCGCTCAAGGCCCGCGATAGAAGCTATGCAATAGCTTAAAAATTCAAATGTTGAACGTTTTAGATTTTAGAAGCTACTGTGTTTATTAAAAAATATGAGTAAAAAGTATTAAAATTAGGTTCTGCTGATTTAATAAAGTTCATTGAGATTTATCGGAATCAGGAGACACACTGAAAATCAAAATTATATGACTCAATGCCCTCATGTTTTCAAAAGAAGACAGAAACCAGTTGAATACAATGTTTGGTTAACCAATTATAGCATGTGCTTTTTACACAAACAAATCAAGAATGTTACGTGTTGATTATTTAAACCATGCAAGTCATATATTGCTTCAATGTAATTGTATGCAACAGGCAAGAAACTTGCAACGTGTATATGGGCTTAAATGAGCCGTTAATGTAAAAAATGCATAGATAATTAGTAAAAGTATCTTAGCAAATTAAGTATTTATAAAATACTAAGATACTAAAAAATTGTATCTAAATACAAGATACAAAATAAAAATTTAAAAAGTGTCTTAGATACAAGATACTAAATACGTATTTTGTATCTTGTATCTGTATTTCAGATACTTGTATCTAGATAAATCACATCTCTGTATAAGACGACTAATAGAGGAAGTCAGGGGGTCGCAGTTGGGCGGCAGGGGGCTTTCAGCCGTTAGTTTACGGCTGTAGCGTACACCAATGGTGCCAGATTAGGCGACTTTTCGCCATTTAGGCTATCTCGGAGGGTGTCGGGGCGACCAAAAATTATGATTGGCGACTGGTCGCCCTTTAGCCTATGCGAATTTAGGCTACCTTGGAAAATTTGTGTTACAAACCTTGTTTTTGTCGGATTTGAGGATATTTTTAGCTTTTAGAGTACAAAACAAGACAGAAATTGGAATTGGGGACCTTTTTTTTTAGCTCTTCGCGTCGGGGGCTGGGAGGTCTTTTTTTTTGCTCCTTCGCTTCTCCATATAGGATGCGGCGACTTGAGGCTACTTCATAATGTTTTTTCGGCGACTTCAACCGTCATCCATCTGGCAACACCGGTGTACACTGTTGTGACCCCCGGGATGGACGGCAGAGTGGCTGGTAGGCTTCACGCTGCCCACAGAGTACTTTTGTATATAGACGCTGCCATTGACGCCGAGAGCTTCCTACGGTGCGCGGGAGCTATTGAGCCCCCCAATAGGACACGGGCCGCACTAGCCGGGATTGCGCAGGAGCGGTTGCGAATAGAGCCGCGCCGACCCAAGACATCGCCTGTGTGCGAAATCTATAAAGCGCCTGTGATTTTTGTCGTCCTCTTTCGACATTAATATTTTTTATTATTCAAAGTTAACCTTTCTTGGCTCACTATGGTAAGCAGATATTTTTTTTTTATTTAGAAAATTTCCTTTTGTAAGGCGTTTGTAATTGGCTAAGTATTACAGCGACTGCGGCGGTTCTTTTGATTTTTACACAAAGCTCATAAACTGTTCTATATAATATTTTTATTTGATTAAATTCTACTATATACCATTTATAAATAAATAAATAGAATCCATAACAGATACCTACATACATCTCTCCAGATTAGCCTAAAGGCAAATTAGGCAACTGCCTTGGGGCCCAGCATCGGCCAGGGGCCCTTCGTCCCGAGAAAAAAAAATGAGCAAATGACAGTTAACCATTCGTATTTAATTAACCCATTACCCAATGCCAATATTATTGCCATGCAAAGACATTTAAACAGTATAATTTGGTATGATTATCTTTTACATTATGTTTCTATATATTTTGAAAATATTACGTTATTAAAAAAATACTTAATTTTTTTGCAGTCGGTTAATTAGGTTGTGGTAGAAAAAATGTAGGCAGTCAGGAAAAGGAAAAAGGGCCCCAAGAGGGCAATGACTAGGGGCCCCGACATTCTTAATGCGGCCCTGCATCTCTTTATATGCGCCTGATCACCTTGTCTCCTCTCTTTCCAGTTTGTTGGCGACGCCCTGATGTACCTACCTACTTAATAAATAATAATCTCGAATTCTCCTGCGGAATAACCCGTAACTTGTACCATTGAGTAACATTTCATGACCAGTAAATGAGCATTCAATACGATAGGCGTATCCAGGGCGTATACAGTGGAGCGCACAGGTATCGGCAGCTTCAATCTCCAGTATTCAACATAAGCAGATATTCAACGTAATTATAGCAGATATCTTCTTTTGTATGTCGATACTTACTTGTCTTGAATTATTGGGACTCCCTATGTAGGGACACACATTTGCGCAGCTATGTAAGTGGACGCACGTGGTTGTGCGGGAACGCTGTGTCACACCATGCCGTCCATATATAAGCGATGTACGCCTTTATTAAAAGTCTGATAAATTAATACTGTTACTATCTAAGTACTCCGCTGTATATACCTACGTACTCTGACGTCTTCAATATAAACCTTTACAAGTGCCATCTCTGGAGTTTTACTTACTTCAAGCTAGAGCTCACACACTCCCATACACGCAAGCTCGACGCCCTATGTAGCTAGATATACGAAATTTCCGCTTTTACACCCCCCATCAGGATCAAAGCTGGGATTTCTCCCCGCCCTGGGTTGAAAGCGGGGTACACCCATGACAAGTCGGCATGATTCAGATCCCAGGGATGCTACGTTTCTCGTAGTTCACCATTACATCAGACTAATATTAACATGGTATCCAGAGCAATGTAGTTAGGTATACTTACCGCGTTAACTAGGGAAATACCAACAGCATAATTTTAACATTCAATCAATCAATCAATCAGCCTGTCGCCGTCCACTGCTGAACGTAGGCCTCCCCAAGTGAACGCCAACCATCCCGGTCTTGAGCAGCCCGCATCCATCCGCTACCCGCCGCCTTTTTCAAGTCGTCTGTCCATCGTGCAGCAGGGCGTCCTACACTACGTTTACCTAAACGCGGTCTCCACTCCAGCACTTCTCTGCTCCATCGACCGTCTGTCCGTCTGCAGACATGGCCAGCCCACTTCCACTTCAGTGTGCTGATTTTGCGAGCGACGTCGGTTACTCTAGTTCTCTGGCGTATAACTTCATTTCTGATTTTATCTACCAGAGAGACCCCGAGCATCGCTCGTTCCATAGCACGCTGAGCGACTTTAAACTTGTGGACCAGGCCCCTAGTAAGTGTCCACGTCTCGGCTGCGTAGGTCATTACAGGTAGGACGCACTGGTTAAAAACCTTAGTTTTTAAGCATTGAGGGATTGACGACTTGAAAATATTACGTAGCTGCCCGAATGCCGCCCAACCTAGCCGTATTCTCCTATCTGCCTCTTTCTCGAAGTTGTGCGGGCCCAGTTGAATTATTTGGCCAAGGTAGATGTATTCTTGCACAACCTCGAGAGCGACATCGCCAACGACTACAGGTCTCGGGAGAACGTGGCTATTGTACATAACTTTCGTTTTGTCAAAGTTCATCCCGAGTCCTATTTGTCTAGAAGAACGGTCTAGGCTGTTTAGCATATCCTCCAAATCCTGCAGAGATTCCGCCATGAGGACGATGTCATCGGCAAATCGCAGATGGGAGATGTATTGGCCGTTGATATTGATGCCCCGTCCTTTCCAATCGAGCGTCTTGAAAGCGTCCTCTAACGCGTTGGTAAACAGTTTCGGAGAGATTACGTCTCCCTGTCTTACCCCTCGACGCAGTTGGATTGGTCTTGTGCTCTGTTCTTGTACCTGGACGGTCATCGTTGCGGCTTCATACAGACATCTAATAACCTGGACGTATCGATAGTCGATATGACATCTCTGCATGGATTCCAAAACAGCCCAGGTCTCGACCGAATCAAATGCTTTCTCGTAGTCCACATACGCTAGGCATAGAGGCTGATTGTATTCCTCGGTCTTCTGTATTATCTGCCTTAGTGTATGTATATGGTCTACGGTACTAAAGTGTTTCCGAAACCCGGCCTGCTCCGGTGATTGGAAGTCATCGAATTTTTGGGCGAGACGATTCGTAATAACCCTCGAAAACAACTTATACACATGACTCAAGAGTGATATGGGGCGGTAGTTCTTCAATAAAGTTTTATCTCCCTTCTTGAAGAACAATACCACCACACTCCGGCTCCATGTCTCCGGTGTTGTGCCAGTGTGGATGACGGAGTTGAAGAGCTTAACCAGCTCTGTCAGGACAGTTGTTCCTCCTGCCTTGAGTAGCTCTGTAGTTACTCCGTCATCTCCCGGAGCTTTGTTGTTTTTTAGCTGTCCGAGGGCCATTCTAATCTCGCCCAAGTCGATGTCAGGAAGCTCGTCGCTATAGTGGCGGGTTAGTCTGGCTCGCGGATCATCCATTTCATTGGTCACAGGCGGGGGAGCCCTCTGAGCATAGAGTTCCCCGTAGAACATTTCGACCTCACCGAGTATCTCTGGCATTGAGGTGACGGTGGTGCCCTGTGATGTTCTGAGCTTTGTCAGGTGACAATTGGAGGTGCGACGCTTGGCGAATACTTTGGAGCCCTTGTTCTGCGCAATAGCATTTTCAATGGCTAAAGCATTCGAACGCCTTATGTCGCGTCGTATTAGCCTCTTCACCTCTCTGTTAAGTTCCCGACGCTCAGATGTTGTGGCATTTAAAAGTTCTCGTCGTTTCCTCAACAATTCCAAAGTCTCAGTGGTTAGCTTCGATTTAGATCTATTGTACTTAGGTCGAAAGTACTTATGGCCAACTTCGTGGATAGTCCGCACCAGACTGTTGGTGGCGTCATCAATATCTGTCGTAGTTTCCAGCACGGCGAATCGATTCTGTAGTTCCAGCTGGAAAGCTTCACAGCTGGCCTCGATCTGGGGCAGTGTTGGTCTGAGAGTCGACCTCATCATGCGGGCTCGTTCCATTTTTACATTAATATTCAGAGTGCCTCTTACCAGTCGGTGATCACTGCCGGTGTTGAACCTGTTAATCACAGAGACATCTCTGAATATATGGCGCCTGTCGGTCATGATGAAATCAATCTCATTCCGAGTCACACTGTCGGGGCTTCGCCAAGTCCACTTCCTCTGGGGTCTCTTCTGGAAAAACGAATTCATCAGGTAGAGCCCCTGGGCCTCGAGAAAGTTGACTAGCATTTGCCCCCGATGATTTCTGCACCCATAGCCGAATGGTCCTAATTTCGATTCGCCGTATCTTTGTACTCCTACTTTGGCATTAAAGTCACCCATGACAACGCTGTAGGAAGTTTTGGCATGAGACATAGCTTTCACTATGTCTTCATACATGGCCTCGGCTTCCTCGTCGGAATGTGTAGACGTCGGTGCGTATACTTGTATAACCTTAAGAGAGTATCTCTCGGTTATTTTCAACACAAGATACGCCACCCTCGCCGACACACTACCAACTTCCACAACGCTGCTTTTAAGTGACTTGTGGACGATAAATCCAACGCCACCTTGAGATGGTTGGTGTCCTTCTCTGAAGTAGAGTAAGTGCCCAGCGTCTAGGGTAATCTTATCTTCTCCCTGTCTTCGAACTTCAGATAACCCCACGACATGCCAGTTGATATGACTTAGCTCTACTTCCAATTCTGTCACCTGCTCGTTCAACCGTAGTGAGCGTCCGTTGTACGTAGCGAGAAACAGTCGTTTGTGGTACCCTGCCGTAACCCGGGGATTCTTAGCACCCCCCACCTCACCGTTACCATGACCGGTACCATGGTCAGGAATAATGAGGCTACCGGGAACTGGGGGCCATGAATTTGGTTGCTCTAGCATTGGGGGGATATTGCCATAGTCACCACGCTTGGCAGGCGGATTGGTGACCGCAGTAGCTAGAATGTTTTCTTACTATCGGCGCTGCTGCCCGCCAATGGCATGGGTATTTAAGGCATTCCGGCATATTGCAGTGGTTATACCGCCACTTGTCGGTCGCCAGAGCCTCGTCCGTTAGCCAGCAGGGTGCACCACGTGTAGGTAAGGTTGGCAATTGGGGACTATAGGTGTTATTCGCCCCCCTTACACCCCATTTAACCCTTTAACATTGTAAAAACAGAACTAGTGCAACTACGCTGAGTGTTCTCTCGAACCATGTCATTGTTGACGTCACGCGTGATAATGACTTCAGAATATTTGGCGGCATTCCATGTTCGCGTAACGCCTTCTACGTTTACCTTGGGTTCAGGACGAATATGATCGATTAGTTTGTACGTAAGCTCACGTCTTAACACTGAAGGCGTGGGCTGGTGCGTGGGTAACTAATAACTATGAACTATTCAAACAATTAGTCGAGCTTAGGTATATTATGTACGGCAATATGATAAAATTAGAATGCAGGGCTATTATCGCCAGTCAATCACAATTACTACAATCTACAGTACATTTGTCTGCTTTTTTTCTCAATTAAAATCATAACATTTTAGGTACCTACTACCTACTTCTCAGAATCGAATTCAAATCGGCCGCTTTGCTAGCGCAAGATATTAATGAACTAAGTATTAAGAATTTGCGAAGAGGCTACTTCGTAGGTACCTAATGCAATGCATTGCAATGCAAATGCAATCAGCACCGTATTATATACTGCCCACTGCTGAGCATGGGCCTCCTCCACAACTGAGAGGGTTTAGGCTTTAGTCCACCACGCTGGACTAGTGCGTGTTGGCAAACTTCACATACCCTCGAGATTCTTATGGTGAATTCTCAGGTATGTAGGTAGGTTTTCTCCCGATGTTTTCCTTCACCGTAATATAATATAATAATACCAGCCCTATATTATATACTGCCCACTGCTGAGCACGGGCCTCCTCTACTACTAAGAGGGTTTAGGCCTTAGTCCACCACGCTGGCCTAGTGCGGATTGGCAGACTTCACATACCCTCGAAATTCTTATCGTGAATTCTCAGGTATGTAGGTTTCCTCACGATGTTTTCCTTCACCGTAAAAGCGAACGATAATTGATAAACAATATACACGTAACTTCGTAAAGTCAAAGGTGTGTGCCTTGGATGTTGAACCTCCAGACATTGTCTCTGCAGATAGTTCCATTCCCAACTATGTCCACTTTATAAAATACCTATTTTTGATACCTGCCTCTATTCCTTTACTACAGAATCTATAGCACGAAAGAAACCATATTCTTTAGGTACAGATTCATCTTATTCATCTGAATGTGAACTATTTGTGCATCTGCACAAATAGTTCAAAAAAGCCCTATGAAACTCGAAGGACCAAGAAGGGAATTAAAGAGCAATGTCGATCACTTATGTATTACTAACGTATGCTCGCGGCTTCGGCCACGTGAAGAAATTTTACCGGGATAATAGTCCCGCTATATATTTTACGAGGATAAAAGAGTCTCAAATTTACTCTCTTCTTCAGCCTTTGGAAGTCCACTGCTGAACAAATGCCTCCACCAAAGATTTCCTGAGCAACCTGTTAGAAATGGTCTGCATCCAGCGGGTTTTAGCTACTCTAACAGCGTTTACACATTATCCGATCCGATATCGGGGCAAGTAACATGTATGAAATATATACCTACCCGCCTTCCACATACCTATCGGTCCGATATCGGATATCGGAAGCGACACCAATATACTGGCGAATATCGGATATCGGCTATCGGCGTCCGATACTGAAATCGGATCGGATATTGTGGAAGTGGAGTCTGCTGTTACGACCTTTACAATAAGTACCTATATAAACTTTAAATTCAATATTTTTTAATTTATATTAAACTAAGAACCAAAAAATAACAAGTTAGTATCGTTGAATTGTCTGAAAGTCCTTTTGGTAATAGTTTATGAAATCTTCTCACTAGATGGAGACGAGATGATGATGCTGATGGAAAACATCACAATTAATAAAGGTGCTTTAGAACGATCCTGTATTTGATAGCGATTTTACGAAGCCTGCAAGGGAGTAGCTGGATCATTAATTCATGGCAATCTATGATGATGACTGATGACATTGTTTATACAAGACACTGTAGATAGGCAGGTCTGGCAGAAAGCCCGCATTAAGTAACAGTTTTGCTGTTGTTTTTGTGAGGTAAGTAAATATGCAGAAGGGTAAAAATCCAAAATTTCCATCCTTTATCAAGTCCAGGAACACACACCCTAGCTTTATGATGCCTTTATCATCAGATAGTAGATACTTGCTCAGTTGTTTTAACTAAATGCCAGTTTTTTATCATAATTTAACAAGCCGCATGAATACAGAAGTTAAGAAGGCAGTATCATGATAACAACTCATGACACTACTCATGACAGTATACTTATTAGTATGCTTATTAGAAATAAAAAGCATCTTAAAAATACCCATCGGCAGCTCTCAAGGGCATCCAATCGCAGCATTTATCAATCTATCAGCAGTTTCATTATCCAGGGCAACCTTCATCACGGTTGGCCCGTGAGGCACTGCCTTCGGCTTCCTCATCGCCGCCTGGCCGTTGCACCGTGACGCGTGCGCTCTGGCTGCCTTTAGAAACCGGAGCTGGCCCGTGATCGTCGGTTCAAAAATGACCGAGGCTAAATATAGTCGCGGGGGGGTGCGCGGGGAGGCGCAGGCTCGAGGAGTGCGCGCGCGCCGCCGCCCGCCTCCGGTCAGAGCCGCCCCGGTCGCCGCGGACTCCACATTCCAACGTCGCTGTGCTGCCGGTCGAAGAGCCGAGTGACTGAGTGACCGTCTTCCACCCGTGCGACGTAAGTGCCGCGCCGTGACAGTGCAGTGTTCAGGGTCCATAGTGTGTACGTGTTGCGTCAACCTCCGCAGGACGTGTGAGCCTCCGCTCTAAAAATACGCGCGCGATGTGCACCAAAAGGGGCGCGCCGTCACGTCCAACTCCGCCCAGCGCCTTGTATAGCGCGGATTACGTTACCGCTCGCCATCCGCGCATCCTTACCGAATACCGTACCGACTACCGACCATGTGAATGTATGGAACACATATTGACACGACTTGACACGCCCTGTATATTTTATGCATTTACACTACACACTATACCCGTGAAATTACTAACAAGTTAATTTTAAGTAATGTATAACACGATTTAAGTTGGTTAAAGTAAGAAATATAAGTTTGCTAAAGCCTCGTCACCAGTAGATTTAACACTATTTTTGAAGACCAGGTGTCCTTGAATTTATTTTTTGGTGTCCTTGGATATCATGCAAACTGTTATAACATTTTCTCAATGAAAATCAAAAAGTGTAACTCCGTGAACGAGACTTTCTTTTCAAGGACACGCATTGAATTTTTATAATTTTTCCATATCTAACGAAATTTTATAATTAAGCAGCAAACATTTTTGTAAATTTTTTACTTGAATTAATATATATGGAACAGCAACGCGACGTAGTATTTGAACAAAAATAAATTGATGTCTTACTTAGTACCTACCTGTAGATCGTAAATAATAAATTAAATAAACAAACATCAGATGAAAATAAAATCAATCAGTCAACAATATGTCAATGCAGGGCGTTCTTGATAGTTTGATGACAATCGAATGAATTCAATAGATCAATAATGCGGAAGGACATCAGGCGATGATGAACAGCATTCAGGATATAATCGATTTGCCATGTCTGAAGCTAGACGGTGCATTCTATTTGATGTCACGTTTCACTTTCCTTTGGATCTTAGTTGTTACTGACCGACTTTGCTTTAATTCCAAGAATGTTTTCTTCTAACTAAATGAATTATCCAGTGACTGGAAATCAATTTAGGATTTCGCAGCGACTTTGAAATAGATTATTTTTCTTGTTGCTAGCCCTGTTACACCGTTGGGTGTTAGCCAAGTGTTTTACATCGTGTCCGGTTTCCTTTGCTGACGGAACACCACTTCCGATTGAATTTCAAAAGTTAATTAGCTTGAGAAATATTTGAATGTTTAGAAATAGGCCTAAAATTACTTTAAAATAGAACCTGAAGTGAATCTACTTTGGAAAATCTGGAAAACTGTTAGCTGAATGAAAATATTTTTATAAACTTAAGAATTTTTGAGGTATTTACAGTTTCATCAAAATGCTAGTTGAAATTATTATTATTATAAATTATTTACATACATAAAATATACGGCATCGAAATAATCAATTAAAACGGAACTTTGCTTTTACAACCGGAGTAATGCGCATTTAAAAAAATGTTAGATAACATTCAGAATTAACTAGCGGACGCGCGAAATCGGAATCCCAGGCAACATAGAGTGGCGCGGAATCCAATTTTACCCGAAGTTTGAACGGTTGCCAGCGCGCCGCCCGTAGGTGTGCTTAATGGCGAGTAAGATTAAACCGCTAAAAATAACACGTTTCATAAACAATAAGCAACTTTGAAATGTACACGTTTCACCGCGCCCACGCACTTTTTTATATTTGGCTTCTTGTAAGAATGTTTTTGGATGTACCATCTATCACGACTGAAAAGAGAGACTAATCTAGAAGTATACGCAACACACGAAATCAATTTTGAAGGTTCACAAGGGAATAATATTCATAAGGATAGAAACGTTAAAGGTAAACACGGAGAGGGTATTAAAAAGGCAAATACATTTGCGTTGCTGGAACGAAATAGACATAATCGAATTTATTGCATTGTGTACGGTAATCGTTACCGACCTTGCACCTCTGACATAAACAACTGAAAGTGAAATTACGAGCAACGGGAGTAACACGTGGCGAAGATCGGAATTTATGGTTAATATCATAATAAGAATAGTTTTGGCTGCTTTCATTAATAACAGACATTGGAATAGTTTGATTAGAAATATTACCGAAAAAACTTTTTAAAAAAGAATAATAACAAATCTACTTTTTTTTTTCTTAAAACTATGTAATTGGTTAACGAAACAGATACAAAGGATGAAGGAAGAGAAAAACTAAATAAATAATCTTGATCCTAGTTATATATAAATTGAATAAGTCAAAAACATTAATTTAAAAAACATAACTACTCTAGTTTATAGACACGAAAACATATTTACAGCTTACTTTAAATTAGACAATGAAATGATATTAGTTAATTGCGAGGAAATAGAACCCAAAGCATTTAAAATACCGAAGGGCATGACATCATATTATCTACTTTAACTTAATGATTCTGCTATCGATATTTTAATACCAATTAAATTATCCAAATAATTGAACAAAAAGCCACGAAACTTCGATATTAAAACGAGATCATGTGACCTAATAACTCGGTCTTGTATAAGATTCCACTAAAGCCAAAAATAACAGCCGTTATATCAATGTAAACATATAATTTTTCTTTCCAGATTACATAAACTACCATCATGTCTGACGAGGAAGAATATTCGTAAGTATAAACAAAACATCAAACGAACATGACGTCACAGTCAGGACACACGCGTAAGATTCAAAAACACAACACTTATGTAAACAATACGCCGTGTCCCATCCATAGTATACCTTTCCAAAATCCACATATAGTATATGTTATAGATATATAATGTATGTAATTTGTATATGTCCTGTGTTAATTCAGTTTTGATTTGTGGTCGTATGTTCAAAGGATATTTTAATGTATCCACTGGACAACGTGGTGTTGACCCATTTGTTTCTCCACAGTGGCTCCGAAGAGGAGGAAATTGAAGAAGACGTCCCGGAGACGTAAGTATTTACTGCAATTGTACCATACGAGCCCCTGATTACTGACTATAGATCTTGTTTGGTTTTATACACTTGAGCTTTTCTGGGCCTGGATTCTTACTTTGCCTTGGCGGACTTTATTTTCCAAAACTTTAGAATGAGTTTCCACGCAGAAGGCATCTCGGGTGTTCAATCTGTAAAGCTCCATCGAATGGACGCATGGCTGCAAGTTTGGTTCCCGATTTTTCTGGTCTCCCAAATCTTGGGCTTGTTGCACGCCCTCACCAAATCCTTTTCTTTCTTTTTGTTGCAGGAAGTAAGTGGCGTGCCATTTTGGTTGATCCGGCACTTACACTCACTTCGCTCGTTAGGCTAAGTTTAGAAGGCGACCCTAACGCTTCTTAGCGCTTAATACAACGCTTACATAGCTTCCAGTGACTTGAACTATGCTAGGTGCTGTGCGCGATACTCGCTTCCTAACCTCGAACTCTTTCATATAACCACTTAATAGTGTAGAGACATTAGATCTCTCCGGAGATTAGAACTAGAGTAGATGAGGACTGCGTTTCATGGAGGTAAAGTGGTATCGAGTTTTTGTAAATTGTTAATTTGTTTTGAACCGTCGCGTGCGCACTAATTGTTCGAGCTTCCTGTTGGTCTATATGTATGTTATTTGTGTTGATACAACGTATCGCAGAACCTAATCCAATGTATTTTTCTTTCCCGTCGCCGTCGTCGTGATTGCTCTGCGAAGACCCGCTCCGAAACCTGAGTAAGTAAACATTGCATTTACTTCTAGTTAGTAGCTTCGCTTCTCGGCCAAAACAATGTATTGTGTTACACGATTGGAATGATTGGCATTTGGATTAACTTCGGTGTCCATGCACTATTTGATTTGGTGCTTTAGCGAACAATTATCTATGAATAAATCAAAATTTCGAAGTCCTCGAGGACCGCTTGTAACGCAGTGTTTGCATCGTGTACGCGCTGAATAATTTCTCACCGCTTGCTCAATGAAGCAATAAATTTTGCGTTAAGTAGTATATTGTAAAGAGAAGTAGAGGCTGATTGATGTTTTCTGTTTCTAGGAGTAGACCATCGATCGCGTAAGTTGCACCGCTCTCTGTGGTGTCACTAACTATAGATAATAGCAATCATTAACTAGCGGAGGCGCGGGCGCGTGTTTTTTTACGATCGCTCCCAAATTCCAGATTTATCGCGGTCGGCACCGGCCAGATGAGCGGTATCGCTCGGCCGGTGCGCGGCGTTCGCTATTTTTGCGCGCCACGCGGCGGCGATCTATTTAGAGCCGTCGCGCTGCGCCCGCGTTGCGCCCGCGCCATCTCTCCACTACATGTCGGTCAACGGGAAACCGGTCGAGTTCCCTCCGACGTTTCCCCGTTTATTGCATGAACCGATGACACAAAAGCATGACTACCTGTACATGGAATAATATAGTAATAATTATGTGTATGTATACCATCACCACGGCAATTACAAGTATCATTTAAATGGTTCCCGCAAAAATAATCATCATTGACAATACAGATTACACTTAACGTGGAAGGTTTGTACAAGTAGGCCAGTAGGTACACGTACAGTAATTCGGAATCAAATTAAACCAATATCAGAGTACAAGTACATAATACAGATAATTAAAATGTTAACAGTTATCATGTAGTTCACGCCACGACATATAAGAGCTAAAACTTAACACTGTACAGTGCAAGTCCGTTGTCCCTGCTTGAACGCTTATGGAAGGGCGTAACGAAAAGAACTTATAATCTAACGTGTTAATATATCCGTTGGAACTCAGTATCACCGTAACATAAGTTACATATTGTACTGTTGCCGTTGTAACTTGTAACGGTATTCTAACTTTAACATCTTCGCGAGCGCAAGGACGATCATTAATTACTATTTCGTGTTTACAGGGGTGAGGGAGATCCAGAATTTATCAAGGTAATTTAAATTATTCAACTACTTACCCTGTTATATTCTTTAATTTCATTTCAAGCCATCGCCAAAAAGATTTTTTAAGAAAGAGCAACTCCTAAACATTGAAACATTTTTAAAGAATGACTACCATGTTTTTTTTCAATTGTAGACAATATTACAGTTAAATATCAGTGTTTGATTATTTACAAAAGCTGGTAAACACTTACTGATCTTCACAATTTTGTTAAGTATTTGATTTCGAAGCAAACAGTCGACACATAGGATACTGCCATAACCATCGTATTCTTTGTGACAGCGTCAAGACCAGAAGCGGTCGGACTTGGACGAGCAGCTGAAGGAGTACATCAACGAATGGCGCAAACAACGGGCCAAGGAGGAGGACGAGCTCAAACGCCTCAAAGAGAAGCAGGCTAAGCGCAAGGTAAATATTGAAAAACTATCATGATTCAATAAAAGCAATAGAGAGTTATATCTTTCACGAACAAATATATTTTTATGAGTAACATAAAGGGAATTTTTTCTTCAGAAAAGAGGAATCGTAAGTAAATAATAAAGTGATCTAAAGTTTAGACTATTTCATTACTAAAGAGGGTTAGTAACATAAGCCTAGCTCATCGGTTCAACCGTGTTCTAGAGGGTATTTTATGATCTACTAACTATGCCATTATACCTAATTCAGCCATTTTAATTCCTAGGCAACCGACAACTTATTCTGACAAATTTAATTCAGGTGTCCCGCGCTGAAGAAGAGAAGCGCCTCGCCCAGAAGAAGAAGGAGGAAGAAGAAAGAAGGGTGCGCGAGATTGAGGAGAAGAAACAGCGCGACATCGAAGAGAAGAGGCAGCGGCTCGAGGAAGCCGAGAAGAAACGCCAGGCCATGCTCCAGGCGATGAAGGACGCAAGCAAGACCGGACCCAACTTCACCATCCAAAAGAAGAGCGATAACGTAAGTTTAATAAACGAAACAATACGAATTTAAAGTAGTATAAAATGAAACAAATTTTATTAATGTCATACTATTGGATATAAATGAAAATTCGATCACGGATTAATAGTACGACACACGTAGTACAAAATAGTACGACTTGTTTGTTATAATTAAGAAGTACGTTGAAAAAACATCATAAACCAGTAATTTACTACAACACAAAAAATAGCCATCTTCTCTTCAATGTTTTCCCCAAGTTATTCCCAAGGGAATTGACAATTGAATCATTAATCAGTATTTTACCACATGGCCAGAGTAAATTAAGAGTTCTATAAAAAGATATTCACAAACAATACTAAAGTGAATTTGCGTGTGTTTAGTTCGGCCTCAGCAACGCCCAGCTGGAACGCAACAAGACCAAGGAACAGTTGGAGGAGGAGAAGAAGATCTCCCTGTCCATCCGCATCAAGCCCCTGAACATCGAGAATCTCTCCGTGGACAAGCTGCGAGTGAAGGCGCAGGAGCTCTGGGAGTGCATCGTCAAGCTCGAGACAGAGAAATACGATCTCGAGGAGAGGCAAAAGAGACAGGACTACGACGTGAGTATGCTCTATCTCCTTTAGTAATACGAAAGGGTTTGTTTTTCTAGTCTAGTCCATTGTTGTCAATTTAGATACCATTCATGTTTTGTGCAGTAATTCTAGTACCCATAAAAAATATTCTAATCGTTTATTATTTTGAGACCAAACGAAATATTTCTGCCTCGGTGGAGTAGTTGTATTGCATGGGCGGAATGCTATCGTTCCAATTTCGGGTTCGGATCCCGCGTCGGGGAAAAGTGATATTAGGTGTTTATGCCCAATATGACGATGTGTTCGCCCCCTATCACAACGTTGGACGGACCACAATTGAAGCGCAATAATTCTTTGAGTGTTAATTTTAATTACCTACTTTTCAAAATTTTTAAATCATTCTAATTACATTCTATATTCTAAAGTAAATTGGACTTTCTCTTTATGTATTAAAAAAAACAAAGCTTGCGGCCAATGTGATTAACAAAAAAATGCATATATCTCCAGTTAAAAGAGCTCAAAGAAAGACAGAAGCAGCAGCTGAGGCACAAAGCTCTCAAGAAGGGTCTCGACCCCGAGGCACTTACAGGCAAACACCCGGTAAGAAAACACTTAGTCTAATACAATTATCTGACGAATAGAGTTTGGAAATTATAATTATCAACAAATATATTTTCCTATTACTATTTGATACATCTTCCACTTTTTCGAATCATTTAAACTTAAAAGTACGATATAGTAATTGGATCCTATCACCAACGCAAACTACCAACATTGAACAAAGTATATGACTAACGATTGCGTGTGTTTACAGCCCAAAATCCAGGTAGCGTCCAAGTACGAGAGGCGCGTGGACACAAGGTCATACGACGACAAAAAGAAGCTGTTCGAGGGTGTAAGTTTAAAAAATATCTACAGTATAGAAATATTCATTGCTAATATATTTAATAATAATGATAGGAAAAATCTGCTAAAATAATAGCATAGTATAATAATAGATCTGCTAAAGATCTACAGAATTCTATTTCCTCTCCTTGCCAATGATTTGACGCTGATATAAAATTTAGAACATTTTATTTCACGGAGGAATATATTTAATTACTTTTAATGACTACAAACCAGCGAGCAAAAGCTAGTTCTAGTATCTAAGCGTACACAAGACTTGAATACAGTACAAGAATGAGAGCATCACAGCACATTGCACAGATTCCTCTAAACAAACTCACACAAGTAATATTCAAAGAGTATTTTAAACGCAGGGTTTGGATGCACAAACTGCGGAAATTATGGATAAGATGTGGAAAGAAAAGATGGAGGAATTTATGAACCGTACTAGAAGTAAGGAGCGGTGGCGTGCCCTTTTGAACGGAGTTTGCCCCTTGAGAACGATGCATGTCGACACGGCATGGTCGCATCTGTACCCATCTCCATGTATCACACTGTAAAATTGTATTTGGGAAGGAATTTCAAGACATATTTTAAAATTTTATTTACATGGGAATTTTTTTCACCGCCTATTTTGATTTTCATACAATTGTATTGAATTTTTTCATCGATTGCAAAGAAGTTTCCCATTTCAATAGATTTACTATCATTAATGATGTTTTATATCGTCATGAGCTCTGGGTTATATCAGACATTTATAGCCTATTATTAAGATATAGTTATATTTATATTAATTTAGTCCCTTTCCCAAATAGATTTGACAGTGCACCAATCGCACATACCCCTTCGTGTGCACACCGTTGTAACGTAACCACAAATGACCTTGTGTTAACATTCCATCTAGGACCTAGAGAAACTGAACAAGGACTTCCTCGAGAAGGTGTGGCAGGAGAGGGCCGATCAATTCGGTGGCAGGCAAAAGAGTAAGTAACTAGAGGCCATCTAAATTCAACTATCGTATCAGTTTCTCCAACCTTCAACACGACTTTTTATGCTATGGCATCAACTCTTTCATGAATTAGGTATTTTATTATTGATTTAGAATATTATTTGAAAGGAGATAAGAGCGGTAATAGATTGTGGTAGATAGTAAACTGATTTACAACTATAAAATAGTCACAGGTGGCGCTCTACATCAGTACATCCGAAACTATTTCAACCTTCTAAATCGCGTACTAGATTAAAAGGGTCATTATAAATGTAGGTGACGAGAGAAATATGATTCGAGAGTGGATTAATATTATTTATAACATGATATCGTCTATTTAATGTTCGAGGTCCACCTTGGCGCTTCGTGGCTGGTATTTCGCCAAATAGTTAATTACATAGTTCAAGTGAATTTGGCTGTAATTCAAATGAACCACACGTCGTTGTGGAGCTATTTGTTAAACGCAAACAATTCCCGCGTGAATTGGCATTAAAATAAAGTAAACTGATCTGCTATTTCCTGCGCGGTGCGTGCCAAGAATCAGTAATTAGTATTTGGCGTGAACAATTTGGAATGATAGTGAAACAACAGGGCTTAAGGACTTTTAAAAGCATACAAATATTCTAGATGCTAGCTGAATTGTTTAGGCAAGATAATCAATAAAGTATAATGCAGAGAAGTGCTTTATGTCCAGCAACGATAGACTAAACATGACGAGAACTGAAGTTTAAATTAGATAAAACATTTTGCAATGCTATAAGCAAATTAGTTGTGTTGATTGTTGAAGGAGAATAAAAAAATGAATAATATTCAATACATAAAATCCAATATCAATAAGATCCACAGCATTTGGTAGCGGTTTACGATCAACACACATACATGCATCTTGTGTTCAAATTCATTTAGCACGTTGATTTCTTGCACTTGAAATGTTGAAAATCCTTCTTCCTTTATGTTTATGTAGATCAGAACAATATAAATTAAAATATATTGCACTAGTGTACTTACTAGAAGTAGCAGTACCCTAAAAATACATACAAAATATGTTATTAAATGAAAAAAAAAAACACTATGCAAAATAATTTGACTGTCTCCGATTTTTCTAATTGTATAAATGTGGGAGTGAAAGACATCGTCAATGTCTAGAGAATTCGCTGGCCGACATAATCTTGGCAACCATCGACGGATGCATTACTTGGACTTTGGAGTAATGTTAAACTGAATGACGAGACGATCTCGCTCGCCTGATGGTAAAACCGGGCCTACCTCTATACTGTAGCAACAACAGAATTCCATATTAATGACCACTGCATAGAACACTACGCTCGTCAGCCAGTCATTAAATAAGAAATAACTAATTATAAAAAATAATTGAGGCTACCAGGCTATTTAGATATTATCTAATAGTAAAAGCAGAGGACAGGCTACCAGTCTTTGAAGTCATAAAACTAACACCCATAATTCAAACAGCGAGACTGCCCAAGTGGTTCGGCGAGAGGCCCGGCAAGAAGAAGGGTGAGACCGACTCGCCCGAGGGCGAGGAGGACGTCAAGGCCGAACCCGAAGAGGACGATGAGCCTCAGTATGAGCCTGAACCCGAAGAAGAGGAGGAAGTCGTAGAAGAGGTCGAAGAGGAGGAAGAAGAGGAAGAAGAAGAGGAGGAAGAAGAGGAAGAAGAAGAAGAGGAGGAATAAGTGAGTATATGTATATTGAACGCGTATATAGACCGGTTAACCGAAGCTGGCACGTTCATAGTACTCACACCAATAAAAAATTACACAGTATGTTAAAAAAATCTAATTATTATAATTGAAAGGAAAGATACATAGGTATCAGCTATATTTTTTGGCTTTGTTGACGCGTGAGCATTGCGTTGTCATGACAACTAACGTATGATTATTCACAGACACTACACATGCGCAGCTTGCAAATGTGTTGTACGCGCCAGCTTTCGGTAATCGACATATAGTAGCCTCATGGAAAAATAGATTATTATTTACATTGCTTACAATGGTTGGACCAGGAGTAATATTCCAAAACTTATCAACGCACATTAATGTTACAAAGACGTAAATTTTTTTAGAAGTAATTTTTGTATCCTCTAAACCGATTTTAATAATTATTTCACTAATAGAAAGCTATTGACATTCGACATATGTGTGTAATATGCTAAATGTATTTCTGTTGCGTTTTAGATGTGACTCGCCCCGAGCAGTGGAGCCAGACCGCCGACACGAGCCACACGCGTCGGACCGCACTGTTTTGTAACCATTAACTTATTTCTATTAAAGTTATTTTTATTATTTATACTGTCAAAATCATTCGCACCGTCGCTGACAACCATGACGATACATTAAACTAATTTATTTCAACACACCGTGTTGTTTATTAAATCCCTGTGATGGCAAAATTTATAAACTACTAGCTGACCCGGCAAACGTTGTTTTGCCATATAAGATCTTTTTAGATATTATTTTAGTAGAAAAAAATGAATAATTGATCAGTTACCGACCGGGGTTAAAAGTTATTAGCCCGTCAACGCCCGCGTATATATAGCTATAAGCTAATCTATACTTAATAGCTTTTGCCCGCGGCTCCGCCCGCGTGAATGAGTTTTCCCGGTATAAAAGTCCCGCTTAAAATGTAGCTTATATGACACGTTCGTAGATTTACCATAGCAGCGCCATCTATTGATTACTTACTCAACCCAGTCGAAAGGTATCGACATCTGTTAGAATCATTCATAGCAGCGCCATCTATTGATTACTTACTCAACCCAGTCGAAAGGTATCGACAGGTTTTGGCGGGAACTTGGTAGTGTCATGAGGTGCTCTTGTTTTAATTCATTATTTCGGTGATACTTAGTGTTATATTGCATAATTATGGTGGTATACTATCCAATATAGTTCTATTAAAGGGCTCAAATGAAGTGAATTGAAATAACTGTGCTAGTCAAGTGTTTGTTTTGTTGCCGCCAAAACTCCTCGATAAAGTCTTGGTAAGGTAGCCACTGCTTTACTTCGACATAGTACTACTACTACTGAGGATAACAAAGAAACAATATTATATAGTATGTAACTTCTAAAAACTTTGACACTGGCAGATGCGCAAACCGCGCCTTGCCAAAGAGAAAAAACAAAAAAAAAAAAAAAAGGTATCGACATCTGTTAGAATCAGTTGGAGTTAAGATAATTGTGACTGTCAAATAATAACAGACAAATAATTAGCAATAAATTAAAATTGCCACTATAATTTGAGATTTAAACTATCCTATCTCTCAAGTTGGATCGAACTGCACATGGTGTGTGAATTTTATTATAATCGGTTAAGTGGTTTAGGAGTCCATTGAGCACAAACATTGTGACACGAGATTTATATATATTAAGATAGAAAATAATAAATATTACAGATTCATATAACTTTGCCGTTGTGAAGTTAGTCACATGACCTGCCCTCTACACCTCCTAGCGTTCTTTACTCTGTAAAAATAGTTACGGCTTCGTTTTTGACTAACTTCAGGTCAGCAGTTATATGACGCGAACTGTAACTAATAACTCGCGATCTTTGAATAACTATATACCTAGATAGAATGACGCGTTGCAATGAAACTAAAACAAACAGTGGACTTAGAATGTGACACGAAGACGCAACTCGTAAAACGATGTCGTTTAATTTTGATGCTTGTGATTGATCGAGAGACCAATATGTCAGTCAAGCGTTAGTCTCTCAACCAATCCCAATAAGACGAAACGGAGACGTGACGTGTTTTTTTGTCACATTCTAAGCCCACAGGCCAACTTTTCTTAAGCTAGTATGCGTGACAGCTGTGTCATACGCTATCGCTGCATCATTCTGCGTATCCTTTTGTGCGCGCATAATGATACCAGTTATTACATGGTTTCTATTAAAACGGGGAGATAATTATATCCATGAAAAACAACAAAAATTAAATCACTCGAACTTATTTACTGGGGAACAGTTCGCCTCTATTTTTTTCGACGCGTTTGAAACATTCAGTGTCTATCTAGGTATATAATTAATCAAAGCTCGCGATGTATGTATTTCTGGATTTTCGGTGTAACTTGTGGCTTCATTGTTAATTGGGCCGCGTCATGTAATAGATCAAAACACGATTTGGCCTACAGATTCGTAGAATAGAAGTTTATACCAAACTATTGAAAATATTCTTTATTTGAATTTCTAAAAGAACCATTTTATATGCATACACTACAACCACGAAAAAGTTAGAAAAAATACAAAGTTATTTCAAATCCAACTATGGTCCAAAGATAAGACTTTTTATACTGATTTGAGATTCACCAACGATCCCATTATATCTTGTTTTATTGACGAGAAAAAACATTGTGAGGAATATCAAATGTATTAAAATAGCCTCCTAGAAAAAGCCTAACACCCTCAGCTTGAGTGGACTGAGATAAGCAATGGAGCAACAACACTGGACTAATATCCTACACATATTATTGATACGAAAGTCTTTGGACATGTTTGTTGGAAATAACTGTTGGATCCAAGCAATACTTAGCTATAATTAAACGATTGTTTGCAAGTAACATACAGACTTTCAACTCAACCCAGTAACTCATTTTACAAACGGCTACTGAAAGTGCAAAACCTTTTTTCCAATGTTTTAGTAGTAAAATTCTTTTACACTTGTTACCATAGAATAATAACGCCAAGAATGATAGTTTCATATTAAAAAACTGTCAAGTGTGAAGCATAAAACTCATTGATGTAGGCGTAGGCCACACGTATTGACGTTCTGCCACACGCACACAAGGGTGCAAATAATGTTGCTAGTGGTATCGGATTTTCCCCAAAACCTTAAGTCATTATTTAGGATTATTTAATTATGGAATTATTATTATTGTTCGCAGTAAGGGATTACTTTATCCTTAATTTTAATTATAAAAATCTGAAATAAAAAATAATAAAATAAATTCCTTAGAATGACCAAAACAGTACCAAATTAAAAACAAATTACGTTGATGACGTGAATTAAACGGTTGAATGCGGTATTTACATTTGCCTCCATTCTAGTTTTATGATGATGATATGAATGAATGCCTTTATTTATGTCAATAATGTCAAATGTATCTGGTTCTATTTTATTACGGTTCTTTTGCGAATCATAGCAAAAAAGGCAGCATCACCATTCACCATTCAACCGTATAATTGACGTCATTTGAAGCTTAGTGCTTACGTCTGCTGAAAAAAAGACGAAATTAAAAGTTAAAATTATAAATGATAACTTCATAATTTCTAAAAAAAAAAAGATACAGGTGTCCTTATTTTAGAACTATTTTCATTTAAAATAATAATATAAGCTTGTAAAAATTGGAAATGTCAATTAAAATCAACTCATCAGAAAAATATTATTTTCATAATACTGGCAACACAATTCCAAAGCATGCAAAGGTACCAATTAAATAAGTTAATTTTAGAAACATATTAATTTTAGAATATGAACATCAACATTTGGGGTATCAATTTTCTTTTTTTTTGGCAACATTTTGATATAATGGCGTCTATAAAATCTTTGAATTATTGTTTTTGCTTTAGCTATTATTTTATGTCAAAATATTAGATTAATCGTAATAATTGCATGTGAAATGTTATGTTACAATGTTTCTTAAAATTATCCGAGATACTGTGACATCAGTTTATTGCACAAACCATCATTTTAAAATTAAATATCGAGAGCTGATAGCGCTACGATTCGGCCTTGAGCACTGACGCGGGATGTTTGGTTACTAGGCTAATTTAGCCTAGTTTTACTTGCCTCACTAAGCGTGTATGTTCACGGTTTCTATGTGTTATTATTCTAAGCTTGTTACTTTTTCAAGCCGAGAAGAATATGAACTTAAAACCGCGTAAGTATGTTGCGTTATAATATGATCTAGGATATAGTGGTATTATACAATAAATAATAAAATATATAATATATTAGTATCAATTTATTTACACAAAATAAGCAAACGAGGAATTTTAAAGACATACAATTTGCCTGAATTTTTGAATAAAAATATCATAACTTATCAAATATAATTTTTATGAATGCTACTTAAATGTATGTTTGTATTGCTTCCTACACTTAATCGCTCATTCGCTACACATAAATTATAAAACTACAATTAATACGGGTCAAACTTGACCCCGATGGGTAAAAAACATCTCCGGGTCAAAAATGGAACGTCTTAAATCAATAAAACCAAGGTAATAATTGTAAGTGAATAATGAATATATTGTAATACAATAATATAAACCTACAGTAACATTAGGGGGAAGGTCGCTCAGGCGGCGGGCGTGGGGTCGGCGGGTGGCTTCGGCTGCGGCGCCTTCTGCATCATGTTGATCTTGTCGCCTAAACTCAGAGCCATGCCCTGGAACGAAGTAAATCCATTATAGGAAATATCGATACAGAATCTGTGACAAGTGAAGTCATTGTTTTTGAGAAATAGTCGAAAAGTGTAGCAAAGTGATGCTTCGATCTCTACGTATGATAGATGCGATGTTTCTGGTATCAATCTAATTCAGCAGTGTAGGCTTGAGAATTAAAGGTATAAATAATGAACCAGTTAAAATTTTCATTTATAACGATGGGTATTAATTTTTTTAATAAAAAATTTAACCGCCTCAAGAACCACTAAATATCAAGAAATATTTAACATTACCTATATTATACTGATTACTAATTTTGGAGGCGGTTGTAATATAACCAAACTACTGAACCGAATCCTACTAATATTATAAACGACAAAGTTTGTAAGTATGGATGTTTGTTACTCTTTCACGCAAAAACGGATTTCGATGAAATTTGGCACACGTGTAGATTATGTCCTGGATTAACACATAGGCTACTTTTTATCCCGGGAAAATATAAAGCGGGACTTTTATCCCGGGGAAACTCATTCACGCGGGCGGAGCCGCGGGCAAAAGCTCGTACGAAAAAAAAAACTGTAGGCCCAATCTGAAGGAATATTCTTTGAAATAAAAAAAAAACAAATCGGTTAATTGATAACCTCGTTGTTTTTTTTGTAGTCGGTGAAAAAGTTGCCATATGGTTGAGTAGTGCATGTAGTGTAGGATGTGTTATAATTTTTTTACAATTATTTAGTGCTGGAAAAATAGAGTCATTATTGCTACCGCCACTGAAGGGTTGAGTGGAGCAGTTATATAGGTTTCACCGGGCTTACGACCTGACCCAATGTCGACATGCGGTGGTATAACGTCATACGACCGAACATTGGGCCGAGTCCTCGCTGCTGAGGTTGTATAGTGCATGTAGTGAAGTATAGTGTCGTGTAGTGTGTTGTACCTGGCTCTTGCCGCGGATGCGCACGTGTCCGAGCACGGCCGCGCCGGGGCGGTTCAGTGGCAGCTCGATGCTGAGGTTGTATAGTGCATGTAGTGTAGTATAGTGTAGTGTAGTGCGTTGTACCTGGCTCTTGGCGCGGATGCGCACGTGTCCGAGCACGGGCGCGCCGGGGCGGTTCAGTGGCAGCTCGATGCTGAGGTTGTATAGTGCATGTAGTGTGTATAGTGTAGTGTAGTGTGTTGTACCTGGCTCTTGGCGCGGATGCG
Source organism: Sphinx pinastri (assembly GCA_947568825.1). Taxonomy (NCBI): domain Eukaryota; kingdom Metazoa; phylum Arthropoda; class Insecta; order Lepidoptera; family Sphingidae; genus Sphinx; species Sphinx pinastri. Next base: position 1,159,632 of record OX387623.1, read on the forward strand.
CACGTGTCCGAGCACGGGCGCGCCGGGGCGGTTCAGTGGCAGCTCGATGCTGAGGTTGTATAGTGCATGTAGTGTGTATAGTGTAGTGTAGTGTGTTGTACCTGGCTCTTGGCGCGGATGCGCACGTGTCCGAGCACGGGCGCGCCGGGGCGGTTCAGTGGCAGCTCGATGCTGAGGTTGTATAGTGCATGTAGTGTGTATAGTGTAGTGTAGTGTGTTGTACCTGGCTCTTGGCGCGGATGCGCACGTGTCCGAGCACGGGCGCGCCGGGGCGGTTCAGTGGCAGCTCGATGCTGAGGTTGGCGAGCGCGTCTTCGCCGAAGATCGACCGCGCGTACAGGTTCGCCGCCATGAACCCGCATTGGCCTGACAGCGCCTGCGCACAACGGGTTACAAATCAGATATAACTCGTCTCTGGATCACTTCAGGCGGGCCATCAACATTTACTAAAGAACTTTGGTCATGGACGGGCAAAGGATTAGCTCAAGGAGATCCTCTCTCCCCACTCTTGTTTAACATTGTAACCCATAAGATTGACCAACTATTGGACAGTGTTAAAAGTTTACAATATGCTGATGATTTTGTTTTCTATGCACAGAATAAAAACATACAAAAAAATGCGTTGGATATGCAGAATTGCCTAATTAATGTATCCTATATTTTGGAACAAATTGGATTGAATATTTCTTTTTCTAAAACTCAAATTTGTTTATTCAGTAGAGGTCGAAGACGAGAACAAGTAAATGTGACAATTAACGGTAAAAGCATTGCTGTAGTAGATTGCGTAAGGTATTTAGGAATCTGGATGGATAGATCATTAAGATGGAATAGACACATAAAAGAAATTTCTACAAAAGCCTTAAAGTCAGTAAACATTTTAGGTTTAAGAACAACTTTATTTCTCATGAAGAATTGCATACATAATTCACTTACTGAGAAACAATGTTTAAAAACTAAAATTTATATCTAGAGCGCACAAAGGTAGGTACGCAGTGATATTTTAACAATATGTGCAGATACGGCACCTATACTGTAGTCGGCTCTCAAAAACTGCACATTATCCCACATATAGTTAATTTAATATTACAATAACAAACAATATCATGACACGTGAAAGTATTACGGCATATCATAATTCTCATTATTATCATATAGAAAATTTTATCGAACATTCTTTAGACTTTAACAGACTTTAACAATTCTAACAGATTCTGTTACGATACTAAGGCCGATTGTGCTAATTAGTTCAATTTTAGTGTGCCATTTGGAGACTGTTTATAACGCATTTACACCTTTTTTGTAGGTACGTAAACAGAAATAATAGCAAAAATGTGGGTAAACATATAGCAAACAGTAAGAAACTTGTTCCTAGCTGAGCAGGACATGAGTGCATGAATTGATTGTACTAGATGAGGCATTGATGGCATAGTCTCTTATCAACACTTTTTTTTTTTTTTTTTTGTTATTATTTTTTCATTAGTTTGCGTTTAATTTTAGAAATTATTAATACATATTTTAGTTTAAAGGTAAACTAAAAACTTGTGTTGTGGTGTAACTTAAGAAATTGTTTTTTTTTTTTTTTTTTTTTTTTTTTTTAACATAAATTATTCTTTTTATTTCCTTATTTGTATGTATTAATTGTATAAATTTTAAGTAGCTTTCTGAATCGGGCATAACTTTTTTCTTTTTTTATTTCCGTTGGTAGTTTATTGTAAATTTTGACGCCCTCAAACTCCAAATTTCTTTTTCCATAGTTAGTTCTAGGTGGGCGGGTCACTAAGTAACTAGCACGTCTTAAATTAATCTTTCGTGTTTGTTGTTTTGTTACAAACTTTAAATTCGAATGGATTTCCTTATTTAATATTTTACGAATAAGAATACATGTGTAGTATATGTACGTTTGTTTTATATTCATTATTTTTGTTTCCTCATATATCTTTTCAGTAGGTGTACGAAATTTATAGTTAAATAAGGTTTTAATTAATCTATTCTGAACTCGTTGGATTGGATCTATATTGGTCTTTGCTGCTGTGCCCCAGATTTCAATGAGATAGTCGATATGAGGTTTAACCAGAGAATTGTAAATAAGATATCGTACTGTTCGAGGGAGACAATTTGTTATATTACGTAGTGTCCCTGTAAGTGGAATTAGTTTAAGTTTAATTTTTTCTAGGTGTGGCTTCCAAGTTAGGTTACTATCTAAGATAAGTCCGAGATATTTTTCTTTAGGTTTTCGTTCAAGTAGTTGGCCGTCTAATTTAAGTTCAAGATTATCATTTATTGTTTTGTTTTTTGCTGCAAAAATTACATAATTTGTTTTCGTTATATTAATAGTTAAAAGATTTGACTGAAACCACTCATTTAGTAGATTAAGATCATTCTGAGCGTCAGCTATTATTGTTTCGACTGAGTATCCAAAGTAAAAGAGACTTGTATCATCTGCATAGAGGGAGATGTCACCTTTGAGATCTAGCTCACTGATATTGTTAATATAAATAAGGAACATGAGGGGACCCAATATTGATCCCTGAGGGACGCCAAAATTGAGGACACTGGGACTGCTTTCATATTCACCTATTTTTACTATTTGTTTACGGTTCTCCATATATGATCTAAAAATATCAAGTGCTTTGCTTGTAACACCACTGAGTTCTAGTTTTTGTAATAATAAGTCATGGCTGATGGTGTCAAAGGCTTTTCTAAGATCAATAAATATACCTAAAACCACTTGTTTTTGATCAATTTTGTTTTTAATTTTGGTTACGAGATCAATTGTAGCTGCAAGAGTATTTGATTGAGGTCTAAATCCATACTGTTTAGGGTATAGGAAGCTTTTTGATTTAAGGAATGATATTAATCGGTTATAAAGAATCTTCTCGAAAACCTTAGAAATCACCGGGAGAACCGATATAGGTCGGTAATTGCACGGGTCAAATTTACTTCCGGTTTTATAAACTGGTACAATTTTTGCTACTTTTAAATCGTTGGGAAAGATACCCCGTGCCATACAATAGTTAATGCAGGCTGTAAGTTTCGAGGCAATAGTATCTTTCACGCATTTAATAATTTTTGTACTAATACCATCAATGCCAGATGCAGTATTACAGTCCAAATGTTTAATTATGGTCATAACTTCCATCGTAGTTGCTGGTTTCAGAGACTGTAATTCCGTTTTATCAGATGGCCTACTTTCTTCCACGATTCGACTTCCTTTTGATTTATTAGAAATCATGTGTGCTAGGGTTGAGCCAATAGTAGAAAAGTATGAATTGAAACTCTCACATATTTCTTTTTGATCTGTAATAGTACCAGCTTCCGTTTCAAGTTTGTCTGGTCCAGTTCTGAAAATCTTGGCTGGTGCGTCATGGGGAGTACATCCCAAACATTTACGAAGAATTTATATTTCGTTGATTAGAAGTAGGATAGATTATGCTAGTTTTATCTATGATAATGCAGCAAAAACTAACCTAGCGAAATTGGACAAAATTCAAAATTCTGCGTTACGCATAATAGGAGGCTTTATTAAAACTACACCCATACATGTTATGGAGTGTGAATTGTGTTTACCTCCACTACATATACGACGGAAATATTTAGCTACGAAGTATTGTCTCAAATCTCAGTCGTTCGAAAACAACCCAACCATCGATATATTAAACTGTTTGTTAGACTATCTTACCCATAGTTATTGGAGAAATAAGAAAATTCCCCTGCTATTAACTGTGTATAACAAGACTAAAAATGACAACTTATCGTCTAGCTATCCGTTAGAAATGTTTAATCTTGATACCTGGGTTTCTAATATAAATTTAGAGAAAGTAGTACAAGATAAACTAGATTGTGTTAAACAGTCCAAAAAAAACTATGATAATAACTGTTTAAAGCCCTCTATTTTAGAGGAAATATACAATAAGTACAATGAATATTTGCACATTTACACAGATGGATCAAAAATGGGCAGCACTCTTGGTGCAGCCTTCTTTGATTCCAGGAATAAAATGAAGGGGCAATTTAAAATGTATAACAGTGAACTAAGCATAATGACAGCAGAACTTATTGCAATATCAGAAGCTTTGACATACTTACAAAGTTTGGGTAGTGAGAAGTTTGTTATTTTCGTAGATAGCAAATGTGCGCTACAGCATATAGCTCGATGCGCCTCCGGCCACAGAGGTGTCTCGATAGCTTATGTTATATTAAAACAAATTCTCTATTTTACCTCAATCAATGTTACTCCAATAATGCAATGGGTTCCGTCACATATCGGGTTGGCTGGGAATGAGCAGGCAGACCAGTTAGCAAAGGTGGCCTTAATAGAAGGTATAGAAAGAAATATGTTCAAACCAAGTTATTTTGAGCTCTTATCAAAGTATAAATTGCAAATTTATATAAACTGGCACGAATATTTTAATGAAAGATCACAAGAGAAAGGCATCTGGTATAAAACAATACAATGTGAACCCCCTCACGTTCCTTGGTTTGCTAATACTAAACTTAGTAGAAAACTCATTGTAATGGCGCATAGACTACGATCTGGACATGTCCCACTCGGAAAATTTAAACATCTTATTGGTTTAAGTGCTAGCCCCAACTGTGAAGAGTGTCATACTATTGAAGATGTATATCATTTGTTGATGGAATGTGTTAGATCTCAAGATGTCCGTGAGGCTCTGAGAAGAACTCATAACATAAACTTTAAGGACATCGGCATCTTCCAAAGTATTCTCTCAGAGCCTCATTCTGATGCAGCTGCTCTTCTGAAAGAAAGAAAGAAAGAAAATTTCTTTCTTTCTTTTCTTTCTTTCTTTCTTTCTTTCTGTATACAATGTTGTAAACGGTGTGGAAATGATTTATATTATGTGTTGTATATATGTATTCATATTTGTATTATGGGGCTGACATAGTCTCCTAAGAGACTCTAAGCCTCTAAATAAATAAAAAGAAATTAAAAAAAAAAAAAAAAAAAAAAAACTTTGGTCATGCTTAAAAATTGCCACCCCGATCTTGTCTTTGCAACCTCATAAGCCGCAAAATCGAACCAATATTACTGGACGAACTTCGGCTGATATCAGAATGCAGCTCGTTGTCCGAGCTTGTCTGATGTCCGATGCATATCACATCCACTTCATTTATTTTTTTATTTATTTATCAAACTTGAGTACAATGTTTTCCTTACGAACTAAAAAATATTGCTATTAAATTGTTACATAAAAATAAAATTGAGATCATAGGGAATGAAAAACCGTTGCTTGGTCCCTACACTAGGCACTGCCTGTATCGTAGGCGACCAATTTACATTCCAAGTTACCTGGAATAATGAAATTAATCGAAAAACATCAATGCAAGCTTTATAATATATAAGTCACATTATGAAAGTTTAGGTCGGTGAGTGTGTGTTTGTGTATAATATGTTATGGGTGGATGTGTACGTATGCATGAATATAAACGAGTGTGTGTGCGTGATTGTTCTGTATGGGTGTATTTGTTTGTGTATGATTGTGTTTGCTGTGAATGGACTCTAGTTGTCTACCAGACTACTTTAATTAGTGCTTCAGTGTCACTGTATTCAAGGGAACCTAACCACTTCTGGACCTTAAGTTTTGTTTCTCTGACCGAATAATGTTTTATTATACATTTTGCGTTTACTTTGTTATATATATAGGGATGAAGAAAAGCGCTGAATCTTCTTGCAAAAGATGTATTAACTGATGGTGTCGGAAGTTTGTATATACGATCGAGTAACATATTTTCATAATTATCCGAAGCTAAGACGGTTCGATGCATGTTTAGCATAACCCTCAGGATAAACAAACTACGGACTGAAAGAACTTGTATTTCTTTATACAGACTAGTGGTTGGATACATGAAAGGTTTTTTAAAGGTCACTTTGAGCACTGATCGTTGTGCTCTTTCTAGGAACATCATATACGACGCTGCTGCTCCACCCCAAACTATTATGCAATACGATATTATAGATTGACAGATTGCAAGATAAACAGTTTTAAGTAGTTCAATGGAAGCTGAAGTGCGCAAGTTTTTAAATATGTAAATTAATTTCCTAACTCTATTTGCTGACATTATTAGGTGCTGCTTGAAATTTAGTGTTTCGTCAATTAGTACGCCAAGATATTTAATACTGGAAGATTTACTGATAATTTTACAGTTACAGTTTAAAGTTTTAGTACAAGTATGAATTTTAATATTTTTATTTGAAGGTGGTGCCGAAGCTTTAGTTTTGTGAAAACATATATATGTGGTTTTTAATAAATTAAGAGTCAATAAATTATTATGTAGCCAAGTGGCAATGTTTTTCATTCCTCTTTCAGCTACTTCAAAAACTTCCGACCAAGTATTTGCGTAAAAAATTACAGCCGTATCGTCTGCGTAACATATGATATCAGAATTACTAATGTTGGTTTTAATATCATTTATATATAAAATAAATAATATAGGTCCTAATATGCTTCCCTGTGGAACGCCGTATTCTAGAGTACATGAGTTGCTTTTATCTTGGTTGATTTTGACACATTGCTTACGATTAATTAAATAACTACGGAACCAATTCAAGCAAGTGCCTCTAATACCCAGGAGCTCCAGCTTTCGCAATAATATAGGGATACAGACCGTATCGAAAGCCTTGGTTAAGTCGAGAAATACGCCTATACAAGCCTGCTTTTTGTCAAGCTTTTCTGAAATTATTTTAGTCATTAAATCAACTGCATTTTCAGTTGATTTATTTGCTCGAAAACCGAATTGTCTTTCTGATATTATATTGTGTTCATCAAGAAATTTTATGAGTCGTTTATGCATTAATTTCTCCAAAATTTTTGAAAAGGACCCTAAAAGTGATATCGGGCGGTAGTTATAAGCTTCAAATTTGTCACCTGATTTATGGATAGGAGTAACTGCTGCCATTTTCCAGGCAGTCGGAAAAATACCTTGTGATAAACTAAGGTTACAGATAAATGTTAGCGGGGTAATTATATGCTTTTGGATCGAGTATAATAATCGGTTTGAGATACCATCGAGGCCTGGTGCACTAAAAGGTTTTAAACCTACAATCAACGATTTAATCTCTGCTTCATCAGTGGGATCAAGAAATAAAGATTGTAGTGGTGTATTGTCGATTGTTATTTTACGCGTAAGTGACTCCTGGGTTTCATTAGAAGTTGAGAGTATTTTATTTGCTAATTGTTTCCCAACACAGGCGAAATAATTATTACAGTGATCTAAGGAATTTATAACGGAATCTTTAGTTTGTGTGAGCTCTATTGGTACCTGTATATTTTTTTTTGTATGTGTTATATTCTTAATGGTGTCCCAAAGCTGTTTTGGACAATTTTTACTCTGTTCTAGTTTATTTGATTCATGATTTTGTTTTAATTGACGAATAACGTTGCCATAGAAGTTTCTGTAGCGGGTATAAATCAGTTTAAGGGTATCATCTTTTGGGTTCTTACGAACTTTAGAATGAAGGTGATCTTTATGTTTGGCGCACCTTATAAGGCCAGGGGTCATCCAAGGTTCCATGGTAAATTTTGAGCGACTTACTTGTTTTTTTACAGTGTTTTTATTTATTATTTCAGTAATAGTAAGTTCAAAAGTAGCAACTACTTCATCCAAAGAATTTTTACTTATTACATCGCTCCAATTAACTTCGTTTAATTCTACTTTTACAGAATCGTAATCAATTTTAGTTATCAGTCTACATTTACTGGTATATTTGTTTATGTTTGTGACCACCCCTGCTATAACAATGTCATGGTCTGTTATATCTGTATTACATATAACTGATTGCGTTTCAAACTTAGATGTGACATTAATATGATCTAAGCATGCATTACTTCGTGTGGGCTTATTAACTATCGGCTTAAGATTCAGTTCAGCCAATAAACACAGATAGCTTGCACTTGTATATGCATCCGAGTCACTGTCTAAACAAGTATTTATATTAATGTCACCAGCAACAATTACACATTTAGAGTATTTAATCGTTTGAATAGTGCAAGCCAGGGAATTTAAAAAGGGCATGGCGTCAGTGAATGATGGAGACCGGTATATAGCTAGTACGGCTATATCGTTTTGTATCAAAATTTGTAGGCAATTTGCTTCTTCGATCAAAGGCTCTGTGACCTGTGCTGACCATTGGTTGTTGACATATGCAACTACACCACCAGCTTTATTTATGTATTTCGTTGTTCTAAAGTAATTATATCCTTTTATTTGTGGGATAATGGAACCATCATTAATCCAACACTCAGTTAAAATAATTATATCAAAAGACATGCCAAGTCTCACAAGAGTGGTTAGAAACATATCAAAGTTATGTTGTAAACTTCTAATATTTAAGGTCAGAATCTTTAGATTATATTTGTTCGAAAAAAATGCTTTACAAGATTCAGGATTACTTACTATATGACAAGCAATTTCAGACGAATCGAGTTCTCGTAGTATATCAGGATTAGCCATTAATAATTATATGTTTTTGTAGTTTGACGCAATAGTAAATGTTCAATAAGAATACTTGCCATAAGTAACCTGAGAAATTGTAAAGCATTTGTATTTTTAATTGAGTAGTCCCATAGACAGTTTTGTGAGTTTGAAGAGTCTCGGTAGCTCTTTCATTAATTGTAAATGTTATTATGCAATGTGTGTGGGTGTCTGTGATATGTGTGTGGGTGTATGTGTTATGTCTGTTAAACGTGAGAGTGTGTACTATAACCATGCGAAAACTTAGTAGATGGTTAAATTTGTTACCATATGGGCACAATATTAAATAATAAAATAAAAAGAGCATTATAAAATGAGGTTGCAGTACAAAACATAATACTATATTAAGCTTACTCTTTAGCGTGAGGTAAGTTAGAAGGTTTTGTCTGGTTTTGGAGGAGTGTGTTGATGTCTTCTCTTGATTTAATATGATGAGCCTCCGAGGCCTTACCATCGTGTTTTTTGACAAAAATGGATCCTCCTTTCGTCCAGCAATATTTATATCCAGCTTCTTTGAAGTGAATTCTACTTTCACGAAATAAAATCCTATTTGCTCGAGTTAACCGTTCGTTAAAGTAAATGTTAGTAGTTATACCTTCTATGTTAAGGTCATTCGTAGTTAGTCGTCGTGACTTAGCAGACTTGTAGAATAGGTCTCTTGTATAACGTCGAGAAAAACGGACAACAAGCGGGCGAGGAGTGTTATTAGTTGCATTTTGACGTGGACCTACACGGTTGACATAATCAATGTCAAAGTCGGACAGTTGTGATCCTACTTTGGTGGCTATGATTTTCATTAGATGGTGAGGGTTTTCATGTACTGTTTCAGTAATACCACAAATTTCTATTTCATTTGACATCATTGATTGTGTGATATTGTTTATTTGGTTCTGTAGAGTTACATTTTCTTTCATTATGTCAACGATCTTGCTGGCTTTATCTTCGGCTGCCAATAACCTACATTCTTGAGATGAGAGAGCAGACGATAATTCTTCAACTCTGGTTTCACAGCGTCTCAAGGCAGTTATAGCTACATCAAATTCTGTTTTCATGGATGTTATTTCAAGCCGCAACAGCCGTATTTCATCCGTCAATTTATGTAGGGGTGAAGCAGAATCTTTGAGCAACGTATCTGACATTCGAATGGGGGTTTCAATATCAGCACTTTTATTTTTTGAGAGGCATGCACATTCAGGACATATCCATGTTTTCCTAATCTCGCTGTTTACACTTGAGATGTTGACACAAAGGAGATGATATCTTTTGTTGCAATTTATCTTGGTGCAACAAACGAATTTTCTGTCCGTGATTATATTTGCACATGCCGCACAACAGTTGCTTTGCTTTGGAGTCATTTTAAGTAAACACTACTAATAATTATAATTCGCAAACAGTAGCTATAAAAAGGTTCTGTTCAATCTGGCAACGTGGTACGGGGTAGTTAGGCGATAGAATTGTTCTGTACAGATCGGCAACGTGTAAGCGGTTGTGGAATTCGGCGACACGCACGACGCTTCGATAGCGCGAGTTGTCGTAGGTCAGGAGATTAATTATTTTGAAATTTTTATTACTTTGTATTTACACTATTTAATGCACTATTATCACTTTTGTTTTTATATATTTCTTCAGTAATATTTATAGCTTATAATGTGATGAAAAACTGTTCCTATTATTAACTTTTTTAACTATTTTAACAATAAAATTACGGAGCGTATGCAAATAGATGTGCTTGCATTGACGGTTCGACTCATTCCTCAATACATACATACATACTCGTACAATGTATCCCCTTATATTACTATGAACTTGTGTAATATATGGACCATGCTATGTTACTATATTTACTCCGAGATTACCCAGTACTGAAGTCGCTTCTGAAATCACAAATACTGCGTAAATATTAAAATATCGCTACCTTCTCCGGTGTGAGACACTTCAAGTTGGTAGAGGCGAGGAGGTGCTGCAGGTAGTCATGCAGATCTGTTATATTTGTGTTCACCGACACCTGGAACAAATAAAATGGGTTTTGTAGAACAACGAAACACTTTAATGTCTTCATTCAAATCAAGCGTAATTTAGTAGTCTAACAAATAATACGCTTCATCCAATATCTTTAATTGCTGGGTGTTTGTAGTTTCCACACTACGCACTCTACACTATAGAAGGATCTTCAAAACTCAAACGTTTAAATCATACAAAATCCAATAATGCCTGGGAAAACCAGAATAAATGCCCTAACACTTCCATATAACAAGCAACCCTTCCAGTGAGAATCGTAATTATTTAGAATACTTAATTCTTATCAAATTAATACGGGCAACACTGTCGGTGACAAATTTTGACACATACTGCTATGAGATTTATTATAATTCGCAACCTAGTTCTACATACCTTATTCTCCCATTCGAACTCTGCCCACATCTGCCGGAAGTCCGCATCACTGCAGACAGCCGGCTGTATGTAGTCGACAATGTCGATGTGAATGTCGTTCAGTACCACTACGCCACGGTCCATTGAGGCGCCGGATACTTCGTATACTGCAACAAAGTGAATTGTCAACGTCATCATCATCAGTGGCAATAACGTCAATAATAACATCATCGATGATATCACTATTCACCATGAAGACGTTTCATCATATAAATTGACGATATCATCAACACCAACGCCATATTTTTGTGGTTATTATAATCGTCATCGTCAACGTCATTATGATCATTGTGAACGTCATTTTTATAATATTTGACTAGCCAACATCATCATCATATTTTTGTCGTTATCATAATCGTCAAAATGTCATAATGATGAGTGTTGTCAACGTCATTATCATCACATGATAGATCATGTGATGATAATGACATCTAGATATAGATATCTATCGTCATCAAATCAGTCGACGCAATTAACGAAATCAAATCAACTATCGTAAAATAAATTTTGACAACACGTACCGATATTGCCGAATATGATGCCGTTCTCTGTGGAGGCGACCTTCACGTGCGCCTTGATGGTGGCGTAGTCCCTCGGCGCGAGCACGACGGCGGCGGGCCGCTCCACCAGCCGCAGGTCGCCCAGTGTTGCCAACTCTACGGTGCAGTTCTGCAGCGTATCGTCTGGTGGAGTGGAAACATATCATATCAAATTGTTGCCAAAACAACGATGTAGTTTTGCAGCGTATTACCTGGCAGAGTGATATAAATTTCATATCAAACTGTAGAGATAGTATGGTTTATATCAGTTGGTTCCAATATGGGAATATTGTTTAATATTGGCTGTGTGAATTTTTGACAGCATACATATTGAAATTAAGAACGATGCAATGATGGATATTCATGTTTCAGCCAGTCATAGTGCTTGATGCTCTATGGACTAACAACTTGAAACACGCCCAGCAGTGGACAGAGATAAGCTGGTAATGTGCCCATTTGTACACAAAATAATTATAATCATAGATCACTGAGCTGTCAAATTAACTGTTTTAAATTTGCTTTAGTATCTACGCCAGCTTGCAAAGTAAGTCACACGTCAGTCTCTCGACAAGCAACACCAATGGTCGTGTCGTGTTTCACACTATAGTTCGGACAAACTAAGCTGGCCGGTATGACAATTTTTTTTTTTTCCCGACGCGTTAACTATGTGAGAACGTCTACCCAAAAAAATCAAAACCGTGTCATGTCATACCGGCCAGATTAGTTTGTCCCTACTATAGAAGCACTGACCGGTCTGGTTGACGACGAGCACGTCCAGTACGATGTCGTACTGGTTGACGGCGACAATGGCCTCCGCGTACACCGGGTCCGAGAAGCCCGTCAGCTGCGTCACCTTCGACAACTTGCCGCGCTCCTCGCCGCCGCCCGCCGTGCGACCTGACAAGATAAATACATAATTATAATCTTGCATATTGGATGAATTACAATTCTTTACATACATAAATAAATCAAACAAATAATTAAATAATAACGCATTTTATGTACTTTATAAATAAAAAATCTACAAAAAATATTAACACGACCAAATATATTTAAAAATTAACGGCGTCTAGTCAGCCGATATTTAATAGAATTTGTGTTTGATAGAATAATAAAATAATAAGGACATTGTAGCCAGCGTAACTACTGGACATAATGAAGCTTAACATCTTATGTCTCTGGATGACGAGCGCAGTGGAATGCCACACAGTACTTTGTAACTCAAGGTGCTGGATGGTGTTGCTACGGTTTATGGTTGTATCGGTTACCATCAGGCGAACGGCATGCTCGTCTCGTCATTCGAGGCAATAAACAATAAATAATTGAAATAGTATTAGTATTATTAATAAGGTGTGGCGTGTAGTCACCGCGCACGGCGTTGTGCAGCGAGAGTTCGAACATGTCGTGGTGCGGCGCCCCCGCCCCCGCGCCCGCGCCCGCCAGCTGCGCGAACACGATGCCGCGCTCCACCTCCACGTGCTGCTCCTTGCGACCGCTCGGGGACTCCTGCACACACACACACACACATATACATATAGTCTACAAAAATTAAGTTACAATTTTTTACGGAGCACGTTTTGTTTCAAGTGGACGATGTTTATCTTTATATTTTGTAGTAGTAAAAAAAAATTATACAATTCTCCGGTTTGTCGGAAGTATCTCTTCGATAAAAAATGTTTGCACTGCATTATACTTATCATCAGTTGCAGTGCCATTATATTAAAAAAATACTATTTCGTGTGTTTACCTGTTGCAGCGGGTTGAGCAGGTGCGCGGCATCAGGCAGCGCTAGCAGTGCGGCCAATGCACGTCCCGGTTCATCTAGCAGTGCACTGCGCAGTGCAGGCGGCAGGGCAGTGTGTGCAGCTGCCGCACGTATGCGCGCCGCTGCTTGTTCCCAGTCGTCTGCTGTTAGACCTGTTGTGGCGCTGCCGGCACCTGCAAGAGGATTTTTTTATTCCATAAATATACCCAATATTACTTTTTTTCCAGTGTCGTCTGTTTTAATGATGAGGGAAAACATCGGGAGGAAACCTAATACCTGAGAATTCTTCAAAAAGAGTTTCGTAGGTATTTGACGTCTGTCAACTTGCACTACGAACTAACTGCACTCGCATCTCTGCGAGCGCGTCCAGGTTAATAACACCCGGAGAAAAAGATAACTACAGTTGAAAAAATCACTAATCAACTAAGCTTTAGACAAAGACCTTTAATATGCACACCTTCAGCAAATACAAATTATAGAACAAATTCATTTTTGATACGTAGCTCTAATAGTTTCAACGAATTACATGCAAATTTGGATATTGATTTATTTTGTACAACAATAAATACGGCTAAACACATATTAACAAAAGAATACTTCTCAACTCTAAGTTCACATTGAAATCATAATAAGTTTATTATGTTAATAACAATATTGTAGATACGTACAAAACATTTACTCAGACTTAAGTACGGACTATTAATTGTTTACAATAATAAATAAGTACGTAAAAGATACACTGTAATAAAAAAAATAAAAAAAAAAAAAAAAAAAAATATGCAGATCATAATTTATAATTAGTGGTAACAATGTTGTTTACAAATTGGTGGAGGCTTGTAATTAGCAATAAGTATAATTAATTTCCTTTATTCATCATTGTTATTAGTCTGTAAGCTTTCCTAAAATAATAAAAAAAAAAAAAAAAAAAAAAAAAAAAAAAAAAAAAAAAAAAAAAAAAAAAAAAAAAATAGTAGAGGCCTTTGGTAGCAGTAACAGTGGGCAGTATGTGAGACCTGGCGCGTGCAGCTTGTGGTGCGCGAGCAGCCTGGCGGCGGCGTGCAGCGCGGCGGCGGCGTCCCTCGCGCGCGGCAGCTTCAGCGCCAGCCGGCACAGCGCGCCCGCGCCGCACGCCGCCGTGAACCCCTCGCCGTGAGACAGCGCGCTCCACAGCCCGCCCGACGGGGAGGCCGGCGACGCGCTGCACAAACACACGTAACAAGTACAGTCAGCACCATAAGTAGCTGAACAAATTCAACATTTCAAATCACCTACATACTTTCGTGTTCTTACTAAAAAAAAAAATCTCTTCACATAAATAAAATAAAAAAGATTTACTTTGCTAAAAAAAAAGAAAGAAAATGTTTCAGTTTAACTTAACGCTTATATAGGCAATTTGAAATATTGATTTTGATCAGCCACTTATGCTGCTAACTGTACACATGTACATCAATCTATACTAATATCATAAAGAGGAAAGAATTGTATTTTTGTAACATATAACCTCTGAAATAAATGGACCGATTTTAAAAATTGTTTCACCAATATAAAGATAGAGTATCAGCAAGTAACATAGGCTACTTCTTAACCCGGGAAAATATGAAGCGGAACTTTAATAATTATATATAAAAACAAATCGAAATCATTCTAATATTTACTATTCACACATTTTGGAATTCTAGCTTGAAGGACCAAAATAAATTTAATTATATTATTATTACTCATAAATAAAATATCTACAACACTACCATAATTAAATCTAATAAGAAACGAAAATGTCTCAAGCTCTCAGTGTTCGAAACATACAACCACACTAAACACTCACGCTGGCAAGTTGAATGCAGACTGCGACGCGTATGTGCCGTCGCTGGTGACCAGCTGACGAGGCGCTGACGTGTCAGGCTTGGCCTGGGCAGACTCTTTCTCTTCCTGCTATCAAAGATTATCATCAGGATAGAAACTACGCTGCTAAGCTGTTCTTACTAGTTTCAAATGAGTCGAAAGGGTTAAATTCAATAAGAATACCATTACTCAAAGATTATTTTTCCCATAAAGTATCAGATGTAGGACAGTCCACATATAGCCTGACTAAGAAAATAAAAACCCAGCTTTGGGGATTTTACTTTCAAAGTTATCAGTCAGTACAATAAATTAGTTCCATAATTTACCACGCACAGAGTTTTTATTTTCTGGGTCAAGATGTATGACCAAGTATATCACCTTGTCATCAGCGTCGTTGGTGGTGGGCGAGGGTATGACGTCAGCGAGCACCCGCAGCGCCGCGAGTGCTCTCTCGGGCGTGTCGGCGAACTGCGCCAGCAGCCACAGCGCCGAGCGGGCGATCTTACCCACGCGGATCGCAGGCACCGCCTCCAGAAGTTTCTGAAGAGATAGCAATAGCTTCATCATCGACATTTTATTTACGAATTACACTTTATATACTTAAGTATAAAGCCGGACTCAATGCTTTTATCTGTTGCATCAACGTCAACATTATTAACATCACCACTATCAACGTCATTACCATTATCTCTATGATCAACGTCATTATCAACATCATTACCAACATCGTTTTCGTCGAAATTCGAATAATTTTCGTAACCAATATTAAAAACATAACATTGACAGTGAATATAATTTTAAAATACAGTTTCGAATATTTATGCGAAACAAAAAAAACATTTGGTTAATTTCCTAGTATAATAATTAGTTAGAGGCAGAGCAGAGAGTACGCTTGGGGTTGCCATATTTCAATATTTTTTCTTACTCGTTAACATGCAACATATAGCACGTTAACTTTACCATGGTATAGGTTATGACCTTCAAGAGTCAAGTCAGAATGGTCCTGAGTCACACACATACCTCGTATATCTGCTGCCGCAGGTCGGTGAAGGAGTGCAGCGCGGCCCTGAGGAACAGCATGACGTCCTGAGCAGCCGGCTCCGAGCCATCGCCCACCAGCTCCAGCAGTGCTGGCGCCACCACGCCCGCCACCTCCGGGAACTAGAAAACGGACAATATTTTAATGCATATACTAAATTATATTATTATAAGTTTTGCGAAAGTTTGGATGATTGCAGTGGCGTGGCACACAGGACTTTGTAATTGAAAGTTAAAATGTTGGTACTGTTTATTGTCGGTCGTATCCGCCATCTGAGACGTGGCCTCTGACTATGGGCCGCCTAAGACGGCTCACGGTCACTCAGCGAGCTATGGAGAGGGCTATGCTTGGTGTTTCTCTACGCGATCAAATCAGAAATGAGGAGATCCGTAAAAAAACGAAAGTCACTGATATAGCCCAGCGGATTAGCAAGCTGAAGTGGCAGTGGGCAAGACATATAGTTCGAAGAACTGACGGCAGATGGGGCAAAAAAGTTCTCGAGTGGAGGTCACGTACTGACAATCGCAGCCGGCCGTCCACCTGCAAGGTGGACAGACGACTTGATAAAGGTCGCAGGAACACGCAGGCCGCTCTTGTCAGGTCCGTCTGGAAATATTTGGGGGAGGTCTATGTTCAGCAGTGGACGTCATGTGGCTGATGATGATGATGATCCGCCATCTGTTGAGTGGCATGCTGGTCTCGTCATTCGACAATTAAACATGTGAGTAACCTTGAGCGCGGCTTTGTGCATGGCGCGTACGAGCAGCTGTCGGTACTTGGCGGCGTCGTCGTGCTCGGCCGCCGCGGCGCGCGCCGCCTCCTTGCGCAGCACGCCCACCAGCTCCTCCGCGTGCCGCGAGCTCACCAGCTCCAGCGCTGCAAGTGCCACACGGAAACTATATTAGGGGGCGTACATATCGACCAAAAAACTTATATCTAAGAAGCGTGCGTGGATAATACCGCCCGAACCTAAAGCGCACCCAATTTGTTTTACGCCATAATTAGGAAAGCTGTGTTAGGACTTATGACTCCACCACTCTAACGAAGACTGAGAGGCCCACGCAACTTATCTACTGCGTTGTATAAATGCCGTAAAGAATTTATTTACCGACTACATTATGTACATAAAATTACATCCAGTGTAGTAATTCCAGAATACAACATAAACACATACCCAGCTGTAAGGTGTGCTTCCTGACATCAAGGTCTGAGGAAGCGAGCACCCTGAGCACGTCCATGGCGAGGTCCGGCAGCGCCCTCGCGGCCGCCTCCCCCGCTTCCTCCCTGAGGGCCGCCAGCCGCCCCACCACGATCAGCTTCACGTTGTTGTCACTCTCCTTCACTATCAGGTCGATGTAGCACGCGGCCGCGGCCTAAATACAACACCTCATAATTTTTGGTCCTTCGAGTCAGATATGATTCAATTGTTTTTTATAATGTTTGGTACACAATAACCAGTCCTGCAAGAATATTTTGCAACGAAAATTTTTGTTACGAATATTAATTGATGTTGAGGAAACTAACCCAAAAGAATCACCCCAGTGAATCCCGTTTCGGGTTGGAGGGGACAACCTTTCTTATTATTTTGGATTATATTTAAACTGCATTTACCACCGATTTGGTGTTGTATATATATTATAATAACATTGATCCCCGATAAACTCACACACTCACGACTTTTATCCCCGAAGGCGTAGGCAGAGACACAACTAGTGCACCCACTTTTCACCGTGCGTATTCCGTTCCATGATATGATAGGAGGCGAGACTATCGCCATATGGGGCACAAATACCAGACTCCGGACTGATACTGAATAGAAAAACCTAATATCATTTTGCCCGACCCGGGAATCGAACCCGAGAACTCAGCATTGCAGTCGTACCTTAATACAAGTACGCCACTGAGGCATAACATATTATTTAGATTACAATGACACAAAGTAAAGTATAACTACTGGACATAATGAGACTTAACATCTTATGTCTTAGGATGACGAGCGCTGTGGAATGCCACACAGTACTTTGTAAGTCAAGGTACTGGATGGTGTTACTACTTTTTATGGGTGGTCGTATTGCTTACCATCAGGCGAACGGCATGCTGGTCTCGTCATTCAACGCTATAAAAAAAAAAAAAGTGCACCTTGACAGCGGCGGGCGCGCTGGAGAGCGTGACGAGCGTGCCGGCGGCCTCGTAGCGTACCGCGGCGCTGCCCGCGTTCAGCAGCCCGTACACCGTGCGGATGAACTGCGACCGCGACGACGGGTTCGCGTGGCACACCTGCACACAACAATCACAAACTGTTTAGCGATTGCACCTTGCAGGCAGTGGCGGCCTTAACTACTGCAAACCTTCGGGCGGCAGATATCTGAGAGGCCTTTTTTCTTTGTACCATACCATACCAGCCGTGTATTATATACTGCCCACTGCTGAGCACGGGCCTCCTCTACATCTGAGAGGGTTAAGGCCTGAGTCCACCACGCTGGCCTAGTGCGGGTTGGCGGACTTCACATACCTTCGAAATTCAGAGAACTTCTCAGGTATGCAGGTTTCCTCACGAGGTTTTCCTTCACCGTTAAAGCGAGCGATAATTCACAAAGAATACACACATAACTTATTTGGAAAAGTCAAGTGAATATGAAGAAAAGTGTGTGCCTTTGGGTTTTAAACCTGCGGACATTCGTCCCGGCAGTCCGTTCCACTCCCAACTAAGCTATCGCCGCTTACTAATAAAAAGAAGTGAGGCCCGGGCGAGAGAAGAAAAAAAATCCTCGATTTCACCAATTTCGTGGGTGATGTTTAAGATGTATTGTTAAATAGGGTAGTGACCTAAAAAATAGTCCTCAGTCGAACGTGCAAAGCTCCTCTAAGCAAGGGGCCCCGTACAGTAACCCCCCTCCGCCCCAATAAGACCGCCAATCTATGTTTCTTAGTTTTACCTTATAAATGAGCTCCACAATAACAAGCTGCAGTATGTCCCCGAAGGAGTTTACATTATCCAGCCGGGAGGAGAGGTACGTTAGAGCTCGCTCCTGATCCACGTGCAGCAGCATGAGGAACGCGTTGCGCTTGCACGACATGTCCTGCTCGCCGTCCAGGAAGTTCGCCACCAGCTCTGGAGCGTCCGGGATCAGGAACTCGAAGTTACTGTTCAATACATCCCATACATGTTGAACACACCCAATTTATTATTCAGGGCCACAAACTAAAATACAATTGTGTGATGGATAACAACTAAGAGATAATTTTGATCTCAAAACAATTAGAGTTGTTGGCCAAATTCCCTAAAATTTTATTTTTATCATGATTCAGAAATTAAACTCACAGCAAATTCTAGTAGACTCATTATGACTACGATACCGAGGTTGGCATAATGATATTTATAGTTTATACATCACTAGCATTGCGCGCGGCTCGGAAAAATTTTTCGGAATAAAAAGTATGAAGCCTATAGCACTCAGGAGTAATGTAGCTTCCTATTAGTGAAAGAATTTTCAAAATTGGTCCAGTAGTTCCTGAGATTAGCGCGTTCAAACAAACAAACAAACAATCTCTTCAGCTTTATAATATTAGTATAGATAAGATACTACAAACTACGAAATGGCCCGGTCCCATTGGTAAAAGGAAAAAAGGACGACAAAGGAAAAGATGGGTTGATGATATTGTAGAAAGAGCGGGAAGGAACTGGATGAGCACCGCTCAAGATAAACAATTATGGAAAAAGATGGAGGAGGCTTTCTACCCTATAGGGGCCATACAATGAACTATTATAGAAACTAAATTATAAAATTGTTGTTATGTAAATTTAACAATTGTATGGATGAATAAAGCTATAATAATAATAATAATAGATAAGATAACACAGTTGGAATAGAAATATCCTTAATTTTTAAACATTTTACCGGTATATGGTGAATATGGCGAGCACAGCATTCCGCCTGACGTACGAGTGGCGGTGCTCAAGGCAGGCGCGGATGGCCGGCATCAGCGGCTCCAGCAGCTCCGGCTCCTTCAGCTTGCACAGGAAGCGCAGCGTCGAGCCACGGATGTACTCGTTCGGGTGTTGCAGGTCCTGGTAGTGATGTCATTGTTAACGTCTTATTACCAACATTCATAACACTGTCATGTTTAATAAATAATGATTAACGAATATCCCAAATATAGCAACAAAAATGAAATTTTACTTCAATCACCCAGTAACCCCATAACTAACCTTCCTGTATGCATCACAGACAAGGATCATCTCCTGCATCAGCTTGCCATCAGGAGTGGTCTTAGGCACTATCTCCCAGAAGATCAACAGCAGCTTCTTGATGGTATGATCCTGGAGCGGCAGCACAAATCTGATGATGATCATCAAAAGTCCAGGAATCTTCTCACCAGAGAGGATGATGCTGATCGTCTTCTTTAGTGCCTCTATTTTCTTTTTTGTGTCTCCTTTCTCTGAAGATTAAATATGATATTTTCTCTTTTGAAATTACCTCTAAATAAGTTTTAAAAATTTAAAATAGCTAAACTCTTTTTTATTATCTCTATTGGTGTATTTGACAGCATCTAAAAGACATTATGTGGAAAGAAAATAATATGCATTATATTTTCTCCCTTTGTAGATAAATAAAAAATAATAAATGATATCATACCCAAATCAAGCTTAAGTTGCATCTCATTGTGAGGCTCTGAGTCTGTTGGGAAGTTGATCAGAGTATAGCATGGCTGTTCCACACCCGCCATGCTGAGGACAAAAATATTTTGTTAGGTTTTGTGTTAAGTTCTCTTTAATTTTCCCAATTGAGTCGTTTTGATTTTGAAATTGATTCACTATGGGTAAGTGACAAATATTAGTCTTTTATACACAAACAGTGTGAAGTGAGGTGATTTTGTCATTAGTGGTGAGATTATGACATAATGCCAGGGTGACAATTGATATCTTTGTTTACAGAATAATGATTAACTCGATGTATGTAACATTTCACTTTGAATATTGTAATCCTCCTAGCCAGTTTCGGCCACGGTGGCCAAACTCAGCGGAGATCAGCCAGGTACGCAGGAGATATTATAGTGCACAAGTGTGTGCGCAATATGCAGGTGCAATCGCTTTTCCTTCACTCTCATAGTCCGGTGAGACAGCAATCCGACATGACTGGAGAGAAATCAGGCACAGGACCAACGGCTACGTGCTTTCTGAGGCACGGGGGTATCACATCACCAACTTCCTGACTCCGAGCTGAGACTGAGTAATTTTTAAGATGGAAAAACCCAGTTTCAATGTTTTTGGCTCGACTTTGAATATCATTGCTTTTCCTAGAATAAAATTTCCACTGTGCACTTTTCTGACACAAATTAGAAACCTTCATAATAATCCAGGAGTTAATCTGTCTATGAACAAAATTTCATCCAGTAGTTTCTGTATTTGCTTCCAAACATCTTAAAAAACTTGCATTTATGAGTAAGAAGCAATTTGCTATTTATCTTGATTTTAGATATTCAGATTGTGTTTGCATATTTTATCATAAATTTTTACTAACAGATAGCAGATAGATGGATTGTATTTTAAAGTACTACTTGCCACATAAAATTCAGTGCGTATCTACTGTTGTAGGTACTGAACTAAACATTTTGACATTATTATGTTCCTTTGGCTTCCTATATAAGGTCTACTTGTCTTAGATCTAAATTGTGAAACACATTTAGCCTAAAATATATGATTAGATGATATTCATTTTAGGATAGGACAGAATTAAAATATTGTCAGTAACTTCATTGCATGGGCATATATAAGGGGGGGGTTCAGGGGGTCAAGACCTCCCTTAGCTTACCACGCTACGCCACTGACCGCTGACATTTTGGGGACCCCCCCCCCCCTTAGCAAGGCAAGAACCCACGTTACTAAAATATTTATATCGTAGGACCCCCAATGTGAATGCTATAGCTACGCCCGTGCCTCATTGGTACCTATATAAGATGAAGCTTACCAAACGGCTCGATTTTTATATCGAACTAGAAAATGAAGAGTTGTGTTACTATACTTACTTTGCAGAATTACATTTTACATTAGAGGGCATAGGCTCAAAATAAACATGTTAATTAACCCTTTATGGGTTACTCTTACATTGCTTCCAAGAAGCATAAATGGTATATTCATTATTTGAAGGGTCGTATTCCATTTATTTACCAGGATTATCAGTTAAATATCGCGTTCTGGCGTCCGGTAGGATGACGAAATGTAAGGGCTGAACTAACCTGACAGAGGTCCAAAATTACACTTTCTTGGCTAAAAAACAATGATATTTAGGATTATATTCGATTAAATTATCACGATATGCTATAATTTCACTGTAATAAGTTATATTTCACGATTCAAAACATTTAATACGTGTCCACATCCAACAACTTAAACGTCAGCTTGACGTTTATTTTTTCAATAGGTATGTACTGACTACTGTGTACCGTAAACCGTTTTAAGTATCATTGAACTATCGTTAAAATGTTAATTGTAATAATAAATATTGATAATATCCTTTATTAACTTTATTTTTATATCATAGAATAATAAATTAAAGCATATTTTTTAAAATAAATTGAGAGAAATGCCCTAAAAGTAGTGATGCGACTGGAGTAGGATTTTACGTCTCGAGTCACTAATAATATCACTATGTTACTTGAGGTGTACTCAAGTTGACTATTTACATATGGTAACTCTAGTTTTTTTTTTGTAAGTATTTTTAAATGCCTTCATTCAATTACTAATATGCCGGAAGTCAAAAAATTATACAAAATACAAATTATTGTTCACTTGTTAAATGGATTTTTATCATGCTCTATCACATGAAAAAATTGTAAATTACCCATACAATGCTAACTTAGCCATAAAAATGATAACTTGGCAGCAATGACGTCAGCGACGTGGACAGCGAATAGTGAATTGGCGACTTTTAGTGATGTTAGCGCTCACCAAGGCTACTCGGTCCACAGATTTGACTCGGCAACTGGAGTACAAATGGACTCTAGTCAATATTTTTTTCACTTGAGTGAGAGTTTCACTAAATCACATGAGTCACTCGAGTAAAAACAGAATCGAGTCGCATCACTACCAAAAAGTGCACGTCACTATATATTGTACCCCTGACATTTTGAAAATCAATATTATTTTCTAAATGTCAAAGATCATACAATTTCAAGTGTGTCGTTTTTCTTGTGTCTATTTCGAAATTTTTACACAAATAAACCTTCGGTAATGAATTAAATACAAGTCCATTTACACTTCTAAAACCAGCGCAATGGATTTATTAATAACGCTATTTTACCTCCTATTCTCTATCTGCATTTTATACCCGCCGACTGAATTCGTGTCAGCCGGATTTACGATCGCTCAGCTGTTCGACAACTATTTGGGTTCTGAAAATGTAAATTTCATCGGCTATCACATGAAGAGGACGACGATTACGGCGCTGATACACTCATCTCTGCCTCTGGGCTACGTTTTCTGCTTGTGGTGCGGCGGTGAGAACGGGTCGTGGATGTTGGCGAGCGCCGTGGCTACTGCGATGATTCCGCTGCTGATGTGCTACAAGCTGCTGTGCTGGTGGGAGCATGACAAGACCAAGCACCCGATCGTGAAGGCGCTTCTGCCGTACGTGATGCCGGGCACCGACTGGCGCGTCACCGCCGCTAATCTTAACGTCGAGTTTAGAAGGTATGAGTTATTATAAATTAATTATGTTTTTAACACACTTTTTACAATAAATCTTGATAAGTATTCCTAATACTTTGTTGTGGGATGCAAATAAAGATTTATGTTTTCACTGTATTCTATTACCATAATCTGAAATTAATGTTACCCTGCGCGTACCTTATGAAGTTGAAAGGCATGTGATGTCATCTGCATTAGATTAGCATAGTGAACAAAACTTCTAATATTTGTGTTGGTACATTTGTATTGGTAGATTTATGTAGCAGCAACAATTAAATATAGCTCTGGAAATAATATATCTTAATTGAAGTTATACTTCTTTTGGTGCGTTAGGGATAAATGATGAGAGTAATTTTTTACGATGCGCATGCACACCGTCACAAAAACTGACACCCTGAAGTTAGCTATATTCAACATTTTTGAATTCACCCTGAAGTTAGCTATAGTCAACATTTTTGAATTCACCCTGAAGTTAGCTATAGTCAACATTTTTGAATTTTGAACGTAGAATAAGGCAAAAGATAACATTTAAAAAAAAATATCTTGTTACGCCAAAGAAGTATAACTTCTAACGCGTGTACATAAGTACACACTCTTTTCTTTCTGGTATTAAAGTTTCAACATATATTTTTACAGGACGCAGTAGCCTAAATATGTCCTTCCCGGGACTTTAACTATCACCATACCAAATTTCATTGAAATCCATTCTGAAGTTTTATGTTTATTGAGTTCAGACAACTACAGATATTTTGCAATTATTTCAATCATGTCTTCTTTTAATATAGTGAAAAAATTCTAATGACTCAGAGGTGTATATTAGCAATACTAGCTTTTTTTAATAATTATCTCTGTATTTAATTGACTTAAAAAACAAAATGAATACTTAAAGTGCCCTCTGTGATTGGACAAGTATTTTTGTGGGATGTTATAAATTTGACCTTATTGTCCATTTATTTATAGCATTCTTGCTTACTGCCTCGGTGGCGTAGTTGTATTACGGTACGACTGCAAGGCTGAGGTCTCGGGTTCGATCCCCGGGTCGGGCAAAGTGATATTGGATTTTTCTATTCAGTATCAGCCCGGAGTCTGGAATTTGTGCCCGGTATGGCGATAGGCTCGCCCCCTATCACATCATGGGACGGAATACGCTTGGCGAAAAGTGGGTGCACTAGTTGCGCCTCTGCCTACCCCTTCGGGGATAAAAGGCGTGAGCATGCGTGCATTGTTGCTTACAAATTAGTGTAATGATTTTAATGTTGTTTTAGTTAATAAAATATTTAAAAACTATTGCAACAGACGCGCTTACCTCCCTCCATTCCTATCCTTTGTTTATTTATTTATAAGAAAACTATGTGTAATATCCAAACCATATTAATTATGTAGTAATATATTAGGTTGGGGAAAAAGTTTCTTCACATTTTATATGAAAACTCAAGACTTTTGTTTTTCAAAGTTTATTTACATTTAATTACAGTATATAGGTACCATCTTGTTTGATATAACAGTACAGTAAAGATCCGAATCAATGGTTCTGTTAGACGGTAAAAGCTCATAATGAACAATGCCCTTCCAATCCCACCATACACACAGCTTCACCTTATTGCGACTTAACCCAGGTTTTACCACTGTCTGTGAAGCCTGACCGTCCTTTGGCCACAACCTTTTTCGTACGTTCTTGTCTTATGTGATCCACTTTTCATTACCAGTTGTCAATCTCTTAAAAAACGATTCGGTTTCATTATGTCTCAATAAAGAATACACATATAGAAGTACAGCCAAAAAGATTTTATTACAAGTTAATACATACTATATGCAAAAAGACTTTTCCCCAACCTATTATTTCCAAAAAAAATTGAAAAAAGTTAATTAAATTCTTGTCTGCAGCGTGGACAAAGTGAGCCTTCCATTGACAGCAACCAGCAAGTTAGTAGCAACTGAGTCATGGCTCATCAAAGTGTCCCAATACTCTATGAATGTTGTGATGCAGAGAGACTGTGCTCTTGTTGCTACTGCTGTAAGTATTAATATTTTTGTGAATTTGTTTCTATTTTTGTAATTACGAAATAATCGCGAATACATGCGAAATTTGGCGATATATTTATATTTGGCGCTTACTGCTATTTTTTATGTTTTAGTAATTTTTTGCGAAATTTCGTTTATTTACATTATTTAAATATAAAAAAATTATAAAGTTTACCCGCATACTTTAAATAACCTTGAGTTTTATTATCAAATTTTACTCTCGAAAGGTTCTTTAAAATATGAAATGAAATAATGGTGGATATAGTCATTTTCATAGACCACTAATTATAGTGGTTAACCAAGAAACATCTGTTGATGTCATACAGGTTTTAGTAGCAACAAAATGCTGCTACCCTAGCTTTGCAAAGGCAGCTAAATAGTATAGATGCTGAGGGATATTTTAGACTTATCTATTTCAGTTTTATAATTGACCGAAGACAGATGAAGCCGACGGAAGAAAATGTAGACACGACTACAATGTTAGCTTTTAATTAAGTACTTATGCCATAAATATATATGTCGGAGACAAATAGATGGCGCTTCACTAAAATAAAATAAGTTTGTAACAACTGACAACAGATGGCACCACATTCGAATGATTATTAACGGAAACGTCAAGCGAGAAGCTTGAGTGAGGTCGCCACTGGACTAGCCAAACTAGTTTGACAATTGAAATGTCACCTGAGGCCTATATAAGGTCTAGCTCTCAAGAAAAATAGTCAGTGATCGAGCGGGAGCGCAAGAGAGAACATTGGATTGGCCTGTCTCGTGACGAACTCGCTGCGTTATCCGTCCTACGTCATGGAAGAAATATTCATAGTACCAGCTTTCTTCGACATCAGAAGTGGGATAAACAATCAATGCCCACAGAAATGGATTGTGCTCACTACATATGTACGCTATGTGGAATACATCGTACGATGGAGATATTTGACTACCCGCAATTTACGTGAAGAAAGAAATTGCGCTAATATCTGAATAAGAACTAGCCTACAATGTGAATAAAAGTGGACGCTATGTGTAACATGGCCATCGTCTTCTTAGCTGTGAGGATATTTTCTACCTTAGACAGGGTTGTTGGCAATGGTGTCTACATGTACGGCAATTGGGAAACTAGTGCTGAAACGTTCCTGAAGGCGTGCCGTTTATGGTGTGACAAGCACCGTGGTGTTGATAGTGACAGGACTGACAGGGACATCCGTGATTGCATCAGTAGAGGAAATCTGGTATCGTATTACCCATTACCCTTGTGTGAGGGTTCTGATTTCTTTTTATTTCTTGGTTTGCAAATAGTGAGATCTTGTTTAACAGGGGGCATGTGCAGACATGGATTAACGAGTAATTCGTGGTTATTGTTGGTATAGAGCCGTCCTTAAACTTATGGCCTTGGAGAAAGAAAATACCTGTTGTAGTAAACAATGACTGTACATGGCCTTGGTTGACAAAAGTGATCTAGGTGTAGGTATAGTGTTCGGTTTGAAGGAGTGCTGGCCTTCCTAGGTCAAGGCTTCGAATCGCAATACTGCACTGTTCAAAATTTTGGATTAAGAGCGCTACGTGCGATAATTTTGAGGTTGTCATGTTAAGATGACTACTGAATTTCTGCTCAAAGATTGATGTGAGACTTGACTAAAGTCTAGGATAGGGTGAACGGTTTGATGCTGTTGTGATATTTTTGATTGCAGAACTGAAGATCCTTGCAGGTTAGAAAACTGCATAAACTGTGACTACTGAAGAGCCTCTGTGGGATCCGTTGGTGGATCTTAGCTGCGGTGATACAAGATGTTTGGTATCGTATCACCCGTAACCCTGGTTTGAGGGTTCTAGTTTCTATTATTTTCCTGTACCCGTTGCAAGTATTGGAATCTCATTTTACCATTTGGTAAATTACTGGTTCATGAATTGAGAATCGAGATAATGTCCAACTTACATCGCAGGTAGATTTCCCTGTTGTAGCAATGGGATGGCTGTTTAGAAAGTCTGACACGAGTCTTAATGTAAAGTCAGAATGGGCCGAGCCTTGTAATGCTGCTGTGTTTATTTTCTGATTGCAGATATTGGAAATCACTGCTGGCGGTGCCGCGTGTGACATGTCCGTTTCGGTAGGACGGTGTGCGGTGTAATGCAGCTGGTGAGCAGCTTCCGAGAGAAGATCTCCACAGATCGTCAATGACACTCACTTCACTCAAATAACTATTGAGTTGTATTCAGTTTGATCATTTACTGACGGCTGTGTTGCCGAAGAGTTAACCGTCATTTCTTCTCACCACGTGACACTGGGAGGTGATGGTGAGGGGGCATTTTGAGGGTGATGTGTTATCCTTGTAGCGTTGGTGCGCTAGCAAGATGAGCCGTTGGTGCGGCGATGTGTTATCCTTGTTGCGTTGGTGCGCTAGCAAGATGAGCCGTTGGTGCGGCGATGTGTTATCCTTGTTGCGTTGGTGCGCTAGCAAGATGAGCCGTTGGTGCGGCGATGTGTTATCCTTGTTGCGTTGGTGCGCTAGCAAGATGAGCCGTTGGTGCGGCGATGTGTTATCCTTGTTGCGTTGGTGCGCTAGCAAGATGAGCCGTTGGTGCGGCGATGTGTTATCCTTGTTGCGTTGGTGCGCTAGCAAGATGAGCCGTTGTTGCGGCGATGTGTTATCCTTGTCGCGTTAGTGCGCTAGCAAGATGAGCCGTTGTTGCGGCGATGTGTTATCCTTGTCGCATTAGTGCGCTAGCAAGATGAGCCGTTGGTGCGGCGATGTTTGCATTGGTGTGCAAGCAAAATGAACTGTCGGTGCGGAGATGTTTGCATTGGTGTGCAAGCAAGATAAACCGTTGGTGCGAAGATGTTTGCATTGGTGTGCAAGCAAGATGAACCGTTGGTGCGGAGATCTTTGCATTGGTGTGCAGGCAAGATGAGCCGTTGGTGCGGCGATGTTTGCATTGGTGTGCAAGCAAAATGAACTGTCGGTGCGGAGATGTTTGCATTGGTGTGCAAGCAAGATGAAGCGTTGGTGCGAAGATGTTTGCATTGGTGTGCAAGCAAGATGAACCGTTGGTGCGGAGATCTTTGCATTGGTGTGCAGGCAAGATGAGCCGTTGATGCGGCGGTGTTTGCATTTGTGTTCAAGCAAGATGAACCGCTGGTGCGGAGATGTTTGCATTGGTGTGCAAGCAAGATGAAGCGTTGGTGCGGAGATGTTCACATTTGTGTACAGGCAAGATCAGCCGTTGGTGCGGAGATGTCTGCATTGGTGTGCAAGCAAGATGAACAGTTGGTGCGGAGATGTTTACATGTGGGTGCAAGCAAGATAAGCCGTTGGTGTGGCGGTGTATTATTCTCATTTGCGTAGATGCATAGATGACTTGGGCCGTTCACGCGGTGATGTGTTGTTTGCGTTGGTGCGCAAGGCGAGATGACCTGTTGGTACGATGAAGTGTGTTGAGGTATGGGGGTGACGAGCCGTTGGAGCGGCGCTTAGTGCAGTTATTGTTATTTGAGTAAATGAGACTAATCGTTGGCAGTATAGTGATCCTTGTTTGTGGAAACAAGATAAGCCATTGGAAAGATTATAATAAGTGTGGTTGTACTCATGAAAACGTGCAACTAATAAAAAATTGGGATAGTAAATTAACTTACTTTGGTAACCTGTGCACACGGTCACAGAGTTGACGCGTGGCGCATGTGTCGGTCACAGGGATGACTCTGTTGGCGAGTCAATTATGCTCACAGGAATGATTGTTTTAGTTTTGATTATGGTCACTAGGATGACTATAGAAATAATTTTATATCACGGTAGTAATAAGTGTTAATTGATTTTATTCTTCATGATAAGTGTGGTGACAGTGGCGAGTTCGGTAATAGTGATGAGGGAATTTTGGTTCTGGTAGAAGCTCGGGTAAGGACTCTATCAGCTTTATTTCGCTCGACCGTGCTAATACTATTGTGTAGTCGTGGCCCAGTGGAAATTCGGTGTCTCTCGAGGCAACTCTAATAGTCCGTGGGTTGCGGCTTGCGTTTGGCTCTGGTCGAGGCTGTGGTTTGTAGAGATCATACTATATAGTGCTCCACGAGATGGATATGCGTTTGTAAGATGCGATCCACGGGATGGACACGCAAGTGGGAGTCACGATCCACTAGAGGGTTATCAAGACAGCAATACGCTGGTTGGCTGCGAGAGTCGTGGCACAAAAATGGAAAACTCGTTGTTGCGTGTCCTAGTGGGGAACGCATGATGGAGGCATATCCCGGGAGACTTGTGCTTGGTGGCACAAGCGGGTAGTAGAACGCCCGATGAAGCCATGTCCTGAGAGGATTGTGCTTGATGAAGGAACAATGTCTGAGCGTTTAGTGACGTTTGAAATTGTCTGGTAAAGTTAGCAAGTGATGATATTGTTGACAGTAGAGTTTGATGCCTAATCGAGACTTAAGTTGAAGATGGACCTTCAGCAATTTTGACATTCTATCAACTGTATTGTAGTGTGTGCCTGGAGTATTCTTTTGAAGATGATTGTGCTTTGTGTCAATCAGAGTAACACACTGGGACGTGTGTGTCGCAGGATGGCCGTGTCGGAGACAAATAGATGGCGCTTCACTAAAATAAAATAAGTTTGTAACAACTGACAACAGATGGCACCACATTCGAATGATTATTAACGGAAACGTCAAGCGAGAAGCTTGAGTGAGGTCGCCACTGGACTAGCCAAACTAGTTTGACAATTGAAATGTCACCTGAGGCCTATATAAGGTCTAGCTCTCAAGAAAAATAGTCAGTGATCGAGCGGGAGCGCAAGAGAGAACATTGGATTGGCCTGTCTCGTGACGAACTCGCTGCGTTATCCGTCCTACGTCATGGAAGAAATATTCATAGTACCAGCTTTCTTCGACATATATATATTTTTTTTTATGCGTAAGGTTTATACTTTATTTGCGAAAATTTCGTATCCCTAGTCATCCATTAATGTGTCAGCAATGAACCAATGAAAATTTACTTTACTTTCTGTATGCACTATATATTTTAGTTTTTTTTTGTGAAAATAGTGGGCAAGAAAGGAGCAAGGCATCATTCCACTTTGTATTGATTTTGTAGTTTACACTATGACCCATGCGCGCGGCGGGGCGCGGGCGGCTCATGTAATACGGAGAAACGTAGGCGTTAAATATTCCAACACCCTTTATCTTAACTCAGTTATGTTATAGAATACTTATATTATTTATTAAATAAACAAAAACAATCACATACATTGCGCCTTTATTATCGATGGTGTAAGCAGAGGTGCAACAAACGCACCCACTTTACGCCGAGTATGTTCCGACCCACGATATTATAGGGCAAGACTATCGCCATATCGAGCACAAGACTCCAGACTGCGCGGCTTATATATCACTTTGCCCGACCCGGGGTTCGAACCCGAGAACTCAGAGAGGATGTCCGCGCATGCAATACATTTAAGGCACTGAAGCAGTCGGCTGGGCACGGACCTCCTCTTCTACTATGAGGGTTTATGTCTTATTCCACCACGCTAAGCTTATATGTATTGGCAGACTTCACATACCTTCTTATGCAGACTTTCACGAAATGAAATAAACAAAATTCCAATAGGCCGACAGCCACAACCTAACACCCTCTGGTGAGGATGAGGTGCAATACATCAACATCGAGGCGATCCCGTCGCGTGAGGACGTGCCGCGGTTCACGTTCCGCGTGTCGACCGTGGCTCTGCGCGACCTGCAGCAGCGGCTGGCGGCGCCGGTGCGCGTGCCCGAACACATCGCGCTGATGCCCACGCTGGTTGAGAAGTTCGTCGGTGTGTTCAAGCAGTACGTCGATCAGAACCCCGTGTATTTTATTGATGATGTGAGTAAAGTTCAGAATTATAGAATCAAATTCAGTGTTTTTGGTTTGTGAGTTCATATAAAATTCAGATAATTTAAAGTTTATTAATCCAACGTTTTTAATAAAACGTGATCTCTGAAGAAACAAAAACAATACTCATTGTTTATATTTTTTTTCAAACTATAGGTACATCTTGATATATTTTGTGTAGGAACCGGAGCTATGCATCGGGTGCATGGTGGCGCCGGCCGACGTCAAGCTGAACAAGCGCTGCCTACCCCCGCCGCTACACGTCGAGATGCCACCGCCCGAGTGCCAAGAATGCAACTGCAGGTAACTTGCAACTTATAGAATACCTTACAAATTAGAATGGTTTCTACGTTTCGGCGAAGTTTAAGCATTAAAAAATGGTGTAATATTAGCTCTATAATATACCTACTAATATCTCCTGGAATGCCGGGCCCATTTTGCGTCAATGACGCTTGCGGGCCGCCCATACTTTTGCAAAATTTGGATTTTGGGTGTAAACGTGTTCAAATTTTTACATTTGGCGGCGGCCACTTTTTTCAATTCTGACATTAGATTAGTCTTTGGCAACCAAAATTATACGCAGATATAGATTTTTAGGTGAATTGGCCTTAAAACAAAGAAATTCAAAATGGCGGCTACTTTTTTAAATCCGGCATTGGATCAGTCTTTGGCAACCAAAATTATACCCAGATATCGATTTTGAGGTCAATTGACCTTAAGACAAAGAAATTCAAAATGGCGGGCACTTTTTTCAATTCTAACATTATGTCAAAATCTTGCATTCTACCGCAAGGCAAAAATAGCGGAAGAAAAAACAACCTGTATATGTTCAGTTTTCATACATTTTGCAGAAATTGGCCCGAGCGTACATGTACGCTCTGGGCAGAGTATGGACACTTTTTTTGAGCGTACATGTACGCTAAGGTCACCAGCATAAGTAGCTGAACAAATTCAAAATTTCAATTTGCCTACATATTTTTGTGTTCCTACTAATCTTTTTGTTCTCTTCACAAAAATAAAATAAAGAGTTTTACTTTACTTCAAACCAAGAAAAAAATGTTTCAGTTTAACTTAACGCGTATATAGGCGATTGGAAATTTTGATATTGTACAGATACATATGCTGCTGACTGTACGCTCCCGACACTCGAGAGCATATCTCACTGAGGATATGAGAGATGAGAGCGTGGAACGGCAAATCGCATTTTGTAGTATATTAGAAATTAAACAGGACATAAAAAAAATTGGCGTATGGTATATATAGATTTAAGTGAAGTTTTGATGTTCTAGAGCAGTGGTCGGCAATAGTCGATCCTTGGACCGCCGTATATTTTTAAATATAACTACCTACCTATTCAATTTAAATTATATTTTTATATAACTAGCTCTACATTCAATTAGTACGAGTTTTTTTTGGCCCTCGATACAAATTTTCAACAGGATCCGGAGCCCGTTAGAAATGACTTGCCGAGCCTGTTCTACAGCGTGTTGTGTATGGTGTGTGTGGGTTGTGTGTGTCGTGCAGGGTGCTGTGGTGCTGCGCGTGCATGGCGCGGTGGTGGGCGGCGCGCGCGTCGGGCCCGCCGGCGCAGTGGCTCGGCGGCCGCTGTACTAGAGCGTGTTGTGTATGGTGTGTGTGTCGTGCAGGGTGCTGTGGTGCTGCGCGTGCATGGCGCGGTGGTGGGCGGCGCGCGCGTCGGGCCCGCCGGCGCAGTGGCTCGGCGGCCGCTGTACTAGAGCGTGTTGTGTATGGTGTGTGTGTCGTGCAGGGTGCTGTGGTGCTGCGCGTGCATGGCGCGGTGGTGGGCGGCGCGCGCGTCGGGCCCGCCGGCGCAGTGGCTCGGCGGCCGCTGCACCTGCCCCGTGTGTCGCGCGCGCTTCTGTCTGCTCGACGTCAGCCTCGCCAAGCCCATGCCGCCGCCCACACGATAACCAACCACCAACACTACCGGAAATGCAGCAAATGGACCTCCATCAATCACCTTCAATATTTTACTCAATTTTTTCAATGTTTAGGAATGGATCTCATTACTAATCTACTGAAATCAGGTAACCAAAAAGACATTAAATATTTAATCATATCATTTTTAGAACATTGCCATATCAAAATCATGTGCATTATAGAATTTTATATTACCTTAAATTAATTCCAGTGAACGAATGTGTCAAACATCATAGCCACCGACTTCTTAAAGCTGCTAAGTTCAAGAATCAAAAATTTAAACAGTCTTTGTCATACATTTATGTAATGTACTCTGCCAACCTAAGTTGGAAACGGCACGCTTATACCCAACCTTATGAGTCGTTTTACCTTAATTTACTTATGAAGTGTATAGTTTTATTTTACTCTGACAAAACAGGAATATATTAGTAAACCAGCTAAATCCACAGTTAATCATCACATCTGAATGATTTGTTGCTACTATCCTTTACAAAAACGTGATTATACATTAGTATTGTTACTTTTCAAATCCATCCGTGGCAGTAATGATGTATAGTTACAATATGATGTACTTACGAATAAACATTTCTAAATATATCTCAGTGTTCTATAACTTTCGCTCAGAAAATTACGTGTCAGATAAAATGACTATAGTACGTTAAAACACTGAGTAGGAAAGTTTATTGCTAAGCGGTAGATGTTTTAAAATCTTAATGTTTTAAAGAATTAAAACAATATTTACCGTATTATATATAACAATAATAGGCTAAAGATTTTGAATCTCTGTGGGTGACGTTGCCCTTGAATTTGACCTTTTTAAACGAATTTAAGGGTTATTTTGATATAAATTTTATACTTGAATTAGTTGCGATGACAATCATCATCTAGCGATATAAATATTCTCTGACTTATATATTCCTAAACAGAGACAAATTAGTAACACCATCCTGAATCTATGTTTAAGTCTCATGATGTCCAGTAATTATATTTTAATGTTTTTCAATCCCTAAAACAGTAATGATCAAAAATAGATAATGTGAACACTGGACGTCAAATAAAACGTGTGTAATGTCCAGTGGGCCTCTAGCACAGGAAAAGCCTACCACATAGTTTCTTTAAGATTTGCTTGAAAATTAAGCGACGTTTCCTTTTTTATAATAAGGAGTTAAAACTATTATTTATTCGTGGAAAATGTAGAATTGATTATGAATCCGGCTCGAAGGACCGTCTACGCAGTTTTAATCAGAAACTTTTTGCTTAGACTTTTTTTATTATTACCTGTGTAAAACAAAATGTATATTGATTCGATAAAAACAAATTCGTTTGTTATTCTACTTAAACTTGACGAATGCTTTAATATTCAGAATGAATATAATCAAATGTGTTTAAATCTATTTATTGGTTTCAAGATATTGACGTAGAATTTTATGTTTTAAATGTTTTAATCAATGTTACTGAAAATGAATAACGAAATGCATAATTGTAAAAAAAATCTCTTAATACTAATACTAATAATATAATCTAATACTATATTGTATTTGTTATTTAAACGGAAACTGGTGATAAGATGGCACAATGAACATGGAATGGGATTTGTGTGGGATGTGATAATGCATTTATAACAAGCTGCTTTGTGTACGCAGCCTGATCGCAGGCGGACTGGTGTGGCTTGCAGCAAGGCATTGTAATATGCGGTTACTTTGCCTGAAGACTTTATACAAAAACGGTTACTCTTCGCAGTTTCCCCGCGAGTCCGTTTGCGCTCTGAAATTTCCGCTTGTAACGTAGTAACGTTACATTTCAATTTAATTTTAATAATCGTTTAATAAAATCATTTCCATAGAATTAATAAATAAATTAATTAAAAAGAATATTGATAATTACTAAGATAAAAAAAAGGAATAGAAAGAATAACCTATAGTTTATGATCATACGCAATTGAACGCGGCAATACCGGTCTCTGCGTCGGCTATGGTTCGTTTCTAACGGTTCCAATCCGAACTCGCCCGACGCAAAAGCCGAGCTGCCGTCTCTCGTTCCCCCGCCCCGGTCAGACCTACGGTAGTCATCGAAGCATACGCACGTCGCTCATCGATCTTGTTCTGCCGTTACGTGCGTTGCTACGTCATTCATCAGTGACCGTTAAACTATTGGGACACATCCCAATCATTATAAAATTAATTTTATTATATTTGCCTACGCATAATAGAAACCCCCATTTGGGGTGCAAGGTTCGGGTTCACCTCTTCTCTCTCCTGGTCCCGTACATCCGGCTTTCGAGGTTCCAGACATCAGCTTCCGAATCTCTGGACGTCAGCTGTCTTCCCTAAGGAGATTCACTGAAGCCGAGCAGACATTACGGCCTACTGCCAGGAGAGTACTTGCGCACCCGCTAGGAAGTGGAAAGTGACTGGCATTTTAGGAACCACTTAAATTATAATTTCGTGTTGATATTAAATGTTTCTTTTTATGCTGACTAACCTGGCCGTGTTTTATTTGTACACACACGCCCAGACGTCACACGCTTCATGAGCTAATTTCACGCGAATATTTTACTATTCTAAAGTCGTTGCTAATCTTAAATTGACAAATCTCCGCCATGATACGTTGTATAAATGATTATTATATCTCCATAATAATAACGAAAAAATACGAATATAAATGTCGCATAGGTACATTATTATACACGGATATCATTGTTTGAACTTTGAACTGCTCTCATTTCGTTTTCTACCAGGGAATATATTTGCGATAATCGTTTGTTTGTCTAAGATTTGGCAAAGTTATGATCAATGGCAAAGTTGAGTTGCATCTTCAGATAGTCGTGTGAAATGCGCACATGGAGTTGGTTCTTTATGTAGTTAGGTATATATTTTTATATGACTTATTATTGTGAAAGAAAATGATTACGTAAAGAAATTATTAAAATTACGCCCTTGGGTTCCCTTTTCATCTACCTTCAAAGTTAATGATACATCTAAAGGGGAATACACATCAAAATGATACACTATAACGCACTATTTTGATGCGTGTTTGTTTTAGGGCAGCTTAAATTAATTATGGGCAGTAGAATGTATCAAATACGTAAGCATTTCCTTTAACATACGGATTATTTATATGTATATTTTTTGTATACTTAAAGATTGTAAAGGTATAAATGTAAAGATGCACACTCATGTAGTACCTAGCCAAATGGTTAAAAGAAGTGAACCAACTCTACTCGATGTGTAGAATTATTAAATGTAGTAGCCAAAAATCATAATAAATGTTTAAATAATGGGTAGTGTTTTAATAATTTTACAAAATCTGTAATGTGTTTATGCGGCACCTAACAGTAAATTGAACTGTCTACTTTTATACCGGATTTGCAGCCTCAATGGACGTCGGGAGTCAAATCTATACTAATATTATAAAGCTGAAGAGTTTGTTTGTTTGTTTGTTTGTTTGAACGCGCTAATCTCCTGAGATTAGCTAGTTCCTGAACTACTGGACCGATTTTGAAAGTTCTTTCACTAATAGGCAGCTACATTACTCCTGAGTGTTATAGGCTACTTTTTATCCCGGAAAAACTTTTCCACGCGGGCGGAGCCGCGCGCAATGCTAGTTAAACATAAAATCGTAATAAAATCCGAAAACTAGCTATATTTCGATGTTTAAAATTCGCGTAAACATAAGGAATTATTACACCTACTTTTATCTGCAAGGTATGAACAACATCTACCTAAACATTTATAGGTTTTACTAACGAGTAGCAGGTGAAAGGTAATTAACGGCTGCCATGACAAATCATTTTATACTTACAATTACACAGATACCCATCGTAGAATGTTAACTCGCTGGTGGGTGGGTTAATTGCGCGGGAAAAGAGTTTATAATTGTCTACTCATTAAACGTCTGATCAGCTCGTCTGAGCAAGAAATATTAACTACCTTTGATTCTAAGCTACTATTTAGTGGGGTTATAATTTTTGCTTTATTGAAGGAAGTTTTCGGTCTAAAATAATGGTTCAGCGCTCCACCATGAGTGAAGCTACAAAAAAGTTTCTGAAAACAACAACTCTACACGGATTCAAGTATCTCAGCTCCAAGTATTTTGTGGATCGGTGAGTAGGCATGTTTAAAATAATGGCACTATTAATTTTCAATAACCAAACTAATATAGAGGAAGTGAAGCAAAAAAAACAAATTGAATATACCTATTGCTACTCTCAAATATTTTTCTGGCAGAAAAGATACAGAGACACAGAAGTTTTACACACACACACACGGTACAGCTTAGGATCCGCGTCTGCCTAACGCCAATCACATGTGTTGTAGCGTGATCTGGTTACTGTGCTGCTGCGCAAGCGCATGCTGTGCGGGCGTGCTATGCGACGTGCTGTGGGCGCGGTTCCTGAAGGTGCCGGCGCTGCTGGCGCTGCATGACGTACAGAAGGATGACCCGGCGCTCCACCGCCTACCCATAATGGCCGTCTGCCCCGCCGTCGAGGCTATAGCTGAACTGTTTATCGGCAAGCTGTTAGTTTTGTTTGAGAAAATAAAAAATGTGAAATCTGTGACTTTAATTTAGCCGAATATAATTACGTCGAATTGGGACGCATTTAAATTAGCTGCATGATAAATCATCATTGATAATGGTGTAGTAGGCCGGCCGAAAAGCGGCCGTCTGTGGCGTTGTAGTTTTTTTTCTATTTGTATGAATATGCAAAACAACGCAGGTGAGATTGATATTTAAAGGGTAGGTAGAAGAAATACTTAAAATGAGTAGAATAGGCTTATCGCCTTATTGAACACAGATGAATTCCAAACTAATATAAATATTTTTTACAGTACCCCTAACGAAACTTTAAAGAAACAATTTCCATACTTGCTAGCCCGGGCTCTGAGCGGCAAACCATCTAAAATAGACCACTTGTACCTACTGGACCAACTGCTAGCCGACAACAACGTGACCCTTCACCGAATGATGTTCGACCACATGCCGCCCTGCGGAGAGGTCATGAAGAAGTGCCGCTGGCACACCCTGAATATACCCTGCGAGGATCTGTTCGAGAAGGAAATCACTGACAGTAGGGTTTGCTGCGTCATGAGATCTTATGAGAAGTGAGGGTCACTATCATTCTTTACTATGGGACATAAGTTATTGACTTCCAGAGGTAGCTGTAGATCTGGTTTAGGAATGCTATGCCCAGAATCCTATGCTTTTATAACGACTATTTATTACGTGTGTTTTTAGATTGATCAACAGCAATAAGAAAGGTAAACAACTAGCCAGTTTAGAAGTGGGTCCCAAGATGGAATTTGCACTACAGTGTTCCAACGGATCTACAGTATATGGATGTGAGGTGAGTGTAGACTAAGTAAAGCATATGATACAATTGTTTCTTTTTATTTAAATACAACTGAATATCGAGAGAAATAAACCGCTTGAAGGTGTCCTGATCATTTAAATCTAAACGTTAGCACTAGCATTCGAAATTTTAATTACTAAAGCACTTCGTGGCACTAACTGCGCTCACCATGAGATAAAAGAGATTTTACGTTATATAATGCCCTGTACAATACTACTTATAATGTACTTCAAATCGAAAGACAAAACTTGGTGATTATTTAATACTACTCAGTGGCGTAGTTGTATTACGGTACGATTGCAATGCTAAGGTCTCAGGTTCGATCCCCGGGTCGAGCAAAGTGATATTGGATTTTTCTATTCAGTATCAGCCCGGAGTCTGGAATTTGTGCCCGATATGGCGATAGACTCGCCCCCTATCACATCATGGGGCGGAATACGCACGGCGAAAGTGTATGCATTGGTTGCGCCTCTGCCACCCATTCGGGGATAAAAGGCGTGAGTGTGTATGTATGTATATGTATTTATTTAATGCTGTTTGGCTGCTGAAATAGACATTAGGTACAGTGATCCTAGAGGTACGCTCCAATATATCTACGAGAGATCAACCTAGTGCTTACCTTCCCTTTTTTTAGTTCTTCACAAAATATGATGGTGAAGTGACACTGGATCCCGATAGGCTGACCCCTGGTTACAACTACATAGCTCAGCTCAGGTTCGTATCGGTCCCCGAAAGCACCGTCACCGAGAAACTTTTGGAGGAGTCCTGTTCTTCCGAGGCGGGTTATTCCTTACGCGATTGCTTGGTAAGTATTAGGATTTTAGGTTTGAGTCTCCACTGGTATCTACAATAACGACATAATAAATGAATAAAGTGAATTTAATTCATAACATTGTTCATAATTACTTTAGATACAAAAAATATATTCTGAAGAATTTGCAAGACCTGCTTTACTCGGAAATTTTGTGAAATGCTCAAGATCACTCGCAAATTGGATCAATACGAGAATAATAGCAAGGCAACATTAGTTAATTCTGAATAATTATCATTTTGATATTGCATCAGATGTTTTATAAAAAGCATGAAGTAAGTGATTATTGTTTGTTGCAGCATCAATGCGCGGAAAACTTCTGTGGCTGCGCGGACCCGTTGCGCGAATTTGTTGACAATTCGACCGCTCTGCCGCCGTGTCCTATCGCTCGTTTGTCTTGTCTTCAAACTAATGGGCTGTATAGTACGCATCTTGGTTCTAATATTGTATAG
The DNA here is from genome assembly GCA_947568825.1 of Sphinx pinastri. Lineage (NCBI taxonomy): Eukaryota > Metazoa > Arthropoda > Insecta > Lepidoptera > Sphingidae > Sphinx > Sphinx pinastri. The sequence continues at coordinate 1,199,849 of OX387623.1, forward strand.
GCGTAGCGGGTGATAGATTGGTGGCAAATCGTGATGGAGAGATCGCGGGTTTGATTAAAAACCGAATTTTCTAGACTTTAATCTAAGAAACCCTCATACTTCTTGATAGGTATGATATAAGGGTTGTGGGATCAAAATTGTTACAATGTTTAAGTCCGCATGAACGCATGTAGATATTTGGAGAGTGCACAATGTTTTATATAGTAGTAACTAGTTCTTTATTATATAGACTGATAGGTTTCCAACCAGCAGTTGTAGGTATCCGTATCGCGTGATGGTAAGTGATCATCGCCTATAAACATCTACAAGTAGTCATATGTGTATACTTTGAAGAATTTTTGGAAGAATAGGGATTGGAAAGAGAGTTGAAAATTGGGCCGTAAGGAGAAACTGAGCATTGTAGGTAGCAGATATGCTTAATGTGTGCGCAATGTGAAAACCCGGTTGCTCAGACACTTAGCCGGCGAAACGACAGAACTGCTCAAGTAATTGCTACGAGTTCAGTCTTTTGCAACTTTATTTATTATTTAAATAAAGAATTTACTAAATACCTACCTAGTCATAAAATGTATTTCTTCAAGAAATGTTTTTCTTTCTTTCTTTAATGCTCTGCACTCGCTCTCCCCGGCTAGTGCGGCATTCCGTAGGTAACTATCAGTTGCGTGCAGACTATAAAAGTATATGTATATAATATTTTTCAAGACAACGGGTCGTGCAGCTGCCTGCCGTCGTGTAAGAAGATAACCACCTATATGACGCTGGAGTACGGTCCCATGAACTTCGTAAAATACGCAATCGACCCCATATAGTAGGTAGAAACAACCAGATAAGAAATAACATTTGTACTATATAAATATATGTTAGGTCTTTACCTATTAAATTGCCGTTTAGTATACAGAAAGTTAGTCATTTTATTTCTATCAATCAAAATATGTACCCATGCTATCGATGCATCTCTGCCAGCGCAGTGGTAATTTTTCAATGCCCTTCTTGAAGAAGTCAGGTGTACGGGAGCCAATAAACTCTTTAAAGGCATTTTGTACTCCCTCTAGAAAAAATCAAGTTCTCAGTATCAATTTATCGTTTTATATTGCAGTAGGGGGCTGAATGTGACATCCTCGGTGGTGATGTTCTTCCGAGTGAACATTCACTTGTCTAAGGCATTTATGCTGAACCCAACTGAGACGTGGCTCACATTACTTTGTAAGTAATTCCCTCTGAGATATATTTATCTGCACTTTCTTTGCCTAACTTTTCCTAAACGTTGCTATTTCTGGACTGGATTAGTGCTTAAATTACCTACTAGTAAAAGGAAATGATTGTCTCTTCATGTCGTTGAATAAATACAGTACACACATGACGCCTTTATCCACGAAGGGGTAGGCTGAGGTGCAATTAGGGCACCCACTTTTCGCCATGTGTGATAAGGACGAGCCTTGCGCCATATCGGGAACACATTCCAGACTACGGGCTGATACTGAGCAGGAAAACCCAATATCAGTTTACCGGAATCGGGATTCGAACCTGGGACCTCAGAGTGATGTCGCACTGTGCACGCAATACAACGCCACCGAAGCAGTTGAGCAAATGTATTTTAATTTTATAGATATCTATAATTTTTTTTACAGCGTCGCTGGGTGGAGTCTTCAACATGTTCCTAGGGGTGGGATTATTCAGTGCGTTGGAGTTGTTAACGCTTGTATTCGTGAAGTTCCCAATGGCAATACGTAAATCTTCTGAAAAGACCCCACCACCGATTAAAACACAATATTAATGAAATGTTATTTCCCTTTAAATAAATACATTCACTATTCTATTATTTAATGTAGGCTGTAGCTTATTGCTATGTGTATTTTAATAATATTAAACAACATGCAACACCAAACAATTATTTAATTCTCTTACAGCTAGCTAAGCTTAATTACTAGGTATGTAATCATTACTTATTCATATTATTGTCTGTAGTATACCTACAATTGTGTGAGTTAAAAGAAACCAGATATTTATAAAATGATTTTTTGCCACTTTGGTCTAGTGGTAGTATAGGTACTTGGGTCCAAAAGCTCGTGGGTTCGAATCCCACGGTGAGTGTAAGGCAGCCAGTCGGTCATAAAAACTAAGCCAAATAGTCAAGGCAACGTGTTTCTAAGAGTATTTCGTTGACTCCACAATGGAGTAGTGTTATTATATTTTGTTAAATAACTATTTTCTGTATTTAACCATATTCATTTAATTATGTAACTTTGTTTACAATCATTTATACAGAGGTAATTTTCCATGGGCCCGACATTGTAAAGCAAAGAGAATTATAATACTACTGAAATAGTAAAGTAACTTATAGTAAAGACAAACATAGACTTCAGTGTTGCCAAATATAAATGTATACCATAACCAACAAGTAGGATTTATTATAGCTGGTGAAAAAAGAAACAGATTATTTATTATAGTTGTTGAAGCCGTTTTTGCTACCTTATTAGGGCACTAATGTTTAGCTACAAGGCACACGTTATTACTAGAGTTTTACCACCAAGATCGTTGCCAGCCGATGGCCTTGGGCAAGTTGATATGGAGAATAAGAAAAGCATGAATTGTAGGTAAAGTCGAGAGCACATGAAGCTTTTCACTTGTAGTACGAGCCTTACATCTGCAGCGATTGTAATAACACTTCAGAGTCCAACGTGTAAAGCTTCACGAGTTCTTGTCTGAACTATAAATTTATAAATCATCATGGGCGTATATAAGGAGGGGGGGGGGGGTATAGAGGGTCTGGACCCCCCCTTAGCTTACAATAAACCACGCTACGCCACTGACCGCTGACATTTTGGGGAACCGGACCCGCTCAGCTTCAAAAAAATTATGGGGCTACCAAACATGTCCACACTAATATATCACCAGACGGACCTGTCAAGAGCGGCCTGCATCTAGCGTGTTCCTGCGACCTTTATCAAGTCGTCTGTCCACCTTGCAGGTGGACGGCCGACGCTGCGCTTGCCAGTACCTACGTGACCTCCACTCGAGAACCTTTTTGCCCCACCTGCATTCAGCTCTTCGAACTATGTGGCCTGCCCCCTGCCACTTCAGCTTGCTTATCCGCAGGGCTATGTCAGTGACTTTCGTTCTTTTACGGATCTCCTCATTTCTGATTTGATCGCGTAGAGAAACACTAGCATAGCCCTCTCCATAGCTCGCTGAGTGACTGTGAGCCGTCTTAGGCGGCCCGTAGTCAGAGGCCACGTCTCAGATGGCGGATACGACCGACAATAAACAGTACCAACATTTTAAGTCTGATAACGATTCTGGAACATTATCATATTTGACATTGACAAAGGACAATGGCAGGTCTCCATACATGATTTTAGTTGATGTAAATGTGTAGCGTTTAGAAGTAAAAAAAATATTTAACAATTCAGCAGCAATTCCTAAACAATTATGTATCAAGATTATTAGTGAAAAAAGTCTAAATCTAAAGATTTTTCATTTTAAAGATTTTGAGGTTATGATTTAGTTGACATTTATGAATTGATTCTTACATAATAATATGAATAATGAAACTCATAAAATGTTTGGTAATCTGTCTATTGTCACGCGAGACCCTCCCTCATCACATTCGAACCTAACATTTCACTAAACATGGAGAAGGGTGATCTGCCACATGGCATACTAGCGCGCGGCAAGCACCTTCCTCAGCTATACAAGCTTATATATCAAATCATTTTTTATTTATAGATACTACTATAGTAAATAGTAAAGGTTTCTTTGTTTTTTTTTTGTAATAAACTCTGAAACTATTGGGAAAAATACGTTCAGACCCTAAGTCCTAGGCTTTGGGAAATAACAATTAAATAAAAACGAGTTCTGAAAAAAAATAAAACACATTTGTTTTTTTTTTAATGTTTATTCATCTTCTTCATAATAATTCTCTCTGATAAATATCTCATCTAAAAATTCTCCCGGGGCAGATACATTGCCTTTGTCTGGCGGCCCCCAAATACCAGACAACTGTCATGGTACGAGCGCAGCAACCTACAGTACGGTTGCTCGACCAGGTACATTATTTTCAATCAAAACATATTATCACACATTTTACAAAAATACTACATGCCAGAAACGAAATGTCGGAAATAGCTTTTTTTTTTTAAATGATATAAGCAATGACCGTAACTATACAGCCAACAGGCAGCTGGTAAGAATGTATAGAATAGAATATACATAGTAAAAAAATGTGGTAAGAAAGCTGAAATCTTTGTTGTTATTCCTAATGAACATTTTATCGTCAGATATATTTTTTGCAATTTTTAGAGACCTGATGAAAATGATGTTTTGGTAGCCTAAATAATCTTATGTCATTCATAAAAAATGGCCGTGACACATTGCTAAAAAGTCAATTAAGTTTTTTTAATAATTTATGCAACTTATACACACTTGTACAACTAAAGTTAGTATGCTGAAAAATCATACAAAATAATTATATTGAGATTACCATGTATGGAATTTCTAAACGCATAATTTATTTATAAATACGATTTCGCCATTGTCCTTTGACAATTGACACTGACAGCTTATTATTTACTCCGCGTTCACGGGTCAGTATTTACACGTGTCTATAAATTGTGTTTTTATAAATAAACATCGTATACGAATAGCGTAAACTGTAGATATCAATTGTCAAAATGTCGTCGTGGAAGAAAGCCGCAAAAGCTAATCAAAAAACTCACCGGGAAAGACACCAGCCCGAAACCAGACAGCATTTTGGTCTTTTAGAGAAGAAGAAAGATTACAAGAAACGTGCAGACGATTACCACAAGAAAGGAAAAACATTGAAGCTACTACGCAAACGCACTTTAGACAAAAATCCCGATGAATTTTACTATCATATGATAAACTCTAGGGTCAAAGATGGGGTAAGCTTTACATTACATTTTTAACATAAAATAACGATCAATAATTCCTGCTAAGCTCAAACAAATAATACTTTATTACTAATAGTCTAATTAAACATCGATTTTATTCATACATTTAATGAATTCCCGTTAAATATTTTTGCTAATATAACCTACAAGTTTAGTATAAACTGATAATATTATTACATTATTTTTTTACGCAGAAGCAAAAAAAATTAACAAACTAGGTGTTTCTTTATACACAATCAAATTATTGTTATTATCTATGTACCTACTGTTCATAATTTTATTAAATACAACAGGTGCATCATGAATTGGAAAAAGAACATGAGCATTCATCGGAACAGGTGAAGCTGATGCAGACACAAGACATCAAGTACATCAACATGAAACGCACTGTAGAGAGCAGAACAATCAACAGATTACAAGTAATATTGTTTACTGTAACATAATATGAGCATTATACTTCAAATATGTGTACATATAAAAATATAGTCACAGTGTTATTTTGTGGCTTTTATGAAAATATTGAAAATCATATCCCTAGAATCCACATTATAATACATCATGCACCACTTTTGCCTCACAACATCCAGGTCTTTATGGACTATTTATTTACTCTTTTTTTCCTTTATCTACCTACCCAGGCACAACTTCATATGACTGATGTGGCAGATTCTACTCCTAACACACACACCTTCTTTGTGGATGAAGGAGAGGAGAAGGACTTTGATATAGCTAAGAGACTCAACACACACCCTGCACTGCTTGGAAGGAAGTCCAACCGGCCAAAACTCTCTGACCTTGACAAGTTTACACTGCCAAATGTTGATGAAGAGGTTTGTACTTTTATTACCAGACCCATTGTATGAGTATGATTTGTTCTAAAAATAAATAGACATCTAGGTGATCTAGCTGCTGTTTTAACCACCCACAAATTAAAACAGCTGTTATTAAGTTTCACATATGATGATACTGAAAATATTTAAAAAATTATTTCCTGACTGTAAGTATGTATATTTACAAAATTTATATTAAACAGTTACATACGCACACACACACACACATAGAGAGACAGAAAGCAAGAGACATGCAGACACGCACACACACACACACACACTCACACGCGCGCACACACACACACACACACACACACATATGCACATACACTCTCACACACATACACAAATACACATTAAACCCTGTTTTGTTTTTCTTTCTAATTTTAAGCATTTTGAAATATTGTATAGAATTTAAGTTACTGTAAGCCGTCTATTCTTCTTTGTTTATTTTAAAATAAAACTAAATTTTACGTCAATGTTTTTCTTTTGACTCCCATAGGACAGGCTTAGCCTAGTTTGGGAGTCATAGTAAAATAATGTCATTGTATAAAACGCTCCTATTTTCACAATAAATAAATAAAAAAATTAATAAATAAATCTATAAACAATGAAAAATAATAATCAAGATTCTATTCATAATGCTATCAAAACTGACTTTAGTATGTTGCACTAGCATATTTTTTTATTTGCATTGATGACGAGACGAGCGTGCCGTTTGCGTGACGTTAAGCGATATGACCACCAATAAACAGTAGCAACACCATCCAGCCTGTTGAGTTACAAAGTACTGTGTGGCATTCCACTGCGCTCGTCATCCTGACACATTAGATGTTAAGTCTCATTATGTCCAGTAGTTACACTGGCTACAATGTCCTTCAAACTGAAACACAACAGTGCATGCACATTCCTGCTTGGTGGTAGGAATAGACATTGCGGTGGTACCCGCCCAGACGGAATCTTACATATGAGAGACCTGCCACCAGCACCAGCATATAATTATCTTTAAAAAACTACCTGTATTTAGAAGAAATACAAACTAATTGTACCACAAAACTAAGACTATGCTGCTGAATTTGCGGAGACGCAGTCTTATAGTATCAATGTATACCTAAATTGATAATATTTCGTAATTTTTGCAGACTGTTGAAAAAATGAAAAAGAATAAACAAAAAGTGTATAAAGAAATAGCAAAGAGGATACAAAGAGAGAAAGAGTTGACTGTAGTGCAGCAGAAGATGGAATTGAAGCGCCATCTGCAGGATGTAAAGGTGATGAAGCCCAAGAAAATAGCGCGCGGCTCCAAGGATGCGGCGCCAGTGTTTCAGTTCCAATACAATAGGAAAAAATAATAAATGTTGATTTAACTGGAAATGTCTTGTTCATTATTTGTATGCCCCCAATATCACTAACAGTGCTTATAATGCGTAAGCATAGAACAGCCTGGTGACCCACAAGAAATTATTGATTTTATAATAATTCATGACGATAACGAGTCGTACATACATAGTTTCATAATTTTATGGAATAAATATTATTTTCACAAATCAAAAGTTTAAAATAATTTGATCTTAATAATATTTAAAAACATCAGCACACTTTATCGTTATTAAGACACTTTAGTTTGTCTCATTTAAACAATTATTACATTACTACTAGAATAAATTAACTGAAAATGATTATAAGGTTCATTACCGTGTCGGAACCGACGCGACGCGACGTACACATGAGTTACCTGTGCGGATTCTGTATCAAAACATTACACCGTGTAAAAAAGGTGTTAAAAAAAGCATTTGAAGAAATATCCTTTGGTTTGTGTAGAAAATTATATAGAAAAATGAAATACAGGGTAAGTCATACTTTATTATTTTTTATAGACATTGAGACAATACTTACTAATAGCAATAGAGGATCCAAGATCGATTGCCAAGTCAACCTATTTTTAATGTTTTGTTAATGTAGAAGTTACCGGGGTTTGAATTTTTCATAAGTCAAAAGGATTTGGGCTCGGATTTTCAAAAGTGAAGAACGGAGTACGCTTAGGAGCCTAGCTGTACTTACCTACCTAAATGTTTGTTAAAACTCCGAAATTGCTGAACGGATTTCGATGAAATTTGGCACGCGCATAGATCATGTCCAGGATTAACACATAGGCTACATACACATACATTCATACAGGCCCCATACATTCCCCTTTGGGGACAAAAGGCCTCACCCTTTTGTCCCCAAAGGGGTAGGCAGAGGGGCAACTAGTGCATCCACTTTTCGCCGTGCGTATTCCGTCCCATGATGTGATAGGGGGCAAGCCTATCGCCATATCGGGCACAAGTTCCAGACTCCGGGCTGATACTGAATAGAAAAATTGAATATAACTTTGCCCGACCCGGGATCGAACCCGAGACCCCAGAATTGCAGTCGTACCTTAATACAACTACGCCACCGAGACAGCCACATAGGCTATTTGGTATTTATCCCGGTAGTTTGCTGCAGTAAGAAATAATTGGATTTCTTAAATAGATGGCGCTAGCGTTTTACATTACCCTTTGAGCTAATTTTTTTTTCTTTATTGCATCGAATGACGAGACGAGCATGCCCTTCGCCTGATGCTAAGCGATACGACCACCCATAAACAGTAGCAACACCATCCAGCACCTTGACTTACAAAGTACTGTGTGGCATTCCACTGCGCTCGTCATCCTGAGACATAGGATGTTAAGTCTCATTATGTCCAGTAGTTATACTAGCTACAATGTCCTTCAAACCGAAACACAACAGTGCATGCACACTGTTGCTTGGCGGTAGAAATAGACATTGCGGTGGTACCCACCCAGACGGCCTCTTACATAATGAGAGACCTACCACCATGTTAAATGTTAAATGCTCTAAGATCGTACCTCATATTATATGTCTGTGCATCGTCAATGATAATATGTAAAAAAAAACCTTACATCAATGTGCATCGTACAGACTTTAGTAGCGAAAAAGGTTTTAAACGCTGTCGAAGCCAGGAGCAACACCTAGTCTATTTATATTTTTTGCATTATATGTAGGTATTTACATACAGAGGTACATTACATACATGAAGACGCATTTGCTTTACGCAGCTGTCGAAATAATAAACATATCCTTGAGAAGTTGATTAAAAAGACTTCAGACTGTACGGCCAGATTAATTAACTTTCATATTTATTTCACATGTGGTATCCGCAAGGTCGTGATGCTGATTTCCTGCCAAAAATGGCTGCATTTAACTTTTGTTGTTGTTTACATTCGGGAAAACTGCAATTACCTACCACTACTCAACTACCAGACTTGGGTGAGACAAAAGAGTTACCTACCTATTTATGTGAGAAGCATCGGTCTTACAATCTAGCGTCGAGTTGCACGGAGAGGTGGTAAATATCGGGCGACCGTTGAACCGAGTCCCTAATGCTATTCATCCTACATTGGCATACGGTTATGGGTTCCTCTGGCAACAAGTTCCTAGTTAACTAGCCGACCAACCCGGGGTCATAAATGTAAGAGAGAATGTACTATAAAGTACTTTCTACGGGCGCAGCAACAGCCCCCATTGTCCGAAGATTTGCAACAGTGGAACCATAAGTGCTGATCGATGCTCTTGTTGCAGATGAAGGACCCGCGGAATATTGCCAAACACAGCTCAGAGTACAAACTGTAAGTTACCTATTGATATCTTTTTATAAGTAAAATGTAGTGGCGAGCATCATGTGATGCACTTTGGCGGAAGCCCGTCACCTGGTAAAAATCGCATGATCGTCATCGCGATTCTCCTATACAAAGAAAAATTCAAGCTTACTCATTACCTACAATTTTCAATTTCCTAATGGAAACTTAAGGTCGTAGAACTGTAATGAATGTAAAAATAATAAGAGTATTTTATTTTAATAATATAGCGTCAATAACCCTCATTTACTTCAGAGAGCGCAGAATTCGATTTCAGTTCGCCCTGATCGGCGTGCTAGGGTTGTCGCTGATAGCTTTGGCTGTATGTACGACTGCATTGTTTTTAACCGAATACTATCGTCCAAAGATATGTCTCAGCGAAGAATGTGTTGGCACGGGTAAGTCTTCTAAGTATTCTGATAGCATCCGTGAGGAACGGGCGACAAGCCAAGATATTGTGTCATATGAGTTATATTATATTTTGACTTGTAGCAATTTTTGATTTTGGTAATAGGAGTATTGTAGTATTAGCGATTAGTAATCAATTATAATCTATCAACAGCTTCAAGGATCCTTGATTCACTGAATAGGGAGGTGGATCCGTGCCAGGATTTCTACGAGTTCGCGTGCGGCGGCTGGATCAAACAAAACCCTGTCCCGGAGTGGACCACATTGTGGCACCAGTTGAGTAAGGCAAAGGCACAGCTCGACAAAGATTTGAGGGAACTTCTGGAGGAAGAAAATGATGATGGATTACCTGAAGCTGTTTTAAAAGCGAAGGCATTCTACCGAGCTTGTGTAGACATGGGTAACATTTTATTATTAAGAGGCCGTATCTAAAATTTCAACTATTTAAGTCAACTTTTCATCGTGATTATTCAATAAATAAACTGATCTGATTAATTTCTAATACATCATCGGAAAGACTATTTCAACACTAATAAAATAAATGAGCCACATTTTTCATATCTTTCTTTAATTTCAATCTATCCACCAAATTCCAACGTCTGTTTCAGAAATTTTGTTGTACGAAGACTCAAACATGTTGCCGTTTTCAATCAAAATCGTGCTTTAAACTAACTAACGTAAATTACTGTTTATTGGTATAAAAGTCGCCTTAATTATGAAAGAGACAATTTCTGTATTTTCGATGTAAAATCATATAAAATGAAAGTGAAATTTTTTTCGCGCGCAGGCCACTGGCTAGCGAAAAGAATTTCTTTCATTTCATCAAAGATATGGAAAATGTGGCTCGTTTAGTTTATTAGTGTTGAAATAGTCTTTCCGATGATGTATTAGAAAATAATCAAATCAGTTTATTTTGTGAAAAATCACGATTAAAAGTTGACTGAAACAGTTGAAATTTTAGATACGGCCTCTTAAAAAAGATTGCGTTAAGTTTTAGTAGTATTATTTTCATTGTACATTTTATTTGAGTTTGTTTAATTATTCAATTTGTATTTCCTAGAGAAACTAGAGGAATACGGCATTAAACCGATCCAGAAGATCCTGCAGAAGCTGGGGCTTCCTTCGCGTCCGCCCGTGATGGCGAGCGGTAACTTTACGTGGGAGGTGACGGCGGGCCGCGGCCGCCGCATGCTGGGAGTCAACAAGCTGCTCAATGTGCAGGTGGCCGAAGATTTCAGGAATACCAGCAGGTACCGGATCCAGGTACGTATCTATTATAAGCCTTAAAAGTATTGTTAAAATATATATATATATATATATAAATATCTTCGTCTTTAAGTTATTGACGTAAATTGTTCACCTTGTATAATATATTTTCATCCAGATCGACCAAGTTTCTCCAGGGTTCAATGAGGCGTACCTTCTGAAACCTACGTGGTTCGCATACGAGCTCGCGCATTACCACAAGCACATTAAAGCAATGATTGCTCTAGTAGACCCGGATATTGACGCTCATAACTTTGCTGATGACGTTATAGAGTTTAGCAAGAGGCTTGCTAGAGTGAGTAGAAGAATAATCATATTCTTATAGGTGTGAGATTTCTTTGATAATTCGCTACGAATTGATGGGTACTCTAAATAATAGTAAATCTTTAATTTACCACTCATAGATAATGACCCCGGAGGAACGGCGACGCGGTGGCGGTCACTTATACTATGAAATGAGCGTTGAGAAACTTTTTCAGGGGCCGGGTGGTAGCCCAGCGCAGTGGAAGGAGGTAGCATTTAATCATAATAATTAATATTATTCCTGTTTGCAATTTTTTTCAACTCTGCTTAGAAATACTAGATGCTTGCTTTATTTCGACTGCCGCCATGGCTATAATATGGCAGATAGGGCCAGATTCCAATGCCTCTACTACTCTCTTTCTTACAGCAAGACTGGGAACAATATTTGAAACTGGTGTTCGCCAACACGAGTGTGACGCTTAACCCGCAACAGGACCGAGTTATCATCACAGACTTGCCGTACTTACAGAAGCTGTCCGTTGTTCTCAATGAAACCGAGCCTATTCTTATTGGTGAGATGGTTTGAATTAAAAATTCGGGATTATGTTAGCATTTTATCACTTATTCTCAGGAATTCTGAAAGGCGGAAAATAAGTAGATGAATTAAATTCGTCTGGATTTGCCAAATTGACTCTTAAGAGATTACCAAATCGAGATCCGTTTTCTTCTGATTAATCGCATGGGCTTTTCTTTATCATTCTCACTAAAATTGAACTGAAAAGAAGATTTATAATGAACAAAAGACGTTGTTCTCAGAACGCTTTCTGTGGTGGAACATGTTCTCAGCAGTAGCTCCGATGACCCTCGACGCGTTTAGGGAACTCCAATTCAAATTAGCCAAGGCAATTAATGGAATACCGCAACGCACCCCGTGCTGGAAGAGCTGTACCGCTAAAACTAACAATAACTTTGGAGAGGCGTTGAGCTACTTGTACGTGAAGAGATACTTCGACGAGGACTCAAGACTGCAGGTCTGATTTCGTAACACGGTTTAAAATTACAACTTCACTCTGTTTAGTCATCATTTATTTGTGTTATTATCGCTTGCCGCAAGAATGTTTTTTTTTATTGAAAAACAAGTCGAGTAGTCGATCAACCTTATCCTTCAAACCGGAATACAAAGGTGGAAGCATATGGCTATTTTTCGGCAAAAAAAATTTATACGAATAAAAAAAGTAAAATCCGCCTAATTACTTGGCTTATTAAAAGGACTTTTTCATCAAGTCAAATCGTAGTAAACGATTAATTGTATACTCTGCAGGCATTAGAGATGATAGAAGACGTCCGCGGGGCGTTCGCAGAGACAATACAGCAGGTAGACTGGATGGACTCCAGCACGAAGGTCAAGACTCTCAAAAAACTAAAGTCAATCCACAACTTAGTGGGTTTTCCCGAGTGGCTTCTAACGGATGAGCAGCTCAACAAGCATTACGAGAATGTGAGTAGGTCTAAAGGAGCAATAACGCTAATTAGGGGTAGTATTGAACTAGGATCAAAATCCTTATTCACTTGAAGGCAGGTAGCAACATCGCTACCTTTCTTGTGTTGTCTGACACTGCCATGAGCACAGTCTATGGGACAGCGGATGATAAGTCGGCCGTAAAAAGGAGCTATAAATTCGATTTTCACACCAAGACATTGGGCAACTATTTGTAAGGTCCTAAAACATTTATACCTGGTCTGGTTTCAAGCGACTGAAAGCATTACCTACTTAATTTTTTTCTAACAACGATATGAAAATACCCAATACATCAATGAGTGAAGTGCTATTCTGGTAATAGCACAATGAAATAACCGAAAATAAAAAATAATAGTAACCTTCGGATGAATTCTTACTTCCCTTTGCAGGTGGAAGTGGTCGAGGGGAACTTATTTGAGACATATATAAATCTGAACTGGGCCGCGGTCAAGAAAAATCTGGAGTCATTGAGAGAAACACCGGACAGGAATACGTAAGTTCTTTTTAAGTAGCATTATCACATTCCTGCAATTAGCTAAATGGATATGGATATGGCTATTCGTTATGTAGATGTGACGTTAACTGCACGGAGTCGCTTGCCATAACTACGTATGCCGTTTGGTTAACATGGCGACTATGCGATTTCTTTTGGCGGGTATTTTAGTATTATGCTTTTGAAATAGTGTTTATTTTATTTTAGATGGGTGTTACCCCCCACAACTATAAACGCCATTTACTCGAACGCCTACAATTCCATCTGTAAGTATAATTTTAGGTCTAACTTCTAATAAACCCTCATTGATTGCTTTCAAATTGTAGTAGATATCTTAATCAAGTTGTATTAAATTAGCTTGTACCGGGTTCCTGGTGTAATATATGTAAGAGTCCTTCCATGTGAACAGATCAGGCGGCCAACATTTTCAAAGTTTTGTTAACAACGTAATAGTCTGCAATTATATTTTCTGCGGTATTTATTTACCGAGAGACATTCATGGGACCAAGATAAAATGGTTTAATATTCCCCCCGAGCAACGAAATATTGCGATAGGTACCCGATTTGCATATAAATGAAATCTGAATTAATATTGTTTTTAATTTCTGAAGTTTTTAATTCTACTAATTACGCATACGCATACTCACGCCTTTTATCCCCGAAGGGGTAGGCAGAGGCGCAACTAGTGCACCCACTTTTCGCCGTGCGTATTCCGTCCCATGATGTGATAGGGGGCGAGCCTATTGCCATATCGGGCACAAATTCCAGACTCCGGGCTGATACTGAATAAAAAAATCCAATATCACTTTGCCCGACCCGGGGATCGAACCCGAGACCTCAGCATTGCAGTCGTACCCTAATACAACTACGCCACCGAGGCATTCTTTCAATTCTTACTTCTGTTTTCTACTTATTAGTGCATAATAATTGACGTTTCATTTCTTTTCTCAGCATTTCCCGCCGGTATACTTCAGCCACCTTTCTATGGAAATGGAATAGAGTATGTATAAATTCCAATAGGCCAGCATAATTAAACATGGGATTGCTATTAATTGCTAATTTGCTAGTAGCTCACGGCAAAGTGGCCTCACTGCACCTGATGGTAAACGGAGTGGGGTCCAACTAGAGTGTCGAAGGCGAGAGTTGTTTACCCCTTGTCACTCGACACAACTATGCCGGCTTTATTGAACAGGTACCTACACAGGCTGATCCCGGAACACGACATTACATGAGCGACTATGGCCGGTTGAAACATCTTATATATGGTGGTCGCTACCCGGGGGGATGCAGGATAATAAATAAAAATAAATAAATAAATAAAAATAAATAAATCATCTTTTTGGAATATAGGTACTGTATTTCTTACAGAGCGGTCAACTACGGCGCAATAGGTGCGTTGATGGGACACGAAATTACTCACGGCTTCGACCATGAAGGTAAAAAAATATATATGTGCAGGCCATTGTTGTAGGCACTTAAGTATAATATTTCATATTTTGTTGTAAAAATATAAGTACTTAGTACTATGTATTGTAAAACAGCCTTGGTAAAAAAGGGAAGGTAGACATTGGTCTTCCGAAACAACAGAATGCTTTAGTAAGCCTGAATGTTCATTCTCATTCATTCATTCATATATTTGTGATTGTAAGGGTAATTAGTAAGTAGGTAACCATACTGTAGCTAATATTATTAGTTGTCGAGCAGGTCGCAAATATGATGAGGAGGGCAACCTGAAGCAGTGGTGGTCGACGGCGACACTGGAGCACTTCCAGGATAAGGTGCAGTGCATCATCGAGCAATACAACAAGTACCAAATGCCGGAGTTGCCAAACTACACGGTAAGGATGTGTTTAGCGGCGCTGGTGTTAGAAGGTGCCGATCAACTGTGCAAACGAAAAAGTCTGCAACGATACATCATACACACGTTCGATAAAACTGCGCAAACGGACTGCACAGATAAATCGCTACGATAAACCGTTGCCATGTGTGGCTGCCATAATAACGGGTGTAAGTATGTGTGTATGTGCGCAGGTGCACGGGTTCAACACGCAGGGCGAGAACATCGCGGACAACGGCGGCCTGCGCGCCGCCCTGCGCGCCTACCGACGCTACGGCGCCCGCGCGCCCGCCCGCGCCCGCGACCTGCTGCCCGCGCTGCCGGACTACTCCCCGGAACAACTCTTCTTCCTGGGCTTTGCACAGGTACGCATTCTCATACGTTCATCCAGCATCACAAAGCTTTTATAGAGTCAGCTAACAGGGTTTATCTAACTTGTAAACGTCACGTCAATCAATGCAAACAACTAAATAAAACACTCAAAAACATTCATACATTATTAACATGAAAGAAAAAGATGCTGGTGCCTGGTGATTGAATAATAATAACTTCAGTACCTAACAAATTGATGCGTTATGCATACCATACCTATTGGCATTTCGTAAAAAATATTAAACAATATTTTTTTACAGATATGGTGCGGAAACTCAACGGTGGGAGCATTAAAATCAAAAATCGTGGATGACGTCCACAGTCCGAACAAGTTCCGCGTGATCGGCACCCTTAGCAACTCGGAGGACTTCGCACAGGCGTGGAAGTGTCCCAAGGGTTCCCCCATGAACCCCGAACACAAGTGCGTGCTGTGGTGATGTGGACAGACTGGTCCAAGTGTTGTTGTCAGTTGGATGTATTATGACGTTGAATACAATATCTATCTATACATATCGCACCTTTAGAACGAAAACGGCACAATTCAAAACAATCAAAAATTGAGTTATCATCATAGAAAGACTAAAAACTGGTCCCTTTTTCATAAAAATATAATAAAAAAAGGCCCGATATTACAGTTTCGTCCTTTTCCCGCTTGAATATGGCTGTGTTTGAACTATTGTTGTATTGAGAACTTCGTTTTAAGTCATTTTATGAAGATAACTTAATTTTCGTTTTTTTTTTAATTGTGTCGTTTTCGTGCTAAAGGTGCGAATTATAATAAAGCAGTAGAACCGGTGTGTCTGTAATTTAAAGAAATGTGTTCATAAAGGAAGGGTGCGACTAAAGAAACGTACCTAATGAAAAGCAAATCAGCGATTTTTATAATTCTTTTCTGCCTCTTTTTCTGTTTGTTTGTTACAGCACATCTCCGAAATTACTGAACGGATTTCGATGAAATTTGATATGGAGATAGTTTGAGACCCTAGAAAAGACATACGATTTAGCTCTGGAAAATATAAAGCGGGACTTTTATCCCGTAAAAACTTTTTCACGCGGACGGAGCCGCGATCAAAAACTTGTAGAGTAATATTTGTATTGCTTTAGAAATTGTTTGATAGTGATATAGATATTTTGTGTTCAAATTTACCCTTTTTAACACCAACTGGAATATGAAATGAAAAATCCTCCTAGCCTATTTCGGCCACGGCAGCCAATCTCACCAGAGATCAGCCAGGTACGCAGGAGATATTATGGTGCATAAGTGTGTGCGCAATACACAGGTGCACTCGCTATTCCTTCGGAGACGGCAATCCGCAATGACCGGAGAGAGATCAAGCGCAGGACCAACGGCTTTACGTGCTTTCCGAGGCACGGGGGTATCACACCGCCAACTTCCTGACTCCGAGCTGCGACTGAGTAATTTTTAAGATGGAAAAACCCAGTCACAATGTTTTTGGCTCGACCCGGGATTCGAACCCAGGACCTCAGCGCGCAAATCGTACTCGTAACGCGTAAGCAATACAATTACGCCACCGAGGCAGTCAATCAACTGGAATGCCGAAGAGACGTAGCCGTATCTGATGGCTATTCATCAATTGATTACAGTGTAGTTGAAATATGACGTCACTAGTCAAGCATTCGATAAAGTAGGTACTCTACTATTTTGTTCTTTCAATAGTCAAACCTAGAACCTTTCGGCAATTTTACAAAAATAATCGTTTTTAATGAATAAAATATAAACTCGTTCCTTCGATGTAAATACTTTGTTTTAAGTAAGTATTTTAATAGATAAGAATTATGTAATAAATATGTGTGAGAAATTAAATTTTATTTCTTTATTTATAAAATTACAAGTCAATGCCGGTGACATCATCGTTGCGTATTCATTTGATTTCGAATCGAAATACCTTGTTGTACCTAAAATAAGAATTATGAAGTAGTCAGTGCTCTGGAAACTAGCCCGTACAATAATTCTACCAGCACCCAACTACCATTCACTCATGCCTTTACTCAATTTTCTTTTGCACAAAATGTTGAAAGCAAAATCCAGCAAAGAGGATATATAACAATCATATACGGTCAGTATCCAATTAACGAGTATGCGGATAAAGACTAAAAGTATGAATTACGTAGTAATTAATATGGAATGATTTCGTATACCTAATCGCAATGATATTTTAATAAAAATATGTAGATACGGCATCTATACTGTACTCGGCTCTCAAAAACGGCACATTATCCCACACATAGTTAATTTAATATTACAATAACAAACTATAATATGACACATGAAAGCATTACGGCATATCAGAGGATATCATAATTTTCATTATTATCATATAGAAAATTTTATCAAACATTCTTTAGACGTCTACTTTAACAGATTCTGTCACGACTCACGATACTAAGGCCGATTGTGCTAATTAGCTCCATTTTCGTGTGCCATTTGAGACTTTTTATAACGCATCTACACCTTATTCTTTAAACATCATTGCCTAATTGTATATAATCCGCGTGCGATCAGAATGGGATGCGACCTTTTGGAACTGACACCGCTCGGTAGCGTCGGCAAACTCATGCATCAGGCTCGAGAGATACAAATGAAATAAATATGAGAAAGATTTTGGGGATTTTATTTAACTATAAATACACGAAATAAATATCCGTATTTTGCACACTTGTAGGTGCTGAAATCACAACAGATTTTTGGTTTTATAAAACAGTAATACCTAATTGAAAAAACAAGAAAATTAAATTCATGAATTTCAATTTAGAAATTTACGAACGTAGAGATAAAAATTGAGTTGAAAATATATGGGCTTTGTTCATTTTGTTACTAAACGAAACATGTTCCAATTACTAAAATTTTAAAATTTCCTTTATTTCAAGGTAACACATTTTGTGTGATGTAGCAACACTGATATATAGTGCTGCCATCATCACGCTATTGGAACTATAATTTGAAACGCACTCTACTTTACTCTTACTTTACATTTTTGATTTACTTCGACAAATAGTAGGTATTCCCTGTTTAAGTTTTTTTTTTCTTTTTTTTTTATTGCTTTGAACTACGAGACGAGCATCATGTCGTTCGCCTGATGGTAAGCGATACGACCACCCATAAACAGTAGCAACACCATCCAACACCTTAAGTTACAAAATACTGTGTGGCATTCCACTGCGCTCGTCATCTTGACAACAATAGTTCAAATACCGCCATATTCAAGCGGGAAAAGGACTAAACTATTATATCGGTCCCTGTTTTATTATATTTTCATAAAAAAGGGACCAGTTTTAAGTCATTTTATAACGATAAACCAATTTTTGATTTTTTTGAATTGCGTCGTTTTCATCCTAAAGGTGCGATTTATTTCGGGCTTATCGTACTATACTATATCGTCCAGCAAGACATGAACGCTTATTGAACACATTTTTTTTAAGCCTCATACGTGTCCCACTGCTGAGCAAAGGCCTCCCCTTCTCCTATTGAACACTATGAGCTTTGAAAATTTTAAAGCACAGAAAAGCAGCAATAATCCAAAAAAAGAAAACACATTATCAGTAAGAAATTTTTATTTAATAATAAATAGTCTTTTGTAGATAATTTGTCTAGAGATGCGGTTTGGAAGTACAGTCAGCTACAATAGTAGCTAAGCAAATTCAAATCTTCAAATCACCTATAGACCTTTATTTGTATTTTCTTTCTCTTTTTGAGATAAAGTAAATCACTTTTATTTTATTTTTGTTAAGAACTCAAAATTTCAGAGGTGATTATAAATTTTGAATTTGTCCAGCTACATATTATGTGGGTGATTGTACAATGTTTAAAGTATAATATTGTCATTATTTATTTTGATTTTAACATTAATTCTAAATAATATTTTTTTCTATAATTTAATTTGTAGATTTTTTATAAATCTCATAGGACTAAAATGTGGTCATTTTATGTTTTAGAGTAAATCTACAATTAAAACTTAGTATTTCCTTTTTTGAAATATACATTGCTACTTATAGTTTATTATTCAGAGAAGGAGCAAAATGTACTTAAACAAAGAGATTTTTTTAATAATACCTTTGTCCTGTCGGTCAAGTACACTAAATACAAGAGTGATTTGAAAAGCAGGTAGATATTTCTTTACATTATTTTTTTCATTCTTTGAATATTATATAATAGATCGAGCTTCTCAAGTCCAATAAGATATCAGATTTGCTTAATAAAGAGCCATCTGATATACACGCAATTACAAAACTACCTTTATAAATTCAAAACTTCAAATCGTCTAAACACTTTTGTGTACTAAACAAAAATTTTTCTTTGCTCAAATAACTGAAAATTGTTTACTTTATTTACGGTAAAGAAAAAAAAATGTTTTAATTGAAATGAACTTGTGAAAGTAAGTAATCTGAAGTTTTGAATTTGTTCAGCTATTTTTGTGTCCGAATGTACACTGGCAAAAAGGACACAATTATAAAATACATATTTTTTATACATCGCAATTTTTTCATAACATTTAATAGGTCAAAATAAACACACATCTCATAATTTCTTCATATAAAAGATACTTGTACGTTAAAACTACGGCGGTAACTTTAAAGGTAACCTACGAAATTGTCTTTGGTTCACTTAAAACTAAAATCACAATCGCTTGAGTCTTTGCACCAATTGAAGTTGCACGTTCGATACTTGGCAATACTTTCATAACACTGTCAGAAGGTGTTGGGGTACACTGTATTTTTAGAAGGGAAAGACGACAAGGTTTTGTACCATTCAAATGAACGGAAGGCAAATAGAACTTACATACTGGTGCATCCACACATTTATTCAACCTTCTAACAGTTATAACTGATCTTTAGTAAGTCTCACTAAGTTGCATCGAATCAACCATTCAGCAACGTGCTGATGTAATTGAACTATTGGTTATATTACTAGTTCTAGATTTAGAAGATTATATAATTAGTGGTTGCACTATAACATTCTTTATAACCGTGGTAGTCAACACTTCATAAAACCAATTGACAACACTTGAACCATCCTGTCAACATCACCACAGCACGCACTTGTGTTCGGGGTTCATGGGGGAACCCTTGGGACACTTCCATGCCTGTGCGAAGTCCTCCGAGTTGCTAAGGGTGCCGATCACGCGGACCTTGTTCGGACTGTGGACGCCTTCCACGATTTTTGATTTTAAGGCTCCCACCGTTGAGTTTCCGCACCATATCTGTAGAAAAATATAGGTTAATATTTTTTACGAAATGCCAATAGGTATGGTATGCATAACGCATCAATTTGTTAGCTACTAAAGTTATTATTATTCAATCATCAGGCGCCACTGTATTTTTCTTTCATGTTAATAATGTATGAATGTTTTTGAGTGTTTTATTTAGTTGTTTGCATTGATTGACGTGACGTTTACAAGTTAGATAAACCCTGTTAGCTGACTCTATAAAAGCTTTGTGATGCTGGATGAACGTATGAGAATGCGTACCTGTGCAAAGCCCAGGAAGAAGAGTTGTTCCGGGGAGTAGTCCGGCAGCGCGGGCAGCAGGTCGCGGGCGCGGGCGGGCGCGCGGGCGCCGTAGCGTCGGTAGGCGCGCAGGGCGGCGCGCAGGCCGCCGTTGTCCGCGATGTTCTCGCCCTGCGTGTTGAACCCGTGCACCTGCGCACACACACACACGCACACACACGCGTTAGGTACTAGCTAACAAAAGTTTCTTCAAGTTTAACTTAAAACTTGTTCAAACTTCGCATCTGTACGTGCTGTTTCAACAGACTTGTTCACGTAAGCTAAGTTAGTGCCGTGTGAATCGGGCTTTACTCTACGCTGTACAGTACACACCCTCTGACCCCAGATCCGCTAAACATATAACTATACATATTTGAGATTTGTATCTTTGTACACAGGAATACACAATTGTTTGATATTATGCATAATGATCTTGTACGTAGACCAAGTCGCAAACATTATACATTTATATATTCCGAAACAAAGGATACAAATGTTTTCTAATAATGTATACTGTATGGCAATAAGAGTCTATAATAAATTACCAGACTATTTCAAAACTCTTAAATTTAATATATTCTAATATAAATTATTTAATTTCCCCTTGATAAATGTAAATGATTTCTTAAATTAAAACCTAGATTAAAATATTTATACGCTGAAAACGGCAGAATACTATGAGCTTATTCATAACATGTAACAACATTGTACAGTATTCAACAAATAAATGATTTATTATTATTATTATAACAATCCCTCACCGTGTAGTTCGGCAGCTGCGCCATGTGGTACTTGCTGTACTGGTCGATGATGCACTGCACCTTGCCGTGGTAGTGCTCCAGCGTAGCGGCTGACCACCACTGTTTCAAGTTGCCCTCCTCGTCATACCGACGACCTGTTCAAACATCAACAATATTAGCAAAGGTAAGACCATTTTTTTTTGTTACAATCCACGTCCATACCAATTCCATTCTCATTATAAAAAAGCCAACTTAAATTAACAAGCTTTATAAAAAATATATCTATAGGTCATTTTTACATTGCATGTCCAAAACACAATAACTGTTTCTTCTCATAATTTCTCACAATATTTTAAGACATTATTTCTCTTTATTTTCAATTTTCCTTTTTTTACATTTTTATATACATACTAAAAAAAAACATTAATACATATTATAAAAATATAAAAAAGTGAATCACCCTCCGATGGCGAGGTTCAAGACCCAAGCCACCGGTGGTCAGGGATTCAAAGTGAGGAATCTCCTCACAATGCGTGCCGTGTCCAGAAGTACTGCTTTCTGCATCTGGCTCTTGGCCCAACGACCAATTGAGAGCCTCTGGAGGTGTTGGTCGAGACTAAGACTAAGACATTATTATTATTACCCATTCTAAATTTCTTACCTTGATCGTCGAATCCGTGAGTAACTTCGTGTCCCATTATGGCACCAATTGAACCGTAATTTATCGCTCTAGAAACAATAAAAATTTTATTTAATACACAATATTAGTTCAGCAAAATAAAACCATTTGAAATTGACTATGAATTCTCATCTAAATAAATTTACAACGGTATCTACCGTCACTTTATTGAATCTCCATTTCCTCTAAAATTTAGAGGAAATTCGGAGTCTAAATCATGGCATATTCCTGTGGATACTACTAGGGTAGTTTCGTATGTTTGATTTTGTACATTATTTTATATGTAACAAGCAATAATACGAAAAAAATCTCCTGTGAAATCAGTATCAAAATTGGTGAAAAATAAAGCAGTTATTCAAATTAGAAATATTGTGAGCAAAAGTGAGAGCGTGGGGGAGATATCGCGCGATATCTTTCACACGCACGCAGCGTTATAGCAAGTGACACCCGATGACGTCACAGTCTGATGTTACTGTCATTTGACAATTACCCCTTCCACCAAATATTAAAATTTTTATAACTTACTTATTATTGCGCCAATTTTGTAAATTATTTTTCTGTTAGATTTTGGACGGCATACATTTTTGATAGATGTATTTTTAAAAAAGTAGTCAATTCTAATACGTTTGTGTACTTACTCAATGCCATTTCCATAGAAAGGTGGCTGAAGTATGCCAGCAGGGAACGCTGAAACCAAATTTCGTTAGAGTTATCTGCTTCATAAAGAAGTTCAATTTTCATTTTTAGGACCTCAAGGCAACTTTATCAACCGGTGGTATACTCCAATCCACAAAAACAAGTAACTGGCCACCAACCAACCTAGTGTGGTCAGATTAGACGTTAAATCGATCTAGCAGTAGAATTGAGAGGCAATATAAGCTTTGCTTGACTCAAAACCCAACCAAACTAGAACCTGAGTAAAGAAAATATACTCACTAACTGAATTGAGGGTTGCTGAGTAGAACGCGTTTACGGTTGTTGCAGTCGCTACCCATCTGGAATGGAAAAGTATCCAAATTATAAATTGAAGCATAGAAGTTTATCAACACATTAAATTCCCTTATCAGGTGTAGCTATAATGAAAAAGTAATTTTCACCTATTTCTATCCGGTTTTTCTCTTAGTGATTCCAAAGATTTCTTCACGGCAGCAAACGTCAGATTCAAATATGTATCGAATAAGCTTCCCTCGACCACTTCCGCCTGCAAAGAAAATAAGAATTCATATAAACGAGGAAAATTGATAGAGTAAAAAAATTCGAAACAAAGTTGTCAAACTGATCTAATTTTATATTACAACTAGCATTGTGGAGAAGTTTTTCCGGGATAAAATGTAGCCTATAGAACTCAGGAGTAATGTAGCTTCCTATTAGTAAAAGAATTTTCAAAATCGGTCCAGTAGTTCCTGAGATTAGCGCGTTCAAACAAACAAACTCTTCAGCTTTATAATATTAGTATAGATAGTTCACACAATTTAACCAACTTTTTAACTTCTACTCCATCTGAGTCTATTTGGTAAGGTGTGATTCTTTTTACAACTCATAATTTTTATTGATCACTTACATGTTTATAATGTTTGTCAAGCTGCTCATGCGTTAGTAGCCACGCGGGGAATCCCACGAAGTTGCGGATCGCCTTCAGTTTGTTCAGCGTCTTGATCCTGGTGCTGGAGTCCATCCAGTCAAGCTGCTGTACTGTCTCCGCGAACGCTTCACGCACATCCTCTATCATATCTATTGCCTGATCAAAAAAGTTAACGTGAGAAGCCTTGAATGTTCATTTAGTTTGTGGATCAAATATATTCAAAAGTAATTTTATTTTTATAGCTCGATCATATTGCGAAAATAATATTTAAGTTTTAAGTACATTGAACTTCCTTAAAATCTTTTTAGTAGTATATGGGAAAGACTAAGCCGATAAATAAAAAAATGACAATCTTCAGCAAACTCATACAATTAATTCCTAGCAAATATAGTTACGAAAAAAAATCATAAAGGATGCTAAATGTGAATCCGACATATGAAATGAGGATTAACCATTACGTAACAAATTACCTTCTGCCGTGAATCCTGGTCAAAGTGCCTCTTAACGTAGAGATAGCTAAGCGCCACTCCGAAGTTAGCGTTGACATTTGCGGTACAGCTCTTCCAACGTGGGGTACGTTGTTGTAATCCAAACACTGCCTTTGAGAACTCGAAGCCAAGCTCCCTAAATGCTTTTAAGGTCATCGGAGCGACTGTCGAGAACACGCTCCACCATAGGAACCGTTCTGAAAATAAGATTATAAACTAAATATTGGGATTGTTGTGTGAGTAACTTTATATTTGTAGTTGAGACAATTTGGGTTATTTTGTATGACATTTATTTTTGGTTGTATTTACTAATCTATCATGTATACTTATGATTACCAATGTAGTAAGATATTTGTACAATTTTAAGATCTCAAAAGTAGTAACAGTGTGTGTGCCTGAACAACTCGCAATAGCAACCACAACGCTATACAGATTATCATCATTAATCCCAATTATCTCACCAATAATGACAGGCTCAGTGTCATTAAGGACCACAGACAGCTTCTGCAAATACGGCAGGTCCATAACAATAACTCGATCCTGGTGAGGATGTAGTGTCACACTCGTGTTGGCAAACACCAGCTTCAAGTATTGGTCCCAGTCATGCTGCAAGAGATAAGGATTTTAAAAGGAATAGTATTTTCGCAAACTATTTGCCGCTAATTATAATTTGAACCGCATATTTATTACCTATTATGTACCCAAAAACTGGAGGTAGCTTTTAGATAGATGTAGTTAGAACCTTATTTATCGGATTTGATAATTACCTCTTTCCACTGTACCGGTCCGCCGCCTGATCCCTGCAGCAGCTGGTCGACGCTCACTTCGTGGAATAAGTGTGTGCCGCTGCGTCTCACTTCCACCGGGGTCATTATCTGCAGGTGAGAATGAAGTGATCATAAAACAATTAAAGAGTACGCATACTCACGCCTTTTATCCCCGAAGGGGTAGGCAGAGGCGCAACCAATGCACCCACTTTTCGCCATTTTTATTCCGTCCCATGATGTGCTAGGGGGCGAGCCTATCGCCATATCGGGCACAAATTCCAGACTCCGGGCTGATACTGAATAGAATAACCCAATATCCCTTTGCCCGACCCGGGGATCGAACCCGAGACCTCAGCATTGCAGTCGTACCGCAATACAACTACGCCACCGAGGCAGTAAATTAAAGAGTATTAACAGAATTATTCAAAAAGATATTAAAATATAATTGATGGTATATGGAATATTTTAAAAGTTATTTTGGCGTTATGTTTTAATTATTGGAATAAATTGATTAAAGTTAATTAATCAATTAAATAAATTAATAAAAAAAAAATATTAGTAGTAAAAGGATACAATAATTGGTAAAAATCAGAACATGACTATTATGAACAAATACATTAAGAATGCTCAATGCAATAAAGCTAAAAGGGGGAGAGTAATTCAAAACTAAAAGTAGTCAAACAATTACGTAAATCATCAGCGTATTATACCATCATAAGTATTAAAATCTGCTACATTCCACATCTTCCTCCCTTACCTTAGCCAAACTTTTGCTGAACTCCACTATATCATTAGCGAACTTCTCAGCATCAGTCTCAGGGTCTGCTACAGCGATCATGGCCTTAATATACTTGTGGTATTGAGCGAGCTCGTGAGCGAACTGGGTTGGTTGAAGAAGGTAGCGGTCGCTGAAGCCGGGGGACACTTGCTCGATCTGATGGCAAAGAAATGTGGTGTTGGGTGATTCAGATGTTTATATATTCCGATGATAGCGTAAAAGTTATCGCTGAATTTATATAGCCAATAACTCTACATGATTATCTTCAGCTGGTCTTCCGTCGCATAGGGAATAAAAACTATATGTTTTCTTTTTTTTTATGATATCTAAGGGGGCTAACGGGCATACGGTTCACCTGATGGTAAGTGATCACCGCCGCCCATGAATATATGCAATACCAGGGGGCACAGAGATGCGTTGCCGGCCTTTAAGGTGGGAATACGCTCTTTTTTTAAGGTCGCCAGGTCGTATCTGTCCGGAAATGCTGCTGGCGGCAATTGGTTTCATAGTTTAGTAGTACGTGGTAAAAAATGTATTACCATTATCACGTAACATCTTTTTTGTTTTTGTTTATTTCTCATCATAGATTTACTCCCAATAAAAATGTCGGTAGTTATATAAGTGACCATTGGTATTAATAATAATTTTGAATATAATCAATTTAATGTATCTTGACTTATCATAAGTGCAACTATGTTCGCCTACGTGATGAATAAACTATATTATTTATTTATTTTTATTTTACATCGGTTCTTGTTTATTATTAGTGATAACATAACCGTCATGTAATCTCAAAGGAGTGGCCGCAGATGCAACAAATGCACGCATTCTCCGCATATAAATATTTTAATTTAACGGAATACAAAGTACCCGTATTATAGAAAATCAATCTTAAAATAGCCAGTTGTAATGAAAACAACATTAAAAAGGTTTGGTTTATTACATTGTCAAGCAGCTACGGATTTTGATAGAATTTCGCCTAAAGATAGATGTGTTGGAAAAACATAATATTAGGTGTTGATATTAGGCATATATCCTACTTTGCAAAAGTATCTACAAAAAACCTTTATCCTGTGGAAAGATGTTTCACGTGGGCAAAGTTGCGAGCACCTGGTAATTTTGCAATACATACCACGACTCGGTTCCTGCTGGTGTTCCTGACATCCTCGGCCACCTGTACGCTGAGCAGCACGTTGAGTCCCAACATGCGGCGGCCGCGCCCCGCTGTCACCTCCCACGTGAAGTTATCGCTCGCAGTCACGGGCGGACGGGGAGGCAGGCCCAGTTTCTGTAGGATCTTCTGGATCGGTTTGATACCGCCTTCTTCCAGTTTATCTAAAAAGATTATACATACATGTGGGCCATTTTCCTATTTTTTTTTAATAATAAAGTTTTATGCTAAGTTTGTAAAATGTATGTGAACGGAATGTAAGCAAGTGAGCGAGAGAGAGCTATGCGGATGAATGGGAGAGAGTGTGTGCGCGGGGAGAGGGATTTAAAGATAAGATGGCGTAGGAGTAGAAGACAAAGATTGTTAACGGTAATTATAAGCGAACGATAATTAAAAAATAGTTAAGACGAAGATTGTTTCAATTCCCAAGAAAAGAATCCTACATACATACATAGTACCACTCCTTTATCCCATAGGGGTGGAGACTATTAATTTACGCTTTGCTCGATTTGACACACTTCTTTCGCATCCTCAACTTTCATTCATCTTCTCATGCATTCCCGCCGGTTCAGAGTACTTGTGATATCTGACATTGGAAGGTTCGATGCGATCGGCTCTTCCATCCACACTCACTTTATATATCTTCTTTGTCAGTCTCCTGTTACGTTATCAAAAATATGATCATTAGAAAACATGTCAATGCTTAATTATTCTAGTCGATGTTATTTAAAACATTTCGGAAAAAGTAACATTGGTTATTTCCACAGAAGTCCTTTCGAAAGAGACTTTTACCAAAATTTCTATGCCGCTATAACCAAGCATTGGCTAATCTGCACTTTTCATCGGAACACCTAATCATTATAACTTACCAGTATCAATACAAGTTCTGTACAACGCCTTCGCCTTCAGCACACCCTTGGGCAAACCATCGTCGTTATTATCTTCTAAAAGTTCCCTCAGATCAATAACAAGTTGCTCCCTCAACTTGGCGAGCTGGTCCCAGGACGTGGCCCACTCCGGGACAGGGTTCCGCTTGATCCAGCCGCCGCACGCGAACTCGTAGAAGTCCTGGCACGGGTCCACTTCTTTATTCATTGCCAGAAGAATTCTTGAAGCTGTGGAAGAATTGATTTGGTTACCAGCTATAATTTGATGAATGGAGATATAATTATATTCAGTGTTTGACATAAATGTTTTATAGCGATATTATCGTTTAATTTTTGACTGCCTCGGTAACGTAGTTGTATTAAAATTACGGTAAGACTGCAGTGCTGAGGTCTCGGGTTCGATCCCCGGGCTGGGCAAAGTCATATTGGGTTTTTCTAATCAGTATCAGCCCACTATCACATCATGGGACGGAACATGCACGGCGAAAAGTGGGTGCACTAGTTGCGCTTCTGCCTACCCCTTCGGGGATAAAAGGCGTAAGTGTATGTGTGTGTGTCGTTTTTGAGTACCTACAATATTTAGAACTTTCCTCTAAGCAAAATAATCAGATAGATATTTGCAGTAAAAACCCAAGCGAACGTCAAGCTACAGTTATAGAAGTCACTAAATGAAGAAATCAAAATATCCGTGTCTAAATGTTCAAATGACGATTACATAGCATGAAATTAATATATAATGCACAAATAAAATCTGCTTTGCATACAAATCGTAAAATAATTTACCCGCGTATTATATGGAACGCACGCAATTCACTTACTTTTTTTGTATGTAGTCATCTTGGCTCGCAGTGTTTATAATATTAATATAATTAGTAACAAGTATATTGTAGTGTCGTTAAAATGTTTTCCCGAAGGAGTCGGTAGAGGTGTAAATAGTGCACAACTGTTTACCGAGCTTATAATAAACTCATAATGAGATAAGACAATGTAATTACCAAATCGTCCTAAAATAAATAAATGCAGCAATATTATAGTCAAATATTTTAATAATTACTAAGTAATAAATGAATAGTTAGATTGTAGATATTATATTGGGCATTTTGTAATACAGTACCTTGTGTTTGAAGCTCTGAATGGTTGGTATTGGACGGCTTTCTCATTTCTTACTCAGTTTTATATAAATCACTTCCTATGCTAAACACGACTAATTCACTTATGCTTGATTTCTTTGAGTAGACGGACATTACTTAATAAATATGTTTATGCAAAACAAAAACTTATTAGCACAATGACTGTGATGTCTTGTTATGTTATATCTTTATCTAATGTATTTTTTCCTATAATTATGCACATAATAGTAGAGTATTTTGCGTTACTTTATAGCTTTTTAAATTATCTGAACATCACGTGTCATGTAGTAAAAAATATCGCGTCTTATATACTTAAGATTACAAGGTACTATTAAAAAAAACTTAATGTAGGTTTTTGTACATTTTACTAATCTAATCATTTAAATTAACAATTAACATGGTGTTACATAGGTAACACTATAACGACCGCGAACACTCTACAACCACTAATTGTAAATTAACGTATTGTCGATAAATTATGTATCGTCCCCCCAATTTTCCGTTAAATATTTACACTTTAAAAATATGAATTATTTTCACAAATCACACAGTACTTACAGACTTCTTCAAGACTCGGTAAGGGTGATCCAATCACACCAAAAAATAAAAAAATAATATAGCTCTGGTTAACAAAACTCCTTGGAACAGCCATGGCGCTAGAATGTAGACTAACACCTTACGATAGAGCTGTTTGTTTATCAACTATCTATATAGAAATCATTTAGGTCGTATGTTTACTAATCTATGCCACATGCAACTAAACTGCGCAGTGCAAATAAAAATATACTGCGCTTTAAAATAATAACGTGTGCGTCAAAATAATCAATGCATTTATAACGATTTTCCTTCGAAAACGGCGCAACACTTCCAGATCGCACATGGAATGCAATTAGCACTATCATTACATCTCAATCATCTTTGATCGCTAATCGCCTTAATTCAGTAGCGCACTTACGTGAGAAGGGCGAGGTTCAAATCCTAAGTCGACCGAATAACATTTGTTTGAGTTTTTTGGTATTGATATATATTTGACTATTATAAGTTGTTTAGGATTTAAATTATTAAGTCATAGGCTCAGTAGCATAATGAGACAAAAAAATGGCTAGCCCTGGATACATGTATGGATACTATACTTTCAGCGTTTTGTGTAGTGCGAAATGAGGTAATGCCTTGTTATGATGATTTGTTACATATAACTTAAATAACAAGGTCCCTATTCCTTCCCACGGTGCGACACCACGCTATGTTACTCATTCAGATTTGTATGCAAAATATTGTCATTACTAGCAATTGTCATAATCCACTTGCATAATTAAAATATGTTTAAATGCAAGAAATTACTCGAGAATCATCTAGAATCCATTACAACACATTCACATAATCTGCATGACGAGAGGATTATGCACCAATTTAATGATTATAAAAAAATTAAATTATCTTCTATGGAAGATTAACAACTGTGATCAGTAGCATAGTGTTCCGGTTTGAAGCATCTTGTACCTGCAGTGTAGTTTCTTTCGGTAGGGACACTCATAGGCCTTTTACCTAGCCTCTATGTAATCATCCTTCAGCCCTTAACAATAGTAAATGTCACTAGCTGCCTCGCTCATAGCTAATTTCATGCCAGCAAAACAAAATTACGCGAATTACACGTTCACAGAGTGTAAAAAAACAATTAGTCGGGCCGGCATAAAACATATTATCACTTACCCGTGCCCACACACTCTTCGCTGAGACAGGGCCGCGCCGCCTTGTACTCGGTGAGCACCAAAACAGTCGTATACACAGCCAGGGCTATCAGCGACAGCCCTAGCGCGCCGATCAGCACCGACGAGCATCGCACTGTGCGCTCTCTGGAACAAAACAGGGTTGTGCTGAATTTGGAAATTCTTTTTTTTTTTTTTTGTCCTGACTAATCTGCCAGTAGCCTGACAAGGGTCGGCTTTTCTGGCCACACCGGTCTTTAGGGTGAGCGCTGGCGCGCTCGCAACCCTGAAATTAAGCGACCATGCTGAGAACCCACTAACGGGTTATGAACCTCGGCTCAGGACGGTCGCTGAGGGGAGAATGAGACATTCAACGATTAGTGGGGGGGAAGGATTTTTACCTAATCCTATCAGTTCGGGTTGTTTACATCGGCACCCGGGCCGGAACTGTCATGGGGGTCGGGAGGGCGACGGCGAGGTCCTCGACGGCGAGGACGGAACTGCGGTCTTGTGGAGTGTAGGAGTTTTAAAAACTCGTTCTTTTCTCGAATTGCCAGAGTGATGTCGTCCTCTGGATCGAGATATACATGTTATTGTATACAGTATAACTAGTTTGAATGGCGTAGGGTGCTTGCTTTCCTTTGATTGTCAGCTTATCGCACGGTACATAGCATTCTGAGGCACAGGTGTGCAGTAGGGTGGTAAATCTAACTTGTTAAACAGCTTGTACACGTAATTCCGAGTCACACCTTGAGACTTCACGAGGTCTGTTACTTTATTGAGATACACTGTTTCTTTTGGATGAAATATTGTCACTGGATCGAAACTCACATCACGGTCGTATCAAGCATTCATGTTATAATAATATACATCACAATAACTCTCGATTTCTACTAGTCTTTATTCAAATAATATTGTACAGAAAATAACACACGCATGTATAATGCCTAAATTTCTTTATTAATTTTCTATTCAATAACGCTGTTGGTTGTTTACTAAAATATTATTTGACTGCATAATTTATGCTAGTTTTGAAGTAAACTCTGGAGCTATACCATGCGCACGCGGCGTATATGCAACTTTAATATACTTTAATACACAACAAATTTTAAAATTCGTTTAATCTGAAATAAAGCTTACATATGCTCAAAAATGTTCATTCACGCATCTCTACGTTGGCCATATACGGATCCTGTATAAAAATTTGAAAACACATACACGTAATTGTGCCATATGCGGTATGAGTTAAATTTCACTTTCTACCGTAATAGTGCGTTTTGAATGTTTTCCATTATAATAATGTGTACAATATCCATTTCTCTAAATCGTTTTTGTATAAATTTAAGATCGGATATAAAACGGTACGGACAGTTTCCGGTAGTAAGCCTAAAGCGACGACGGTGGTTTTCACTTCTAAACATTGATGTATTAAAAAACCACCCTACATTACCTAAAGCCACCATTGCCTAAATTCATTCAAATTGTGTTGATATGGGACGTCGCTGTGAATCGTTTTGACCTAAAATTTTATTTCAGCCTAACCATTGATGAGATCATAATTTTCAAAAATAAATTCTAGAATTTAAATATATTCTAGATATTCATACCATCAACGTCGATACCGATATATTTGTAAAGAGGGTTTTACGTTTGTGGCTGCAGTTTTGCAGTTGGGTACACGATAGATTTTATGAGTTACCCCATAGATGTTTCATATCTTGCAGTTTATATACAAGCTATCATTTCGCCACGATAACGTAAGTAGCCCCATTCATCAGAAAACAAATTTACAAGATTAGATGTCGACAATTGCGGTTTTGTTTGAACGATCAGCGCTTACTCCGTCAAAGGTGAAATATCCAATATTCCGGTTGAATATCGAGGAACAAAATCTAATAATGTGGCGCTCCGTCCATTTTCATTACGGGTTGTAACCGCAAATATAATTTTTTCTATAGACTATATTATTATAATCACACTAAAGCAAAATCATAAAAGATGTCTGTAATTTTATAATCTGCATCCAAACAATAAAATTATGGTTACATAAAACAAATTATCCAAATTCTAGTTATAAAGAAATAATACAGCAGGAATCGAACAGTAAACCGCGCGCTTCCGCAACACCCTCTAGCGGCGGAAATCGCAAATAACAATACTCGTGCGTCCGGAACAATTTCACTTTCATAAGTAATGGGAGATGACGTACATTCAGATTCGTACGGATTGTTGAGCGGGTGCGGTGAAATGACAGGGCAATCAGCTTTTATTTATGCCTACACTAGGCGTTGCCCGTGGTGTCGCTCGCATTAAATTTCCCAGTACAATAGCCAGCTGAACTTGTATGGGATAGAAATATTCTTGGATACGTTATCCAAAACATACTATCTATGTCCCAAATTTTATCTAAATCCACTCAGACGCTTTTGCGTATACTTCAAACAAAAATCCATTTTTACAAACATTCGCATTTATAATTTTAGTTCGTTTCCTTGTATTTTCCACTTTTTAACAATGTTAACACAGTAAAGTGTCCACAAAATGTCAGACATTTCCTTCTTGCGCATTTACTATGCCAGAATAAACATAAAGTAAAATACATAATATACTAACTAAAGGACTAAGTTGAAATTTGTGTTATGGAGCGAAGAAAGGTGAGAGTGATTGAGATTGATTTTCTCCTCAAAGAATTTGTGTCCGATACGTGATACGCGTCGATTGGTCGCTTTTTTGCTTCGTCGCATACTAATTAACAAACTCTAGAAAGACCATGGGTATTTTTTTATCTTAGCTTGGCAAAGTGTACAGTAGGTACACTTTGCCAAGCAATTCTTAAGTTGAGTGCAGTGAGAGCTAAGAAAAATGTTGATAAACTATTGTTACCAAGTCTGCCCCGTCGGCATAATTATGCCGGTCTATCTAATTGCAATTGCATCATACTTTGCAAGAAGATATATTTCATAATATTAAATTCCAAACTCTATTCGCGCATTTAGAGATACAAAAAGTTATTTATTATTGGGGTAATAAAGAAGTTATACAAAGGCATTTTACAGCTTTGTATCATGCTACCCCGACAGCGACCTCTCAGGTATATTGTATATTATGCTTTACGGCGCAGTACTACAGTGCATTTTCAATGACCCTTCACTCCTCAAGGAAACCTTCGGAAGCTATATAGACTGACTTTAACTGAGTTGTATTAAAATCCAAATTCAAAATCACTGTCCGAGCCGGGATTCGAAACCAGGACCCCAGAGCGATGGTCGTACCGCACATACCATAAGACTACGCCACCGATGCAGGCTAGCTATTTTATTATACACTAGCTTTTGCCCGCGGCTCCGCCCGCGTGAATGAGTTTTCCCGAGATAAAAGTCCCGCTTTATATTTTCCCGTAATAAAAAGTAGCTTATGTGTTAATCCAGGATATGATCTACCCGTGTGCCAAATTTCATCGAAATCCATTTGGTAGTTTCTGCGTGAAAAAGTAACAAACATCCGTACATCCATACTTACAAACTTTCGCGTTTATAATATTAGTAGGATTCGTATATTCAATATTCGTCATAATTGGTGTTTGGTTTATCGATATGCTAAGTCTGTCTGGGCAGGTACTAGCTTTGTTTATTTTTGTTGCCAAGCAGGATTGTGGAAGCACTTCCACAATGTTGCTTGACTGCACTGCTAACATGTCTTTGAAACACAGTGCTGTGTTTCAAAGACATGTTAGCAGTGCAGTCCTATGCATCGCTATGTAAAGTTTTGTATGATCTTACTACTTTTTTACGTCATTCGTAGTCGTGGCACTTATTACCAGATGAGTAACTTGGTATTCATATAATATATCTTAGTTGAATAAATAAAAAATAAAAAAATTATCAGTCTGTAAACAAAAAAAAATAGTATAAATACTGCAGATCGCCCAAACTATTATTTCAAGAACCGAACCGACTATCCCTCTTTATCTCAGTACTCGTCCGCTTGATCATGCATCCTCCGGAGGTCATTACGGTGACATCACAATATAGTTTATGACACGTGTTACTCGATAAGCATTGTGCGTACGTACTAACTTATTAGCATAAGTTCTATGGTGTAATTACGGTGTTTTGTTACATCAGAACAGTTCATAAACAATAGCTTGTTACATACATAGATTACTCAATAATATTCGATTTTAATCGATGATTATTATTCACTTACACACTTACACTCACGACTTTTATCCTCAAAGGGGTAGGCGTA
The DNA here is from genome assembly GCA_947568825.1 of Sphinx pinastri. Classification (NCBI taxonomy): domain Eukaryota; kingdom Metazoa; phylum Arthropoda; class Insecta; order Lepidoptera; family Sphingidae; genus Sphinx; species Sphinx pinastri. Next base: position 1,235,090 of record OX387623.1, read on the forward strand.
ATTGCAACTAGTGCAACCGCTTTCCGCTAAGCTATAAAAAAATACGAAAATCGAGAAACACACATTTAGGGTATCCTGCTTGGGAATCGAATGCAACATATTCGGTTTAGAGACCTGCTGTTGTACTATACGCATAGCTGTAGGTGATAATTAAGTAGATGTTTTTTTCTTCTAACCACTGAAGTCGGGACTGTTAGTAAGGATTATTATGTTTGACACTTTACAAAAATGTTTGATACAGTTAATATTAAATATTTTTTTATTCTAACATAGTTTTGTATTAAGATTTCATCTTTAAAGTAACGAGTGAAAGTGAACGACATTTTCCACTTGCGAACTCATGTGCGTAAACCGTAAACATGTTTTGATACGATAAATAAAATCATATTTATTAATCAGTTTACTTTAAAACTATAGGTATTATTGAAAACACAAATGAGTAAACATATTATGTTGTAAGCACTATTATACCTGCATCGCAATGAGTACAGGGCTCTCGATATAGGTACGATATTTAAGCATTATATAGCTCAGATTGCATAAGATTTTAATATAGGAACAGGCACAATTTTTTTTGAGTGTTGACGTACTTACATATTTCTTATTTGACTAAATTATTGACAGATTTTTCAACAATGTCCGTGGCGTAGTGGTATTACGGTACGACTGCAATGCTGGATCTTGGGTTCGATCCCCGGGTCGGACAAAGTTGTATTGGATTTTTCTATTCAGTATTAGCACGGAGTCTGGATTTTTTGCCTGATATGGCAATAGGCTCGCCCCTTGTCTCATCATGGGACGGAATACGCACGGTGAAAAGTGGGTGCATTAGCTGCGCCTTTCCCTACCCCGTCGGGGGTAAAAGGCGTGAATGTATGTGTGTATGTTTACAACCATCTCTTTTTTAACCGAACTAATCCTGGAATATTACTGACTTGTCGCTAAACCTTAGCTTTTAACACTTAAAACTTGCCTTTTGTGTGAATGAGTACCTACCACAATTCGTTGTCGTAATCTAATCACCGATATTTGTTATTACTATGATAAGTCAAAAAGGACAATCACACTTTGGATTAGCACCCACAAACCATGAATGAGAATTCCATTGACAAACTATTAAAAATATTTGAACCGAAAATGATGCAAAACGCGTCGTGAATGCAAATATTTCTAGACCTAGCCTAAACGCTAATGTACACAAAGTTCTGACAACAGATAGTATCGCGTTAACGGTGAGTGTACCGTATCGACCTGCATCAGGTATTCCGTGCACGTCTTCTTACGTGATTTCGATGTTAATGAACAGCGGAAAACATGTGCTTACGGGTATTTTTGTTTTCGAGGAGCAATGATCACTAGCTGAATGGAAATTAGGCCGCGAACAATTACTGATGAATGAGTTGTAATTGAACTTCATTAAAGTTAAAGCAGATTTAATAAAATGAAGCAAGTATTCAATATACTCTTTATCCAAAAAATCCTGGATTAGTGAGAAAAAATTGAGTTTATCTTTTACAGATTTTAAACTATGAAAAGTCTTAATGCCATTAACCTATTTTGGCTTTCTTCAATAAAACTTAATAATGCTGCTTTTGATGCTTCAATTACAATTATTTTGAAATAATATAGCAAAGTTCACAGCAGTATCGCCGAAGGGGTAAGCAGAATTACATTTAAATGAACACCACTATCGCCGAACGAGTACTCGATTCAGAGATTTGCAGATATTATGATAAATATGTAGATAACCTAACATAATAAAACAGTACTTTAATTTTAATGGAAAATAACGAAGGAAAATAGATTACCAATAACATTATATGAAAACCCGCGAGGATAAATGTTGTGCGTATTTGGAACCAGTTTGATTTTCCTGTAACATTACCATTTTTTTTATATTTCTGTGAAGATGTATTTTTTAACGCTTCGTCTTTTATTACTAAAGATATAATATATCAACAGTTTTATATTGCAAAATAAACAAAGCTTTGCCCATACTATTTTATTTATTGAACAAGAATTTGCATGAATAAAAGGAAAATAAAATAAAAGATCTCAAATTATTGTTATTTAATACAAGAAAAGTGGAAAAGAAAAAGATAGAACACAAAGATATGTACAGAACAGAAGAATTATACTCAAATATGTTATACCTCATTTACATAGCAGGCGAAATATAGTTAGTGCGAAGGTTCGATTTACAACAAAATGACATTTTAGACAATCTTTAGTAATTTGTGATGCAGTAGCGGTCTTAGGGTACGGCGATAAGGGTAACGCGATTATTTCCCGGGGAAAATCTTGTTATCGCTGCCTACACGGGAGGGTGGAACGGTTATCCTGTACGAGGAGGCTAAAGATTGAAAACAAAACCAAAAAATGCTCTTGGTGGCTATGACGTTTATAATAGTATTATAGTCCATCTCGGGGTTGCTTAAATTGAGTAGGTGACTAGCCTACACTGCTCGCCCCGCGACCCTCTTAATCCCTGTCGGGGTAACCGACTAGGGCCTCGCGCTTAGAAGAGGCACCAAGAAATAAACATTACCGACCTTCGGCAGTCGGGTTGAAATACCTCCAAAAGAACTGCCGCCCGGAGCCTCGCGTTAGTGAAGACCGACACTGCTATGATGTGCAGTAAGGAAGTAGCGGAGTTGGAAGCGAGAGGCCGCTAGTTTGATGCACGCGTCGGTGCACATTCTTGCAAATATTTGTGTGTCACACAAGCATTATTTAGCGCTTCACGTATTAAGGCATTATTTAGTGCTTCACGTATTAAGTATAATAATTATTCTATTTATTTATTTAAGCCTTTTTTGGTTCCATACATATAAGAAGATAGTTTCTAAATGTTTACATATAGGTTTATTTTGTTAGATTTTTATTAGTAAGTTGTAACTTAAATTATGTTAGTAGTGTTAGTAGGTACTTATTTGTGTATGGATCCCTTCTCTTAGGTAAAGGCCTCCTCCAACTCTTTCTATTTTGATCTTTGTCTTCCCATTTTTATCCAAGCTATACCTCCTACTTCTGTTATATCGTCTGACCACCTCTTGCTTGGTCTTACAGCTTTTCTTTTTCCAACTGGTCCCTTCCATGTAGTAGCTTTTATTGTCCATTGTTTATCCGTGAGGCGCGCAACATGTCCTGCCCATTGCCATTTCATTTTTAGTGCATGGTTTAGTACGTCAGTTACCTTTGTCATTTTACTGATTTTCCCACTGTTTATTTTGTATGACTTTCTTATATTTAGTAGACTTCTTTCCATCCCTCTCTGTGCAGTTATCAGCCTAGCTTTGATTTCTTTGTGTAAATCCAGGTCTGGCAGCCATGTCAGCCATGGTAGAAGACATGTATCCATTATTGTCTTTTTCATTTTAAGATTGTAGTTTCCTTTGAGGATTTCTTTGTGTGACCAAAAAAATTTCCATGTCATATTTATTCGTCTTTCTACTTCCTCTTCATTTCTTGTTTTGCTGAATGACACTTGCTTCCCCAGATAGATATAATTTTCCACTTATTGGATGACCTTGCCATTTTCTGTTATGTTTGGTCTTTTATGGCTATTGCTTAGTATTTTGGTCTTATCTGCATTTAGCTCCAGGCCTATTTTTGAATTCTCTTGGGCTAGTGTGTTTACCATGTGTTGCAATTCCTTAGCAGTTTCAGAGAATATGGCAATGTCATCTGCAAATCTTAGGTGATTTAGATAGGTGTCTGATATTCTTATGCCTTTTGTGCCCCATCTGAGGTTTTTGAATATTTCTTCTAGAATCGCAATAAACAATTTTGGTAACAATGGGTCACCCTGCTTGAAACCTCTATTTATACTAAATTCTTCGCCTCTTGTTTCTAGTTTCACTTTACTTGTACTTTTCCTGTAAATATTTCTTGTTATATTTATGTATTTCTTGTTAACGCCAGCTGCCTTTAGTGCTGCCCAGATGGAGTTGTGGCTTACGCCATCAAATGCTTTACTGTAATCTATAAAAACGATGTATTGGCCTGCCCTAAAGATTTCCACACGGGCCTGTCAAAATTTTGTCTCATAATGCCGTTCAATTAGATTAGCTTCTATGATCTTCAAAAATGAACACAAAAATATATAATCTGCTGCTATTTAATGAGAGATAAAAAATACTTAACTATGCTCATTCAGGAACATTCGATTTTAAGTCTCAAAATGCCCAGTAATTACAATGATTCCTATGTCATTCAAAAAGGAATTTAATAAATATATAAAAGTAGAAACTAAATGGGAGTAATACAAATTGAGCTACATCCTAGTCAGACAAATGCTAGCATACAAGAGACCGATGGCATAGACTAAACTCGTGTAAAGTACGTGCGTAATGTAGTAAATGCGGACCGTCGTCGGGCCTATCCATTGAGGCCAGCAGAGTATCCAGTTTCTATGACCATTGTTCGCGCGTTTGCATAACTGTACAATAAATGAGGCTGCAAGGACCGCTTTCAGTGTGTTCTCAACGGTTTTTTGTGGCCTGAAAGGCTACCTTTAAAATTTTAATATGTTTCTCTTCTACTATTTTGGTGTACAACAACGCCACCTTGATCTAGAGGCAGTGTATAAGGGACTGAAACTCCGCTTCTACACCGTCACTTGTTTTTTAAATCGGCAATGCGTTACGTCTGTTTTCTAACCCCTTTTATTACTTGTAGACGACCGCCCGCTCTATTTTTCCTACTTAACTAAGTCCATCCAAAGGTTGTCTGAAAGAAATCGCCAATTGCGATAAGACCGCCATTTGTACTTCTTCTTGTTTAGCCTACTTTTATATTGTATATTTGTTATTGCCACTTTGCTTTAGATGTACAATAAAGGGTTTATAAATATAATATAATTAAAATAATATAAGCTTTTTTTGTTATATATTATGTGTATTGTGTACTATAAAAATAGCTACCAGTCAGCTGCGGCATATCTTCACGAAAAAACCTACTTAATATGACATAATTTGCATTAGGCTGTATGCAGGAAGACCTTTGTCTTCCTGCCGACTGCATTATGGCTTAAGTGGCCTTTACATCGTCACCCGACTGGATAATTCAGTGTCTCGGTTATTTATACTGCAAATTGTAGGAAACAATTACATTAAACTACTTCTGGCGATTAAATCTTTGTTTGATAGATGGTAAACAGCTTTTATTTTCAAATGTTTTCCGCCAATTTCGCCGAACTAAGTATAACATAGCTGCTGTTTTTGTTGGTTTCTGTTGGATAATATCATCCTGGTCGCCATGTACTTATATCATGTTATTTTTGCCTGCTTTGTAGGTACTAAGAAGGGCCAGTGCTTCCGGGCATTTTCAACGCATAATTCCCGGACTCCTTGTTGATACTGAGCAGATTTCCCCTGACCAGTCGTACCACAACACAAATACGCCACTGAGACAGTCCACAAGCACATAAGCATTCGCGTAATAACCACCTCCTATCGTAATCCTTACGGAGGTGAATTGGCACGCATTACCCGATCCACTGGCGATGGTAATGGCAGAGTAGCCACGTGACTTCCTGGCAGCAGCCGAGCCAGGTTCATTGCCACGGGGATATTAACGCGGGGCACGTCTGTGACCAGCTTTCCATTAATCACCGGTGTTAAGGGATAAGCTGTAGCGATGAAGGTATTATTCTCTATTTTGTTTTAAATGGTGATTGAAATAAAACTATTTTGCGGATTTTATCGCGGTTTTTTAATTAATATTTTCTCCCGACGTTTCGAAGGCTTTGCAGCACTTCGTGGTCACGCGGCGGACATTCGTGGTTAAAAAACCGCGATAAAATCCGCAAAATAGTTTTATTTCAATGTCTAACATTCGCGTAAATATAAGAAGTCATTAAATGATGATGGTAAACCCATCAGCGAAAAGGCTGTCTGCCCAAAAGTTTTAGAATAATACTTGATTTAATAAGGATACTTAACCTGTGTACTGGCTATGTTGTTTATTAATAAGGCACTACTATGTAAGATGTGGAACTTGTAAGAGGCTCTACTTCAAAGAATAGTCTTCTACGAATCAGCAAAAATTTGCGAAATTCTTCTACACTATCAGCCAACCACAATAGGGTTGTTAAGGAGTATTCGCTGATATTGGTAACATTAGTATCAGATAGCATACTATTTTGCCTTTTAACTACGATCAGCATCTTTGTAAATCCGTATCTGTGTTTCACTACGCTACAGCTAAGTTCTTACAACTCAGACTCCTAACGATCGGGTGCGTAACTGCGCACGCGCCGCTTCTCTGACTGTCCTCACTCCCCGGTGTAACAGCTCCCAATAGGGAGGTCACGTTACTTTCCCCCGACGCCTATTAGCTCCCTTATTATGAACTCTCTCTGTTACCGCAGTTTATGTAACTATTATAATCATTAGGTCACATAGAGCCATCAATAAAGCAATTGCTTGCAATTTGTTTTGCATTTTCTAGTTTTCCTTGTGTTATTTACACTTATCAATGTCAATTTAACAGTTAGGTGGCATCTAGTATTATGACACATAATAAGCCTATGTATAATATATGTATATAGATGCCACTTTATGTATTTTTTCTCGTCACGAGGATCACACCGTCTCGTCAATCGTCAAGGACTTCATCGTCATCAACATGAAGTCTACTACTGAATATAGTCCTCCCCTAAAGATTTCGGACCTGTCAAAAGCGACTTGCATCCAGCGTATTCCTGCGACCTTATTCAATTCGACTGTGCACCTTGCAGGTGGACTTCCAAAGCTGCGCTTGCAAGGGCTGCATAGCTGACAACTCCACTTCAACACACAATATCCAGACAAAATTACGCATTCTAACAGCAAACAATAAGTTGATTAATTACGTTTTTATAACAATTTGTGTGCAGTTATCGCTGATCTGACACCCGTGCGCTGTCGGCTGGATCTGATAACTTTGTTACGTTAAATCACATCTATGCAAACCATATGCAAACAAAGAGATGCGTGCACATTATGATCTGTAGGGTTGACACATTATTATTATTAATTGATACATTTAACGTAATACTAAATAAACTTGATTGCCTCGGTGGCGTAGTTGTATTGTGTACGCGTTACGAGTACGATTTGCGCGCTGAGGTCCTGGGTTCGAATCCTGGGTCGGGCCAAAAACATTGCGACTGGGTATTTCCATCTTAAAAATTACTTAGTCGCAGCTCGGAGTCAGGAAGTTGTCGGTGTGATACCCCCGTGCCTCGGAAAGCACGTAAAGCCGTTGGTCCTGCGCCTGATCTCTCTCCGGTCATGTCGGATTGCCGTCTCACCGGACTATGAAAGTGAAGGAATAGTGAGTGCACTTGTGTATTGCGCACACACTTGTGAACTACAATATCTCCCGCGCACCTGGCTGATCTCCGTTGAGATTGGCCGCCGTGGCCGAAATCGGCTAGGAAGGGCTTATAAATAAACTTTATGTACGTTTATAATACTTTGTTGAGTTCAAGTTAAGTGGCGTATAACGACAGAGAAAGTAAGATTTAACATTGTTTAAATATGACATTTATTAGTAAAGCATTTAAAACATAATTAAAGTAACAATTTAACAACCAAAATAATGGACAAATTAAAATAATTGCTATAGGACACCTGCAACTACGTTATATATTTCGTGACAAAACATACAATATACCATATTATTATCCAAGCGTATGTTATCGTAAGACATCGAAACTAAATTGTTTCTATTTTTTGTGTTAAAACCAAAATTATTCTACAGTTATATGAACAAAAAAAAAATTAAGAAAAAAAAGTTTTTTTAAAGACCATTAATATCCACGACGTATTAAAATACGCAACCCTAGTGACCGTCCGTGACCTAATGCAATATGTGCAGTTGTGCAACGGCTTTATTTAAGGGACAGTACACAATTACGACATACTTTAATTGTGGCTAGGGCTGCCATCCGTCCGAAATTCCTCGGATTTGTCCTAGTTTGAAGGGCGTCCGGGGGCCGTCCAGCAGGGGTTTTTAAAAAGTGTCTACTACCCATATTTCGCCCAAATGTCAGTGTGATTTTTGCCGTGTTTATCCGGCGTCGTCAATTTAGATGATGACAGCTCTAATTGTGGCACGGAAACTGATTTGAATATATAGATAATGCCATCCACTATGACGCGCCCTAATTTCTCTAATATCTTACAGTCCAAGTGTGCAATCTTCCGGTTGTGTTTTAGTTCCGTAAATATAAACTAAATACCTATAAGTGTACACGCATAGTATGATAAATAATCAAAGTCCCCTTAATCCGCAAAATCCTTGCTCAAAAATTGTTAGCGCACGTCATCCGGGATGATAATATTATCAAATTGATCCATGGACTCAAACTCAGCTTTGAAAACATATTAGTGCAAAATCCGAGTGGTTTTTTCTGAGGGTTATGAGCTGCTTTGTATAACGGATAGCCAGAGGAGTAAATAGTGTATCGAAAGATTGTCGTATATATTATAATACTCGTCATAAACACCGCTCCACCGCATATTATAAGATTTGGGATTAGAAAATAACATTATGACAAATTGAGAACCTCCACTTTTTCATGAATCTAATCATTCACATCATGGAACGGAACACATTTGGCGTAAAGTGGGTGCCTTGGTTTCAACCCTGCCTGCCCTTTCGGGGGTAAAGGTGTATTATGTGTATGTGTACTAATATTTTACCAGCCTTCCAGTCTAGCCCAGAAATTAACAGGTTCATATACTAAATACACTATTAGACCACTAAGGCAAAGACTTCCCTCTATACTAATCCCTTCATAAAACACAATAATTAATGAACAATAGTGACAAACTGATGATAAAGCATGCATTATTCATCGTGCTATATAAGGAAATGTGTCTTTGTTGCGATAATGATCAAGCAAAATAATGTATGTGAAATTAATACTCTTGCGCATGTATAAGTTATGTGCGGCTTTCTTTGTGCCTTTATGAGTCAGGATATAGGGGTTTTCTTCATTGCTATTAACCTACCAAGTGGCAACGCTGGGGTACGTACATATTTGTACATACTCCATCACATTGGCTATTATTTGCAAGGACTGCAGCATCTAAATGGTACCATCGAATATCTAAAAAATAGCAGCAACTTAGTTGTATTATATTTATTTATTCATATATTTAATTCTTTTTTTATATTTAATTTATTATATTATATTATTTATTAATTTATTTTATTTAATTCAGATTACATAATCCATATATATTAAAAATCAAATTAACAAAATATCAATAACTTATTAGCTACTACATTAATTGTTATGTCACATTTCCTAGAACTAGTTTTATCCAATAATTTTGGAAAGGACAGTCAAACCGCTCAGCAATCACGTTTAGCATAATAATATTTGAGTTTTCCGGGATAAAAGGACACACTAGTAGTAGGAGTTTCTCTACATAAAAAACCTATGTCCTTCCCAGGATCTCAAACTATCTCCATAGGAAACTTCATCGAAATCGGTTCAGTAGTTCCAGAGATTACTTCCTACAAACAAACTCATATAGTTACAGACTTTATACAATACCAGCCCTGCATTATATACTGCCCACTGCTGAGCATGGGCCTCCTCTACTACTGAGAGGGGTCAGGCCTTAGTCCACCACGCTGGCCTAGTGCGGTTTGGCAAACTTCACATACCTTTGAAATTCTTATAGAGAACTTCCCAAATATGCAGGCTTCACGATGTTTTGCCTACCGTGCGATAATTCACAAAGAATACACACATAAAATTTTAGAAAAGTCAGAAGTGCGTGCCTTTGGGTATCGACTTATTATTTTTATAATATTAGTGTAGATTAGGACTATAATAAATGTTAATCTCGGATATAGTCAATCTGTAGTCTGTATGACAAACTTCATCCAAATCCGTTCAGCGGTTTCTGCATTTACGGTTACTAAATATCCACATACATTTTCGCATTTATAATATCAGCAAAAGATAATATTTCAAGATGAGACTTCGTTGTATAGGCGCTTATAATATTCCCGGTAGATGGCGTTGACCAAATTTACATCGCGCTATGGTTTACGATACGAATAGAATTTAACTCTTAACTCCTATTTACAGATAATAATCTTTGGCATATTAGGTTGTGATACTAGATACTAAGTAATTATGATTGTGTACAACTATGGTTAAAGTAATATCTCAATTTTTGTAACGCGCTATTTATTAGCGTGTGTAAACTGTAAAAGTGTAAACCTGAATATGTGACGTGAAATGACTTAAATAATAGCGAAGATACTATAGGCGGGACAATATAAGGTGGCTGGTATGACAATTCACGTTTGTCTCAACGCGATAACTTTGTGCGAATGTCTACCCATCAAATACAAAAATCAGCTACATAATTACATACATTTACGTTGTTCATCTATCTTACTTCTTACTAATGTTATAAATGCAAAAGTTTGTGAAAATGTATGGATGTTTGTTAGAAGACATTTTTTTGTTTTTATTGCATTGAATGACGAGACGAGCATGCCGTTCGCCTGATTGTATGTGATACGACCACCCATAAACAGTAGAAACACCATCCAGCACCTTGAGTTACAAAGTACTGTGTGGCATTCCACTGCGCTCGTAATCCTGAGACATAAGATGTTAAGTCTCATTATGTCTAGTAATTACACTAGCTACAATGTCCTTCAAACCGAAACAAAACAGTGAATGCACACTGCTGCTTGGCGGTAGAAATAGTCATCGCGGTGGTACCTACCCAGACGGGCTCTTACATAATATGAGAGACCTACCATCAGTAAACTCAGAATCAACAAAACGAATTTGAATGAAATTTGGCACACGGGCAGACCATGTATCCCAGTAATTTGCTCTCATGGGAAATAATGGAAAGCTTTAATCAGACTTTTTTAATAGATGGCGCTAGTGTCGTATAGCGTTTTGCAGACTTTTGTAGCGGGAAAGGCTTCACGTGGACAGAACCGAGAATGTAACAACACCTACTAGTACATTATAACAATGGGTTTCATTATCTGACTATAGTCCTTATCCTTCCTTCCTTACACCGTATAAAACAAAGTCGCGCGCCGCCTCTGTACGATAAACTCAAAAACTACCGAACAGTTTTCCATTAAATTTGGTATGGAGATAGTTTGAGACCCAATTTTTTATCACGAGAAAATATATAGCGAGACTTTTATCCCGGAAAAACTCTTTCACGGAAGCGAAACCGCAAGCAAGAGCTAATCTTGTTTTAGGTTATATACAGAATTGGAACTCTTACTTATGAACCTATGTAACTGTAATATAGTATTTTTTTATTAGTATTACCTAAGGTTACTGTTGTATCATTTCTTCCCTTTAAGTATTGAGTATCGGCTAGTCTGTAGTGCAGCAAATTGGGGTTATATCGAGCATATATTAATTAATTAAAGCCACGTAAATTACAAATACGAATCATCATCATTTCGGAGGAACACTGACTCCCAAGATACAGGTTATACCTACTTTGGGAGCCAGGAGACCTGCATGTGCTTATCAGTTTGTGTCTATATCTGTATAGTGATAAACGTAATGTACCCGTCATTCATTTTTGGTCCTTAAATAATAATATTATTACTATATAATATAATAGTGTATTATTCTTATTATCTGATATTTTGAACGGACGTGGATCATACAAATCGACGACTACGCACTTTACACAATAATACAAGTTATTGTTAAATAAAGATTATATCTGAGATTGATCGCCCGAGTTAGTTATAATTCACGGTATGGCTCCTCACGTCGAATAAAGTTTTGGAAATAACTTCACGCGTTCCAAGACATTTATATTTATAGGAAACGTACTGTTTCTATAATGTGGTTACTCATGTTATAAGGAAGAATTTGTTAAGTTCACGTTAAGTCATACAATAGTTTTACTGATAAAAAATTGGTTATATCGAAAATATAGAAAATGGTACATATCGAGGTTTCCAAACTATATTCTTACTAATATCATAATACATTTTAATAAAATTAAAAAAAAAATATTATGATCCACTAAACCGATTTTGATAAAGTTTAGTACGGAAGAAATTTGAACAGAAAGAAAGAAATAGGCTACTATTTAAAAATATTTTAATTTGCGGTAGGCAGCGGCTTGTCTGTGTCCCTGGCATCGCCGAATCCAAGAGCAGCGGTGGCCGCTTACCATCAGGCGGGCCGCTAGCTCGTCTGCCTATACTGGCAATAAAAAAAAAACGAATTCCACGTGGGGACCCAGCAAGAGCTAGTTGAAAATTTTAATTAGATCACTATGTATTTATTTTCTACTTCTTTATTTTTATTTTAAGTACTTATACAAAACGACCAAATATTTTAAGTATGAATATTTAGAAATGTACTGTAATATTCATCGATTATCCTTTGGAAATAATAAACCAATTGCAAGAACTGTGGCTGCCTAAGCCATTACAAAATTTTCCGGAAGTAAAAAACCCACGCCATTGTTATTTTCAAAAAAGTATTCACTCATCCATGGTTCGTCGTACCATATTGTCTTCAGACACCGCAAAAGTTTTCTGACTCATTACAATGTATGACGAATTGGGAGGAAATATTTAATATGAATGCAATAATTCGTTGCGCTGTTAACATTTGTGACTACATTTAATTATATATTTAATGCAGTGGAATAATATATTATATACTTATCGGTGTAGTCTTGCTTACTGTATACCGTATAACTCATCAAGGAATAATAGCTCACTTTTCCTGTTTGGTAAGGAAGCTCAGTCGATTCCTGATATTATGCTAGGATTTATTAATGGGGAAACAGATGAGAAATATTCTCGTGAAATGTGTCATGCTGCGGTGTATGTTGCGCGAGGAAATTGTGCGCGATATTTCATCACTAATGATTTATACGAACTTATTATTTCTATTATGGCGTCAGAAATGTCGATCTGTAAATTTATTTTTAAAACATTTTCAACATCGCCACATACCATTTTCTATTTGGCAATGAATGGCTTAAATAATTCGCTCGGCTATACAAAAATATGATAACAGATAATAATAATAGAAAGATATCTCAGCAACACAATACGATATCATAAATCACGTATAAATAAAGATAAAATAGATATAAATCCAGTCTTCCGTGTTCAGTTTTTAAACGAAACTCAATTGTGATAAAAACAATGGTAATGAGATGGGTCGCGACTCGCGGCCTCTGACTCAAGGAGGTTTTTTGCCTCCGAAGGTCCCTCTGGACTAGTATAGCATGACATCGTATTGTGATCATCACTAACCTATTATTTAGCCCCCCGAGGCAATTCTTGTGCTTTGGGTCTTCACACCCAATGCACGCCCATGCGCGGGGGAACATTAGTCGCGGGCCGAGGCACACAGTCAGTGTGTATACCTCTTGGTTGCATAACACATTGAGGCCTAAAAGGGCCCGCGAACATTTCCTGGCACCCTTTTCCTTTCCGCCCATCCTGAGAACCTTTCTCCACTCCCCACCTTTCCTTCCATCATCCTTTTCCGCTTCCTTCCCAGGCCCCTGCAGTCGTCAAGCCGGGGGACTCCAGTATCCCATTCGCAGGTTTCCCCCGGTGTTGACTGCAGGATCGCCTACCCAAAAAAAAAAAAACCTATTATTTAGTAATCACTTAAATGTGTTTTTTTTTCATTTGAATAAAATGTGCTGGTCTCTTATTGACAAGCACGGCCGGATTAGCCTAAAGGCAAATTAGGCAACTGCTTAGGGGCCCGGCATCAGCCAAGAGCCCTTCGTCAAGAGAAAGAAAAATTTTAAATTATACATAAAGATTCGTATTTAATAATCCCGTTACCAGATGACAATATTATTGCGTTGATTATCTTTTACATTAAATTTCAACACATTTTATATATATTATTTACATATATTTTAAGTTATAAAAAAAAAACTTTTTTTGCAGTCGGTTAATTAGGTTGTGGTATAAAAAATACTTCAGGAAGTCGGGAAAGCGAAAAGGGGCCCAAGCGGGCAATGCCTAGGGGCCCCGACATTCTTAATCCGGCCCTGTTAATAAGTTCTATTTTTTTAAATACAGTGAAATTCGAGTAGAGGGTCAACGTTCCTAGTGTAATGAAAATAAACATACGGTTAACAAGTGTGTAAACATTTAAAATCCTAAACTTTCCATACATTAACAGATTATTCGTGAGTGCGTATAAAAGACATCAACGCGCCTAGAACACTTATGTATCAGAATTTCCCGATAAACAAATGAAATTGCTTTGAATATCCTGTTTGCAATGACAATACGCACGTCCTACCAGCTTTGTAATGGCTCAGGTTTGTATCGAGTGTTAACAGTGGGTTTTTCAAAGACAAATATATTATTGTTTTACTGTGACGTAAATTGCCTTAAGAAACCCTGCATAATATATATATTTTTAAACATAGCACATGTTTTGTGGATATTGTTCTACTTGATATAATAAATATATAGGGATAAAAATAATCTGGAAAATTTCTCGATCTAGACATTAAATTCAGGACCGAGGCTGAAAGAATGAAACAAATAATGCTACAAAAATACTTAAAGTTCTTTAACCCGAATAATGCTGCTATTTAAATATCAGGGTTAAATTGGGCAAATTTTCACGAATTTGCACACAATTCCGGCTAAAGTTTCCTGAATCTCTAGACATATTTCAACAAACCCAATTTCTAGTATATTATTATATCATCTGCCTGCCTCGGTGGCGTAGTTGTATTACAGTACAACTGCAATGCTGAGGTCTCGGTTTCAATCCCCCGATCGGGAAAAGTGATATTGGATTATTCTATTCAGTATCAGCCCGGAGTCTGGAATTTGGTCTGATATGGCGATAGGCTCGCCTCTATCACATCATATGACGGAATACGCACGGCGA